>OX030950.1:73891476-75091476 GCA_943735915.1 Pherbina coryleti | reverse complement strand
ACCGTAGCACGTCTCTTGAGTGAGTAATAATTCCATGTAAGAATTTTTTTTTGTCGTAATGCCAAGTATAAATCCTTCATTTTTCTTTTTAAAAATTTATCGTAGTTTTTATACTCACGGAGTAAAAATTCAATGCAACGCCGTTGAGGGAATAGTGCATCTCTGTGTTCGCATGACGTCAGAAATTTTGTCATAGAATTACGTCATTCTCGGAGGTTAATAGGGTGGTCGATAGTGATCAAGCGGCAGTTGATAGCGTTTTTAGATCACACTTTGAGCCTTTGGTGTGCCTAAAGTACTGATCGTACAATGTTGATGTTAGCACTTGTTGATCTGCTTGATCCTCACTGGGAGAAAAATTCATGTTTGAACTCTCTAACTTATATAAATTTTACACAATTACATCAAATATAAAGTCAACATTTGATGTTTCTGTTTGCTTTCCGCGTGGTTCTTGTTTAAGGTTGCTACCTATTTATCGACTGCATTGGTTCTTATATATAATAGAATATATGTATGTACTGAGTGTTGCTGGTTAAAGCAAGAGGGCACTGCCAGTTAAGAAAATATATAAAACCAGCATTTGATGTTTTTGTTTGCTTTGCGCCTGGTTGTTTGTTTAAAGCTTAATATGCTGTAGAAACGAAAATTCCGCGGCATATAATTCCACACAGTGTAGAGTCAAAATTTTATATCTTTAAACTTACTCGCTTTTAGTAACGACGTTTGCAAAATTTGTCCCTTATTGGCAAAGAGTGGTTTTACTCTATATCGATTAAATTTCATCTTGCTTATATATGGGCATTTCCGCGAAAAGGTCCACCGAGACCAAAAAACAAAATGCTAAGAAAATACGTTCTTATATGATATTATTTAAACGAAAATATTCAAATTTTATTAATTTAAAAGAATAAACATATTTACTCAGTTGCCGTTATAAGAAAACTGACTGCAAATTTGAATCTATTAGGGTATTCACAAGGTGTGCTATCATGTCATATAATCATAATGTTATAAAATTTTACACTAGTTTAAAAATGTAGTTGTTGCCTTCCATATAAAAATTGTACTAAAATATTACAACCCCAAAAGCTATGTTTATTAAGTGTCGTATTCAATTATAACGTCCAAAATATGCTTTTTGCACAAATCGGCTATTATTTTGTCTTTTTCGCTTTCTTTTGCATTGTGATAACAAATATTTATTTTAATTTGTTTTGCATCAGCTGATTGAGAGTTGAAATAGCACAATAAGTTATAAGAGGTTGTTCACACTAGTTGTAAATTTTTGTGTTTTCAACTTAAGACATTTGACTTTATGAGACCTTGTGAATACCTTATATATATTTTTCGTTCTTGGTAACTTTTAATACATTTTTTTCTTTAATATTTATTTACTTCTTTAAGAGAGATGTTCCGATTACACTCCTACCGCAAATGTGTCTATGACAATAACAATTAACTAAAAAAAATTCAATAAGAGCAAACAAAGATCAGTTGCCGGTAATTTTGTAATTTGCTTTCATTGATATTCTAATGTCACGTGCGTAGTTCAAAAATATCATTTGTTGTCATTACTTCTGAGTTGCCAGATGTAAGTTATTAAAAAGTAGAATTTAAAGCAAGTTTAATGCATAGAATTTAAAAATAAAATTAAACTGGGGCAAAATTACCAAACAAATTAATATTTTTGGTTTCAAAGTATGTCACGCAACGTCATTGCAAAGAAAAATATTGGTATTTCCACCGAAAGGTCCAGCGTGTCCGAAAAATAAAATGTTAACAAAAACCACTATTATTTCTGGTATAATCTTAAGATATAAGCAAATTTTTAGATTTTTAGTCATTTATAGCTGAATCCAGTTCCCATGAGAAGATAAGTGAGATTAAAATTAAACTGTTGTCTTTCTCGCTAGTAATGTTTTAGAATTGCAGTTTTTCTTTATTATTTGCTGCTTTAAGAGATATGTTTAGATTGCTCTCGCGGCTGGAAACTGTCATGGATAAAGGTTCAACGATTGATAATAATATTAAATATATCGCGCTACAATATGACTCAAGCTGATTGGAGTCGGTCATCGGCCCAATGTGACATGCGATACATTGTGAGCCAAGCTGACCGAACTCGAGCTGACAAAACTATGTAATACGTTGTGACTCAAGCTGATCGAACTAGATTAGCAGTTCATTGCACCTGCAGTTCTTTACCCTTATTCATGACACCGCCTAGTCAGCGAGCTTACAAAACGCTTTCGCTGGCTTGGTAATTTAAGCTATAAATATATGTTATCTTGTTATTGTTAAGTCAGTTTTGTTCACACGTTTCACAAATAAAGAATTGAATAACAAAACTATAACATGGCGATCCTGCCAGGAGTTGGCTAGAACTAAAAACGAGTTTAGTACGTCGAGCGGGTAAACCAAAAAAATAAAATTCATAGCGGAGTAAAGGTAACTACAATCTACAGTGCGGGAAAATTTATTGACATTTAAGAGAAAAAGAGTGAAAAAAAAAAATATAAAATAAAAACAGAACAACATTTGTTAATAATAAACATGTGGTGAAAACTGTGGTGGTTACTTATCCATAAAACAATAAGCAACAGAAAGTGTAAAATATAAAAAAAAGAGAAGTGAAAAATTATTTACTATGTCCTGGTGGAACAAAGTGCTAAGTGCAATTCTGATAGCAATATCAGGATATGAAGTTGGACAAGAGGTGGAGCAAAATAAGCTCGAAAAATACGTTGAAAGACACTTTCAAGTAAGTGAAACTCAACAAATACAGAACAAAAGTGATAGCAACAGCAAACAAAATACATGGCAATTAATAGCACTGTTAGCAATATTAGTGTCAATAATGATAATTTATACGTTTTTTTAAAAACTATTTAAGCCGACGCGTAAGACAAATAGAAACACCGAGTGTATAAAGAAGAGAGTGCATTAAAGCTGAAGGCCCAACACCCCCCAACGATTGGGAATGGGGGATGAAAACACCAAAATTATCAACTTCATATATGCAATTTGCGGACATCAAACACCAGCATCTGAATCTGCATCTGAGAACGTAAAGTACCCGACTCATCGTCTGCCGTTTATTTAAGTATATTTTCTTTTTATTTTTATTTTATTGGTTAAGAATACAGGAAATGTGATTTAGAATAATTATGAAATTTGTATGTAAATTTGCACATATGATGCAATGCATTTATGAATTAATTATGATTATAAAATTCTACACCAATTATAACAAAATTTTAAAACGAAAAAAAAAAATCTACTTCTGAGGACGAAGTGTAGGAAGTAACTTTTTTTATTTTAGTAAATAACATTAAAAAAGAGCGTTGGCTGTGTCGTGGACACACCCGTAAGTTTTGACGTGACGGTGTTTCTTTATACTCCTATTTCATGTCCAAACTCTTGTTCTAATCCATGACCAAATTTTTATCCATCCATGACCAAATATACCGAATCCCTTTCCTAGTTTAAAAAGGCGTGTCTTAGTTTTTGTCCTAATCCATATCCAAATTCATGTCATTGTCCTTTTCCAGTTTCATTGTGTTATTTTGTTGTTTGTGAGCAGTGAAATCGTAACTAACTAGATTTTTGTTGTTGTTGTTGTTGTTGTAGTTGTTGATGTTGATGTTGATGTTGATGTTGATGTTGATGTTGATGTTGATGTTGATGTTGATGTTGATGTTGATGTTGATGTTGATGTTGATGTTGATGTTGATGTTGATGTTGATGTTGATGTTGATGTTGATGTTGATGTTGATGTTGATGTTGATGTTGATGTTGATGTTGATGTTGATGTTGATGTTGATGTTGATGTTGATGTTGATGTTGATGTTGATGTTGATGTTGATGTTGATGTTGATGTTGATGTTGATGTTGATGTTGATGTTGATGTTGATGTTAATGGTTATGTTGATGTTGATATTGATGTTGATGTTAATGGTTATGTTGATGTTGATGTTGATGTTGATGTTGATGTTGGTGTTGGTGTTGGTGTTGGTGTTGGTGTTGATGTTTGTGTTGGTGTTGGTGTTGGTGTTGGTGTTGGTGTTGGTGTTGCTGTTGGTGTTGGTGTTGGCGTTGGTGTTGGTGTTGGTGTTGGTGTTGGTGTTGGTGTTGGTGTTGGTGTTGGTGTTGGTGTTGGTGTTGGTGTTGGTGTTGGTGTTGGTGTTGGTGTTGGTGTTGGTGTTGGTGTTGGTGTTGGTGTTGGTGTTGGTGTTGGTGTTGATGTTGGTGTTGGTGTTGGTGTTGGTGTTGGTGTTGGTGTTGGAGTTGTTGTTGGATTTGAAGTTGGTGCTTTTCGTTTAGCTTTTTTTTTTGTTTCCCCATTGGTTGAGCTCTAATTTCAATTAATCCAGCAAAAGTGATGCATATGCGTCACATTAGGTGGTTCCCTGGTGGTTTTTGACACTCCGTAAAATTTTTTTTTTATTTTTGTCATATGCCCGAAGACCTCACCTTTGTTTTCTTTCCTTAAAATTTACCGTTGCACCAGTAGTCACAGAGTTAAAAATCCATGCAACGTTTTTTCATGGCTGTAGCATTTTTACTACATTATGTGATCGCATCCCTGAAATCATGACAACAAAATTTTTTTTGTAATTTAGTTGTGAAGCGCAATAACACATCCCTGCTGTCGTTAAACAAAATTTACTGTAGCACTGCTCCTGAGTGAGTAATAATTCCATGAAACGATATTACGTTTCTGTTACATAAGCTGCTATATTCACGACCTGACGACGCCGAAATTTTTTTTTTATTTTTGTCGTAAAGCCATGTATAAAAACTTTATTTTCCTATTTACACTTTTATCGTAGGTTATATACTCATTGAGTAAAAATTCAATGCAACGCCGCTGCATGAATGTTGCGTTATCGATCTTTGAGCGGCTCTCTCAGCGTCCTTATGATATCAGAAATTTTTTGTCTAATTTTGTTGTGAGGGCTTCCAATAGGCCTTTATTGACGTATCGTATTTTTAATCCTAGCACTAATACTCAGCGAGTAATAATTCCATGTAACAAATTTTCAGTTGCGTTGCTTACGCAGCTCCCACTACGTCCCTATGCCGTATTAAATTTTTTTTTTGTTTTTTTTATATAGCCAATGAATTACCCTTTACGGTTATACTATTTTTTTAATCATAGCTCTTATACCCAGCGAGTAACAATTCAATGAAACGCAGATGAATTTTTAAAAAATTCATTTTTTAACTTTTTTGGAAACTAGAGGAGTATAACGTAACTTCGTCACGTCAAAAAACAAAAGTTAAAAAAAAAGCATATAAAAAAAAAAAAAAAATTAATCATGTTTATTAACTAAATAAATCCCTTATTTGAATTTTTCTATTCTTTGCTAATCAAAATCAATGTCAATTAAATGGGAAGAATTAAATGCAAAACTATAAGAAATTAAGTTGGTTTTTGACAAATCATTTAAATGTTTGAACAAGTCAAATCTTCCCTCACAATCAACTCAAACAAAGCATATCAAGTTATTAGTTCTAAAGCATAACGAAATAGCAACTCTTTTAAGTACAGTATACAAATTTTCAACCGCACAGCATAAGGTTGAAATAGAAACATTTTGCCAAACGCTTAAAACGCGATTAGAAGTTTTATTTAAGAGATTAGATATATCTGAAAAAATACCCAAATCACCAACAGAAACCATAAATGTAAACTTTAAATTTCAAGAAAAATCTGACCCTGACTCGGGATCAGAACCAGAATCAGATTTAGAAACTCCGTCAAAAACCGACGACGAAAGTATAATACCCCAAGCAGACAATTCAATGTCATCGATTAATACAGCTAAAGAAAAAAGAAATATGACTCCAGCGGAATTTCTTGGTTTAGCATCAAAGCTACTGCCAGATTTCGATGGCAGGCAAGAACATTTAGTTAAATTTCTAAACGCACTAGACCTTATAGAATCTATTAAAGGAGAACACGAATTAATAGCTATTTCGCTTATTAAAACCAAACTATCTGGCGTAGCACAAACTGCCGTAAGTAATGAAAGAACAATTTCAGCCATAAAAGCTACGTTAAAACGAGAAATCAAAAGTGAATCAGCACAATCAGCAGCTGCAAAATTGCTTAACACCAAACAAAATTTAAAAAACACAAACGAGTATGCAAAAGAAATAGAGCAATTAACATCACAATATCAAAATGCATATCTTTCAGATGGACTTAGTCCTCAAATAGCTCAAAACTATGCTACACAAGTAGCTGTGAAATCTATCGTAAAAAACGCTCGTTCACCAGAAGTAAAACTCTTAATGAGAGCAGGAAATTTTACTAATGTCAACGAGGTAGTTACAAAATTTGTAGATCTAAATGCAGACACTGATAACGCAGTGAGCATAAACTTTATACAAAACAAATTTAACAGAGGGGGATACAACCAATGGTATAGAGGTAGAAGAGGATATAGGAATGGAGGCAGAGGAGGTTATTACAACCAAAATTATTCTAGCTCAGATCAGAATACAAGCAATCAAAACCGTAACCGAAATTATGCGCCTCCAAACAATTACCAATATAATACCAGAAACGGTAATCGTGGTAGGCAAGCCACTAATGTACGAACTATTGAAGCCATTCCGGAAAACGAGAATGCTCCCCAGCCAGCCTAACTGGGGAACTTCTAAAGAAATTATATCCATTTGGTACGATTCTTAATATTAATCTAAAATTTAACAATTATATAATCGTAAAGACTTCCTTGAATGACTTCAAAAATACATTTTTGTTGGATACTGGCTCTGATATCTGCATTATTAAAGAAAAATTTGTTCAAAATAATTACAATACCCAAACTGATTTTATTTTAAATTTGTTAGGTATTGGTGAAGGTGCAATTTCAACAAAAGGCTGCATTGCAAATACAATTTTTTTAGACGAATTTAAAATTACACATGATTTTCATATTGTAAATAATGATTTTTCTATTCCCTGCGATGGTATTATAGGACTTGACTTCATAAAACAGAATAATTGTGCTCTAGACTATCATTGGCATCAACCAAATTATTTTATTATTAGACCAAATCCTTTGCGACCTTTTGCTTATATAGAAATTTTAGACGCACCCAAAGCAAATTCCATTACGCTCCCCGCGAGAGCTGAAGTGGTCAAGAAATTATCAATCGACTCTACGGAGAATGAATTATTAATTCCGTCTCAGGAGATAGCCAATGGCGTTTTTATTGGAAATACTATTGTTAACAAAAATAACGCTTATGTGCGCATTTTAAATACAACAGATACAAATTTATTGCTAGAAAATGTTTCAGTGGAAACTGAAAGTCTTGACTGTTATAGCGCTGTTAATTTTAACTGCTTAAATGACTCTTCTGAAAGGAAAAATATCATACTAGACAAAATTTCTCAAAATTGCCCATCTCAAGCTAAAGAAAAACTTTTGGAACTTTGTTCGTCATATACCGACATATTTGCCATTGAATCAGATAATGTGACATATAACAATTTTTATAAACAAAAATTGCGTATCAATGACAAAACCCCAGTTTACATTAAAAATTATAGAATACCCCATACGCACAAGAACGAAATAGAAAAGCAAATCACAAAAATGATAACAGACGATAGATTAGAACCAGCCATTTCAGAATATAATAGTCCAATCCTGCTAGTGCCCAAAAAATCTTTACCTGGCAGCTCAGAAAAAAGATGGAGACTAGTAATTGATTATCGTCAAGTGAATAAAAAATTGGTAGCTGATAAATTCCCGTTACCAAGAATCGACGATATCTTGGATCAATTAGGAAGAGCCAAGTACTTCAGCTGTCTAGACCTTATGAACGGATTCCATCAAATAGAACTAGATAAACCCTCAAGGGATGTAATATCTTTTTCAACTACGCAAGGGTCCTTCCGTTTTAAGAGACTACCATACGGGCTAAAAATAGCTCCAAATTCATTTCAGAGAATGATGTCGTTAGCATTCTCAGGTTTAAGTCCTAATAAAGCATTTGTCTATATGGACGATCTTATAGTAATTGGATGTTCTGAAGCGCATATGCTTGCCAATATAAAATCTGTTTTCGAAATTTGTCGTAAAACAAATTTAAAGCTTCATCCGGACAAATGAAATTTCTTTAATTCAGAAGTAACATTCCTAGGTCACAAATGCACGGATAAAGGCATCTTACCAGACGAATCAAAATATGACAAAATAAAAGAATATCCAAGGCCTACAAATGCTGACGAAGCGCGGCGTTGGATAGCATTCGTAAACTATTACAGGCGTTTCATCCCAAATTTTACACACCACTCCATACATATTACTCGTCTTACTAGGAAAAATGTCCCATTTATTTGGTCAAATGATTGTGAAATCGCATTTAATTATCTAAAAAAATCCCTTTTGTCGCCAAAAATCCTTAAATATCTAGATTTTGATAAGGAATTTTGCATCACTACCGATGCCAGCAAAATTGCTTGTGGTGCAGTGCTTTCCCAAGACTATAACGGTACACAATTGCCAATTGCTTTCGCGTCTAGATCCTTTACAAAAGGTGAAAGCAATAAATCCGTGATCGAACAAGAACTAGCCGCTATTCATTGGGCTATAACCTTTTGCAGACCCTATATATTTGGAAAGAAATTTCTGGTCAAAAGCGACCATAAGCCACTCACATATCTCTTTTCTATGAAAAATCCGTCATCAAAATTAACCAGAATTCGAATAGATCTCGAGGAATTTGATTTTGAAGTTGAATATATCAAAGGAAAAGACAATTGCGGTGCGGACGCTTTATCTCGTATTGATTTTGGGCAAATCAAACGACTTAAAGAAGAAAATTCTGCTTTCATCCAAGTAGTAACAAGATCCAAAGCAAAAAATATACCCCTTAATACCAATACTTACAAGAAAGAAAATGTTTGCAAACAAAATGTGTATACCTCTATAACGACACACGAAGTAAAAAAGTTACCATGCCTAAAACTTATAACAAAAAGGTGCACCAAAAATGAAAAAAATAATGAAAAATTAAACGATTCCTTTAACCTAATTTTATTCCATGGAAATAAGAAGGTATGTGAAATAAATGTTAAAGATTTTATTGCTTATGGGAAGATTGAACTAGATCAATTTTTTCCCAAACTTGAAACAGTAGTTGGCAATGCAAACTTTAAGAATATTAAAATCGCGATTAATGATAAATTATTTAAATACGTCGACGTCGAGGAATTCAAGAAGATAGGCAACAAGAAATTAAAAAAGGTAACACTTGCAATAACACCAAAAATCATTGAAATTACTTCACCATCACAAAAGATTGAAATATTACAAAAGAATCATGATGACCCTGTATTTGGAGGCCACCCAGGAGTCACCCGACTACTATCTAAACTAAAACGACAATATTTTTGGAAAAATATGATTTCAGACAAATCTTATGTAAAAAAATGGCGAAAAATGTAAAAAAAATAAATCTGGGATAAATCACATAGAACCTTTAATTAAAACACCTACTCCAACTAAAGCTTTTGATGCCGTGCAAATTGACACGATTGGTCCACTTCCTAAGTCTTTCAATGGAAACGAATACGCACTTACAATAATTTGCGATTTAACAAAATTCCTTATAACAATAGCTATTCCAAACAAATCATCCAATATAGTTGCCAAATCAATAGTAGAATATTGCATACTAGTTCATGGACCCATACAACAAATCCTAACAGATATGGGAACTGAATATAAAAATCAAGTATTTGATGAAATATGCAAACTTCTAAAAATAGAAAACAAAACATCGACTCCATATTATCACCAAACTTTAGGAACAGTAGAACGCTCCCATAGAACTTTTAACGAATACATAAGGTCTTATATATCAACAAATAAACTAGATTGGGACCACTGGCTCAAATACTTTACATATTGCTACAATACAACCCCATCAACAACACATGGCTACACACCTTTTGAGTTAGTATATGGAAAATCCGTAGCGCCTTATGACTTTCTGTTGAAAGGAAAAGTAGATCCAATATACAATATTGACAATTACGTAACAGAACTCAAATTTAAACTACAAACAGCCCAAAAAAGAGCTATTGAAATGTTAGAAAAAGTTAAAGTGAGAACGAAAGTAAGCTATGACAAGAAGACAAAACCGCAAATTATTCAACAAAACGATGTGGTTTACGTAAAGAACGAAACCGGCCATAAACTGGATAGCATTTTTAAAGGTCCATATAAAGTGGTTGATATTGACAATTTAGGAAATTGCAAAATCGACACAAAGCAAAAAATTATAATAGTTCATACAAATAGATTAAAATTAGCCTAATTCAAATTTTATTATTAGTAAGTAAACATAAACATAAATCTAGTAAAAATTGAGTTTAAGAATATTTTTGAATAAGAACGAACACTAGAAAATATAAGTAATATCGGCCGATATCTCTAAAAAAAAAATATTTACCAATCTAAAAAAAAAAAACCATACTATCTTATACAATTAGCAGTAGTTAATAATTTTATAATTAAGTAACTTTAAGAAATATCAACATATGCTTTATAAATTATAACTTCAACTCAATTCAAAAAAAAAAAAAAAAAAAAAAAAAAAAAACTTTATTCTTCTTCAAATTATATAAAGTTTTTTTTTTTTTTTTCCAAAAAGGGGAGGTGTCATGGATAAAGGTTCAACGATTGATAATAATATTAAATATATCGCGCTACAATATGACTCAAGCTGATTGGAGTCGGTCATCGGCCCAATGTGACATGCGATACATTGTGAGCCAAGCTGACCGAACTCGAGCTGACAAAACTATGTAATACGTTGTGACTCAAGCTGATCGAACTAGATTAGCAGTTCATTGCACCTGCAGTTCTTTACCCTTATTCATGACACCGCCTAGTCAGCGAGCTTACAAAACGCTTTCGCTGGCTTGGTAATTTAAGCTATAAATATATGTTATCTTGTTATTGTTAAGTCAGTTTTGTTCACACGTTTCACAAATAAAGAATTGAATAACAAAACTATAACAAAACCAATAACACTTTATGACAAAAAAAAAAAAAAAATGCAGCGGGGGCTCATTTAACGCAATTTTTTAAATTCGCTTTAATTAATATTCAAAAATAAATAAATAACTGGTCATTTCAGCCCTTGAAAGGACTTTGACCTAGCTTCTTATGATCAATTGTGTTGTGCGTGTTATTAAGTTTGTACACAATTGATCGAGAAATTGACCTACAGGCTTAACGCCGGCTCCGAACGGCGATGAACGAAATGTTATTATTCTCAAGAAGCTTTACATGGCATTTTTATTACTCTCTGAGGTTTGCCATTGTCTGCAGAGAGGTGGCGGCCGTACAGAAAAATCATTTTAATTCAAATTATTTTCTGTCGCTGCTAGGGTTCGAACCTGGGTCTCCATGTTCGTTGACATAGCGGCCACGCACTTTAACCAACTACGCCACGGACGCCACATTCTCCTCACATCATTAATTTATATTCTCCTGTTGCAAAAATGGAAGGAGGTTTCGAATATCCCTGCAATAAAAAAATTACATTTTTTTATTATGATATTATTATCAAAATATTTTCAGGGAAGAATATGTCACATAACTAGACAGCGGAAAATATGAAATTGCATATTTGTATTGAATGACCGTAATACAATTTCGATGACACAGATATGCGTCCCGTCAAATTCTCTCTTGAAAAACATAACATAAAATTTGCATATTTTGCATATTGCATAAAAAATGCATATGCGCATTTTTAGTGCATATGCAAATAAGAAATTGCATATTTGCATATAATATGCATATGCAAAATGTATGCAAGCCCATTTAACCGCAACTGCATGTCTGTATGTGATTGTGAACCAACAACAACTTCTATCATAGGAATGGGCGTATGCAGGTGGTGCAGGGAAAGTGCCCCCCTTTCCCCCAGCTTTGCACATCCTGCGGACACCGATGATAATAGGTAAATTAAGTCAACCGAAGCTGAGTTTTTTCAGAAATAAAATTAACCGAAGGTCGAAGATGTTTGCTGTTAGAATTATTCGGGCAAAGCGATGGCAAGAGTTCAAGGCCCCTTTTAGAAAACTTAAATCCGGTTTTATTTTTTGGCCCATCTTGCTTCTTTTTCAAGATATGGCGTTCTTTCTAATTTTTTAAGGTTATTATTTTGACCTCTACCTGTGCATCTCGATTTCGAGACTACCTTTAGATAACCCAAAATCACTGTTATTTTTGGTCTATCTTGCCTCGATTTCGAATTATGCTTTTTCTAATTATTTAAGTTTTAATTATATTATCGACTCTCTTTACTTGTGAGCCCCTCAGAAAACTGAAAACGACTGCTGAAAATTTTTCGATGCGGTTTGATGGTACACTAGGTGTGCTCGCTATGATTTCCCGTTACTTTTACTTCAGTGTCGTTTTATGGTTTGATATATTATTTCATATTAAAACCTTCAAAATACAACGACACTAATGAAAAGCTTTTAAAATTTGCAATTCTTGTCTTGTTGGCTTTGCTTCATACGAAACATTTTTGTTCGATGTCATGGCTACACTGAAACTACACCAACAGAGTGTATACTATTCAAGTACTGTGAATAGAATGTTCTGTGCAGCTCTTTATTACCAACACATATAAATAGTATGTATTATACCACATGTGTATAAATTCATTATATGTGTTTCAGGTTGTACAATCATTACCCAGTGGGCAATTATACTAGGCCTTAACAAAAGAAGGCATGCTAAGACTACTACTATTGGCATCTTTATACCTCCTAATATCGCTGTACCAATGAGCACTTCTAGAAGCCCTTCCTATGGATGGGGCTCAAAAATTTTTTATTTCTGTGCAACGCAAAACATAAAAGAAGTGAAACATATCATAAAGTGTTAGCCCAAGGAGAGCACAGCGCTCTCCTATAAAAAACATAAATAAAAACAAAGCGAGAAAATTTTACTTTTTGTCCCATGCGAGAATTGAACTCGGACCGCTGGCGTTATAGCCAAACGTTTTACCGCTCTGCTATTTCACCGTTTGATAACTTGTGAACAAAATGTATATAAAAATATGAGGTCCACAACTCTGAAATTATTTTTCCGCTGGGCATCTACAGCAATTTGATTAATTGGTATGTAGAGTAGATTCTTGAATGGAGAATTTAGCTCAATAGATAAGCCGTCGTTTTTGAAATCTTGAGGTCGCAGGTTCTCGACGCTCAGCGGTGACAAAGAAGTTTTTTCAGTCATATATATACACTATATATATTTCTCTCATTCTCTCTACTATCAAACATATCTTTCTTCTCTATCGTGTGACGAAATGAAGTAAAGTGACCTAAGAAAGTTTCACTTCAAAATAGAAATTGCAAAACAAAAAACAGTTAACTGCATTTTTTTTTAATTTTAGTTAACTTGAGAGTGCTTTTATATGCCCTCATAAAGAAGGTCTTTTAACATGCATTCTCAAAAAAGTGCTTCTGGCAGGCCTCTTTAGAGTCGCGAGAGAGGAAGGCCTAGAAAATTTGCTCGTTTCATATAAAAAAGTTAATGGGCTTGGATATGAGTGCGGAAGGTCTTCAAAATCCATATGAAGGCCTGCAAGTAGCGCTTCGAAGCCCTGCTTTTGCCCACTGGGTAAATTTGAATAAAGCAGTGTTAGTAAAAACCGCACAAGAGTTATTGCAAAATTCGCTTTTATATAGGAGTTTCATTTTTATCAAAACCCATTTCGGACAATTTTTTTAAGTTATTACCAGTTTGAAAGGAAAGGGTATGAGCTTAAAGAAATCTTACGAAATATTTGAGAAAGCTCAACGAATTATAAATGAAGTTCCTGAAAAGTTGGGGGACGACCTTCGCCTTACATTAAAACTCGTTATGGAAAGAAACCCATATTTATATCTGTTTTAAAAACATACGAAATTTTAAATAAAACTTCGGTGGATTACCTGGAGTAATATAAAATTATTTTTTCTAAAAAGCGACAAAATTTTCCCGACGACAACTTGGAAAGTTTTAATAATTTATAGTAATATATATATTGTTACCTTTAAGGCATGTTCTTACTTGACACCCTCGGTATTCGAGTGGAAATTTAAAATTGTTTTACAGGAAAACGGTAAGAGATAATTGAACATTTTTTGGGGTGAATAAATACACTAAAAACTTATATACAAAAAATTTTTTATTCATTTTTAACATTTTTTATGTATGAAACTTTAAGTTGAATTGACGTGTCGATATCGGGAAGAGCTGATTACCGTAATAACTTAAGTTTTTTTTAAGTTTTAAGTTTTCTTTGACCTAGAAAAAAAAAGAAAAGAATTCATAAATAATATGAGTATGGTTATAGTGTGAACTAAAATTTCTAAGTTTGGTCAAAAACAAAAAAAAAATTATGAAGATAGAAACAAAAAAATCGTAAAAAACTCAAGTTTTTGTCTGGATTTTGTGCAAAATAATAATAAAAATGGTTGTAATATTTTAGTTCACACGGAAACTTCACATGTGGAAAGTATGCGGTTAAAATTTGAAGACAATCGGACAAGGTTATTTTGAGTAACGATGGTAACCAGGTATAAAATATCATACACAAAAAATGTTAAAAATAAATAAAAAATTTTTGGTAAATAGTTTTTTGATGTATTTATTCACCCCAAACAAATTTTTTTATTATCTTTTACCGTTATCCTGTAAAAGTTTTTTAAATTTTCACTCGAATACCGAGCGCGCCAAGTAGTGACATGCCTTAATAAAACCTTAATAAAATAATTTTTTTAATTTTTAACATTCTTTTTCAAGAAACATTTTAAATATATAAATTAATTTGGAAATTTTATAATATCAGAAAATTTTAATGACTCTATAAGCAAAAATATGCAGCATATTTCTTGCATATGTAGATGCTTTTGCATATTCTTTGCATAAAATTTGCATATCATAGATATGAAGTAAAAAATGCATTCAAGAATACAAAATTAGTACAAATCCAAAACTTGACTGCAATCAGACTTCAAATAAATTTTGCATATAATTCCGCTGTCTACACATAACGCATGTCACGTAATGTATCATATTATGACTTATATGTACATATATCAAAAAGTAATGAAGATCTTTTCACGACATAATTATGCGTGTAAGTATTATTTTTACATACTAAATTAAAAGGCTTTCATGAAAATATTCGGTCATAGTTCGCAGATTTTTGTATTTTTATAGATGTAGTTGAAAACCACTTACGTTTTCACGTAAGTCACGTAACGTATCATTTTTGGTGGCTTCTATCTTAGAGTCGAACTTTTAATAACTCTTAGTTTTTACAGCTTGTATAGTGCGCTCAGTAAGCTATTGAAAAATCAAAATTAGAAAATGTTATGTTGAAGTTTTCCTTGTTTTTCCACTCATTCCACAGTCGTACGATTGTCACGAGCGTAGCCACGGAAATGCCCATATATAAAAAACAAAACGTTGTCTGTATGTCTGTCTGATGGCTATAGACTCCAAAACTACCAGGCCGATTGAGCTTTTAGCAGTAGATTTGTATCCAGTTCGAGATGGTTTAGGGAAAAAAAATTTGGCCCCACCCCCTTTTACAGTCCACAAATCAATAAAAATTCTGTATTTCACGCGGTTTTGGTCGTATTAGACTAACATTTTGTAATTTAGTTTGTATGTTTAGTTTCGGCAACTTTACTAAAAATGGGTTGCCACACCCCCTTTTACCGCCAACAAATCAACAAAAATGCCATATATCAAACGGTTTTAGTCGTATTAGACTAAAATTTTGTAGTTTGGTTTGTATGCATAGTGTAGGCAACTTTATTAAAAATGGTTTACCACACCCCCTTTTAACGCCCACTCATCAATAAAAGTGCTATATATCAGACTGTTTTAATCGTATTAGACTAAAATTTAGTAGTTTAGTTTACATGCTTACTGTCGGCAACTGTACTAAAACTGGGTAATGTCCATCTACTAGAAAACTGGGATGGGTATAGAATAATTGGATGTGGCTCCGCCCATACAATAGAAATTTTTAATATCGAATAGCTTTGGAAGTAAAAGTAACATTACTTACAAACAAACTCAAAATGGAGTTACTATTTGGTGATGTCCTGCTACTGGGAAACTGTAACGGGCAGTGGAAAATGACAGTGGTGTCAAACGAAGAAAAGTTTTGAATATAATTATGTTCCGATATAGTTGCTGGGTGCAACTGTATAAAAAGCCTTTAGTACTTAAAATGGTATGTAATAAATTGTACTTTCTTTTGAATATATATGATATGGAAAAGAAATTTCAAAAATTGTACCAACTTTTTCTATGTTTTAGTATCAATAAGAAGTGTATAACTCTATTGTTTCTAATTTAAGTATTATATAATTCTACGTCTTGTGTTACGAAACTACTGTATCTTTTTTGTCTAATTTTGTTGTGAGGGCTTAGAACAGGCCTTTATTGGTGCATCATATTTTTAATCCTAGCTCTAATACTCAGCGAGTAATAATTCCATGTAACAAATTTTCAGTTGCGTTGCTTAAGCAGCTCCCACCGCGTCGTGATGACGTTTTGATTTTTTGTTTTGTTTTTATAATGAAGTCAAAGAATTAACCTCTACAGTCGCACCATTTTTTCAGGGGCGCCGGAAGTGGTGTGCAGGGGGCACAGACGCCCCCTCTGTAAAAAAGTCTCACAATAATTTTTTTAATACAAATGTTTTTATCCAACAGATTCAATTTTTTTTAATTTTAAGTTTAATTTAATTTTAACTACAATACAATTTCCATACTAGTCCATACTAGTGTAAATTCGCACCACAAAAATAAAAAATTGTTTACCCCCCCCCCCATTTGTACTGCCCACCCAGTTGAAATGAGCTTCCGGCGCCTTTGCATTTTTTTAATCCTAGCTTTTATACTCAGCGAGTAACAATTCAATGCAACCAGAGATAATGGGATAGGAAACTTCGGCAAAAAAGAGAAAGCCATATGCTGAAATGAAGTCAATACTAATGCAAATGTTATAAATGTGCTAGTAAAATTTCTTGACAAACTCACCCCTCTCGATGGATTATCGATAAATTTATCCCTCTGGATGAATGTGAGCGCTGGTGAAAATCTCACTTTCAATAGCTAAGCCATCAGTATACACATAGGGAAAAACTAACTTTTCCCTATCAAACATTTTCATGCATATACACTAAGGGAAATAATGCATATTAACATTATCCACGCCTGAGTATCAATCTTATTTAAATATTTACGTGGATAAATCAAATATATTCCCTACAACTCGTTTTTTTCCCGTATTTGAATTTTATTTATACCACACACGTACACACATATTCCATACAAGCAAGCAGCAACAGCATCGCACACGTCCACACATATTCCGACAGGTAGCAACAGCATCGCACTCTGTTCTCTTGCAGTTGCAACCTTAGTTCTTATAATTCTCATTTCGTTTTTGTTGCAAGGGTAGTATAACAGGGATATTTGGCCGTACGTATGAGCGATTGCGTGCTGAAATAATGCAATTATATGTAGGGTGGAGTGACAACTCGACATTTTCCCACGAATGTGTCGCACCGATTGTCATTTGCCTGCATATTTTGCTTTATTAGTTTGCTTTGTTATTGCCATTAGCATGGTTACTTTATTTTCTTTTTTCGTTCTTTAGTTTTATATTATTTTTGACATATGGTGTCGTAATATTGCACCGACTGTCAAAAATAATATAATATTAAGGAACGAAAAAAGAAAATAAAGTAACCATGCTAATGGCATTAATGGACGCAGCTTGTGAGAAATATTTGAATATATTGTTTTTTAATTTCAATATTTTTTATATAAATTTCCTTTAGATGTGATAGTTTTATTTTCAAATAGTAAATTTTTAAAAGATATTTAAAAAATTCGTACATAATTTTAATATTTTTTTTTATTATTTCTGTTTAAATATTTTAATATTTTATTTAATTAAAAAAGTTTTTAAATGAATTTTAAATATTTACGTAGTCGATTTATGCAAATGCGTTATTGGTGCAAAAATTACTCGCTTTTTGGATAAATTAAAAAAGTTTTTGGATAAATTTAATATTTTTTCCCTTAGTGTACAAATTATAACAGAGTTTTTAAAGCAAAGATATAGTTGTTGTTAAAATAAATTTAATTATGTTTTTCTATTAACAACAGCACTTGTCAATAGACCAAGTGTTTTTATTTTAAATTAAATTTTTTTCTATCAAAAATATTTTTGTCCATTATCAAAGCAACTCCATAAATTAGATTGACAGTTCTCACATTTCTGCATTCACAAAATTTCTTTATCAACTTTTATTAACAATATTCTTGCTCAGCTAAAAACAATTTTCTTTTAAATATGCAAGACTTTTTTGGGTGTAGTACCTATTTTTGACAACTATGAGGTGAACTCACACACATTATACGTGAGTGCATAAAAAATTGAAGAAGAAGCATTTTTATCAGTCAAAATCAACAGAATTCAGAATCGAAACGAAGTTTCTTATCTCATTATCTCTGAATGCAACAGCGATGAATTTGGAAATGCCTTTTTCAACTTCTTTGGAAACTCGCAAGTAGAACGTAACTTCTTCACGTCAATAAAGTGCACTTTGTCAAAAGTATCATTATTTAAACAAGGCACTCGATAATAAGATTTAAAAATATGCAGTATAATTTTTTAAAAAGGTGTACATTCGAGTGGGTCGGCCTCCATACAAAAAAAAAAGTTTGAAAAAACCACCACCTATTTCAAAGCTGACCTCGAATGGATTCCAAAAAAAAAATTTTTTTTGGACCATCGGAAAAACAGACAAAATGGTCTTTTTTCTATAACTTGAGCATAACATATCCGATCTTAAAAACTAAAATGTCGTTTAGAAGTGCCTTACAAGTACTACATTTTCTCTTCAGAACATTTTTACTTCCAAGGTCATATATGACTAGTAAACCTCGTAAGCCCTATTTACTCCCACTAAAATTGTTCTTTTTTTTCCCATAAAATTAAAGTCCTAAGAATTTGTTTACATTTTGTCCAAAAAATTATTCAATAACTTTAAAATCAAAGAAGTTATAATGGTTCAAATATTTGGTACAATGGTTTTTTTCTTTATGTCTGAATTACTTTTTTTTTTATTATTATTATTATTTATTATTAACTTAAAATTAAAATTAAAGCTAATGGTTGGATACAGCTTTGGCAACGTAGGCCTTAAGCTTAACTTAAAACTAGGATACGTATAAATTGTATTTGTATTATGATTTAAGGTAAATGAGCAGACATTATTCGAGATAGTTTAATTGTTACATACTTTCGAATTGCGATATATAAAATCGATGCAATACTGAAGGTATTTTTTAGAGCGATATACTATAAGTTGTTTTAATTATATAAGTTTGTATAATTCTGTGGTTTTAAGATATTTAGTTACTTTTACTATATTATCTAGATTAGGTGAAGATATTAGTGACAAAGGGTCAGTGTTTTGGAAAAGTTGTATTCTTGAGATATGGAATTTTGGACAATATGTTAGGAGGTGAGATAATGTTATTGGAGTTGAAAGGTTGCAACAAGTACAGGAAGGAGGAGTGCTATTAGTCATTAAGTGTTGGTGAGTTATTTTAGTGTGTCCGAGACGCAGGCGTTCAAATTTAATTATGTCGCTTCTAGAAAGGTTTTTGTTGTTTATAAAATGTAATTCTTTTCCAGTTGTTTTTTTAGGATTGATTTGATTGTACCAATCAGAAGTTGAGTCCCAAAGATGTATGTGCATGTCTTTGAACTTATTTTTTAAAAAAAGTGTTAAGTCGCTTGCATTGTAATTGTTTGTCAAAATTAGTGGGGCTTGATTAGCGTGCTTGGCTGACTGATCAGCAAATTCGTTGCCTACTATTGAGACATGTCCTGGAATCCAAATAATTTTAATTTTAGGGAAATAATTAGAAAGAGCATTTCTTATGAGTAATGGGTAGTATTCGTAGTTGTTTACGTTGGCAATGGCATCTACTGCCGAAAGTGAATCGGAGCATATTGCAGAGTTTGAATTTGTTTTTACGGCGTATTGTATTGCTTCGTGAATAGCAATAATTTCTGCAGTATAAATTGAGCTATAAGTAGGAAGATTTGAAATCTTAATGATTTGGTTAGTAGTAGTTACACTGAAACTGATTTTATTATCTATCTTAGAGCCGTCCGTATAAATAAAAGAGTAGTTAGAGAGTTTATCTTCGATATCGTAAAACGAGTAACGAAATATTGCTGAATTGGTATTGGATTTTGTGAATTTCCTCAAGGTGTCATTGATTGTGGATGAGTTGAATGTCCATGGTGGGTTAGGATTGTCCGTAGGATAGAGAGGGGAAGTTGGTAAGTCCAGTTCTTTGCATTTTGTTATGACTCTGTTAATTGCTGCTGTAACTTTTTGAGGGGTGTTTGTGTTTTGATGTTGGATAATTATATCTTGGAGTGGAGTGTTATTGGATCGCCATAGTGTTTTAAATAGTTTGATCGAAACTAAATCTCTTTGGTCTTCGATTGTAGGGAGATTCGCTTCAAATTGAAGATTGTAGATGGGTGTTGAACGAAAAGCACCTAGTGCTGTTCTTATCGCTGCGTTTAATGTTGTTGTAATTTTGTTCAGTGTTGCTTTTGAGGAATATCCGTAAAGATAAATCCCATAGCTAATTTTTGAAATAATAAGAGCTTTGATAACGTTTATTAAGGAGTAGGTGTTGCAATTGAATTTGATGCTAGATAGGCATTTAATTACGTTCAGTTTTTTTGTCAGGACTGAGTTTAGGTTTTGGATGTGTGTGTTCCATCTATAGCGTTTGTTGAAAATGACCCCTAAAATGCGTAGGTGATCAACTTCCTTTAGTTGCAGGTTGTTGGTGTGTATTATGCAAGAGCAGTTATGTTTGCGGCATATATGTAAATGTTTGCATTTTGTGGAGGACAAAATTGCTCCTGAGTAATCGCACCAGGTAGCAATGTCGCAGAAAAGGTTATTTAGGTTGATTTGTTGGTTTTTTTTTCTGTTTTGGTGAATAATAAGGTGAAAGTCGTCAGCATATGCGCAATAGTCTATTTCTTTATACCTTGATATTTTTGTACATAGTTTATTGTAGGCTATAAGGAATAATATAACAGATATTGGAGATCCTTGAGGGATTCCGTTGTCTAATGGGCGAGGACATGAAAGAGTTTTGCCAGTTCTAACTATTAGCTTTCTCTTTGTCATGAAATTAATTATATAGTTGATTATATTTGGCCCAAATTTCCATTCAAGCAGTTGGTCTTTAATAGTGTGGAGTCTGATTTTGTCAAATGCTTTTTCGAAGTCGAGTGAGATTAAAGAAATTTGTTTGTTGTTCGATAAACAATCAGCGATATGATAGTCCACATATAGTAACGTGTCAGATACAGATTTGCCCTTTTTGAATCCCATTTGGTGGCTATCGATTAGTTTGTCGGAAACAAACCACCATAGCCTGTTGGCAATTATTTTGTCTAGCAATTTGGATAAACAGGGATTAAGTGAAATAGGCCTGTATGATTTCAGTAGTCTTTTATTGGAATTTGGTTTCAAAATAGGAATGATTAAGCTTATTTTGGAAGACTGAGGAATACAGTTTTTAAAAATGTTATTGTAGTGATTTAACAAACGGTGTTTAATTTCGTTAGAGAGATTTTTAATCATAGGATATGATATTCTATCTAATCCTGGTGTCTGTCCTTTTAGTTTGAGAAGCGCTGAGTTTAGTTCTGTAATTGTAATGTCTGTTTCAATCTGAAGAGCTCGGGATGATGGGTTGATATTATAATTTGAGTTTACTGTTGTTTTGCTATTTTGAAACTTTGTGGGGAAATTACTGTCGGAAGAGTTGTTGGAATAGAAGTTACAGAATTCAGTTGCTATTGTGTGTTGGTTTGTTATTGGTAAGTTAGGGGCGTTTACTGAATTGATGCTGTGGATGCTATGTGAAGATTTGTATCCGCAAAATCTTCTTATGTTAGACCAGATTTTTTCAACTGGGGTTAATGGGTTTATTTTGGATGTGAAGTCATTTATTGATTCTGTTTTGGCTAGTTTGATTTCTCGTTTGAAAATAGCTCTTGCTTTCTTGAATTTTATTAGTTTATATTGTACATTATTTCTGTTAAAAGCATTCCAATACTTGTTTTTATGATTTTTAAGTTTTTGGAGTTTATTATTCCACCACGGGACAGTTCGATTTGTGGTGTATGGTAAAGTTTCTGGAATCGATGCGTGTGCGGATTGTAAAATAATTTTTTTTAAGGTGGCTGATTCTTTATTGATATTTGTGCTTGGGGGGAACTGAGTGTTTAGTCGTTCTGATGCAATTGTGAATCGAGTCCAGTCCATTTGTTTGATTTTAAATTTAGGTCTGGTTTTTAACGTCTTTAGTCTGTTTTGAGGAAAAAAAGATATGATAATCGGGAAGTGATCGCTTCCTGAGAGGTCGTTACAGATTTTCCATTTAGAGTGGATTGCTATGCACGGAGAAAAAAAAGGTAAGATCTATGTGGCTAAAAGTATTATGTGTTGTAAAGTGTGCGGTGGAGCCGTTGTTGAGGAGTATAAAGTTGGTGTAGTTAAGGAATCGGCTTAAAATATTGCCTTTTCGGTTATTGGTTGGCGATCCTCATGAGGTATGCCAGCTATTGAAATCTCCAGTGATTATAGAAGGGCTGTTTGTAGAGTTAAGTACGTTGTTTAAGCTACTGAAGCTAAATCTATTTTGTGGAGGTACTTATATATGCAGATACTATTGTAAATTTGACTTGGGAATATATCTCACAAGCTATTGCGTCGAAGTCGTTATTTAATTGAATTTGTTGTTGTTGTAATGAGTTTTGTACTAGTAGCATAACGCCACCGTTTGAAGTTGTTGAGGAATTTAATGAGTACATTGAGTAATTGATGGGAGTAGGTATGTTATTTATGGAGTGGAGGTGTGTTTCTTGGATGGAAATTATTTTAGGAGAGTTTTATTATAATTTGAAGTTCATTATAGTTATTGATATAGCCTTTAATATTCCATTCGATAATGGTTAATGACATAATATAATATAGTAAAGAGGATTATGAATTTTAAGTTGAGAGAGAATTAAAAATTAATAGTAATAAGATTTGATTTGTTAGATGTAGCTTGTAGTTGGAAGGTGAAAACTGGGATCAAGATCCATTGACATTGAATCTGATGAGTCGTCCTGAGTGAGTTGCGATAATTGTGGTTGCTGTGATTTTTTTGATTTGTTTTTTTTTTCTTAAGTTTAGATTTAAGTTTGTTGGATATATTTTTTGGAAATATTTTAACTTTTGTTTCTGATATTCGTTGAATACTGGGTTTGGGTGGCATTTGTTGTTGTTGTTGTTGGCTTGAATTTATTTCTGGGAGTATGTCGTCATAATTTACAAGTTTTCTTACTAGGGCAGGTTTTATAGTTGATTCATAGTTGGTGCTGGTACGTGCGATATCGGCATATGTTACGCCTTCTTGTTGGTTGCGTTCTTTGTTGGTGGATATAGCTGTTTTTCTGTCTATTTTGTTGAGGGTGATGATTGCTTGAATTTCTTTCTCCTTGATAAAAATGGGACATTTTTAACGAAAGAGTTGTAGTATTTTGTGTCGCTTTTCATTTCCTTGCAGTTTATGCAGCATTTTGATTCTTTGCATTCTTCTTTGAGCACAATATCAATGTGGTGTTTGTTTGCGCAGTTGGTACAAATTTTTACACTCTTGCATATCTTTCCTATGTGTCCGAAGCGTTGACAGTTATTGCAACGCAGCGGGAGCGGTATGTATGGTCGGACTCTTATCTTCTCGTATCCGATTGAGATCTCAGTTGGGAGAGTTGGAGTAGAAAAAGTGATTATGATGAGACCGGTTTCTTGAAGTTCGTTATTTGTTGTTTTCTTGAGTATTTTTTTAATTTCTGATACACTTTGGCTGCCTAACTCCTGTAATATTTCGTTTTCCGCTATGCCTCGGAGATCATTGGAATAAATAACACCTTTAGTATAGTTAAGCGATGAGTGTTCGGTAATTTCTATTTGAATCGTTTGTGAGAGTAATACGAGTTGTATTAGCTTATTTGCTTGTTTGTGTTCTTTTGTCTTAATAAGAATATTGCCGTTTTTTAGCTTTTTGCACATATCAACTTCACTGTCTGCCGTACAGTCGATCACTTTTTTTATCAAGAAGGTTGAAACTTTGGATAAATTGTCAGTACTGTTTATTCTAGTCATAACTAAATATTTAGGTCCAATAGAGTTATTTTTGAGAGTTTTTGTTTTGTCATAGCTTATTAGTGGTTAATTGTTTTGTTTTTGCCTGGGTGGCAAATCCGGTGGCAATAAACTAAGGTTAAGAAAATAACAAAAATTTCTTTATAGAGTCCAAAAACTTATACGGATGTAAGAAACGATGAAAAAATTAGTTTTATTAGCTTTTAATGTCACGTGGTATTTAGTCTTTTCTGGTACTTTACAGCGGCGATTTGCTGAGCAATTTTTTTTTTTTTTTATTTTATGAAAAATTTTCAAATACAAGGCTACAAGGCTACTGTACTTTTTTTTTTTTAATTCAAACAAAATTGAAAGTTAACTGAATTATTTTTAAAAATTAATTATCTTTGACTGCTCTAACGAATTCGGATAGTTCTCCTCTAAAACACGGAATGATTCAACAACAGCTAATGCTTGATCACTCAAACAACTTATTAAATATTCAACTTGTTGAAGATCGCATTCAGCACTTTATTCTTCGGTTCTTATAACTCTGAATGTAGAACAAATGTTTAAGGTACGATTTTAGTAATATTTTTTTATAGATAAGCTTTGTTGCTTAAAAGGCCATAAGGGCGAATTAGAACCAATTGTCGTTTTCTCTGAAGCATCATCAGCGTTGTTCAACATGGTGAATAAAGGAACTCTAAACTAAGTAACTTAGACGAGATGTGTGGAAACAGTGGATTTTTCTGACAAAGCGTACTAGAAGATCCTTTAGTTTAGAGTTGGGCAAAAAGGAGCACATTGCGCACAAGCGCACAATGACTCAGGCGCCATGACTAGGGCAAAAGAGAAAAATTGAGCGATGGAGAAGAGAATGAGAGAGTTCCACTGAGCGCATTATGATTTTCGCAAAGCAGACTCTCATACAAGCCTTGTCATTATTTTTTTCGGAATATAAACTTGATCTTTTTTTAATTCAATATATTGTATTAATCGCCCATTTCAGATTGAGGTGACCTATCAGTCGCACTGACCATCTCCGATTTGGTTCAAATTTTGTTCCTAGATTGGTTTATTGCTTAAAAAACCAAATCCGAACTTATAAATTTTTAGAACTATTTTTCAAAGCCAAAATAGGGTGTAGTTTGAAACGACGTAGCTCAGTCAATTTAAATCTGATTTTCGTAAATAAGGTATCATTGGAAAGGTTATTTTGTTTTTTTTTTAGGGAAAAATATAAAACTTTTGGGAAAATTGCAGTAAATTGGCCCATTCTTAATTTTAAAGTTTAATGCCATGCCAACAACAGACGCTATAATTTTTTTTGTTTTTTTTTTTTTGGTTTTTTGCACGTTTCAATACCTTTCCAACGATATAAAATTAAAATGTGCTCTTAAAGGGTTCAGAAGTTATGGCGTAAAACGTGCAGTGTTAAAGAATTTTCAATACAAATTCAACTAGCTATCGACTTTTTATATTTTTGTTTGTAAAAATAAAAAAAAAAAAAAATTGGATGAAAATTTAATGTGTAGTTGAATTTGTATTGAAAATTCTTTAACACTGCACGTTTTACGCCATAACTTCTGAACCCTTCAAGAGCACACCTTAATTTTATATCGTTGGAAAGGTATTGAAACGTGCAAAAAACCAAAATAAAGAAACTGAAAAAAATTATAGCGTCTGGTTTTGACATGGCATTAAACTTTAAAATTAACAATGGGTCAGTTTACAGCAATTTTTTTAAAAGTTTTATATATTATCCTTAAAACAGAGCAGATAACTATTCCAATGATACCTTAGTTAATAAAATGTGATTTAAACTGACTGAGCTACGTTGTCTAAAAATAGGCCCTATTTTGGCCTTCGAATGGCTGTTGTTCCGCAAAAAAAATTTTTGAAACTTTAAAATCTGGAATTGGTTTTCTTAACCAAAAACCAACCTCAAAACAAATTTTGAGCCAAATCGGAGATGGTCAGTGCGACTGATAGGTCAACTCAATCTGAAATGGGCGTAATATTACTTGGCAGATTGGTTAGTTTGTTGCAATTATAATTATGAAGTAAAGGTAGGCTTGAAAAATTTCAGAATTCCAAACAATTAAGAATTAACCCAAACAAAAATATTTGTAAGCAACAAATTATTTGCTCACGTGCTACAATTTAAGCAACTCTGACATAAAATTAATTCATTTCAAAGCAACCCTGTTGTATATCACAAATGCCAAAAAGTATTTCAGATGTATCTATTATTTTCATAAGGACTAAAGCTGATATATTTCTAAAAATAATTTTGTAAACAAATTTGTAAACAAACTTTTGTTTTTTTTTTTAAATTTATAAAGTGAAAACTGAAAGTAACAATGCATGTATTGTTTTTTTATGGTAAAATTTGTTGGTACATAGGTTGTAACCTATTTGGGGCAGGTTTTCAGTAAAAATTTGGTAAAATAAAATGTTTTGAGCGGCAACGCTGGTCTGCATTGCGAAAATTTTAATTGCGCTCAGTACCGAACAAAACTAATGTTGCTTACTCAGTGATTTCAAATAAAAGGAATTTTATAATTACTCGTTAATATTCGGCATATAATTCAGAGAACGGTTTGAGTGTACTTTTTGTACTTAAGGGGACTATATACCCAGAGGCCGAAAAGAAGGTCATGTTTGTGAATTTTTTCAAGGAAACCTAAGGGATATTTATAAATGCGGGTTTTTATACCAAAAAATATACACATTCAAGAGTATGTTTAGTTTCTTTTTATTAAAAAAAATTAATATTAAGGTAGATACAGCATTTTTTGTACTTAAGCGCTCTGAAAAAAGGTGAGAGCGTGACCAAGATTGCTCCTCCTAAATTCATCTGAAACAAAAGAATTGAAAATATTATTAAACTAGATACTTAAAACTCGTACTTGCCACAGCCGATTTTAAAAATATTAATTTTTCACAAAATGGCGGACTTCCGAACGTAAATTAATGATTTTCGACAAAAAATTGTCATTATTTTGCCTATAACTAATGAACGAAGCTAAGAAAAAAAAAAAATCCTATGACAAGTACGAGATTGTTATGAAGCCTGCAAAAAAATCAAAACGATCGGTTCACTGAGTTTCTAGAAATCCTGGTCAACGACTTTGAAAACATGGTTTCGAGAAAAACCTGTTTGAAAATAAGGGCTGGAAACTGTAACAGAGCTTCCTAATACAATCCGATTTCAAGAAAAACTTGCCAAGCATGACAATTTTGAAGCCTTTTTCTATAGTATTTACAGTATTCATGGAAATTTTTCTATAGTATTTGAAGTAATCATTGAAATGTGCTTGGTTCGCTGTCTTTCGATTAACAACTTTTTAAAAAGTATTTAAACTGTTTAGAAGATGATATAAGCAAAAATAACGAGTGTGAAGAGCTAAGAAAAGGAATGTGCTACAAGGTAAATAGCATGATACAATCACAAGCTAGGCTCATATTGAAGAGCAGGGTGCGCTAGTTGTCAAAGTCAGCTGGTAATTTTGAGTTTTTCTAATTGTTGTTTTTGCATTTGTCGTTTGACGTTTGTAGCTGTTTCAGCTTTGTTTTTGCAAAATTTCTCAATTGAGCAGCTATCTTAAAATGAGCTTACCTTGTAATTGTATCATGGTAAATAGAAAAGAATTTGAACTAGGGGATGATTTCTTAGTAGTCGTTTTAAGTAGTAAATTTCATAGGAGTTCAAATAAAGTAACAAAGTCCAATAAATGTAATAGTATTGAGTAATTTTTATATACAAATTTTTAACGGAGCAAGAATAAAATATCGTCTGTAGAAGTTGAGGCAATCATGCCAAACAGTTTGATATCTGTTTTTTTCGGCATATATTGTGGATTTTCTGCATATTTAAGATTATTCTTTGCATTTTTCTTTTGCATGTAATTTGAATTTTTTCGGCATATTTTTTGCTTACACTTTTGCATAAAAATTCGCTCTCTAGTAATTAGAGACTTAACTACCGTGATTGTTTTTGACAGATGTTGAAAAAAATGTCAAGTGATTTAAAGCGTCAGACACTTTTGTAAATATTGGGGTTACAAATAAGTTTTAAGGGATTTACAACAGAAGTGTAAATAGTACTCAATTTGTCGTATAATGAGGTAACTGCATTTATGTTAAACTACTATTATTACCGGCTATGGGCATCACTAGATTTAAAGCTTCTGTTTTGTTTCTTTGTTTGTCTTTTGTCTTTCGTTTTGTGTTGGAAAATAAGCCTTTACTCTTAATGCTCCCAGAGCGCTGTCAATAGCTGATCATAACCCTTCAGAAATAATGTGTGTACATTTTTTTAAGTATTTATAAACAACAAATTTCTTTTGTGTTGTTATTATGTCGACTTTTGTGCCATCAAAACGCAATTCGCAGGAAGCACTTATTTTTTGCTTTCACTTTATTAGCCGCATGCTGCGAAAATTGTCAAGGATACTTATGAAAACGCTTCAATGGTATATCCTACTCATTAAAGTCATGCAAGACTACTGATGAGTTGGTGTAGCGGCCAACGAAACAGTATGTCTAGTCTGCTGTATGATTTGCTCCATACAGACCCGTTGTTGTTGTTATTAGTTGTTGTCTTCATTGTTTTGATATTGTCGTGTTGTCAACATACTTGGCCTAATGCTCAACAATTTGTTTCAATTTTAAAGTTACTACATCAGATGCAACGAATCTGTGAACACCTCAAATTTCAATTTTAACGCTATGATCATAGTTCGTCCATCTCCTACATCTATTCTGTCTAGTTTACTTTTTTCTTCATCTAAAAGATAAATTGTGCCTGATATAAAAGTTTACCTAGACTTCAATTTATGGCTCTTAAAATGTGAAAACATTAAAAAAACTTAAAACGATTTCGCTCATTTTTAGTATGATCATGATGAAATGATTTTAAGAATTATGGCGTAACCTTTTGAATCTACAAAATCTACAAATAAACATTAATAAAGATACAAGAAATTTTGAGAAATAAAATCAAAATATTGCGGCGAACATCTACTTTTTACAAATTATGTTAAATTTTTCAAGTTTTTTCTTCTTTCGTATATTATACAGCATATCATTGCTTATGTTTGTAAGTGTTTCAGTGCTTGTATTTTTTGTGTTGATTTTTAGCTAAAAGCATATATTTTTAATCATATTCTTAAAATAATATTTGTTATCTTACCTTTCCCCGGAAATATTTTTGTAAAGAGTGACAATTGTAACTGATTTGACCAGATTCAATAAAAAAACTACGCTAAAAAGTTTCAATTTTTAATCGTTTTTTATCAATATTCTGTAATGTTTAATATTTTAAATCAATCAGATATTTGTACACTTAAAATGAATTAATTATTCACATATGTCTCAGTAATATATTAGTTATTTCTCGAAATATTTCATAAATTCTCTTAAAGCAGTATTGAGAAGTGTCTGTTAAAATTTTCAATCTTACGTTTTTATTCCTGAAATTTGGAAAATAAAAAATAAATCTACTCAACCAAATTTTAGAACGCGATTTTCACTATCGCACTTTTTTTAATTGGTGGGAAGAAATCTAATATATTGTTCACATTGAGCATTAAGTACGCATTTAGATTTTCAAAATTGTTATTATGCTATCATAAATTGTTATATTTCAGTTGACAGTTATGAATAAATACAAAATTGATTTAAAGTAATAAATAAATAACATCGTTTTAAATCCATAATTTTCTGCGTCCTTCATCGCTTCCTACGATGTTAAAAACGCCACCAATGATTGTTGTTGGTGCTTCTGCATCAACCAAATTGAAGCTCGACAAACGTTCACATGCCTGGTCTTGAATCAAAAAAAAAACGTCCTTAGATTAGTCCCCATAATTTTTAAACCAAAAATTGAAAAACTATTCAAAGTGAGAGAAGAGCAAAAAAATGCCGCAATAACAGAAAAACATAAAAAGTACGGGAATGTCTTTCGAACAAAAAAATTGTGAATTGGGTAACTAGTCAAACAATAACGATTGTACATGAAAAGCCAAAAGCACTTTTTATTCAATTTCACTGTTCTACAAAAAAAAAAAAAAAAAAAAAAAAAAACAGAAAATATGCAAAATATGCAAAATAAATAAAAACATTAATCCTCAAGAAAAAGTAATCAAACTTATTTAGACGCACTTTTTTCAGATTCTCTACAAAACTTTAGACTCCGTCAAAATCTAATTTGATTGCTTTTAATGGAATGATATATTTTCTGGATTGGTCGATTTTAATATTCATGCGTATATTTTTATTTTTTTTTTATTTTCATTAAAATTCCAAAAGAATGGCACCTACGATGCCGTTCCCAGAGGAGCCATGACTATAATGATGGACGACCTATATGTCAAAGTTGGGTAGAAAAACGATAAGCTAAGACAAGTAATGCACAAACATGGAGGAGCGCACATCCCAACTTGTCATGACTCCGGAACCACATCAAAGTAGTGTCGTAGCTAGGGTTGATGGCACCCGGGGCGGAAAATAGATTTGCACCCCCAAAGGGAGGTTATCCTTATCCGTATCAAAAATCTCCATACAAAAAATAAGAATTTTAAAATATACTGTATTTGTTTAAACTTTTTATTGTTATAATAACTTTGTTAAGATGTATCGAACATATTAAACTTTTGCATTTTTAAAAACATCGATTCGGTTTCTGAAAAAATATGAAAATTATTAAATGACTTTAAGGTTTGATTTTTGTAAAAAAGAACTACATATGTATATGCCTAAGCGCAAAAGTAAGTATATACTTAAACTAACAATATCTTGCCAAACACGATACCGCTCACGATTTTCTATATCGGGCATCAAAAATGAAATATTTGAAGAATCCAAAATGAGAAAATTACCTTCGGTACCATTTCTGATGCACGAGATAGAAAATCTTATATTAATTTTTTTTTTAAAAGTTGAAAAATTGCATTCAAGTATACATTTCTCAAAAATAGGAAAATGCATATGTGAAAAATATGGTAATTATTTCACCATATTTAATGTATACATTTTTCGATACGTCCTAATGGAGAGAGACCAATCTTTGTATTAATATCTGTATTTCATCTTCAGAAGCAGATCGCAAGGTCGATTGCAGGATTGTTCAAATACATTTTGAATTTCTTTGAACCAGGGACTCGAACATCGCCCCCTTGTTTTTTTTTTCTTGTAGTCTTCGTCCACAGTCTCTGGTCTGTTCTCCTGGCATCCTTTTACTGTATCGGATTCGTCTCTCAACTAATATTCCATAGTTTTCAGATTCAGCAAGTGCTTTTTAAATTGATTGTTTATATTATAACATTAGAGTGTCCCTTATTTTGCGATTTTTGGAAATGCTAAGGGGCTGAAATGTTTTTTTATGCGTTTTTTATTTTCTAAGAACGAAACTAAAAAAAATTTTTTTTTACGACAACGTTTACCCGTGCCAATCGGGCCCGAAAGTTTCGAAAAAATGCCCATATTAGACCATATTTGCACAAATTAAAAAAAAATCTATTCTCTCCTTTTTTTAAATGTTTTACATTTTTTTGGAAAAAAAACATAAGAAATATGATATCTACAAAGTTTTTTTATGGTGGGCGTGGTTACCGCCCCTGCTACGTCGAAATTTCTCCCGCAGCCTTTTCCCACTTTTTCATGAAATTAGTGCAATTTCATTTGCATTTTTATTTTGCTAAAAGTATTATTATATTTCATTAAATTCACATTATGTACTTACAAAAATTAACAATAAATTAAAAAACTAGTATTTTACCCTGCGGCAGGCGCGCAATAAGCTAATACAAGCAGTATTATTGCGGCTTTTCAACCGAAAACATAGTTTTTTTTATAAATACAAAATATCAAAAACCAAAAATGTATGCCCCTCCAGGGTTAAATTTTAATAAGAAATACAAATTAATTATAAGTTTTTTTTAAGAGTATGTATTATTTTTTTTGACAGTTCGACTATATTTTCAAGTATTTTGGGCCACAATAAGTAGGTTTTGTAGCTGCGCTTCTGATTTTGTAAGCTCGAGAAATTCTTGAGCAAGTTGTACCCCACGCTCCGCAACATCATTTACAACACAAAGATCTTTAAAATAATTTTTTACTCTCTGGTATTCTTCATCTTTTTCCCATTCGTCAGGATCATATTTTAAAAAATTACATGTCAAACTAAACCTACGAAATAGATTTGTTGTTCGACAAGATCCAAAACAATCTAAATCTTTTTTTGTCCATTCATTTAAAGAATTTGGGTTTGCGATTGGATGATTACATGGAAACTTCTGACCTTGCAATGCTGTCACCATACTGCGTTTTCTCTCAATAGAAACTGCATCATCGAAAAAAGCGAGTGCTACAAGTTCTTCGCCAAGGTATCAAAGATGCCTACCAAATTTTTGACTTGCAGCAATGGATATTTTTTGTTAATTGTCTTGTATGCGACCAAATCTTTTAAAAAAGACAGATCCTGATTTGAAGCTTTTATGCTATTAGTAGCTTCAAAACAGACTTTGATGTATAGTAGAACTACAAAAATACAGACTTGACGGATTCCGAAATAATGAATAGCATAAAAGCTCCAAATAAGGATCTGTCTTTTTTAATTAATTTGTATTTCTTATTATAATTTAACCCTCCAGGGGCATACATTTTTGGTTTTTGGTATTTTTTATTTATAAAAAAAAACTATGATTTCGGTTGAAAAGCCGCAATAAGAATGCTTGTAGGTATTAGCTTGTTGCGCGCCCGCCGCAGGTTAAAATACTAGTTTTTTAATTTATTGTTAATTTTTTTAAGTACATAATGTGAATTTAATGAAATGTAATCATACTTTTAGTATAATAAAAATGTATTTATTTATTGTTGATATTAATACCTAAATTGCACTAATTTCATGAAAAAGTGGGAAAAGGCTGCGGGAGAAATTTCGACGCAGCAGGGGCGGTAACCACGCCCACCATAAAAAACTTTGTAGATATCATATTTCTTATGTATGTGTTCCAAAAAATGAAAAACATTTATAAAAAGCAGAGAAAAGATTTTTTTTTAATTTGTGCAAATATGGTCTAATATTGGCATTTTTTCGAAACTTTCGGGCCCGATTGGCACGGGTAAACGTTGTCGTAAAAAAAAATTTTTTTTAGTTTCGTTCTTAGAATATAAAAACGCATAAAAAAACCTTTCAGCCCCTTGACATTTCCAAAAATCGCAAAATAAGGGACACTCTATTATAACATTCTTAAAAAAGAAAATTTTTCAATATCTTGAGTTTAAGCAAACCGTTGTTAAGCGATAAGCCCTAGTTTACTGCGCTGCACAGTGGTTTAGCTCCATACAAAAGATGTCAATAAATAGAAATAATAGTCGTAGAGTCATAAAATAGCATGGAAGTTTGATTTTAAAAAATGAAATCATAAAGCAAACAAAAATTTAAGTCCGTCCACAACCACGCCCACCTTCCATACTATAAAAAAGATTTAAAAGTCATATTTTTTTCCATATTGGCCCAATTTCATAATAACTCGGTACGGAGATATATATTTTTGCGCAGAATTGAAAAAAAATATTTTCGGTCACGCCCACCTCCCACATAAAATATTTCTCACGCGTACTTTTTATTAATTGCAGCTTTATCGTGACATTGCATCTTAACGATATGAAATAGAGGAAAAATATTTATTCGACTCTTATAAAAAAAAATAAAAAAAAATTATGTCAAAATACCTAATCGTTTTCTTTTAATTAAATAACAACTAAGCGTACCTAAACTGTTTCGAATCAATTTGCATATACTTTTTGCAATTTTTTGGTGCATATTTTTTGGCATAGATTTTACTTTTCAGATCTAGTATTTTTTATGTTGCATACTTTGTATAGCTTTTATGCCGGTAGTTTTAATGATGCGGAATTAATTGTTTCTTGTTGAAAATTTGTTAAATTATTTAATATTTAGAAATAACTAAATTCTTGTAGGGAAGGGTGTTAACAAAACAAAAAACTTATTGTGTTTGTTGTTGTGACCAAAAAATAAACAAAAGCAGTTGCATTTACTCTGCTTAGCTCGCCCTTTCAAAGTTACCCTAAAAGCATGCTACAAAAAATTGCAATTTACATCAATAAAACTCAGTTTTTTTACACAAAATGTATTTAGTTTTTCATTCATAAAAACTGTTTTGGCAGATCTTGGCAGCTAATTTTTTTTTGTAAGTTTTAGTATAAGTCCAATAATGATGTTAATCTAAACGAGCGCACACCGGTCAACCCCGGAAGATAGTTATTCTCTGCTAAAAATTATTTTAAACTGTTTGTAGAGTTTGAAATATAAAAATTTATTTGGCTTAAAAAAAATACAATGAATTCTAAGTCTAACTATGCAAGTTTGTTATTTCATATTTAAGACTAAAAAAGCCAAACCATATCTTTTTCAGTGGTTCACATGTTTTTAAAATATACCTCTTGTTACAGAGAATTTATTGAACTCTTTATTATATATCAAATTTGATGGTTTCTGTACAACAATCCTGTAAAGATTTCACCAAGACCTTTTGGAAACATTCTTAAAAAATAAAAAATTTAATATTGGCCATAGGAAGTCATAAATTTTCGTATTTAAATCCACTTTTAAACCACTGTGCTCTGTTTGAATATCCCGAAGGAAATCATACCAACAGTATAACAATATGTGTTATTCCTCTTATGTCAATGTTTTCATCAGGTTCACACAGAGCTTCAATCGCTTCAAGGAACTTTTAATAATGTTCTACAAGAGGCTTTACAGCAGAATAGTGTGCACTCCAGCGCGATTTTGACAACTTTTTTGCTGATACATTTGTATGGCAGATTAAATCATCCCATCTATGGGCGCCCGTAGGAACTTTTTGAGGGGGGAAAATGTATACATTCGTGTGCACGTTTATGAAAATGAGCCTGGAATGTTACCTATGAAATTTTATCGCCTGAGATATTCTGTGCAAACTTAGTAAACACTGTTATTTTATGAAAAATTATATTTTTTAATTTAACTTACAGGATAACGAACTTTTGGCTTAAAAAATCATATTTACATTTGTTAAATGTATTTAAAAATATGTAAAATAATTGTCGTTCCTTTTTTAAATATAGTTAAAGATCCGTGCAGACTGAAAAAGATATTTTCAAGGTATTTATTTTATTTTATCATCATTGAAAATAGCTATTTGATTTTTTTTTGTTTGTATGAATGTGTGTGTGTGTGTGTATAATATATAAAAAGAGTGCATGATTCTCTTGTATTTGTGTTTTAAAAATTTTTTTATATTCGTTTTTCTTGAATGCTCGATCAGTTATGAACAGAGCAACATGCTTAATGTTTTTTTAAGGTCTTACCGTCTAGAATTTTCAAAATATGAATTTTTGTGTTTTTACATTTTTAGATTCTTCATACCTTCAATTATAACTGTCTAAAATATTAAATCGAAATTCAAAGCCAATGACGAGACATAATGACACAATTGAAGCGCGTTCGGGGCTCGCAGGTGTAAAAATAAAACTTTACACGCATTTTTCTCGAGTTTAGGTTTTTTTAACTGGCAGACAGTTAATCTCCGGATCTACTAGGTCCTTTTTAATAAACTTTGCAGCATTTTGTTTGTTTTTATATCCTGTGTGATAGCTTACCACAATTTGACCACAAAAAATATATATACAATTTTTGAGTCTGAAAAAAAGGTCGAAAAAAAGCCGATTTTGAAAAAAAATTTTCAAAAAAAACTTTTTTTTACAAGATTTTGATTAGTAAAAATAATTGACAGTAGCTAGACTTGGGATGAGAATGATTTAATTCTCATTTCATAATAAATAATAAATAAATAACTGGCCATTTCAGCCCTTGAAAGGACTTTGACCTAGCTTCTTATGATTAATTGTGTTGTGCGTGTTATTAAGTTTGTACACAATTGACCAAGAACCGGACCTACATGCTGAACGCCGACTCCGAACGGCGATGAACGGAATGAATGTTCTCGTTCTCAAGAAGCTTTACATGGCATTTTGATTACTCTCTGAGATTTGTCATTGTCTGTAGAGAGGTGGCGGCCGTACAGAAAAATTATTTTAATTCAAATAATTTTCTGTCGCTGCTGGGGTTCGAACCTGGGCCTCCAGGTTCGTTGACGTAGCGGCCACGCACTTTAACCAACTACGCCACGGACGCCACACAATTCTCATTTCAACTAAACTAATACTCGGCGAGAGTAAGTTATTTTTGCTCTCACTTTGAGTGTAGTTAGATAACTGTTGAAATGTGATCCCGCCTTTAACTAATTTACGATATGAATTCCGTTTTAGTACTGTTTAGTTAAGTTTTCTTTTGGGTATACATAATTAAAATCATCAGATATTTTTCTATTACACAGCTAGTTAAGTCGCGCCCTCTGTACAACAAAGTCATTGTTTGCTTAAATAAATCTCCTTTTGAAAACTTTAAATCACAGAGTATTTTTGTTCTTTAATAATTTTTGTTTAAAAATCAAAAGGTTATGGACCCAGTCCGCGCCGTGTTAAAAGTTTTGCTCGTTTTATTTTAATTTCGTTTAATAAAAAGAAACCAAGAACAGTAAGCGCAAAAGAAAACAACGGTCGTTCTGTTCAAAGTGGACTGTGGACCTGCATTTTGTCATTTACCGTTGCAAAGTTTAATTTTGTAATTTGCTTGAGCTCACGCGCACATATTAATTTTTTTTATAAATATGGAAGGCGAAAAATTTAGCATTGACAGGTTGGATGGTGGTTCTAATTGGCTGACATGGAAGTTCCAGATAAAGCAGTATGTAGAAGCAGGAGAATTGTGGGACGTCGCACACTGGGGATTTCGCGGAAAAAAGTCAAATTGTCAACATGGTCTTCATGCAACATGCAGTGGTATTTTGATATTAAAGACTAAATGGTACAGTCAAATCAAAAAGAATTACTTCAATCTGACTGGTAGTTTTATTTTTATGCCGTTTCAAACTCCGAACTTGTATGTTTTACCGAACTAACTTAATATAAACCTAAGAATTTCAAGACGAATAATATTTTACTATGTGAGCTAACGTGTTTTTTTTTATTTTTTATTTAAAGTAGGATATATCAATATACTAAAATTTAAAAAATAAACTCTGCAGAGACTTAATTTAAATGTTTTTTTGTTTTTTTATGAACTTATAACTAAAATCCCGTTTTGTTCCAAACATTTGGATCTGAAATTTTAGCTGTACTTGCCTATGTTTGGAAATCACTACTAATACATTGCCTCATATCTGTTCTTACATTTTTAATCAATTTCAACTGCAGCCAGGTGCAACTTTCAATAAAACTTATATTTTTATCCGTCCGTCCGTCCGTCTGTGTGATTATATCTTGCAAGGAATAAAGAGAACCAGGTAAAATATTTGAATGAAATTTGGCACACATATTGATATGGACCCGGGGATGAGCCCTATGATTTTTTTTTTGATACGCCCACAATTACGCCCACCTCCCATACCACCAACTATTGAGAAAACACAAAAAATGGGCTAATAATTGAGCTAGAAAGACAAAATTTTGTATGTGTATATGTTATATCAATTCTGAGTCGAGTATAAAAAATGGGCGTGACACGCCGACAAATACGCCCACAATAGAGAAAACTCTATAAATTTGCTAATAATTGAGCTAGAGTGACAAAATTTAGTATGTGTATATGTTTTATCAATTCTTAGTTGAGTACCAAAAATGGGCGTGATACGCCTACAAATACGCCCACCTTCAATACCACCCACAACACTCAAATTTTATATAAACACACTAAGTGTAGGGTATTTCATAGTCGGGCTCGACCGACTATAGCTTCCTTACTGGTTTATATTGTATATTATATTTTTATATCTTTTTTTTATATTTATTTTATTTTTTTTTTTTAATTCAAAGAGAACGTGTTAAAAGAAGTTGTGTTATTAAAAGAGTTTTACGACTGTTCGTGATTGCGCTAATTTTTTGCCCCATGTCCATTGCTATAAAACGTTCACACAGCTGTAAACTATTGACAGCAGTTGATTGACATACATGCAATTTTTTTCTCTCCCTTCTTGAAGTGTGTGATAAGTAACAGTGAAAAGAAAATTGAAAGTAAAACAGAATCTAAATAATTACAAGTGTTACAACTAAAACAAATAGTGATTTCGAAATAAAAATAATTTACATTATAACAAACAAAAAACAATTAACAATACCTAAACAACGACAATGGAAACTTTTTCTATTTCACATGGGGTTTTATGCTCGATGCTTCGGGAATTTGACAAAGACAGAACAAAATTAAAACAGTGTTTGCAACAATCGTACATTGGCTTAAACGAAAATAGAGCATGTGAAATTTTGGATGCAATATATAAAAGATTTTACTCTGTATTTAAACAGAAATGGCAGGATTGTTATCGTATGATCTCCCGATTTGAAACAAAATATGCAAATTGGCTTGAAGGCACATTTACAATTAAGTTTTCTGAGGCTGAATGTTCTACCAGCTCGGGACTTGGTCGGCCACGCAAATCGTTTGAGGAGTGCTGTGATCGCGCCAAACGATACAAAAGGGATGAAGTACGTGCTACGTTTCCTCAAGAAGTAATTGATTTTGCTTCTAGTATTTCAAAATCTAACCACAAAACTTGTGCATTAAAAACTTTGGGGATGTTTACAAAGCTTGAACTTACAAAAGAGAAATACGAGTATATAATGCATTGGTTACAAAGTGAAGGGTATAACATACTTGTACCATACAAAGAACTCACGAACCAAAAAACTAACAGTTATCCTCAAGGAATTTCTATTACTGAAAGTTCAGGTAGTGTACCTCTGCAAAATTTGTTGGACCATACCGCTAAAAGAATCCTAGAGACCAAGTCAGTGCAAGAAATAAACAAAATTGAAAGCGGAAATCTAACAATGTACTGTAAATGGGGCTGTGATGGGGCATCTAGTCAAAGCGAATACCAACAGACCTTTTCAGATGATAAAATTTCTGACTCCCATTTATATATGACATCAGTTGTACCACTTAAATTATAATTAAGTGATAACATTAATAAAGTAGTATGGAACAACAATAAACCTTCTTCCACACAGTATAGCAGAACACTACAGTTTGCATACATTAAAGAGACACCTCAAGTTATAAGAGAAGAAAAGAGAAGAGTCGATGAGGAGATATCGCAACTACAACAATTTGAGTTAGCAGTAAATAATCGTAACTTTAAGGTAAAACATCAATTATATTTTACAATGATTGACGGCAAGACAGCACAATCAGTAACAGAAACACCAGCAGCATCTTCTTGTTTTATTTGTGGAGCCACAACATCCAAGATGAATAAAATCCAAAAAGTTCAAGCTATGCCCGTAAATGAACAAGCACTGCAATTTGGTATGTCACCTCTTCATGCGCGTATTAAGCTGATGGAGTGTCTTTTGCATGTAGCTTATAATATTGAATTTAAACGTGGGAGAGTCGACCTAAATACTCGTCCGATAAGAGAAGCCCGAAAAGATTTTATAAAGCGTGAACTTAAAGATAAAATTGGAATACAGGTTGATACTGTTAAGCAAGGCACTGGTACGACAAATTCAGGAAATACGTCACGAAGATTCTTTGGTAATCCTGCTTTGATTTTCGAAATCACGGGTCTAGATGCAGGCATAGTCAAAAGGTTTTCAATAATTCTCGAAGCAATAACAATCACCGAGTCAGTGGATCCCAAAAAATTTGGTGATTTTTGTCTGGAGACGGCAAAAGAGTTTGTTGCACTGTACGAGTGGTACAATATGCCAGCTACACTCCACAAAATTCTCATTCATGGGAAAGATTTAATTGAAAACTGTATTTTTCCTGTAGGCTTACTATCCGAAGAGGCTCAGGAAAGTCGTAATAAAGACTATAAAAAATATCGCCTCAGACACTCCAGAAAATGCAGTCGAATTGCCACGAACACAGATATTATGCACCGAATGATGCTAACGTCTGATCCCATGATCTCACATTTGACTCCTTCGTTTATCCACAAAAGGCATAGTGATGTAAGCGACGAAGTTAAGGCTATGTTAGAATAATAATACATAATAATAATAAAATTTATATGAAAAATTCGTTTGTTTTTATATGGGCGGTATATGATGGGCGTGGCCGATTTTAATGAAACTTTCACAACTTTTTTATTTTGTTAATGGTAATGTTTGTACTAAATTTCAACATGTTCGGAGCAAAAGACAAAATGTTGTATGAATTATTCATTTTGAGTTATATGGGCGGTATATGATGGGCGTGGCAGATTTTTATGAAAATTTATATTTTTCTTAATAACGTTAATTAAGTGCTAGGTGCCAAGTTTTATCACTCTACAAGCACTCCTTATAATTTTTTCCCAGAAATGTATGAAGCCATCCCCACTGTGCGTCGTTGATGGCACACAGGAGGCTCCAGTGGTCGGGTCTACTAATTATACAACACAAATTGTTACATGGAAAAAGTGTGATGCCAAGGCGCGACGTGCAATTTCTGGAGCATGTCACAAGCAACCTTTGCTGCAAATAATGAATTGCGAAACGGCTGCAGCAATGTGGGCGACGCTCAAGAGCACTTACGAGCAAGCTTCGAAGTCAAATATTTTATTTCTGCAACAGAAATATTACAGCTTTATTAAGGATCCGAGTGACGATATTGCATCGTTTTTATCAAAACTCATGGAAACTGTACAGCAGATGAAGGATCAAAATGAGTGCGTTTCCGACTCAATGGTCATGACAAAGATTTTGATGTCGTTGCCTGCTGAATTTAATCATTTCCATAGCGCTTGGGAATCTACAAGCGCGGTTGAGCAAACAATGTCGAATTTGCGTGCAAGGCTAATGGCAGAGGAGCTTCGGTTAAAGCAACAATGCCAGGTTGAGAATGTGGAAGCATTGGTCACGAAGAAGGTGCCTTCGAAGAAATATTTTTTAAAAAACAATAATGCGGCGAATCGAAATAAATTTAACAACAATAGGCCTGATAAGCTCAGAGGCTCATGTTTTCTGTGTGGTGAGAAAGGTCACTGGAAGCGTGACTGCCCTCACAAGAAAAAGGAATTCAAAACAAAAGCGACTGATGCTTTTGTGTGCCTTAATTCTTGTTTAGATGATGACAAGGATGTATGGGTTTTAGATTCTGGTGCCAGCGACCACATGAGTCATCGCCGTGAGTGGTTCGAAAACTTTAAAGAGGCGACAAGTGATGTGATAGTCGGTAATGGTACCAAGATTGTAGCTTATGGAATAGGCGATATTAACATTTATGCTCACGATGGTGACGAATGGATTAAAAAGCGTATTATGTGGATTAAATTCTTGTTTAGATGATGACAAGGATGTATGGGTTTTAGATTCTGGTGCCAGCGACCACATGAGTCATCGCCGTGAGTGGTTCGAAAACTTTAAAGAGGCGACAAGTGATGTGATAGTCGGTAATGGTACCAAGATTGTAGCTTATGGAATAGGCGATATTAACATTTATGCTCACGATGGTGACGAATGGATTAAAAAGCGTATTATGGATGTTTTGTACGTGCCCGATATCCATGTAAACTTGTTTTCATCTGGAAAAGCCATGGATCGTGGTTATCAATTAAGATCGGATGACAAACATTGCGAGTTGTTAAAAGATGATGATGTAGTTGCAGTAGGTGCACGGCACGGAAAGTTATTCCGAATGTTTTTCAAGGTAATTGGATTAGGGCAGGACGCTCCTGTCACTGCTAACCTTGCAGTTAAAAGATTGTCAATTCATGTGTGGCATGAGCGCCTTGGGCATCAACATATTGCTTACGTTAAAAAATTTTTGCAGCGAAGAGGCATTGATTTTATCAACGAGGAATTTGCATGTGAAGCGTGCGTTTATGGAAAACATCATCGCAGCAGTTTTAAGAGTCGTGAAGAAACTTCAGCAACGTGTGGGGAGATTATTTATGCAGACGTGTGCGGACCTATGGAAGAAAACTCAATTGGTGGTTCCAAATATTTTCTTCTGCTAAAAGATGATTTTTCACATTTTCGTTGGGTTTATTTTTTGAAACAAAAATCAGAAGTTGCCAGCTGCATAAAGAAATTTGTAAAAATGGCTCAGAAGGAGCGAGGTCACAACATTCGAGTTTTGAGATCTGACAATGGAACCGAATTTGTTAACAGTGAGGTTTGTGCGTTTTTAGAAGAAATGGGCATTCGTCATCAACGAACGGTGCCATATACGCCTGAACAAAACGGATGTGCTGAACGTGAAATGCGTACTATTGTTGAATCAGCGAGAACCATGATACATGCGAAGAAAATGGAAAAGAAATTCTGGGCAGAAGCAGTCAGCACAGCAGTTCACGTTCTTAATCGCGCTGGAACGAGCAACGTTGTGGATAAGTCACCATATGAGCTATGGCACAAAAGGCCGTCCAAAATAGATCATCTGCGTATTTTCGGTTCAGAAGTTTTTGTGCAAGTGCCAAAGGAGAAGCGGCGTAAGTTTGATTCGAAGGCTAGAAGAGGTGTGTTCATTGGATATGATAACAATTCAAAGGGCTATAGAGTCTGGAATCCCGAAACGGATAGCTTCGAAATAGCACGTGACGTCGTTTTCCTGGTTGAAAAATCAATGTCCGTTTTTAACATTTCCGAAGTTGAAGAGAGCATCAGTGGCGACGAGCTGCAAATACAAGGTGAGCCAGAGAATGGCGCTAAAGCGGAAGCTGTTGGTGCTGAGTTTGAGACTACGCCAGAGGACCAAATTAAAAATGGTGCCGTTTGCAGTATTGACAACAAAAACATCATGAAAAGTCGCTTACGAGATCGCAATCGAAGGGAGCCTTCACGTCGACGCTTATCTTATAATAATCCAGCTGATTATATTGCAATGCTAGCAGCCAACGAGGAACCAACATCTTATGAAGAGGCGATGGAATCTAATTACCACAAAGAATGGAAGAAGGCAATGGATGAAGAATATGATTCCCTCATTAAAAATCATACTTGGATTTTAGTCAAGGCCCCAGATGATAAAAAGGTAATTGATAATCGTTGGGTTTACAGATTGAAGCAGAGCCCAGATGAAAATATCGAACGACACAAGGCACGATTGGTTGTGCGCGGTTTTGCCCAACAATATGGCATAGACTATCTGGAGACTTTCAGTCCTGTGGTACAGTTCACCTCTATCCGAACCATTTTGGCATTGGCAGCGTCAAAGCGTATGTGGTTGAAGCAGTTCGACGTGAAGACGGCTTTTCTAAATGGCGATTTAGATCTCGATGTTTTTATGCAGCAACCTATTGGATATGATGATGGTAGCGGAAAGGTGTGCAAATTGATTAAAAGTTTGTATGGTTTAAAGCAGGCATAACGCTGCTGGAACAAAAAGTTCACGTCTTTTATATCAAAATTTAATTTTACACAAAGTATTTCAGACTCATGCGTTTTTGTTCACAATGGAATTGATGGCTTGATGATCTTAGCAATTTATGTTGACGGTGGATTGATTGCAGCAGAAAGCAAAGAAGCTATACTAAAGGTTATTGACCACTTGCGAGATGAGTTTGAAATTAAAGTGTTCGAAGCAAAGTGTTTTCTGGGACTTGAGATCGATCAACAGGCGGACGGTTCAATTCACGTCAACCAGCAAGCATATGCAGAGAAGATACTTCGTCGATTTGGGTTTGGAAAATTGCAACGCAGCAGCAACACCGTCAGAAAGTACACAGAATTTAAGTGAATTTGAAGCTACTAAAGACATCGTTTTTCCGTATCGTAAAGCAGTTGGTAGTTTAATGTATTTGGCTGTAGCAACGCGAGCTGATATAAGTTTTTCAGTTGGAAATGTGAGCAGATATTTGGACAATCCTTCTGAAGCTCATGTAAATGCAGTCAAACGAATTTTCAAGTACATAAAGGGAACTTCAGACCTTGGCATTTATTTCAAAAATGGATGCGATTTAAATTTTTGCGGTTACAGCGATGCTGACTACGCCGGTTGTAAAAAAACAGCACGATCAACTTCTGGCTACGTGTTTATGTTGGTAGGAGGGATCGTTAGTTGGGGCTCAGAACGACAAAAAGCGGTGGCACTTTCAACAACAGAGTCTGAATATATGGCGGCCTCGCATGCTGTTAAAGAATTGGTGTGGCTAAAATGTCTCTTATCAGAATTGTTGCAGACCGAAATAGATGCTCCGTTCTTCTACATGGATTGTCAGAGTGCGATTCGATTGGTGCGAAATCCAGAGTATCACAAACGAACTAAGCACATCAATGTACGATACCATTTTATCCGAGAGAAATTTGATGAAGTCGCTTTTGATCTTCAATATATATCAACGACTGCACAAATTGCAGATATTATGACTAAATCGTTAACAAAGACGAAACATCAGAATTTTTGTTCATTGATGAATTTAACAAAAAGAGGGAGTAAATAATATTTTAAGTATTAATGAAATTCTTCAATATACATATGAATTTAACATTAAAAAAAAAAAAAATATTTAGTTTTTGTATAACTTGAATTAACAATATCTTAAAAAAAAAAAAAACCTTGTTACTAAAAGAGGGAGTGTTGAAATGTGATCCCGCCTTTAACTAATTTACGATATGAATTCCGTTTTAGTACTGTTTAGTTAAGTTTTCTTTTGGGTATACATAATTAAAATCATCAGATATTTTTCTATTACACAGCTAGTTAAGTCGCGCCCTCTGTACAACAAAGTCATTGTTTGCTTAAATAAATCTCCTTTTGAAAACTTTAAATCACAGAGTATTTTTGTTCTTTAATAATTTTTGTTTAAAAATCAAAAATAACGACTCAGACATCGTTAGACTCAGACGACAAGACAACGGACTCAAACAGGACTTAGTGGATTTTTTGAAACCGACCCGTCTCTAGCTCCCTTTGGCAAAGTGCGTTAACACTTTGTTTAAAATTATCAATATTGTTTTTAAAGCGGGAAGTTCATTCACTGCATATGCATATGCGTCCGTCTACTCGCTGGCACAATTTACGCAAGAAAATTATGGCCGAGTTCAATGATTGCGTTTTACGTTCAGACTAAGCAGGGCTACAAACTTGTAAAATATTTGGTATGTTCTTAATAGGGATTTTTTTATCGTTCTTACACAAAAATACTTAAAATGTCTCCATTTATTATTAAAAAAATCTTAAATCCTGAGTTCAAAAAAGTTCTTTTGAGAAATTAACAATGAACAAATTATAGACATTTTTAATTTTTAAGATTTATTTACAAGAGCCATCCCTAAAAGTAATGAGTTTCTGACTCGTTTCTTTTATTTCTTCTCTCTATTCTTTATAAGTAACGAGCTGTCAAAAAATGCAAATTACGCAAGAAAAGTTGAATTATTTTCGACTTTACTTGCGTAACGAGTAAACGGACGCATATGCAAATGCAGTAAATGAACTTTCATCTTTGTAACTTTCAACTTGTAAATATGTAAGCTTTCACATATTTCTATTGCATTGCGTTCAGCGAGTAGACGGACGCATATGCAAATGCAGTGAATGAACTTCCCGCTTAACAAAGGTTGCGGGCCACCGCGCAACTTTTGGGAGGAACAAAGTGTTGATACACTTTGCCATTCACACATCAAAGAACTTCGTGTTGATTTCTCAAATAATATTTAGACTCCACATATACAAAACGATTAATAAAAACAATAGTTGCACAACAGACGATAATTAGAGATCAAAATCGGTTGTTGATCGCTACTCAGGGCTGGTTATGCAAACGTAACGGAGCGTGTCGTAGCGCCACTCAAATTTGCTATATGAACAATGCACATAAGTAGTTAAGTAATCTTAACAAAAAGTGACAAAACTCAGATAAAACTAAGTGTCGTACCACCTAAGAAATCAGAATTAAAGAGTTTAAAACTTTGTAACATATAAACAAAAATGTAACATATATACATAGGAAATAAAAATATATAAAATTTTTCAGTTAAGGGGGGAAGTGCCCCTCCTTGCACCCCCCTGTGGACGCCCTTGCTCCCATCTATGAGTTGATGCAGCAAATAAATACAACCGGTCGAGAATACCAAAAAATGTGACACGTGATGCATTTTGAGCGAAAGCATGTTGACCGCACAAATTTAGAGAATGGTTCAAAAACTTAAAAAAAACCATTGCATAATTTTAGTTCCTATTTAGTTACATAAAAGCATTAATATAGCAAAACTTTATATTTTATGAAAAAATTGTGACATCAACTCAATTATTACTCTATATAAAATACAGATTTATGTTGAAAGACATTTTTTGTTAATTTAACATCCCCTTTGACTGTGCATCCGGGGCGGACCGCCCCGCTTTTGCTATGCTACCGCAACATAATAAGGAAAAATGTAAGGCACTGTTCCGTTCAGCAGCAGATTCAGATGTCGGCAGGCCACCACGCGGCTTCCGACCGTGGATGTTCGAAGACACCTCAGAGGGCGTCTCAAATTTTGCGGCCAGCTTGCTCAATATAATTTCAGGTTATTTTTTGTCACTGAACAATTTGCCAAAAAAATGGTCGTTGCCCTATAGCTCTAAACCAAACATGCCCACGTAGTTGGCCGTATGGCCCGAGTGGACCTCCATACAAATTTTTTTCTATCTTAATTTTGTCTTTGCGATGAACCAAAATCAAAAAACCCCTGCAACAAACAACAACACAAACCGCACTCGTTCTGTGTTCAGCACATTTTCCAGCGAACTTTACAAAAAAAATGCATGCAAAGCAAAAATAAAAAACGCACACTCGATGATGTCGATGCTGAAGCTGATTGTCCCGTTACTTGTGTATCGAGTAGTTTTTCATTCAAGCATTGTTATTGTAACTGAAATTAAGTCTTGTCGCAGTGCAGGGCAAATAAAATTAGCGGTATTCACGATCTGGAGTTTTTGGAGTATTTTTAATAAATTAAAAAGAATTTGCTACAGATTGTGAGCACTCCTATAGTTTTTCTTGACAAAAATAACTTACAGCGCAAACAAATTCTGCTATATTTTCTTAGAACAAATTAAATTTGCAGTGCTGCCTTGTACACAATGCAGTGCTGCCATAGAACATCAAGTCAGCTGTTTTTGCAAATAGACAAATACTATGCAAAATTTACAATAGGGTCCCACCATTGTAAATTTAGTATAAATAGTATTTGGAAAATGTTCAAGTTTTGTTTTTGTAAAATTATCAAATTGACTACAAATATCAAACTTATTAAAAATACAGAATACAAGACCATAAACTCAGATAGTGAATACCGTCATTAAGTTCATTGTGTTGTCATAATTGTAATACAGTGAAAGCTCCCATAAGCGGACACCGACGGTCACCTACTTTTTGTCCGCATATGAGAGATGTCCGCTTATGGGAGTGTCGTAGAAAATAATATTAAATTTCAAATTAAAAAAAAAATGGGCATTGGGATATTCTAATATAAAATAATTTTTATTCTTTAATAGACAAACAACGAAACGAGTACAAAATTAATTAATTTATTTATTTATTTATTAGCCAAATAAGGCAATTTACTTATACTAACACGTTTTATTTTTTTTTTGTTTTTTTTTTCTCTCCCCTTTCTTTTTTTTGGTGTTCGAAGATATGCAATTCAACGTGGGCGTAATCCGCCCACCTAAATGACATGATTTCACGAACACGTCAAAAAGGAAAGGCAAGAAGGAAAGTAAAAATAAAAAAGTTACTTACATACTAGTATAATAGTATAGTATATTTATACATATTTAGTAGTGGTAGCTTATACTTAATAGGGAACAAACCAAAGAGGTATAAATGGTGAGCATTAAAAGAGATGGGGAAGTACTTTAATTTTACAGTAAGGAAAAGAGGAAGGTGGATTTGAGTTAAAGAAATAGATAGCAAGATTAGTTTTGTTTTAATTTGAGGAGAGCGATTTTGAAAGGGTACTCTTGAAGGTGAATTTATTCATGGAGGGTAAGTAACAGTCGCTAATGTTATTGAATATTCTACAGCATCTATTAATGGGTTCATTGTATGCATAAACTGTATGGTGTTGGTATTCTTTCAACAGTCTTGTATGCCTAGTTAACCTTACAGTATCATTAAATGTTATCTTATTCGATATATATTCGATGTTAATAAAAAAAAAATAAATAAATAACTGGCCATTTCAGCCCTTGAAAGGACTTTGACCTAGCTTCTTAGGATCAATTGTGTTGTGCGTGTTATTAAGTTTGTACACAATTGACCGAGAAATGGACCTACAGGCTTAACGCCGACTCCGAACGGCGATGAACGAAATGTTCTTATTCTCAAGAAGCTTTACATGGCATTTTGATTACTCTCTGAGGTTTGCCATTGTCTGCAGAGAGGTGGCGTCCGTACAGAAAAATTATTTTTAATTCAAATAATTTTCTGTCGCTGCTGGGGTTCGAACCTGGGTCTCCAAAGTTCTTTGACATAGCGGCCACGCACTTTAACCAACTACGCCACGGACGCCACGATGTTAATTCGATGTTAATAGTTCCAGTTAAAACATCAAAGGTGAAGCATGAACTTAGTAACGTTCTCCTTGATGACAGAGGCAACAAATTCAGAAGGCCGAGTCTATGTTTGTACGGTGGCAAGCTTCTGAAATCACGAGGATCAAAGTAGTCTCTTAGCGCAAAAAGCAGGAATTGTTTTTGGATTGATTCGAATCTTTCACTATGTGACTCAAAAGCAGGATTCCAAATAATGCAGGCATATTCAAGAAGTGGGCGCACTAGTGCACTGTATAGAGTCTTAGTTACCCAAACATTTTTAAACTCCTTAGCACGTCTTTTTATGAACCCAAGCTGCTTATTAGCCCTAGATAAAACTTTGTCATAGTGAAGATTGAACCGTAGCTTATTGTCCAAAACTACACCAAGATCTGTGATATGGTTAACTCTGTTAATTTCAATGCTATTAAGAGAGTAACAGTTATTCATTACAAGAAACTTGCGGGAGAAAGTTATAACGTAGCATTTATTAACATTAAGATATAGCTTATTACGATTACACCATTCCTCTCAAGCAAACAGTTTTGACTGCAAAAAATAAGCATCAGCTTCAGACTTAATGACATGGTATATTTTAAGGTCGTCTGCATACATAAGATGTGGAATTTCATTAAAAAATTCCGATAAATCTGAGATGAAGATGTTGAAAAGGAGTGGACCAAGGTGACTGCCTTGTGGAACACCGGATGTGACAGGAACTTTTTTCGATAAGATTCCTTGAAACTTAACAAACTGACATCTTTCGCAGAGATAAGATCTTAGCCAATTTAGCAAAGAACCCGATATACCAAACCTTTGCAATTTTAAAATTAGGATTTCATAATCCACCCGATAAAGGCTTTACTAAAGTCAGTATAGACTGCATCCACCTGATGTCCTTTTTCCATTTCAGTATGAAGATCAGAAACTAAAACTGTGAGATTCGTTGTAGTAGATCGGCCTCTGCGAAAACCATGTTGTTGTTCGTTAAGTAATGAAAAGTTTTTTTGAAAAGTTTTGGGATAGCAGACAATATGGCAATACCGCTATAGTTTTCAACCGACGTCTTATCACCACTTTAATATATGGGTGTTAGATGGGATGATTTCCAATGGGATGGAAAAATACCGAATTTCAAGGACTTATTAAAAATCATATATATAGGGATGATAAGTTGGTCTACGCATTGAACTAGAAAGCTTGAGGGCATAAGGTCCGGACCAGGAGTATTTTTTGGAACAAGACTCCTAAGGGCTGAATATATCTCTTCCTGAGTTAGACTGATGTTAGAGACAGTGGGTGAAGTATTCGAACAGCGAGACGGAGCTAAAGTCTCAATTGTAGGTACTCCAAATACATCTTTGAAATGATCCGCAAATAAGTTGCTGATTTCATTAGGGTTGGAGGAGTAGACATTACTTTTAAACATAGACGATGGATAGCCGCTAGATTTACGCTTCATGTTAACGAAGTCAATTCATATTAAATTGTGCAAGAGTCAACGGATTTTTCTTGCAAAACATTTCAATGATTTACCCCATGATACAACTATACAAGGTAGGAGTGACAGTTCTTTCGTCTTGCACCAACTTTCAAAAATAGTATAAATTAGAGAACGAAAAAAGTAAAAAAGAAAATAGGAAAATATACAGGCAAATGACAGTCGATGCAAGACACTCGTGAGAAAGTAGCCAATTGTCACTCCTACCTTGTAATTATAATTGTATCATGAATTAACGCTGAAAGTAATTGTTTTACTTTACCGTTACAAGTGAGCAGCGCAAAAAAATTATTAGTAAATTCGTAAAAAGAGAAAACAAAAACCCCCCGAACTGTCAAAAACACCAAAACAAAAAAAAATATATAAAAGCAGTAATATTTGTGAAAAAAAGACAAAATTGTCCGCTTATTAGAGCTTCGCGTCCGCTTATGGGAGATTCTTTTTTTCATAAATATACATGTTTGTGTGTCCGCGTCCATTTATCGGAAAGTCCGTGTATGGGAGAACATTTTCTATAGCAAAAAAACCAAAAATTGTTTGTTCCCAAGAATGTGTCCGCTTAAAGGAGATGTTCGCTTATTAGAGTATATGGGAGCTTTCACTGTACATATCAAACATTGAATATATTAAAAAAAAAAAAAAATGTAACACATTTTCTTAAAGTGTACTTCATGACATGTGATTTTATTGCATTGTAATTGTTTTTTTGTTTTGTTTGATTTTTGCCAAACGCAACGATGAGCAAGTTTTTGTGTTTGTTTTTTGTTTTTTAAGTATCGGCACGCGGCTAAAATTTCTTGGACCCCACTGATCTAAACCTTGCATTAATCAACCTCAGCAGCTGCAGATGCATGTGGACGAAATGAAAGAAGTTTTCAATTAGAATTAGAAAACCACTACTGGAAAACGTTAAACACATATCACAGATAATTTTTTAACAACTTTCATTATTAGAATTGTTTATTTAACGCACATATTTTGCAGAATTAATTTATTTTCACATTCATTTCACTTTTGTTGCACGAACAACTGTTTTTGACAGATGCTTGTTTCCTTGTAGCTGAGAAAATCAATACTTATCAATGCTATCTGTATAATTGTATCATGAGCACAGCTGATATTGTTGCTGCTCCTGCTGCTGCACTGTCGGCCCCACTGCCGTCTGTGTTCCCCGCTGCTGGGGTTTCTCCTTTGCATACTGCTGCTTTTTCACCTTCTTTGTCTAATTCTAGAGCTCTCTCCAAACCGGTTTTGAGTGCTGCTGATGATCCTGCTCTTACTTTTGCTGCTGCAGCTATAATGTCATCATATGTCGTGCTGCCTGCTGCTGCTGCTGAAGCTGTCTCCATCATGGTATAATTACAAGGACCCCTTTTACATTGGTCAAGACTTGAAATCAATTCTTTGCTATTCCCTTTTAAATTTACCCTCTCTCACGTTGATGACCGCGTCTTTTATCATCAAACTCACAGACTTGATTTCAAGTCTTGACCGATGTAAAAGGGGTCAAGGTAGCATTCTATCATAATCAGCTATGGACAGAGAGCGCTTTTGGAGCGCTAAGAGTAAGAATTGAGAGCAAAGGCTTATGCAGCAACACAAAACGCAACAACAAATCAAAGAAAAAAGACAAACACAGAAGCATTAAATGTAGTGGTGCCCATACCTGATTCATGATTCATAATCGCCCAGCTAGCATTTAGAAGATTGTATGACGAGCGCGATCATTTCTCGATTCCTCTTTTTAATCGTCCAGACGATTTTTAAAGTAGAATTTTATTTTGCGAGTCGTTGTAACGATTTTTGGACGTGTGAATCCGTCGTTCACGCATCTTGGCGAGCATTTAAAGAGTGCTAGTTGCCAAAACTCGCATAAGACTCTTGAGAATGGTATTTATGTGACTCATTTTGATGATTGACTGACGTATGTTTTTCTTTTTTTGTTACTCTACAATCGTCGTTTAATCGTTTTGACGACCATTTATTTTTCACCACAATCGGAGTTTACGCTTGCAAATTATGTTTTTGCAATTATTTTGTGTTCTTTTAAAGTCGCCGCTTACGCTTTTCGAGATCGTTTGGCGAATTAAACAGTTATTTTAAGAAAAGTTTACAAAGAACAATTGGTTTTTACTTTTTTTGAACAACTGACTTTTGCTTCATTTCAACTCAGTCGTTAAGTAGTGAATACGTGCCGAGGTTGGTTTCGAGAGATGGCTTGGAACAAATAATAAGCCCAGCATCCAGGAATTTAGAATTCCGAGAATTATAACAAGTAAGTACTTTTTATTTCATGCTCTTACATTTTCCTAATTTGCTTTTCTTTTTTAAGATGTTTGTCAATTAAAATTTAAAACTGACCCTGCAAGAATTAACAAAGTGCTGCAACATTTTGTTCATCTGGTAACTGGCTCAGGAAAGGTGATCAGACCAAAAAGGATGATGGAACAAAGAAGGAGGATTTGGCTCCTTAATAATTTGTTTTTATATATATATGTATATATTTTTTGACGTAGAATACGTCATTCTCGGAGGTAAGTAAGGTGGTTGATAGTGATCAGGTGTCGGTATTTATATCACTTTTTGAGCCTTTGGTGGGCCTAAAGTACTGATCGTACAATGTTGATGTTAGCATTTGTTGGTCTGCTTGATCCTCAATGCGACAAAAAATCATGTTAGAACTGTCTAACTTATATAAATTTTACACAATTACATGAAATATAAAGCCAACATTTGATGTTTATGTTTGCTTAAACTTGCTACCTATTTATCGACAGTTTCCGGTTTTATCGACAAAACCATTAAATTTGTATGGGAGCCCCCCTAAGGAGTGGTTGGAGAGAATAGGACACCTATTATATATAAAGGCAAAAAAGTTCCTTTTGCAAAAGTAATCGGGGTCGGTCATACATATTAACCCTCTCCGGCACTCTCTTAAAAGTCATATGCTCAGGTGTATGGAATAAATAAACAAAAACCATAAAATTTGTATGGGAGACCCCCTAAGGAGTGGTCGGAGGAAATAGGTGTTAAAGGCAAAAATGTTCCTTTTGCATATGTAATGGGGGTCGGTAATACATATTAACCCTTTCCGGCACAAACACAATAAAATTTGTATGGGAGCCCCCCTAAGGAGTGGTCGGAGGGAATAGGTGTCAAAGGCAAAAATGTTCCTTTTGCAAAAATAATGGAGGTCAGTCATACATATTAACCCTTTCCGGCACTCTCTTAAAGGTCATATGCTCAGGTGTACGGCATAAATATACAAAAACCATAAAATTTGTATAGGAGCCCCCCTAAGGAGTGGTCGGAGGGAATAGGTGTTAAGGCAAAAATGTTCCTTTTACAAAAGTAATGGGTGTCGGTCATACATATTTACCCTCTCCGGCACTCTCTTAAAGGTCATATGCTCAGGTGTATGGAATAAATATACAAAAACCATAAAATTTGTATAGGAGCCCCCCTGAGTGGTCGGAGGGAATAGGTGTCAAAGGCAAAATTGTCCCTTTTGCAAAAGTAATGGGGGTCGGTGATACACATTAACCCTTTCCGGCACTCATTTAAAGGTCATATGCTCAGGTGTATGGAATAAATAAACAAAAACCATAAAATTTGTATGGGAGCCCCCTAAGGAGTAGTCGGAGGAAATAGGTGTCAAAGGCAAAAATGCTCCGTTTGCAAAAATAATGGAGGTCGGTTATACATATTAACCCTTTCCGGCACTCTCTTAAAGGTCATATGCTCAGGTGTATGGAATAAATATACAAAAACCATAAAATTTGTATAGGAGCCCCCTAAGGAGTGGTCGGAGGGAATAGGTGTCAAAGGCAAAAATGTTCCTTTTGCAAAAATAATGGAGGTCAGTCATACATATTAACCCTTTCCGGCACTCTCTTAAAGGTCATATGCTCAGGTGTACGGCATAAATATACAAAAACCATAAAATTTGTATAGGAGCCCCCCTAAGGAGTGGTCGGAGGGAATAGGTGTCAAAGGCAAAAATGTTCCTTTTGTAAAAGTAATGGGGGTCGGTCATACATATTAACCCTCTCCGGCACTCTTTTAAAGGTCATATGCTCAGGTGTATGGAATAAATATTTTGCTAAATATTTTTTAAAAAAGATGTCATCAAAAGCGAATTGAATAATTCTACGTCTTGTGTTACGACATAGTCGAAACTACTGTATCTTTTTTTGTAATCAAACTGTGTTTTTTTTTTAAATAAGTGAATTAATTTTATTTAAATAAAAAAAAAATGAACAATACAGAACAATCCTTTTTATTTGTAGCATTTAGGATCAACTAAAGATCGTCTTGGCGATAGTATGAAGACTCTTCAGCGATTGTTTGTGGCGCATCGTAGACGATTCATTTAGGCTATTGATTGAAGGATCGTTTGAAGTAGGAATAAAAGCGCCTTACACGATTCTTATCTGCGCATCGTAGACGACTCAAATTGAAGAGCCGCCGGCTTGACACAGTTTCTCCCGTTGTACTGAACTTGCGCGATCGGAATAGGACATCGTCGACGATTTATTTAATCGCCCGGTCCTATCGCGGAAGAGTCGCCTACGATTGAAAATGCTAGCTGGGCGGATATGGGCACCACTTTATTTAAAGCTTCCGATTCATGATCCCTATAAACATTTGGACGATCGTTGGAAGAGAAGTTGGTTTTAACGACGCTTCCGCAATTCGCCTATATGTGTGTTCGAAGATGAATTACTATTTGATCTTCTAACGACTCTTCGGCGATTCGATTGTATGTGTGTTGGAAGATGAATTGCTTTTTGATCTTCTAACGACTCTTCCGCAATTCGCTTATATGTGTGTTTCAATTTCAATTTCAATTTCAATTTATTAATTAATAAGGCAATATTTGTATAATAAGAAACAAGTTCTTTTATAATACTAACAATGTTGGCATACGTACTGAATAAGTGTAAATATAATAAATAATTAAAACTAGTAAGAATAATTAAACTTAATAAATAAGAATATTCCTGATTATTGTAAAAAATTAGTAGAAAGGAACATGTGACAGCAATAAAAATAAATATAACTATAATAAATAAGATAAGAGATGAGAAATAGGGAGAAAAAGAGATAGGAGTACAGCTGCAGGTTTATGATAGTTTGTAAGCTAAAGTAGATGGAAAATGGTTACAGAGTATATTAACTTGAGAAATACTCAAAAATGGCACGTCTAAACATTCTTTCGCTAGTAATAGCTTTGAGTTGACTAGGTAAAAAATTCCATAGTCTAATAGCGTTGACGAAGAATAATCTTGAGGAATTCAAAAAGTTAAAGTTAGGTAAAATGATCATCCGACTTCTTTGTAGTCGACTAAATTGCAATTTTTCATAGAGATAAGATGGTTTTTTTGTGTGTATCAATTTGTGTAAGAATATGCAGTTTCTGAAGCTTAGATAGTTAATTAAGTCACAACCGAGGACACTTTTCTTAAACTGAGATATATGGTCAAACTTGCGCAGTCCATGTACATATCTGGTGGCATGATTAAATGCCATCTGAAGCTTTAGTTGTGATCTAGAATCCAGCTTGCTGTAGACTATCTCAGAATAAGTGATAACTGGAACAATTAGCTGTACTACAAGCTTTTTCCTGATTTCAGTTGGGGTAAATTCAGCTGTCACTCTCAAATTACGTAGAACATAATAAATTTTTCGCACTACATTATTAATATGATCAGCACAAGTCAGCGAGGAATTGATATAAAACCCAAGGCTTTTTGCACAACTTGTTAGTTTTAGCTTTTCAGTGCCGATGTACAAATCAGGGATGTCCTCAAAGAAAACTTTATCTTTCGAAATAGGTAGCACTACCGATTTCAAAGCATTGAGTTGAAGACAATTGCATAGTGCCCACTTATTGATGGAATCAAGATCCTCATTTAGTCTGCAAGTTAAGTCATCAAGTAGACCGACTCTACTGGAAAGATATATTTGTACGTCGTCTGCATAGGCATGCATAGTAGAGTGTTTGCAAACACTAAATATGTCATTGACAAAAATGACAAATAGCAGGGGACCAAGTACTGAACCCTGGGGTACACCACTGGCAACAATTTTGTACTCAGAATATTTATCGCCAACCTTGACTCGCTGCAGCCGATTTGACAAGTAGCTCTTAAGAAGACAAATAGCACTATCACTAAAACCATACATAATCTTTAATTTCCGGCATAGTATAAAATGATTGACTGTGTCAAATGCTTTAGAGAAGTCAAGCAACCCAAGAAGTGTAACCTGTCCTTTATCATATGCTGATCTTATATCATCTAATATTTTGACGGTAGCTGTAGCACAGCTGTGAAACGCCCTAAAGCCAGATTGCATTGGGGATAGAAGATTCTTATCATTAAGACAGTGTACTATTTGGTGTGCAATAAGCGCCTCACACACTTTAGCTAAACAAGATAGAATGCTGATAGGCCTATAATCATTAGGTTCACTTGCAGTCGGTTTTTTAGGCACCGGCATTACAATAGCAATTTTCCATGAAGAGGGAAACGTAGACGTAGTAAAGCAATGGTTAAATATATGCGTTAAGGGGCTCAGTACATGCGATATTATCAGCTTTATAAATTTCAAAGATATTCCATCTTCACCTACTGCGTTGGATTTTATTTTTAGTAACGACTTTTTGACATCATTTACACTTACAGTGGAGAAGTAAAAATTTTGACTCTCAGGGTGAACAGAGGTATCAAAGTTGGATGTAGTAGCAGGCGAATAGTTTGAGAGAAAATAATCATTTAAGGTATTAGGGTCAACATTACACTGATCAGAACATTTCCCACCAATTCCTACCGATTTTAAATTCCTCCACAGCTCCTTAGGGGGAAGTGAGGTATTTAGTTTTGACAAATAAAATTGTGCTTTAGACTCTCTGATTAGCCGAACTGAGGTATTTCTTGCAGTTCTAAATCGTTCCCAATTATATGCAGTGGGGTACCTTTTCCACACATTTTGAAGCTTGTTTCGCTTTTTGATTGAATTTTGTACATTACTTGTAAACCATGGGCATGCCTTATTTTTTACCTTAACCAACCGCAACGGAACATGATTTTCGAAAAGAGTATTTAAAATATTGGTGAAGATATTCACTTTCTCATCAACTGTTTCACCAAGCCATACTTCATTCCACGAGGTTGAACATAGCTCTCTATGGAGAGCCCACAAATTAATGGATTTGAAATCTCTATAGATGAAATTATCAGAACTAGCTCTACAAGATAAATTAATATTGAGGGTACAAAACAACAGATCATGATCAGACAAAAAATAAAGTTGGATGAATTGCTTTTTGATCTTCTAACGACTCTTCCGCAATTCGCTTATATGTGTGTTGGAAGATGAATTGCTTTTTGATCTTCTAACGACTCTTCCGCGATTCGCTTATATGTGTGTTGGAAGATGAATTGCTTTTTGATCTTCTAACGACTCTTCCGCGATTCGCTTATATGTGTGTTGGAAGATGAATTGCTTTTTGATCTTCTAACGACTCTTCCGCGATTCGCTTATATGTGTGTTGGAAGATGAATTGCTTTTTGATCTTCTAACGACTCTTCCGCGATTCGCTTATATGTGTGTTGGAAGATGCATTGCTTTTTGATCTTCTAACGACTCTTCCGCGATTCCCTTATATGTGTGATGGAAGATGAATTGAAAAAAATCCTAAGAATATTTTTAAATCATGCAAAAATTTTGAATTGCATCAAAGTAAGCCTTGCTTAGAATTTTGAATTTCGTTCAAAATTGAAGCAAGTTTTTAACAATTTCTAGAAGAAAATATTTTCAAACCATTCATTTCGAAATAAGTTGTCAACGCGAGCAGGTCGAATAATTTAAGAAGTGGAAATAAATTTGTTTCGAAAAGTTCGGGTGGTGAAGTGAAAAAGGATTAAGTAAAAAATTAATTAAAAAAGTAAAAAATGTTGTCTACCAAGGAAATAAGAAGAATTAGCAAGAGAGAAGCATCGAAATTGTTAAAAAATATTTATAAATCGAGTGCGACGAAAGTGAGTGCTAATGAAAAATATGATGAATTTGTGATGAGCTGTGGATATTTCTTAACAAAATGCAAGTGCTTTTAAAAATGTTGAAGAAAATAATAGTGATAGTTGTGGTGACAACAGTTCTGAGCAATTGCCAGAAAATGGTGAAGAAACCACGAGAAATTTAAACAATTTTAAAGAAAAAATTTGCGGCTGGTCTATCAAACATGGAATAAGCAATATTGCTATCAATGACCTACTGGTAATTTTAAAAGACTCCGGTTTATATGTTCCAAAAGACGTTCGAACTCTAAACAGAACTCCAAAAGAAGTTGTTACCACGGACATGGGTCCTGGTAAGTATTTTTACTATGGCATTAAAGATGCATTAACTGATTTCCTACGAACAACTAACTTCAATGGAAACACAATTACACTGGATGTTAACATTGATGGTTTGCCGCTGTGCAAAAGCTCCAATTTACAAGTGTGGCCAATCTTGATTAGTGTTGTCGACACAACAGACGTACTTCTAATTGGAGCTTACGAGGGGTATTCGAAGCCCAAGAGTGCTAGCTAGTTTTTACAAGATTTCGTTTCTGAAATACACATTCTTATCGGGGATGGGTTTCAATTTAAAAACACATTTTTTCCAGTTAAATTGAGATCTTTTGTAATGGATACTCCAGCACGTGCATTCATCCTTAGTACAAAAGGGCACAGTGGATACTTTTCCAGCACACGATGCACACAGGAAGGAGAAAGCTTTAAAAATCGCATGGTTTTCCCACTTTATCAAGACTCCGCAGCAAGAACTGATGATTCATTTCGATCAAGAGCCCAACCAGAACACCATCACGATCAAAACACTATAATTATAGAAAGTCTTAAAATAGACATGATCAAGCAAATATCATTCGACTATATGCACGTTGTGTGCCTTGGTGTCACCAGAACTCTATTAAATTCATGGATTGTGACAAGAGGTGAACAATATTCTCTGGACTTGAGAAGAATCACGTTGCTTTCCGCCATGTTGGTTAATTTAAAAGACTGCATTCCACGAGAATTTGCCAGAAAGCCAAGAGCATTATCACAACTTAGCAAATTCAAGGCCACTGAGTTCAGACAATTTTTGTTATACACAGGCCCCTTTATTTTGAAATCTTTTTTATCGCACGTACAGTATATACATTTTTTAAATCTATCACTGGCAATGAGAATACTTTTAGATGAAAAAAACTGCGCAATTAACAATGAATGTGCTCATAATATGCTCTATAACTTTATTTTAAAAATTCCCGAATTGTATGACTTGTCTTTTTTAACTATAAACTTTCATTCCTTGCTTCATATTCACGATGATGCGAAATATTTTGGATCCTTGAATTCCGCAAATGCATTTAAATTCGAAAATAATCTTCAAAAAGTTAAAAAAAGTCTGAAAAAGTGTAACAATGTAGCTACACAACTTTACAATCGGCAAGTGGAAAAAAGTTTATGTGAGAACATAAATATTTGCAAAAAAAAAAAAGAAAGTTTTAAGTTCGGGAAGTTTAAAAACGGGTGTTTTACAAGTGTTGAACTTGATAATATCTCTCTTGCTATTGAAAAACCCAATAATTACTGCTTTGATGGCAACAACATTCTTATATATATTACGCAAACCCAAATTTTGTCCGGCGTAAGGCTTTTTAAGTACATGTCCAATTTTAATAAATTTAGTATGGTTTGATAGGTTTAGACCTGCAGATGTGCAAACTGGACTTTTTAGTTCTTAAAAATTTATATTTTTTAAGTTATAGCTTATTAAAGTTTGCATATAATTGCATATAATTGTTGTTGTTATGTTGGTTTTTCTTTCATTAAAGCTGGATTCACTGATCACCTTCAGCATGTTTTTTGCGCAAGCTCTATTGCTCTCAACAAGAGAATGTGGCAATTTTGATTCACTGACATGTAAAACATTCTGCAAGTTTGTGGTTTTTTCATTGTCATTCAGCATTGCCAGATGCAATGTTCCTTTATTATAAAGACATGAAAAATAAAATATGCCTATTTCAACTTGAGAAACTTCATTCTGGCAGTTCCGCTCAAAACCATTCAGCAAGAAAATTAAAATAAAGTTAATCAAGTTCAAGAGATGCAGCAAGTTTTTGTTACTCTCTCATTGAGTGTGGAAAAAAATAGAGCGCATAAACTCCATATAAAAAAACTTGAAAAACATGCTGAAGGTGATCAGTGAATCCATCTTAACAGAGCAGCTGAGAACAACGTTATCAAACTCAGAGCAAAACTATTCGCTGGTCACATTTCGCTCTCTTCTGTCTCTTCTTAATAGAGCGTCTGTTAACAATAAAATTAAAGTCAGAAAAATATAAAGCTTTCGCAAGCCGCTCGCGCTGAACGCTCGCAACCAAGATACATACAAGTTTTTTTTTGTTTCAATTTTCTGCTCACATTTCACTTAATTCTGCCTCTTCTTTTTTTACTGGGGGCAGCAACGCGCACCAGTGGTCGCTAGTTATTCAAATTTACAAAATAATACAAAAAAATAATTCACCTTTTTTCGAAAGAAAAATAATTGAAAACATTTTACCGTATTTTCAAGAACCTATTTCTTCGAATAAATTTCATATCTATTGGAGTAAGCAGCTAGTACTTGCAGAAAGCATTTCATTTCATTACAAAGACATTGTTCATAAAATAATTTGTTTGGAATACTTTCTCAAGCAATCAATCTACTTTGTACCGTTTATTCACAGAATCTGCCGATATGTCACATCAGGAAACTATGGATAGTCAGCAACTATTCGCTAATACAGGTAATAAACACATCTGACTCTAACCTTTTTTCGAAATTGCGGTGAAAACCATTAATAATCCTATTTTTTTTAAAGTAAAAAGGCAAATCTTTTCCTTCCTGCTCGATAAACTATATAAACTGGTTATCATCGCATTCATTTTTTAATTTATTTGTACCTATATGTAGTTAAGCAATACTAATGAGCTAAAATTTAGCACTTCCATCATCTGAACAGTTCAATTCATCCAACAATCAACTTTCTAGGAAAATTCATTATACGCAACTTCAGTCAAATTCTTCTCCAACAAATAGTCAATATCGATTCGACCTCTATCAAAATGTGTTGCCGGGTAAGAAATCATATGCAAATTTACATGTGAAAATTTTTTCCTAACGGGATGTTATAGCTGTAGGATATATATATTATAAAGACATAAGAAGATAGAGAATATTCGAGGGTTTTCGACAACTATATCGACTCGCCTATATAAGGGCGTACCCAGACCGAGATTTAGGTGGGACAGACCATCTTTTCATCGATTCCTTCAAGACTCAATAAGAAATCAAAAAACATCTGAACATTTTAAAATTTAGGGGAGGGGAAAACTGCCTCTCACTAGTTACATCCTTGGGTATACATTTTAATCTAGACTTATCTTTATAGGGCAATCACAACAACAACAACATAGTACATCTTAATCTTAACCACTACTCTCCGAAATCCTTGACGAGCTTCGAACACTTAAAAATGACTCAAAAGCACGCGAATAGAATAATATTACCAACATTACCATTCAATTCTGTCGAGGATATTCTCCAATTTGATAAGGATTTGCAAACAAATGTCGATTTACTTGCTGAGTTGGTATGTGTGGACTGTTCTTAATAAATTTGCAAGCTTCAGTATTTTACCTTACAGAAATTGCAAATATCAAGAGTCGGCGGAGACGACCTCTCATATATATTCTAAGGACTGCTGTGAAAAAAATTGTAACAGATGACCTGGCTACCAATTTTTCATGGAAGGGGACTAAAGAAAAACTGAGCACACAGAAATTATTTTTAATTTCAGTTATTAAAGGTTTTAATCCACGCGTTGCCTTGTGAGGATCGTCCAGGCTGGAGGACGATCCTCACAAGGCAACGCGTGAGGGTCAAGGGGGCGATCTTCACATGGCAACGTGTCTGACTGCCTCAACCTGGTGAGGCCAGCATTATCCATGTCGAACTCGTCTCAAGTCGACTCAAACCTCTGCGTGGTGTCCTCTAGAAACGGCAAACTGGCAACCGTTAGTTTGACGGCTAATCTGAGCGGCGGGCTCCCCCTGCCTTTAAAGGGTTGTGCGTTGGGTTTGATGCCCACCACGTAAAAACAAAATTCAATGAAACGAAAAAGAAATAAGATAAAAATGATCCCCAAATCTGATGACGACTACCGCAAACGAAAAACTGACAATGATTTACGGATATGCACCTGGAACGTCCGAACCCTTAATTGGGATGGTACCTCTATCCAACTGATAGATATCTTAGAAAGATACAAGGCTGATATCGCTGCAATCCAAGAAATGCGATGGAAGGGACAGGGTTGCTCACGGCAAGCATCCTGTGATATCTACTACAGCGGCCATGCGGAGAAGCACGAATTTGGATGCGGATTCGTGGTTGGCAAGAGACTACGACATCATGTTCTGCGATTCACACCTGTGAACGAACGACTTGCCATAATCCGTGTCAAGGCAAGATTTTACAACATAAGCCTGATTTGTGCGCACGCTCCGACAGAAGACAAAGACGATGAGACCAAAGACAGCTTCTACGAGCGCCTTGAAGTTGCTTATGAGCGCAGCCCCCGCCACGACATAAAAATCGTGCTTGGTGACTTCAACGCCAAGGTGGGAAAAGAAAATATCTTTGGTCCAACAGTCGGAAAGTTCAGCCTCCACGACAATACCTCCGATAACGGAATGAGGCTGATTGACTTTGTCGCAGCGCGAAACATGGTCGTTAGTAGCACTAGATTCAAGCATCTCAATATTCATAAGGCAACTTGGCTGTCTCCTGATCAAAAGACGCGCAACCAAATTGATCACGTTTTGATTGACGGAAGGCACTCTTCCAGTGTTTTAGATGTACGCACGATCCGTGGTGCCAATATAGACTCGGATCATTATCTTGTCGCAGCCAAGATCCGTACACGCCTGTGCGCAACCAAGAATGCGCGCAATCCAGCACAGAGAAAGCTAGACGTCGAAAAGCTGCAATCAAAACAAACAGCCGAAGACTTCGCTACTCGACTCTCACTCCTGCTTCAAGAAAGTACTCCTCCGATCGACGATATATGCGCGCAGTGGAATCATATTTCCCACTCTATGCGTACGGCTGCCGAAGAGGTGATTGGCTATCACCGCCCTCGCCGAAACCAGTGGCACGACCAAGAGTGTCGCGACGCCACTGCAGAAAAAGACGCCGCCTACAAAGCCACCCTGCAGTCGGTTGTAACGCGTGCTGCTAAGGAGCGATACAAAGAGAAGAGGAGGGAAGAGAGACGCATTTTCAGGCGAAAGAAAAGGGAAGCGGAAATGCGTGAGTGCGAGAAAATTGAGATGCATGGTGACAGGAATGAGGTCCGAAAATTTTTCGAAAAAATAAGACGCCTGGCCGATGGTTTCAAGACCGGGGCCTCTTCCTGCAAGGATGAAAATGGGAATCTATTGACAGATATCCAGAGTACACTGATGATGTGGAGGGAACACTTCTCTAGGCTTCTGAATGGCGACGACGACAACAATCCCGCCAATAGAGATGATATTCCGGAATCCCCAATTTTGGACGACAGCGTTGAAGTCCCGCTGCCCGACCATAGTGAAGTCTTGAAAGCTATAGCTCGGCTTAAAAACAACAAAGCCGCAGGAGCCGATGGCTTACCTGCTGAGCTCTTCAAGAATGGAGGCGAAGCTCTATTTAAATGCATTCATGAGCTTCTATGCAGAATATGGTCGCAAGAATGCATTCCAAATGATTGGAACCTCAGTGTGCTCTGCCCAATCCACAAGAAAGGCGATCCCACAATTTGCGCCAACTACCGTGGGATAAGCCTTCTGAATATCGCATATAAGGTCCTGTCGAGCGTACTATGTGAAAGACTGAAGCCCATCGTAAACCAGCTGATTGGACCTTATCAGTGTGGCTTCAGACCTGGCAAATCCACCATAGACCAGATATTTACGCTACAACAAATCTTGGAGAAGACCCTAGAAAAACAAATCGACACACACCATCTTTTTGTCGATTACAAAGCCGCCTTCGACAGTCCAATAAGGAATCATCTATATTCCACCATGTCTGAATTTGGTATTCCTGCAAAGCTCATCCGCCTTTGCAGAATGACACTGAGCAACACCAGCAGCACAGTTAAAATCGGGAAGGACCTCACTCCTCCATTCGATACCAAACGAGGTTTCAGACAAGGTGATTCCTTATCGTGCGACTTTTTCAACCTAATGATGGAGAAGATCATCCGAGCTGCTGATTTGAGACGCAGAGGCACGATATTCTACAAAAGTATTATGCTGCTGGCGTATGCTGATGATATCGATATCATTGGCCATAATACGCGCGAAGTCAGTGCAGCATTCTCCAGGTTAGCGAAAGAGTCGAGTCGAATGGGTCTTGTAGTGAACGCAGATAAGACGAAATACCTAGTGTCAACAAATAAACAGTCCCAGCGTCTTGGAAACCACGTCACTGTTGACAACATCTCCTTCGAGGTTGTTAAGGACTTCGTCTACCTGGGATCCAGCGTAAACTCTTTCAACGATGTCAGTATTGAGATAAAGCGAAGGATAACTCTTGCCAACAGGTGTTACTTTGGGCTTAGTAGGCAATTGAGAAGCAGAGCCCTCTCTCGACGAACAAAACTCACGCTCTATAAGTCACTAATCATGCCCGTCCTATTATATGCAGCACAAACTTGGACGTTGAGCAGTTCTGATGAAAAGACTTTGGGAGCCTTCGAGAGAAAGATCCTTCGTAAGATCTTCGGTCCAATCTGCGTCAATGGCGAGTACCGAATTCGATGGAACCACGAGCTGTATGAGCTGTACGCTGACATAGACATAGTTAAGCGCATTAAAATCGAGCGGCTCCGCTGGCTAGGTCATGTTGAGCGAATGGAAAACGACGCTCCAGCGAAAAAATATTCGATTCGGTGCCCGGTGGTGGTCAACGCAGAAGAGGACGCCCACATCTTCGTTGGAAGGATCAGGTGTTGGATAACCTGACTACACTTGGTGTTTCCAACTGGCGCCAGCAAGCGCAAAATAGAAATGTCTGGCGCAATTTCTTATACGAGGCCAAAACCGACCTTCGGTTGTAAGCGCCAGATAAGTAAGTAAGTAAGTAAAGGTTTTAATTTTGTTTATGTTTTTCATTTGCTTCTTCAATAATCATACTTTCGTAGATCTGTGTCACGAAAAATTCGTAACGGCCGATGAACCTAAAATCAATTCCATACTGCAAAAACATTTTGTACATGCTAAAGATAGAATTAAAAAGAGACTACAAAATATTAGAAAATAATATTTTTATTATTTAATTGTATTGCATTAGAAACCTAATTTTAATTTTTTTTATTGTAGCTTAATTTTTATTTCACCGTAATATGTAAAGTAGGATTCGAATATCTCTTTTTTAGTAATTATCATTTTTCATTTAATACTCGTATTAATATGTATGTTCAATATGTAAAGTAAATCTCAAGTCTCTCATTTTTTATAATTATCCTGAATACTTTTTCATTTTTTATTTCATAATGCGTCAATAAATTTGTTTTTAAAAAAGTAAAAGTTTTCAGGATTTTTCTTCCAGTGTATCGCTTCAAGCGATACGTTGGCAATGCTCTTTCGCGAATCGCTTTTGACTCTGCTAGGAGGCTCATCTGCGAGTCTTTTTAACGAATCGCTTAAGGCTCTCCCCAATGACTCTACTGCGACGCTATTTAGAGATTCCCTAGCAAGCCTTCAATGCGATTCGGTCACGACTCTTTTTCGCGATTCTCTCGTAAGGAACCAACTGCTCACAAAGGAGGATTCGTTGGCGATGAAAATGCGAGCTCGCTGCCGATGGTGCTGCGAATTTTAGACGCTCGCTAGCGACGCTTCTGCGATTGTTAATGTTTGTTGGGTATCGCTTCAAGCGATAAGTTGGCAATGCTCTTTGGCGAATCGCTTTTGGCTCTGCTAGGAGGCTCATCTGCGAGTCTTTTTAACGAATCACTTAAGGCTCTCCCCAAAGACTCTTTTGCAACGCTATTTCGAGATTCCCTAGCAAGCCTTCAATGCGATTCGGTCACGACTCTTCTTCGCGATTCCCTCGTAAGGAACCAACTGCTCACAAAGGAGGATTCGTTGGCGATGAAAATGCGAGCTCGCTGCCGATGGTGCTGCGAATTTTAGACGCTCGCTGGCGACGCTTCTGCGATTGTTAATGTTTGTAGGGATTCATAATCGGGTATGGGCACCACTACATTTAAAGCTTCTGAGTTCTTTCTGTGTTTATCTTTTATCTTTGATTTGTTGTTGCGTTTTGTGTTGCTATATAAGCTTCTGCTCTCAATTCTTGCTCTCAGCTATCCCAGAGCGCTCTCTGCCCATAGCTGTTCATAATAGATAAAACACTCTCTGATGAAAATTTTTTACTTTCTCCTTTGCCTGAGTCATTAACTTATGAGTGGAAAACGGTTGCCCCTTTTACATTGGTCAAGACTTGAATTCAGTTCTTTGCTATTCCCTTTTAAACTTACCCTCTTTCACGTTGATGTTCGCGTTTTTCATCAACAAACTCACAGACTTGATTTCAAGTCTTGACCAATGTAAAAGTGGTCGGTGCGTAATAAAAAGCTAAACAAAAATACTCAAAACATAGTTAAAGCTTTTGTTGGATGTAGTGCTAATAATGAGCTTGATGTTGCTGTATCAAAGAGTTTTCTTCATCTCTCTTACTTTAAACCTTCGGTCTTCTGATAATGTCATTGATAACATTCTTGATACAATTACAAGGTAGGCTCATTTTAAAATTGTTGCTCAATTGTGAAATTTTGCAACAACTAAGCTGTAGGAGCTACAAACGTCAAACGACAAAAGCAACAACAACAATTAGAAAAACTCAAAATTACCAACTGATTTTGAAAACTAGCGCACCCTGCTCTCCCATATGAGTCTACCTTGTAATTGTATCATGATTACATCTGTTCGCACACAAATATTTTTAGAGAAAGAATAGCTTGCTACCGTCTTACTAAAAGAGGTGTTGATGAGACTACATTAAAGAGAGTCAGATTTAAATTAGTAATTCCGAAGAGTGATTTAAATAAAGTACAGGGTTGCCCATATTCGACGGACCCATCTGGCAACGCCATAACTTTTGACAGAGATGTCAGATCGCTTAATGACATACCGCGTTTGGAGCGTCAGTCCAAGCAGATTTTTACCATGGAACAATACACGCGCCACGCGTCGATTGGAATGGGCCCAAAGAGTCATCGAAATGGCCGAAGATGACGAGCAATTTTGGAACAAAATAATCATGTCCGATGAAGCCCATTTCACATTGAATGGGACCGTAAATAAGCAAAATTGCCGTATTTACGCCACTGAAAATCCTCAGGAGATTCAAGAAGTGCCTCTTCATGACGAAAAAGTCACAGTTTGGTGCGGCGTTAGTGCGAAAACGGTCATTGGGCCGTTTTTCTTCCAAAATGAAAATGGCCATGCTGTTACCATCAACCAGGAGCGTTATCGCGACATGATGACCAATTTTGTGATGCCAATTATTCGTCGAAAGCGTATGAGGCAGTTCTGGTTTCAACAAGACGGCGCTCCACCGCACACAAGTCGCATAACAATCGATTTTCTGAAGAATTTGTTTCCGGGCCGTTTGATGTCGAAAAGTGGTGATTTGGACTGGCCACCGCGTTCGCCCGATTTGACGCCGCCTGACTAGCCAAGCCAAGGACCGTAGAAGAGCTCAAGGACAACATTCGTGAAGAAATAGCCGCTATTCCGGCCGAAATGTTGGCGAAAACGATGGAAAATGCTGCAAAAAGGGCACAATACGCCATCAACGCCAGAGGCGGCCATTTGAGAGATATCATATTCAAAAATTGATGTAAACAAATCTACTTGGAACAAATTAAATGATTAAGATTGCCAACCGCCAAATTTTTATTTTTTTCTTTGATTTTTTTAACAAAAACATGGGTCCGTCGAATATGGGCAACCCTGTATTTAATCCAAATTTATGGCCGGCTGATGTTAGTGTGCGGCCTTTATCTTTTTATGGAAAGAAGTGTAAAATCTGTTGAATCTTTAGAAGATTCTATGCATTCTTCATTAACTGCTGCTTATGCTGGTGCTTATGTTTATGCTGGCTCACCCTGATTCTTTCGTATTCACCGACTAATTCGATTGTTCTTCAAGATCAGGAGCATGTTTCGTGAAATTCTGAGAGGGCTTAAGACCAAAACAACGCATCTTGATGTCGCACTAAATTTAAGTTATATTTTCATAATATGTCTGGTATTAAGACGAAAACTCATTGTATTTTTAATTGGACCTCCCAAGAAGATTTTGGCATAATTGTCATTGTGGAAACGTGGCTGAATGCTGATTTTTTGGGTGAGGAATTTTTTAATCCAAATATTTGCTAAGTTTATCGTAAGGATAGAGATGCTGTCAAAACTGGTCTCACTCGTGGAGGTGGTGTTTTAATAGCAGTGAAACGCAATCTCTGCTCGTCTACTTGTGTACTGGATAATAATGACACGCTACTTGATCAACTTTGTGTTTTAATATATAATCCAAAGGGTTATATTCATATTTGTGCCTCAAATATACCACCAAATAGCTCCTATGATTTATACGCTGCTCACGTTGAAAATATAATAAGATTACAATCATCATTCAAGAATGCTGATAATCACCTATGTTTTTTGGGTGACTTCAATCTGAACAAAATTGTGTGGAGTCTTTATGCTGATGTGCTGATCCCTTCTAATATCAATAATTCTCATGAAATTAATTTCATTGATAGTTTATTTAGCATTGATTAAAGTCAGATTAATTTCTTGGTAAATTCTCTAAACAAGATTTTAGATCTAAATTTTGTCTCAAAAAATTTTAAGACTCAGTTATGTTTATGCCCGATTTCTCCATCAAGTATGCCCCACATTCCTCTTGTTTTAGAATGTGAGTTCTATGAATTTCTACAATGTATGACTCTTAATAACTAAAAAAAATAAAATAAATAACTGGCCATTTCAGCCCTTGAAAGGACTTTGACCTAGCTTCTTATGATCAATTGTGTTGTGCGTGTTATTAAGTTTTTACACAATTGACCGAGAAATGGACCTACAGGCTTAACGCCGACTCCGAACGGCGATGAACGGAATGTTCTTATTCTCAAGAAGCTTTACATGGCATTTTTTATTACTCTCTGAGGTTTGCCATTGTCTGCAGAGAGGTGGCGGCCGTACAGAAAAATCATTTTAATTCAAATAATTTTCTGTCGCTGCTGGGGTTCGAACCGTGGTCTCCAGGTTCTTTGCCATAGCGGCCACGCACTTTAACCGATTACGCCACGGACGCCACGCCTCTAAATAACTACTTTAATTATAAGTTGTGTAATTTTGATCTTTTAAATCATGTTTTTATCAATACTAACTGGAATGAGATGTTCTTGAATCTAAATTTGGAAGGTAGTTTTGAGTTGTTTAAAGCCCATTTGTTTACTATTTGCTCTGTAAACATTCCTCATTTTGCGCCTAATGTGTATAAATTACATTGGTACACAAAAGGTCTTCAAAGATTGAAAAATTTGCGTAATAAAAATATAAATTTATGTAAGCTTACTAATGATTCTCAGTATCACCTAATGTACGTACATTATATGAGGGAATTTAATTTTCAAATAAATTTCTATACAAGCAATATATTTTGCGGTGTAAGGATAGCATTAAAAATAACTCCAAGTCATTTTGGCATTTTATCCAATCGAAGCGAGATGGTTCTAACATTCCTACATCGACACCCTACAATGGTAATCATTCTCTTACAATTGAAGATACAGTTAATCTATTTGCTGACTATTTTAAGTCCAACTATGTTGTTGCAAATTCTAGTTTTGATAAGTCAATTTTAGAAAATGTGAGTTCATTTCTAAACCTTGGTTCTGCAGTCTTATCAGAAGAGGAGATTTGTGAGGCTATGCTAAAAATGAAAGTTTCGGTTAAAGCTGATAATGATGGCATTTCGTCTATTTTGCTTAATAAATGTGCTTTTTCTTTATCTAAGCCTTTGTGTAAACTTTTCAACAACTCCTTAAGTACTGGTACTTTTATAGACTGTTGGAAAGTTGGCTCTATTACACCGGTTTTTAAATGTGGCAGAAAAAATGTTGTCTCCAACTATAGGCCTATTTCTAAGCTTTCGAATGTCTCGAAACTCTTTGAAACTGTTAATAAGAATAAGTTATTCTTCTTAGTTCGTCACATATGCCTTAAACAGCATGGTTTCTTTGCTGGTCGGTCAACAGTGACTAACTTAGCAGTTTTTTCAAAATTTTGTATTTCTTCTTTTGAGCTGGGACGTCAAGTTGATGTTCTGTATGCTGATTTTTCTTTGACAAGGTCCCTCATAATGTTTTAATAGCGAAATTAGCCAAAATGGGTTTCCATTCTGATTTTTTGAGCTGGATCCAGTCTTATCTAGAAAATAGTGTCTGTTTCGTTGATCTAAATGGAGTTAAATCAAATCAATTTATTGCCTCTTCTGGAGGACCACAGGGTAGCATTCTGGGCGCATTGCTATTTTCATTAATTATTAATGATGTCAGTAAATGTTTTCAATCAGCAAAATTTTTACTTTATGCTGATGATTTAAAGTTATTCAGTAATATATCTTATTTAAATGATGTTGTTCTATTACAGAATAATCTCAATAATTTGCTTTCTTGGTCTTTAATGAATTTTTTTACCTTTAAATTTCAACAAATGTTTTTCTATCACGTACTCAAAATCCAATAATGTGACAATTTCTTCATATTCCCTCTCTGGTACTCCGTTACATAAGGTAAATTCGATCAAGGATTTTGAAGTGGTATTTGACTCCAAGTTCACTTTTTTGAGCATATAAATTATGCGGTTCCTAAATCATATGCTTTACTTGCTTTTGTGCGTAGGAATGGTTCAGAATTTTCTGATCCATTCACTCTAACTTGTCTTTATAATTCTTTTGTGAGGTCAAGATTAGAGTATGCTTCGTTTATTTGGAGTCCGTTTTATTTAATACACTGCTCTCGATTGGAAAAAATCCAAAAATCGTGCACTCGGTTTGCTCTTGGTTCATTATACGTAGCTGAGTCTTTGCCTTCTTGTGATGTACGAATTTTGCTATTGGGTTTGAAAACACTTGACACTAGAAGAAAGATACAATCACTAACTATTATCCATGATCTCATATCAGGTCATATTGACTGTGCCCACTTATTGCAATTTGTTTATTTTAATATTCCTATAAGAACATTACGCCATTATTCGTTATTTCATTTAGAAATGCATAGAACTCTTTATGCTCTTAATGAGCCTATTGCTCGTGTCTTATCCCTGTATTATGAAATATCTATTAATAATAATTTAGATTTTTCTTTCTTGAACCTGTATTTTAAGAAACTACTTAATAACTGCTTTCGCATCTAAATTTGAAGTTTAAAAAGTTTTCTTTCCCCCTGGTTGAATATTTATTATTAAATTAGTTTGTAAGTTTATTTTTAAGTAGTCTGTAAGGATTTTGCAATCCAAAGACGGTGAATGAATAAATAAATATAAACACCAATATCTGAAAAAACTCAGTTCCACCAAGCAGGTTTCACAAAAAACGTTTTAAAGAATTAAAAAAGAAACAGTTTTTGATAAATATAAACATCTAAAATCTCTCTGATATAGGGCAAATCACCCAATGATTGGCCCCTAAAGGTAAACGATTGCCACTTTTCAAACCGTTAATTGCTGGGGTAACAAACTTATGGTTATACGTTTTGTTCTTCGAGGACCAAGCAAAAAATGTTATAATATTCCATCGTAGGGGAAATTTTTACATGAAATTGACAATCATTGTATATTTTTTTAACCAACTGTTTAACTTTTTCAGTCACATTGTCCAATATATTGGACAAGAGAATTCAGCATGTTCAAAGAATTATCGTTTTATGGAGATTAGATTGTTTGATTTGTCTGCGCTGCTACTAGTTGGAGTGCTCATTTAGCTCTTTGAGAAAATTATAAATGTTTAAATTTGTTACCGTTTTGATTATCTAAATTAATGTTTTAGTAAGGTCTTGCAGTAAAGCACGTGAGCCTCAAATTCAAAGCCGGAAGGAAGTTTTTTAAAATAAAAATTTTTCCTTTGTGTAAATAAATTGAATAATTTTTGTTCTTATGATAATAAAGTTAAATAAAATATTATTTTTACTTTATAAATAAATTAGTCATTTTCTGAAATTTGTGGTACCTGTAGTACCAATGTCCAATATATTGGACATGGTTTTCCGGCCTGGTGAGATTGTATATACAATCTCCAACTTTTTTACAGATTCATGTTCAAGGACCTCAGATTACTATATGTATATTTTCAGATTTTTAGCTCAACGCTAGGATTTTCATATATTCTATATTATATTCATATATTATATTATATTATACTATATTATATTAAAATAAAATATTAATTACTAGTAAACCCGTAAAATGAGTAAACACGTGAACTAGTTTTTTTTAAAATGAGAAAAAAAAATCTAGTTTAAGATTGTTTTGTTTTTATTATTAGAACTGTTGTAATTTTTTAACATATAAACTACCATTTGATGTTGCGAAACTTACATTGTTGGGTAGGATGCAGGGGCGGTTCCAGGAATATATTTCGGGGGGGGTTTCAAAAATATTTATGTGCGTTATATATATAAAGGGTAGTTAAATTTTAAAGGCCTATGTTGATTTTGAATAAAACACAAATTATTAAGGAAATTATTGTTTCTTTTTATTATGATAATATTGGTATGGTTCAATTAGGCATGGAACAAAATATCGGCTAAATGGTCGCCGCGACCTCGGCGGCACACCTCCATCCGATGGTCCATATTTTCGATGACGCCGAGGCATAAGTGAGGTTCTATGCCGTTAATGTGCCGAATTGGCGGGGTGCAATAAGGCCAACTGCAATAAGGCCGAATTGGCTTTATTTCCTTTTCAAAGAGAAATAAGGCCGAAATTGTGAATTTGGTTTTATTTCCATTTGAAAAGGAAATAAAGCCTAAAAAAAAATTTAGCAAAATGGTAATAAGGCCGAAAAATAATTTTTGCAAACTAAGGATTATTTTTTATAATTATTTTTAATAAAAAGTACGCACCCTGTAGTCTGTTGTTTGAAAAGTTACTGGACTCAGCGTAGGTACTCAATTTGCAAGAGAACAGTTGCCATTGTCAACCTCAATGTGCTTGTTTTCGTATCAACGCGAAAAATTTATTAGTAGTAGTTCAATAATGAAGGTGAAGAAGTTTTAATATTATAAGGAATGAGCGCCGCAGGCAAAAAATTTTCATTAAAAATCGCGGCGATTTATTATAAACCTGCGGCGCTCATTCTTTATAATATTAAAGCTTCATTGAAAATTTTAGTAAAAATCGCGCATATTTTATAAATTTTCATTCATAACTTTTACGTTTATATTTTACATTTTTTTTTTCGACCACTTACAAAAAGATGTATGTTCTTTAGTATTTAAACGATCATATTTTTTGCTTTAAACGCATATATATTTCTATTATTAGAATAAGATATCCTAGTCTTCTCAATAAAAAAATATGTAAATTTTTCAGACTTTCACGATTTTTATCTCCTAAACCATTTGAGACCTACCTATTTTTTTTTTGGCAGCATTAGATTTAGAAGTTCCATACACATTTAAAAAACAAAAAAAAAAAAAAAAGCTTGTACCTAAAGTGTAATTATTCCAAAATATGTACATTTTTCAAACTTTCACGATTTTTATCTCCTAAACCATTTGAGACCGACCTTTTTTTGCTGCATGTGCATTAGGAGCTCCAAATGCACATTTAGAAAAAAAAGAAAAAAGGAGCATGGGCCCTAAAGTACAATTATTCCAATACTTTATATCTTTAATTTTTCATTAAATAAAACTAAAAAACTTATTTGATGGCGTTTTAATATTGGTTCCTTTTAAAGGGAAATAAGGCCAAATTGGCTTAATTTCTTTTTCAAATGGAAATAAGGCCGAATTCGGCCCAGCCCATAAACCACACCAAACAGTCACTCTTTGTGGGTGCATTTGATTTTCGACAATCACTCTTGGATTATCATTCGCCCAAATGCGGTAATTCTGCTTATTGACGAATCCACTGAGGTGAAAATGTGCCTCATCACTGAAGATGATTTTCTTCGAAAATTTATCATCCACTGTTGCCATTTCTTGCCACCATTCTGACCGTGTAAATGCAAGTCTTTATGCATAATGTTCATCAACGACGAACGTAAGAGGTGCAATTGTTGGGCACGACGACGAGTTGAGGTGGACGGCTCTTCAGCCACACTATCGCGAACAGCAGCAATATTTTCTGCAGTACGAGCATGCACTGGTGTTTCCTCATCTCCTACAGACCTGGTTTGTTCAAATTTTTGCACGATTTTTCCGATTGTACGCACATTTGGACGATTAAATTGACCGAAAAAATCACGAAGTGCTCGATATGCATTTTGATTTGAAAGCTCATTTTCATAATAAGCCTGAATAACTTTAACGGTTCAAATTGAGTTAGTCTGAAATTGAGAAATGTCATATGAAATGCAGAAAAAAACTTGACATTTAGGTGTGGTTTATATTCAACATCGGCTCTTAAAATTTAACCACCCTTTATATACATTAATTAGAGCGGAATAATTTTTTTTTCAAAAAATCGTAGGCGTGGGAAGAAACCGTTAGTCTAAAATCTATTTCGAGCCTCTGGTTTTTCAAAAGAAGGTTATAATTTGTGTTTTGATGCAATATGTGAAAAAATTATTCCACTTATTGGAAAAAACTTTGCTACGAAAAAAATAGCCATCCACATTTCACTCCATATTCACTCCATATGATTGTGTGGTGCTCAGGATTATTTTTTTGTGTTAAATTCCACAAGCTGACGCTGGGGTGAAGATAATTATAATAAAAGTTATTTCTCTGTTTATTTGACTCGAATACAAATCTTAAAGGCCAACATAAAATCAACATCAAAATAAATAAAAACTACAAAAACCGGAATTTTTCTCCATTACTGTATAAAAAGGAATTTTAAGTCAAACTACAAAACCCGGAATTTTTCTCCATTACTGTATAAAAAGGAATTTTTAGTCTACACTTCCGATACTATCGAAACTGTGGGTTTTTAAATTAAGACTGTGCGGTGTTTGGATATATTTTATCCAAAAAATGCGGTGTTTTTGTGATTTCAGGTTAAGATTGTATGTGTGACTGTTTACAGCTACAGGCGCAATATCGCAAAAACAAACAAAAACTGGAACAGAATTCAGTACTTTAGCAATACGTGTAGAAACAGCTACAAACGTTTACAGCATAGGGGTGTGAATATTTAAAGTAAATTATAAAAAACCAATTTTTTTTCTTTTTGGTACTCTTAGCCCACATAATAAACATCAGTACATCACATTTAAATACAGGTTCTTTTAGAATTTCGGGGGGGGGGGGGGTTTGAACCCCCAAAACCCCCCCCTGGATCCGCGCCTGGTAGGATGCGCTGCATACTCTTTTCTTTACTAAAAATGTTCTCGGCATCAAAAGAGCGGATTCGACTTAATGTCAAATATAATTAGCCATGTGCGAATTCTCGGGCTTGCAACTTTGCAACTTTTCCCAACGATTGTCTTAGGCTCTTATTAATAGTCATTGAAAATAACAGAGACCGGAACTTGAAAACGTTGCATTTAAAATAAAAACAAAAAAATGTTTTTCGATGGGCTGAGCTTAATTTTTGGTTGAAGATTTCGCTGACCAATGCTTGCACCATTTAGTAAAATGCATTCGACAGTATTATTGTAAGAATTAAAAATCTGTAGTCGGTTTCTATTGATAAGTCCTTTCACTGTATTAAGATTCCTCATCAGCATAACAATTGCATCTGTTTTGAGCGTTAAGTGGTGTCACGAAAGATCACTTACCTACTTTAGTGCCATTAAGGAACTCCGTTGGGAAGTATATTTGTGCGGCACTTTATTAGAAACGGTTGTGCAAATGCTTTTATACAAAATTTCTAGATAAAATAATAGTTCAATTACTAACAAATTAATTTTGAAACCATACTTTGTCTGTTGGTGCAAGAATAGCGTTTTCTTGAATGGTATACTGTTTATATCGTTTTGTAGATCATCTATATATATAAAAAAGGAGTTTATGTTTGTAAGGCCGCAATAGACTCCTAAACTACTCATCCGATTAGCATGAAAATTTGTGTATAGAAGTTTTTTGGTAAGGTGCGTGTTCGTGGGCTATCAATTTTGATCCACCTTGAACACCAGAGGGCGCTGTAGTACAAATTTTTTACAAAACTGCCTAAAACTTCTAAACTGCTAATGCGATTAGAATGAAAAGTGATATACAGTGGGTTTCTTATACGTTGAGTGTTCTGCTGCTATCGTTTTTGACCTATATTGAACACCAGAGGGCGCTGTAGTACAAATTTTTTACAAAACCACCTAAAACTCCCAAATTGCTCATGCGATTAGAATAAAAATTGGTATATAGTAGTTTTCAGGTACGATGAGTTTTTTAGCACTATCTTCTTTGACCCACCTTGGACACCAGATGGTGCTGTAGTACAAATTTTTTACAAAATCGCATATTTTTAGTTGTTTTCTTATGTAACATGTGCAAATATTTACAAAATATTAAATATTTCTTAAATTTAGTAAAATAAAAATAATTTCCGTTATTTTGACATCAAAAAACATGAACATATCTTGAAAACTATGAAAAATTTTACTACAACGATATATTTAATGCAACATCGTTGCTCAAAAATGAGAAAAAAAACAATCAGAAATTTAATTTTGCGACTTTCGAGTCAAATATCTCCGCTGCTTTTGTATTCATTTTGTTAAATTTTTTTTTGTCTTAAAGCTTCATCAAAGTACTATGAAAACCTTATTACAAAAATACCGTTAGTTGAGTAAATATATTTTAAATATTTTTTTCGAAATATTGGAGTTTTCCTCACAAAAAGGCTCAAAATTTGTTTTTGTTGAAAAAATAATTTAAATTCAAATTCGCAAATTTTCAACTCTATTTAAAAATTATAACATTTATAGACAAAAGTTATTTCAATTTTACACAAAAATTAAAAACCATTTCTGTGATTCAAAAAACAAGGCCTACTTTCAAAAAACAAGGCCCTTGAATTTTTCGAAGAAAATTTTTTTTTCAATATTATGTTTTTATATTTTTGAAAAAAATATACAAGCTAAAAAATTAATTTATTAGAAAAAATTATCTAAGTATCTCTTGCCAATCGAAAGTTATAGCCAATAATGTTTATCCAAAATATATATACAAAAAGCAAAACGCTGTGTGTGATGGCTGGAAACTTCAAAATTACTTAGCCGATAGAGCTGAAATTTTGGCAGTACATTTTTTTCAAGTACGAGATGGCTTAAATTTCTGTCACACCCCCTTTTACCGCCCACAAATCAATAAAAAATGCTATATTTCCTACGGTTTTCCGTCGATTGGGCTACATTTTGGTAATTTAGTCTGTATGCTTACTGTCGGCAACTGTACTAAAACAGGGTAATGTCCATCTACTAGAAAACTGGGATGAGCATTATATAAGAGGGTGTGGCTCCGCCCATACAGTTAAAATTTGTATTATCGAATAGCTTTGAAAGTAAAAGTAGCAATACTTACATACAAACTCAAAATGGAGTTACTATTTGGTGATCTCCTGCTACTGGGAAACTGTAACGGGCAGTGGAAAATAACAGTGGTGTCAAACTATGAGTCTGAGAAAAGTTTTGAATACACCTATTATGTTCCCATATAGTTGCAGGGTGCAGCAACGCGCGCCGGGAAAAGGCTAGTTATTAATAAAATCAATCCACAATCCGTGATCTAAAAGGAGCTGATCAAGAATTAATTGTCCGGTATTATCTCTACATAGTGTGTCACAGCCAACTTGTCGCAAATGACTTGAAAATTCCTTTTCGACTTTGTCTAATCGCATGTTGTCTTCAAACTTCATTGTTTTTACATAATATCACAAGTTTGTATTGTTACAACGTGTCCAGGAACTGTTTCCTTAAAATCACCAGAAAATTTACGTTTACGAATGTCTGGCAATATCGCGAAACATACGATCAATTACTGTCAGTGCTAGTGCAGGAATCATACTTGATTCATCAATAATGATATGATGGGCATAATCACAGTAGATTCCGTACTCAAACTTGGGCTTAACGCCTGATACAGATGTATCTCAAGAAGAAGTCTAGGAAGTTTTAATTGTCTGTGCAAGGTACGTCCTCATTCAACCAAGCTAGCGGCGATGCCAGTAAAGGTTACTGGAATATCGATTTTACATGAACTTGCTCTTTTGCAGCTGGTACATAAATATAACATTTATTTCAATGTTTTTCGCTTTGCTCAACTGCTTTAATTAAACAAAAGAATGATTATGAAAATTTCAGAAAAAATATCACGTACTTTTAGGCATCTCATAGAAAACTAACTTTCTTTGCAGAAGATTGTTTTGCTTTTTTGTTTAAATACGCAATACTTTAAAAAAAGTAAGACCCTATCCACATCTGCAGATCAAGATCTTTCTATTGATACCTCATTTATGAAAATCGCATTAGCGCTTGCGTAATAACAGGGTGCGGAGAGCGATCAAAATACGATTGTTCTCACAATTAATCACTGCTAATAATTTCATGCTTTAAATTTTTCATGAGTGAGAAAGTTATGCGAAGAACAAATGCATTTTCGATCGCTCACCATCAAACAGTGTTGCCAGAATGGCAGTTTTGCCTGCAAATGGCAGTTTTTTTAACTCTGAGCAGTTTGGCAGTTAAAAAGACAAAAATGCAGTTTTTCCATTATATGTGCAGTTTTTTAAGGTAAAATGTTTTTATGAAACCTTATGTAGTTATTATAAATTCTCTTTACCAAAACATTCATTATGGTTCAATTACTTTTTTAAAGCAGCCTTGGTTTAAACTTCAGCAGCAGTTTTAAAAGCTCCCTGCTTTATACTTCAGCAGTAGCTTTAAAAGCAGCCCTGCTTTTAACCATAAAACGTGAAGTGTTAACGAATTTTCAATATAAATTTAACTAGCTGTCGACTTTTAATATCGACTTTTTGTTTTGTAAAAAATCAAGAAAAAAAAAAATTGGATGAAAGTTTAATGTTCAGTTGAATTTGTATTGAAAATTCATTAAATCTTCATGTTTTATGGCACAACTTCTGAACACTTCAGGAGCACATCTTCATTTTATATCGTTGGAAAGGTAATGGAATGTAAAATAAATGAAAATAATGAAAATGAAAAAAAATTAGGGCACCTGTCGCTGGCATTTTAAATAGTTTTATATTTTTCCCTTAAGTAGACGTAGTAACCTTTTCAGTCATGTCCTATTTGCGAAAATCAGATTTAAATTGACTGAGCTATGTTGTTTCAAAGTAGACCCCATTTTGGCCGCGAAAAATGATTCTAAAAATTTATAACTTTGGATTTGGTGTTCTAATCAATATAAACCAATCCAAGAAAAAGCCAAATCGGAGATTGTCAGTGCAACTGACACTACACTTCAATGTGAAATAGGGAATATGTAATAAAACATTAATTAAAATAACCTGAATTACTTCTATTAAAAATGATCTCATATGTGAATAAAATACACGAATCTTTTTATATATCAAATACATTTAAACCATACAATTTTACATTTTTACAAAACCATACATTTTTTATGCTTTTTTATAATTTTATATACAAATTACGTTTTTAGAATGGCAGTTTTTGTGTCAAAAATGCAGTTTTTTTTCAGATTTAGCAGTTTTTTGAAAAAAAAAATCTGGCAACACTGCCATCAAAAGCAGAGTTCGTAAACATGGTATAATAATACAAGGTAGCATTGACTGTTGCTTGGGAAAACATCTTCTGTCAAAAAATATACAATGGCGCTCACAATCCGCCATTGAAAACCCAAACAATATTAAAAACGTTGAAGTGAAAAAAAACAACAACCTCAGCAGCTACAGATGTGTGGTGTCTGCATATTACATACACACGATACACATACACAAGTCACAAAATAAAATACTTTACTTTTATAAATTTGAATTTTAAAAATGTTGTTTTTTGTTGATGTCAATTTTTATATATCAAAATATAAATTAATTAAAAACGATATAGAAACTTGAAGATTGTAAAAAATAAATTTGTAAATAAAAATATATGTTGTTTGTGTTCAATGAAAATTGTGGTTTGAAACTCTAATATAAAAATACAGGCGCAGCAAACAAGCACCAAACTGGCGATCCTGCCTACCACCGGACAATGAATACTTAATGTAGCAGGCAAACAAAACTAATAAACAAACGGACAAATTCTGCAAGCAGTCATAATCAGTGCTAAAGCATCGCCAACAGCTCTACTGCCTCACGCACCTCTTCGTCATAAACATATATCGTTGCTTCACACTCATAGTCATCTCTACCTACCATTGTAATAACATCATCGACCAGCGCAACATTTCCAGTTAACAATACACCTACTTCAAGTGCTCACGTAGCTCAACGTACAGTGCACAGTTCAGTGCCGCAACAACAACGATCAAAACCCTACACCTGCCGGTAAGGTGACGCAGGCAATAGCAACCTTAGTAACAACAACAACAGAAATAACAACAGCAGCAGTAGAATTAACAACAATAACAACAAAAACCACAGCAACAACATCAAGAATAACAACAAGAGCAACAACAACAACAGGAACAAATGGTAATATACACCACACTACACACTTAGCTTCTTACACGGTTGGCAAACGATCGGGTCGGAAGAAACCGATCGTTTTACTCCGTAGGCACTACACCACACCTAGGTACACTTATAGGAACACTTAATTTATTTAATTATTTTACTACTATCTTAACATTAAAACAACAATGAGTATTAGGCACACACCCCCTCACCCCAGTCACCCCCTCTCACTCCCACCTCACCCCACTCACCCCCTCTCACTCTCACCTCAACCCTCTCAGCACGGAGATGGGCTAATAGATTTAGAGTCCGATCTGACCAACCCATTCGAAAGGTCCGAACGTACGGAAATTCACGCGACATCGGTAAAACTACCCCAGTTTTGGACTAGGTGTCCAGAGGCGTGGTTTATACATGCTGAAATCCAATTTCAGTCTAGATCCATTACGATGGATAAAATAAAATACGAATACCTGATTACAGCTCTCCCGCAAGAAGTAATCATGACGGTACTCGATTTTATTCAGAAACCGTCTTCAAGCAATCTATACGAAAACTTGAAGAAAATACTGATTGAACGCCACTCTCTTAGCGAAAATAAACGTATTGACAAAATACTAACTGACACAGAGATGGGAGATAGGAAACCTTCCCAATACTATAGATCACTATTGCTATTGGCTGGTTCCGCGGTAGACCCAGACTTTCTCCAAAAACTTTGGCTCAGGAAACTTCCTAAAGCACTGAACATAGCTTTAACCGGGTCAGGCCATACAGAGCTTGAGGAGCTTTTGAAAATGGCCGACAAGCTATGGGAAGTCATAAGTGAGAATGAAGTTTCAGTTTTACAAACAAGCCATGGTTCCAATACTAACGAACTAGCGAGTATGGTACAAAAGCTAGCGGTATCTACGACGAACATTTTAACCGCTTTTAACAAATTGTCACTAGAAGTTGAGGCCCTTAAATCACAAAACAATTTCAGATCACGGTCACCAGCGAGACATAGGTCAAACTCAAGACAGACATCACGCACACGTAGACCAAACTGATTATGCCGATACCACTACAAATTCGGTAGAGAAGCACGTAGATGCGAACAACCGTGTGCATATGCGCAAAACGACAACACAACACAACACAACTCAACACAATATAACACAACAAACTAAATGACTCCATTGTCGCGACGACTGACAATGGACCTGTCACACTGACACGTCGTCTCTTTATTTACGACCCGACAAATAAATTGAACTTTTTAGTTGACAGCGGAGCAGAAGTTTCAGTACTTCCTTCCTCCAAATTCAAAATTTCAAAGCAGAAATCAGATCTCACTTTAACAGCGGCCAATGGCACTTCTATTTCGACTTTCGGAAAAAAACTACTTACACTTGACTTAAAATTACGACGTGAATTACCTTTTACTTTCATCATTGCTGACATTTCCAGGCCAATTTTAGGTGCAGACTTTTTAACAAAATACGGACTACTAATAGATCTAAAACGTAAACGACTCATCGACCCATTAACAAACTTATCAGTCAAAGCTATCTCAGCATTTACTGAAACCACGTTAACAAAATTATTTTCAGTCGACAACAAATACACAGAACTACTAAAAAGATTTCCATCACTAATAACAGAACCCGACTACACTGCACTTGTCAAACACCAAACAGTACATCACATTTTCACTGAAGGACAGTTACCATTTACAAAACCGCGACGTCTAGACTTGCCAAAATTGAAAATAGCTAAACATGAATTCGACTTCTTAGTTAAATCTGGCATTGGTAGACCGTCGAACTCAAAAACATCTTCTCCACTTCACCTAGTACCTAAACGCGAACCGAACGACTGGAGACCATGCGGAGACTACAGAAGACTGAACACAATAACAGTACCAGACCGCTACCCGTTACCACATATACACGATTTCTTGATCAACTTACACAATACACATATCTACTCAAAACTTGATTTAGTCAGGGCCTATCACCAAATTCCCATGGCCCCTGAGGATATACACAAAACAGCAATCACTACACCTTTTGGAATGTTTGAGTTTCTCCGAATGCCTTTCGGTTTGAGAAACTCAGCTCAAACATTCCAAAGGTTCATACATGAAGTACTTCACGGACTAGACTTCATTTTCGTTTATTTAGACGACATTCTTGTGGCCAGTAACAATGAAGAACAACACTTTGAACACTTAACACAAATTTTCCAACGGCTCGACAAATACGGTTTAAATATCAAACCAAATAAATGCATATTTGGAGTAGACGACATAGATTTCCTCAGTTACAACATCTCTAAACATGGTATCAGACCATCCGAAGAACGAACACGATGTATACAAGACTACCCACAACCAATAACAGTTAAACAGATGCAAAAATTTATAGGTATGACAAATTATTACCATCGGTGCATTCCAAAACTCGCACACATGTTAGGTCCCATTTATGACATGGTGACAAGCGCTTCAAAAACCAAAGATAAACACTTACAATGGACAGACACAACATTACATGCATTTACAACAATAAAAGATAGTTTTGCTAAGCAAACACTAATTAATCATATTAATAGTAAAGCAAAACTATCAGTTGCTGTAGATGCATCTAACACCGCAGTTGGCGGAGTCTTACAACAAGAATACAATGGAATACTTCAACCTCTAGCATTTTTTTCTAAGAAATTTACACCAACAGAAACAAAATACAGTACATTCGACCGCGAATTACTAGCAATTTATTTAACAATCAAACATTTCAGACATCATTTAGAAGGCAATACATTTACAGTTTACACGGATCACAAACCATTAACAAATGCACTCCACTCAAAAACAGAATGCAGTCCTAGACAAACACGACACCTTGAATACATTGCACAATTTACTAACACGATAATACACATCAAAGGTACAGACAACATAGTAGCCGATGCACTATCGAGATGCGAAGTCGAAGAATTAAAAACACCCGATATCGACCTGAAACATTTACACAAAGAACAAAAAAATGATACAGAATTAAAGAATATCACAGACAACAAAATATACAAATTTGAACTCATTGACATTCCATTTTTAAACATTAGTATCTGGTGCGAACATTCCACAGACAATATACGGCCATACATTCCACAGACCTTACGTAAAAAGATATTCGAACAGCTACACAACATCTCACATCCCGGAACAAGAGCTTCCAGACGTCTTATCACACAACGTTACTTCTGGCCCAGTATGAATACACACATTAATAAATGGTCACAAGAATGCATGAACTGTCAGAAAGCAAAGGTAAAACGACACACCAAAACACAACCTCAGAAAATACACATTCCACACGGTCGTTTTGAACACATACACATCGATTTAGTTGGTCCACTACCAATATCGAATGATTACAGATACCTATTAACCACCATCGATAGAAATACACGTTGGCCTGAGGTTTACCCACTAAAAAACACAGAGACTAAAACAATTATAGAGACTTTCAATAGAGAATTCATTTCACGCTTTGGTGTTCCGCGCGAAATTACTACAGATCGCGGTCCTCAATTCACTTCCAACACGTTTAAGCAATTTATTAAGAGCATAGGTAGCCATCATATAATGACCTCCCCATACCATCCACAAGCCAATGGAATTTTGGAACGCTTTCACAGGCAATTAAAAGCCTCACTCATGACAAGTAACAATCAGAAGAACTGGTATTCAGAAATTCCCCTAGTTTTGTTAGGTCTAAGATTCACGGTTAAGGAAGATATCAAAACATCTCCTGCCGAAATGGTTTTTGGACAGAGTCTGAAACTGCCGCGGCAGTTAGTAGTACATAGTGATCCAACGGGCAGCTCATCAGAAATTTTGTCAGCGCTTAAAGAGAAGACTAAAAACATTCAGTCAGATAGCAAGTTTCATATAAGATCAAATCAAGAGTACATACCCCAGGCGCTGAAGACTTGTAAATTCGTATTCATTCGTAACGATTCCATCAGACACACGCTTCAAAATCTGTACGATGGCCCTTTCGAAGTGGTAGACAGAACACCAAAATATTTCACAATTTTAAAAGGAAACACTACTATAACAATTAACATAGACAGACTTAAACCAGCATTCTTAGATTCAGAAACTACACAGACACTCTCTTCCACACACAAGCCAAAAAAGAAAGTACACTTTAATTTACTAGCGAACACAACAAAAACCTATGGGGGGGAATAATGTGGTGTCTGCATATCACATACACACGATACACATACATAAGTCACAAAATAAAATACTTTACTTTTATAAATTTGAATTTTAAAAATGTTGTTTTTTGTTGATGTCAATTTTTATATATCAAAATATAAATTAATTAAAAACGATATAGAAACTTGAAGATTGTAAAAAATAAATTTGTAAATAAAAATATATGTATGTTGTTTGTGTTCAATGAAAATTGTGGTTTGAAACTCTAATATAAAAATACAGGCGCAGCAAACAAGCACCAAAGATGTATTTTTACAAACAGCAGGTTTTGACAGGAGATGTTTTCTTGCAGAAGAGAAAATAAGCAGTTGTCAATGCTACCTTGTATTATTATACCATGGTTCGTAAATATCACGAACGAAAAAAACTTCGCTGCAAGCGTCGTTGGCTCGCTCACTCATGATTGTTCTTTGGTTGTGAACGCTCATTTTAAAATTCGATACGGAGCTCATATTGTGAAGATTGAATCTTTAGTCGTTCGTGAGCGTATTTTTGCAGTGATCAATTTTTACTCTGACAGCGAAGAAATAAGTAAAATTTTGTAATTATATAATTAAAAAAAAAATCAAAAACAAAACGAAAAGAAAAACACTCTTCAACTGATACAAAATGATTGAATAATAAAAAAATTTGCTTCTTTATAATAGACAATAATTTTTGCCTATTAATATATTGGATACTCTGTACATTTTTCAAATTAACCAAGCAACAAAGCAATTTAGGTAATCGATTGCATCTATCTGCTTTCGTCCGTTTCGCAAGAGAAATTTAAAGATTTCTTCCTTTTGCGCTTTACTCATGAACTTTGAAAAAGTCGCTCACGAACGATTAAAAATTCAATCTTCTCACGATAACTCATTTTGCGATTGTAGTTTATAATGATAAATACTTTAGATCAGGCCTTATCACAAAGGTGGCCCTTGTGGCTCTTGTTGTAATAATTGGCCCATTGAATAAAACTCACATTTTGCTTGCGCCAAATTTACGACGAAATGCACTTGCGAAAATTAACTATAACAAACAACAACAACATACGCATCGAAACGGCGGCGCGACCACCAAACATACAGCATTTTTGTTGTGCGTGTGTTTTGTTAGTGGAATAGAAATTCAGACGATCTCGTGTACTGCTACGCATGCTTTGCACTTGCAAAAAGCAACAATTTAGGTTGACGTCGATGGTGGTGACGCTAACATGTTCGCTTTTGTTGTTGTTAATGTATTTTGTTGTTTATTTTAATCAGGCGATTATCTTTCTTAATTAGGCTTTGGCCCTTTTATTCATTTCACTGATTAGGCCTGCTTTAGATATTGAACGTTCACGATATATGCAGTTATTTAATGTTAACATATTTCTCGTGAGTGAGCTACCAAAAGCGATTGTTCGTAAGTTGAGCGCGGGAGCAAAAAACCATTGCATTTAGTCTCTCGTAAGAGAACACGAAGGCAATGTTTTCGTGAACGTTCGATTTCAAAAGAATTTATCATAATAAAATACAATCGTAAAATAAGTTTCCATGATGAGATTGAATTTTTAATCGTTCGTTAGCGAATTTTTCCGCACCCTGCGTAATAATAATATAGACTATAAAATATTTTCACAGAAACAGCAAATCACTGCCTTCGTGCAGTTGCGAGATTGTTGAGGAAAAGGAAGAAAATAAAGAACATATTGAAATTTTACAATGAACGAATTTTATTATGATAAATTGTTTATGTAGCAAGATTATTCTTAAAAATCTTTGTTTTCAGTTGAAATAGACCTACTGGGGAAAATATCGGTAACGCACCAAATTGTATACCTCAAAAGTGTGCTGAGATACAATAACATTTTTGAAGCGAAGCTTTTTATGCCTCTTGCCCGCTGCAGGAATAGAACTTATTCCTCGTCGACTGATAGTTTAATGCTCTAACCATCGAACCATAAGACTTCATTATGAAATTTCGCTGATTCAATATTAAGTATTAACTAAAGCTATGTTGTAGAAGATCACAATAATTTATAAGATTGTGTATTGGCTTTACAAACAAGAGTACTAAGAAACAAAAATGTTGCTTCTACTTACTACAAGAGGTCGTTATGCTTAAAAATAAACAACCTGTAAGTCAAGCAAATTTTCGTGCTTTTTAAATATTTTGCTCTACGTTATAAGCAACAATGGTGCCTCAAACTTGTTGAATTTTTGTCTTACAACTTTAGAGCAGCTGGCCCGCTGAAAAATTAAGGTACTAAAAATTAAGTTGCACACGCGGTAAGGATCGAAAATGTGCTGATACTTACAAGCAGAGTCATAAAAACATGCCAACGAGCTGTTCAGTACTGTTATTGCATATTAGTTATTTTTTTGTATATTTATTCCCTAAACTTGAACGAAGGGGCTTTAAGGGAGGGCCGGAGAGGGTAAATATGTATGATCGACCCCTGTTTGGCTAAGAGTGCGTTGACAAGTGCGTTTTCTAAGTGACAGAAAAAAAAAATTAATAATGAAATATAATAGTAAATAAACTTACTGGTGTGAAGATTAGTGTTTGTTTAGTTTACTTTCTTATTTTAAATTATAAAATCTATGAAATTGTGAAAATGCTTCGGTTCTCTCGTGTGTCAAATGACGCACATGTGTTTTTTTATTATATTTGGTTTTCAAAATGTTTAAATAACGAGAGAAAATATTTTTTTGGTAATAAGGCCTTGTATATGTTTTACAAAACTATATTGTCATATTTTTAAAAAGCCTTCACTTATAATAATTTAATTATTTTTATATTATATAATTAAATTAGCTCCAAAATCAGAAATTTAACCTAGAATCTATTGTATATGTGATTCCAATTAGAAACCGTTTGGACCTTCTTTAACGATCTAACTCAATACGGCCCTGAGTAAATGTTTCTGTATTACAATACAATTTTCTTTTAATATATTAGGTCTTTAATTATCAAATGTTTTATTAACCCTGGATATCCAATGTTAGTCGTTTTGACTAACATTGTTATCTATTTTCTATCTCAAGAATTAAGTAGATTATCGAAATATGTCAACAATTAAATAAAAATCAAAGACCAATATTAACGTTTTTTGATTTCTAGTGAAATTTTCTATTGTTTTTAATTTTTAACAGCTTTAAACGTATTTTATATACCACCTTAGAATTATGATTGGTTATCCCGGGTTAATAACGTATAACTCTAATCACCTGTTTTATATGTTATTCTAATCTTCTTGTTTTCTTGTTTGTTAACGGATATAACTGTTTAAATCAGATACTCAATTACTCATGACCTTTATCGAAATCGATCAATTACATATTTTTATGCCATATGCAAGGGCATTTCCATAGAAATAATGCATATTACTCTTGTTTACTCAACTTTGGTTCAGAAACAATTTGCGCCTTCTTTTTCGATGCAACCGAATACGGCCCTGCGTGAATGTTTATGGATTTGTGTCAACTAACACGAATAAGAAAAATACCTCACTTTTATGCTATAACATAACTTCCTTATATCTTGGTTCTTTGGCTAAAAAAAAGTACGGAAACACATTCTAGTGGAATGGTATTATTCTAGTGGATACACACGGAAGGAAAAAATTTACTATTATTAAGAAGAAAAAAAGCTCAACTGATTTCTACCAGCAACAAGTGGAATTTCACTTAATTTTAGTGGAAATCAGAAATTTAAGTTTCTGGCAACAAGAAAATAATTTACTCAGTTTTAAAAAAATTTTTCCAGTACTATATACATTATGCGGAATCTAAGAAATTATTTTCTTATTGCCAAGTCGAAGCAGTTACAAACTGTTACAAACACTTCCCTGCAAGCGCTCCTAGAAACACAGCATTTTATACGCAGTTTAGGTATGCTTTGAGGATGCGGTCTTCAGAGTTCAGATTTGTGGAGCTCAGATTTTTATATACATTTTGTTCTCAAACAATCAAGCGGGCAAATAGCAGAGCGTTAAGTCATTCGATTGTAATGCCAGCAGTCCGAGTTCAATCCCTGCATGTGACAACAAGTACAATTTTTTTGCATCTACATTTGTCGTTTACGAAGTTAACTGCATCCACAAAGCTTCCCAAAGTGAATTTTGATAGCGCAGCAAATATCCATTTGATTTAAGTAGATTTTGGCTGGAATATTTATTTTGATACATGTAAAAATAATTTACTTGATTTAAGCTTATATTCGCTGTGTGCTATCTGTGGCCGCAATTTTCTTAATCCCCACTGAATTTGAGTATATTTTTCTATCAGTGTACGGAAACAGACCTTGTATGTGTATTCAATGGAATAAATTAAGTTATTGCATTATTTTTTTTCGTAAAGTGCATGAAGGCGGATCTCTGCGATTTGTGTTAAGTGTCAAACATAAAATTAATTATATATGAAATAAAATATAAAAAAGGTAATTCTAAATCAAAATGGAAAATAGAGGAATAAGTTTCAAAAGTTAAATAGAAAAATTTAAAAAGAAAAAAATTAACTAAAAGAAAAATTTAAAAAATGTGCAATGGTTAGGCTTGCCATAATTTTTTGAAAACAAGTCCGGACACTTTTTGATTTTTTTTTTTTTTTTGAAAGGGGGGGGGGGTTGGGTATGAGTAGATGACATCCACAATTTTGCTTCACTTGTACAATTCATGTTTTTTACGATAAAGCTTGCAGCAATAATTCTAAACTTAATTATGTAAGAAGCTGTTGATTTGTTCTTATCTTCTTTGATACCTTTGATGTATTAGTACACAGAAAAAAAAGAGTAGAACTTTTACCTAAAAATGTAGTCAATTCAGCTAAAGTAATCCGGTGATTTTCAGTCAACGAATTTGATTAGGTGCGCTACCAATTTCTAAATGTTAATTATATGCAATTATATTGGGTAGTTTAACTGCGAGAGTAGCTAAAAACACCTAAATATTTAGGTGTACCTTCAACCATAAAATAGATAAGACACATAATTTATTAGAAGAATTAGCTAATTTTTTTTAAACTATGACCACTTCAGATTAGGCAAGCCACCTACTAAGAGTAGAAAAATCATCTAATTATTTAGATAGCATTCCCACTTAAGAGTGGGAAAAAATATGTTTTTTGTTTTGCAATTTCTAGTTTGAAGTGAAACTTTCCTTAGGTGACTTTACTTCATTTCGTCACATGATAGAGAAGAAAGATTTGTTTTATAGTAGATAGAATGAGAGAGATATATACATTGTATAAATGACTGAAAAATTTCTTTGCCACCGCTGAGATTCGAACCTGTGATCTCAAGATTTCAACAACCAACGCCTTATCTATTGAGCTAAATTTCCAATTGAGGAATCTACGCTACATACCAATTAATCAAATTGCTGTAGATGCCCATAATTTCAGAGTTGTGGACCTCATATTTTTATATACATTTTGTTCACAAATTATCAAACGGCGTAACAGCACAGCGGTAAAGCGTTTGACTTGAACGCAAGCGGCCCGAGTTCAAATCTCGCAATGAGGCTTTACTTTTTGTAAAATTTTCTCACTTTGTTTTTATTTATGTTTTTTATAGGAGAGCGCTGTGCTCTTTACTTTTGCGTTTTGCAAAATTTTAGTTGAATTAACTAATTTGAATTAGGTGAATTACCTAATGCATGATTGTTAAATTAACTGTGTAAGTAGAAAAGTTGTTGAAAAGATTAGGTGAAATAGAAACTTTCACATTAGCTAAACTAGTTTAGGTAATAAATCAATTCTTTTATTTTCTGTGTAGTATAGTATAGTAGGATAGATAGTCAAATTAATAGTAGAAATATAAAACAATTAGGAAGTATGTAATTTATTTATATTTAACTAAATATTTAAAAATAAACAAGTTCTTTAAAAAATAATAAACTTAGAATGAATATAAAAACGTAACAATAACTCCACAATAAAAAATTATATGAAAATAAAAATAAAATCAAAACTTAAATGAATTTTGCACTAAATATGTATCAAATGTGGGGCTACTTAGTACAAAGTAGTACTAAAACACCTACAAAAACAAATCGCAACATTTCGCAAATCAAGAAGGGTCAAAACAAATTTATACTAACTGCAAACAACAATCGTAAATATAACAACGATATGATTAACAGTTCATTAAATTATTTTATTAGTTTCTTACACAGGGTGTTTCAGCTACTTTCTTAAAGATCACTTTGTGTTCACACGAGAACTTTTTTCTAGGAAAGAGATATAATTATTTTTTTCACTTTGTTGGGTCCAAGTCCGGACAAAGTCCGCACCTGGTTGAAAAGTCCGGACAATCCGGACTAAATCCTGACGTATGGCAAGCCTAGCAATGGTACGAATAAAATAATTGAAAATTTCCTAATAGAAAATGAAATTGATAATGCTGTGGTTGAACAACCACAAAGTGACAGTGAAATATAACTAATCTATATATTAATAGGCAAACAAAAAGTTTGTGTTCCCTTTTTTTCTGTGTTACCTTCAACATATTCACATAATACTTATATCGATGGATAGGTATTTTCGGGTAGATTTGCACAATATAATTTTTATTCGAATATGTTGTCATTAAGATAAGTAAAACTGAGCGAATGTAAAACGCTTTTTTACTAATGGGACAATGAGAAACTACAAAGCGACAAAGCTGTGTTGAACATCGCTGCTGTAGCTTACAAAAACAAGAGTAGAATGCGGGAGTGACGCAAACACTTAAAAAGAGCTGAGTGGCATTATTGTTGATGTTGTTGTTGTTGTTGTTGTTGTTGTTGTTGTTGTTGTTGTTGTTGTTGTTGTGGTTGTTGCTTTCTCTTAATATCTCTCAGCGTTAAAAAAACAAAAAAACTGCTGCTTGCTTCCATTATCTTGAGAATTATCATTTATCTTGATTTATTTGTTATACTTTTCTACCGTTTATTTACTTTTACTTTATTTACTTTACTTTTAATTTATTTATTTAAATTAAATGAATAGTATTTGTTGAATAAATTTTTGTTATTGATTGATATATGCTTCCTTTTTTGTCTTTTACCACAATTTTCCTCATAGCGTCAAGGTAAGCATTAAGAATTTCCATGCAAATTAATAACCATTCATTATGTCAAAAACAACTTGAGTTTCGTTACCTTACAGACACAGATGACCAAATTTCGGCCACAGGCGATACTGGTTAGTAATAATGTCCCTGCGATTAAATTAAATTTAACTTTGAAACTAAAAGAATGGTATACTAAGTACAATCCACCAAAGGCCTCTGTACACGCACTTTTGAAAGTGCTCCAATCGGAGGGACTAACGGTACCGAAAAGCCTTTATGGCCTTCTTAAAAAACAAAAAAAATTATATAGTTTAATGCTATAATTAGAACTGTTTCGCCTGGTACCTATTTACATATTGGGTTAGAACAGCTTAAAAATATACCATGTAGTGTATTGCATGAGGACAACAAATTAGTTTTGGATATTGGAGTGGATGGACTTCCACTTTTTAAAAGCAGTTCAGAAAGTCTGTGGCCAATACTTGGAAGAGTGGTAAATATATCCAAAATAGATATTTTTTTGATTGGCACTTATCTTGGGAAAAAAAGCCAACCAACGTCAACACATACCTGCACGACTTAGTAAGTGAATTAAAAAACATTTTGGAAAATGGCATTGTTATGGATAGCCGTGAATTTAAAATCGAATTAAGAGCATTTATATGTGACACCCCGGCACCAGTGGCGGATCTAGAATTCACCAAAGGGGGGCCTGAAGCGTCTTTTTGGGCTTTTTTCATTTTTTTTCCATACAAAAAATTCTCCAAGGGGGGGGGGGCTTAAGCCCTTTCAGCCCGTATGTAGATCCGCCGCTGGTCAGCACGATCGTTCATGTGTGGTATTGTCGGTCATATTGCGTTGGTTGGCTGTAGCAAATGCTACCAGGAAGGTAAAAGAATAAACAATGTCACAACGTTCACTACTGTTTCGTCACAATTAAGATCATAAAGATTTTACAGATAGAAAGCAGCCCGCGTTCCACCGAGATATTCATAAATATACTCCTACTTCATTGGAACTTATAGGTATTAAAACGATAACCTAGTTTCCAATAGAGCCGATGCACTTGGTGGATTTAGGTGTCACAAAAAAAAATGATCTGTAGCCTTTTAAACGGAAAAAGCACAACAAAAATCAGCAAAGATCAAAAGGATTTGATGTCATCAAGGCTAGTTTCACTTTCTGCGAGCATTCCTAGAGAATTTCAAAGAAAGCCTCGATCTGTGGATGAAATTCTCAGATGGAAATCAACGGAGTTTCGCCAATTTGTGCTTTTTACGGGGCGTGTCGTAATGAAAGGCTTAGTAGACGATGATTTTTATTATGAATTCTTATCGGTACATTCAGCTTATCGGCTGCTTTCGACCCCTGTCAACTTCGAATCTAATTTGCAAATAGCTAACGAAATTATAGAGTTGTTTTCCACTTTTATTTGGAGAAAGTAGTGTCACAAATATTCACTGCCTACTTCACTTATGTAAAAGTGTAGAAGAAATGGGTGTTGTAACAAGCTTCTCAGCATACGATTTCGAAAATTTTATGCAGAATTTGAAGAGTAAAATTTGAAAACCTTCGCTAATTTTACAACAAGTCAACAACAAATACTCGGATACTATAAATGTTAAAAAAACTGCAAAGAGAGAGGATTTAAAAGAAATCGAAAAGGCAAAATTACAAGCTTTCGAACGGAAGATTACTTCTTGAGTACTTCTATACCAGACAATATCTGTTGTATTAAGCCGCATGTTCCAATAAAAGTAACTGGCTTTCTAGACAATAATAATGGATTTATCAAAGGCTTAAGATTCCAAAATTTAACAAATTTCTTTGAGGCACCATCAAAATCAATGCAGGACGTGCAAATCTGCTCAGGACAAATATCGGGGAGTAAAGAGGAAATTTTTTAAATAAATGAAATTGTTTCCAAAATGATATGTCCTCCATATCAAAACAAACGCATACTTTTTCCTCTTCTGCATAGTACATGTAATTAAAGACAATTCTATAATAAACTATTTTTTTTAAGCTGAATATGTCAGAAAATCAAGGTGTTTTGCGCCAAGCAAACTCAACAAAACGATCATCAAAAGGATCATAAAAATCATACGATCCAATAAATAGTAAGTTATATCGAGCCATAATCGCAAAAAGTAGTTAAGCGGCAAAAAGTGAATTTTAATGAAGAAACATTTTGCCACTCACTTGTGTATGTAAAATATACAGCCCTGTAACTCCATTTAGATTCTTCTATAAATCTGTGGAAGTGAATATGGGTCTCAAAATATATTTTTTGTTCTATGACTTAGAAGAAAGTGACGCTTAACTTTTTTTTGGCGATTATTTATTTTATAATTCTTATATTAAAAACTTAATTCTATGTGATTTCATAACGGATATACAATGTGATGTTATCCAACTAAAAATTTTGGTGGCACAGCAGATGTCCATTATAGAGGAATTGAAGGAGACTATAAAATCGCAAAATGAACTAATAGTTGGTGAACTAGCAGCAATAAAAGTGCTTGCTGTAAAGGAGCTTGCTTTAGGCAAAAAGTAAAATTTGGCCATATCGCAAAATGTTTCCTATCAAAAGTGCTGAAGAGTTGAAGAGATTCGAAGAAGAAATTTCGAAATACAATGAACAGGAATTGGTAATTAAAAAAAAACTTTGTTTGTCTTATATATTAAATAGTATTTATTTTTTTAGTTGACTGTAATTGAAAAAATTTCTGAGGGAGGTGGGATTTCGAAAAACCTGCACAATTTAACTGGCTAGGATATTTTTCTCAAATGCAATTATGACGACATTCAGAAAAATGAGGCGTTTAAAATGTTTCCAGCAATAAATAATATTTTTTTTAGTAAGTTTTCCCCAAAAGCTTTACCATTGATCATCTCATAATAATTTATATTTTTTGTTTTACAATTGTAGAAGCATCGGCAGCTAAATTAATAACGCAAGAAAACTACATAGCAGAAATCAAAAACGGTTTCAAAATAGCAAAACTTAGAGTCCACAAAAATAATTGCTTGGCAAAGAAACAGATTAACTCATAAAACAGGACATATAACATATTTTTCATTCCATATATTTTTTGTTTTTATTGGAAAAACAGAATTTTTTTATAACTTAAATTTAATATAGTTAATTTAACAAAAATACTTGCTTAGCAAGTAACAAAATTAATTTATAAACAATGTGCATAGAATAATTTCATTATATGTATATCTTTTTTAATTCAATTTAAATTTAATTTAATTAGTTCAAACAAAAATACCTGCGTGCCAAAAAATTTAATTTAGTAAACAATTCATATCGCCTTATTTCATTCTTTATATTTTTTTGTTGAATAACAATTTAATTTTATAAATATAATTACAATCAAAATACTTGCCCACAAAAAAAAAACCAAATTAATTAATTTTTTAGTGAATTAATGTAACCAAAAATGCTAGCTCTAAGCTCAAAATAAATGTATGTTATATTTTTTAATCTTCATTTATAATTTTAAATGCTATTTAATTAAATGAATTTTAAAATCTAAAAAAAAAAAAATATACATACCTATTTCTTTTTAATTAAAATTTATTATGCATTTTTTAGTTTTCTTATTTGAATAATCATAGCAATTTAACAGTCAAACCGTTCTGACGTGTTTCAGCTTCGCGAGTTTATTTAAATCATTGCACATGGATACTCGCTCGCTCTCTGACCACCTCTGTCTCCCTAAACAATATTAAAGTGCAGTGCCTTTAAGCGTGCCGGGAAAAATTCGAACATTGCAATTTTAGCAACAATTAAAAAAGAAAAACAAAAAAAAAACAAAAAAGAACAAAATATAAGCAGCCGACTCCAATAAAAAGAACAGCGTGAAAAAATAAAAAAAGAAAAAACCAAATTTGTGTCAAAAGTTCATTGCACCTTAAAATCAACTGCAATAACATTTTCGATCACTGCCCGCTAAGCCGCTACCTTGCATTTTTTACTGCTGTGTTTTTGTTGTTGCTGACCTATCTCAACATTAACCAAAAGTGTACTACTGCAATTAAGCAAATAAAGTGACCTAATTTTGTTTAAACATAAATTCATAACATGGAAAACAACTGCGGAAACCCCTTCTGCACTATCAATGGAAGCATTGTTCCAAACATAATGAGCAACTATGGGCAGAGAGCGCTCTGGAGAGTAAGAATTGAGAGCAAATTCTTATGTAGCAACACAAAACGCAACAACAAATCAAAGACAAAAGACAAACACAGAAACAAAACAGAAGCTTTAAATGTAGTGGTGCCTATACCCGATAATGAGCAAAGGACTTTGCGGAAAGGTATTCCATGCTTCATGCGTTGGTCTTTCAAAAAGGAGTATCACATACTTGCAAGACTTTTTGGACAATTTTATGTTTTACTGCGACGAGTCTAGAGAAATAACGTTGTCGCATGTAATGTTGGCTATAAAGTGTTTAAGTGAATCACATAACTCCACACTCTCAGATAACAAGTTGTTTTTCAAGAAAATATCTAAACAACTAACCAAGCTTGATGACGTCATCAAAATTGCAGATTAGAACAATATCGCACTTAATAACTTTAAATCGGAATGCAAACTGCAATTTGAGTCCATATCTAAGCAATTGATATCACTTCAAGAGAGAGTATGCGAAAACCATGCCAATGTGACAAGCGATTTAAAATGTAGCCTGAGATCTGACATAGAATCGTTTAAAAATACAGATCTCACTAAGTCTATTAAAGACAGCATTACCCATTTACGGAACGACTTTGATGTGTTATTGCAGTCTTCGACCAATACCACTGTTCCAACACATCAACAACCGGATCCTCTTCTGGAATATCTGTTCCAAAAAGTGAACGATATAGGCGACAAACTACTTGTTGCTCGTTCCATCCTTTCCGAAATAGGAGATATTGTTGTATCAACGTCTAAAAAAATCGACAATATCCCGGAATGTTTCAACAAAACTTCAGACTCTTCCCATCGTCACTCATCTTCTGTATTAGAGGAAATATTGGAAGCAACGCTTTTAACTTCACCAGCCCGGTCTTCTCCTCCATCACCTAGATTTCCCTCTTAAGCAATGGTTCACCATTTTGGAACGACATGGACACGAACTGATTGAGAAAATAGAATAAAAAAGCTAGCGAGTGGAAACGATAACAAAAAAACTGCATTGTTTATTAAGGGTCTGCCTTCAAGAACAAGTGTTTCCTGGGTCTGTAAGTTATTCCAGAAAAAGTACAGCATCGCGATTCCAAATGAGGACTACGAGAAAACTTCGACAAACCGCAGGAAAAGAAGCAGAAATTTCAAAATCTACGTCCCTACAAAATTTGCCTGGTTATTTTCTCACACATCTAGTCTGGATAATGGTAAAGCTGAAGTTTCAAAATGGATGGATAAACCTATGAGGCTGCCTAAAAGTTCCAACTCTTTGTCTAACTCCTACAACAACTCTAGTTCTATTTCTTATAGCTCTAATTTTAATTCTAGTTCTAAGTCTAAGTCTTATTCTAATAATCATAAACATACTGCTAGAAATAAGGCTACATATAGTAATTATTCTTACAATAACTATAGCTCTTTATTTACTAATTCTAATTCTAACTCTAACTCTAATTTTAATTCTAAGTCGCATTCTAATAAAACTCTATATAGAGAAAATCGTACTTCACCTGATCCAAACTACACAACCTCTGACAATAAATTACCCAATTCACATTCTAGCTCTGATCCCAATTGGAAACTTAAAACTAATATCTTTCCAATTTTCACTCCGCAATTCAACCAAAGCATAAAAACAAAATCTTCTAACTCGAATAAAGCGAATCCCACACTTCTGCCCTCTTACCCAAAACGAGTGTCATTTAACCTTAATCCTAACTTGAACACACCAGCAAATAAAAAAGAGAGTAATATACTCCAGACACTCTATCCTAATTTTGTTCATTCACATACCTTAAACCCATTTCCTTCTGTTGTAGTGTACCTCATCGCGCATACAATGCATAGCATAGGGTATTTAAGTTATAAACTACATTTTATTTATAGTACAAGATTGAGTCACAGCATAGCACACTCGCTTACACAAAAGTTCAGCTTGTGTACATGATTCTGAATTTGAGTCATAGCGAAGCGCAATGTAAACATTTCTAGTTACATTTGCTGCTGCTGAAAAGTGACCCATATAATAATAGCTTCAAGTTTCTTTTTACTTACCACATATTTTTCGGGTTACAAATATTGTCAACCAATTAGAACTTAAGACTCAATATTTTAGAATAATACTCAATATTTTTAAGAAACTGAATTTTGTAAAAACTCAAAAATGATCGTGCTCTGTCTTATAAAAGGCAGTGTACGCCAAATAAAATTCAGATCTTGGAACAGCTTTCGAGCTTCAAAATCTCCTTGTTTTTTTTACTCTGCTTTCACTTTTGTGGAATTAGCAGCAACCTTGCTTTTGTCTTTCGACAGAACCAGCAAGGGTAATAGCGCTAGCCAACGGCAAACTCTGCCGGCAAGCAATATCAAGGACTACGCATTAGGCGTTAGTAATTATTTTCATAACATAACATAACATGGTGATCCTGCGTGTCATAACATGGCACTTAACATAACATGGCGATCCTGCCTAATTCAACGATCCTGCCTAATTCAACGATCCTGCCGAATTCAACGATCTTGCCGAATTCAACGATCTTGCCGAATTCATTGATCCTGCCGAATTCAATGATCCTGCCAAATTCAACGATCCTGCCGAATTCAATGATCCTGCCAAAAATGGCGGCAACAGGAGATATTAAGGTGGTAAAAAAGACGCAGGTCACATTCAAACAAAGTTTCAAGAAAGAGCAAATCCAAGGAAACAGAAAAGCAAATTTAATTCATACACAGAACAGATACAGTGCAGTAATTCAGAGAAGATATTCAGTTTCATTTAAAATATAAGCAGATAATCGTAAAGAAAATGAAAAAGTTAATTGATTGATTGTTTGTGATTGTGATGATGACGATTTGAAGGAAGGTCGATTAAAGGAAGCACTGACCAGGAAGCAAGCGATTTATACAGAAGTAATGTTTATTGAAACAGAAACGAGAATGCGAACCCACAGAGTGTAAACCTTAGGCATTTTTGTATGTCGCCAGCAGATTTAAAAATTTTAAACCGAATCAAACCAGCTCTACAAAATAGTATTTGTGTACGTTAGGATTAGTTGAACAAAAAGCAACAAAATATTACCTTCTAATATTTCACTTCTTTTTTAATTGTACGAAATAATTGCAACTTAAGAGATAACATACATTTATAAGGTTTTAAAAACAAAACTTGCAGAGTTGCTAAATAAGTAACTTTTTCTATAGAGATTATAAGATTTTGAAACTATTGTAACAGAAGAAATAACAAATGCATCTATAATAAACAATTAATTTGCATACATTGCCACAAAAACTAATAACAAAAAAAAAATAATCATTAACCACATGGAGAAATGCAAAGAATTATTAGAACTAATAGATAGGATTATAATAAACATAAAGAAAACACCAAACAGAAAATACAAAAAAGAAAAATCGAACTCAAACTATAAGAACTAGAAGAATACAAAAATAGATACAAAGAGTTAGCACAGAATATAGGACTAGGAGAAAGATCTTAATACGATTACAATTATTTTTAAAAAAAGATACAATAAAGCAAAAGCATTACTAACTGAAAGTATAACGGGTGAAGAAAAGTCAAAACCCATAGAAATAAACATGACAGAATTCAATATAGACACGGCTATGAAAGCCATACCAATTTTTACTGGAGATTATAAAGAATTATATAGTTTCTTGAAAGTAATAGAAATAATAGATAGAACACTAACAGTTAGCGGAAAAACGCAATTAATAGAATTTGTTTTTCACATAAAACTTCACATAAATGTTAGGACAGCAATAGGAATAGTAACACAACCAGATAGTTTCGCAACACTATCAGCACAACTAAAAGACAGATACAAATCTAATAAGGCAATAGCACAAATTCAGTCAACTTTGGCAAATTTTTCACAAAGAAATTCATCTGTGATTTCGTTCAAAGACAAATTAATTAATACGATATAAGAATTAAACAAATTACAAATCGACCAACTAGGTACTACTGCAACAGAATCAGAGAAAAATATAATTGTGAAAATGAATGACAATTATGCATTAAACATTTTCAAAAACGGCTTAAAAGACAATCTTAAAACAACTATATTTGCAGCACAACCTAAGACATTAACTGAAGCAACAAATCTTGCTTTAGAAATTGAAAAAGACCAAACAAACACAATAATGCATTTTAATACTAATTACAACAGAAACAGAAGTCAGAACTTTAACAGAAACAATAACGAACGAACAAACTTAACCTACCACAACAATTTCAGCCGACCCAATTTCAATACCAGCAACAACCGACCAAATTTTAACAACAACAACAGAAACAATTTTAACAACAGAAACAGAGTCAACGACCGAAGTAATTTTAATACTTCACAAAATCGAAATCGCCAAAACTCCAACAACAACAACAACCAACATTATTACTCTAATAATAACAACAGAAACTCCAGATACCCAAATCGTAACGTAAGAACAATTTACAACGACACTAATTACGCTGACCATTCACAAACTACGACACAGCACCAGGGAAACGAGCGAGGCTCGGGGTACACAGCTACTCCAGAAAGCCGAAATTAAAAATATTTAGAGTATCGGATAGCAACACAAATTTTATTACTATAAAAAACAAAAACAAACAAATGACATTTCTTATCGATACAGGCGCAGATATTTCAATCTGTAAAATATCAAATCATTTAGAAAACGAAAATTATTACCTAGACGAAAAATGCAAACTAACAGGAATTACAAATGAAGAAACGTATTCTCTTGGTATAATAGAACTAAATTTAGAAATAGGTGACACAAACATTGACCACAATTTTCAATTAGTAGAACAAAATTTTCCAATAGAAACAGATGGCATAGTAGGTAGAGATTTTCTGACACGATTTTTATGTAAAATAGACTATGAGACTTTTACTATTTTAATTTTTATAAACGAAACAAATTTTATTTTACCAATGAACACAAAATCATTTCAATCGCTCAAAATAAAAATTCCACCCAGAACAGAAATTATCCAACCGATAAAATTAAAATTAAATGAAAACAAAGTCATAATAAACAAAGAACTTGCACAAGGAATATTTCTTAGCAATTCTATTGCACCAAAAACAGGCATGACACATATTAAAATTTTTAATGCAATAAACTCAGAGGCAATAATAGAAAATTTAGAATTTGAAACTGAACCACTTGATGACTATGACATATTAATATACAATAAACAAACATTTTATGACGAAAACCGTTTCAGTAAAATTGTAGACAAACTAAACGTTGACTGTACAGACGACCAAGCAAAAAATTCACTACTTAAAATTTTAAAACAATACCAACAAATTTTTCATTTAGAAAACGACCCATTAACTGTAAATAATTTTTACACACAAAAAATATCAACTTTAGACAACACTCCTGTATACATTAAAAATTATAAGCTTCCCCATGCAAACATGGAAGTAATAAATGATCAAATAAACAATATGCTTAAAAACGACATAAGAGAACCATCAATCAGTCCATATAATGCACCATTACTTTTAGTACCCAAGAAAAATACTGATAACAAAAAGAAGGGGAGAGTAGTAGTTGATTTCCGAAAATTAAATGACAAAATAATTAATGACAAATTCCCTCTTACACGTTTAAAGATATTTTAGATAAGCTTGGAAGAGCGAAATATTTTTCTACTCTTGATATGACCAGTTCATTTCATCAAATTAGCTTAGATAGAAATTCAAGACCTTTAACAGCCTTTTCAACTACAAATGGACATTATCAATTTAAAAGATTACCTTTTGGACTTAAAATATCTTCAAATAGTTTTCAAAGAATGTTAACAATAGCACTTTCAGGTCTAGAATCAGAAGCATTTTTATACGTAGATGATATTACCATTTACGGTTGCAGCATAAACCACCATAATACAAATTTGTTAAAAGTATTAGATAGACTCCATAAATATAATTTAAAACTCAACCCAGAGAAATGTTGTTTTCTACGACCAGAAGTAGTATACTTAGGCCATTTAATTACAAAAGACGGAGTAAAAACAGATACATCCAAATTTAAAACAATAAAAGAATATCCAATACCCAAAAATGCGGACGAAGTACGAAGATTCATTGCATTCTGCAATTACTATAGACGTTTTATATCAAATTTTGCAGACATTGCAAAAGACTTAAATGCATTACTTAAAAAGAATACACAATTTTATTGGACGACAAACTGTCAAATTGCTTTTGAACAATTAAAAAATAAGCTAATCAACCCACCAATATTACAGTATCCTAATTTTGAAAAACCATTTATTTTAACAACTGATGCGTCTAATTACGCATTAGGAGCAGTTCTATCTCAAGGAGATATAGGCAATGACTTACCAATTTCATATGCTAGCAAAGCATTACAAAAACATGACTTAAACAAACCAGTAATTGAGAAAGAATTACTCGCAATACACTGGAGCATTAATTTTTTTAGACCATATCTGTATGGAAGAAAATTTACAGTTATCACAGACTATCGACCACTAGTATCGTTATTTGGAAAATCCATCATCGAAGATGACAAGGATACGACTAGATTTATGTGACTACGACTTTGACATAATATACAAAAAGGGTAAACTAAATACGAACGCAGACGCTTTATCAAGAATACAAATTGACTCCGACATACTTAAAGAAATGATACCACAAGAGGTAGATGAAACAGCGAAAAGAACGCTTATTATTACAAGGGGCATGTCCAAACAAACCAAACTGGACAATAACACGGAGAACTGCAGCTCTCAGAAGAAGCTTGATCACCTTCAAATATGGCAATGCACATCCATTACTGACGTCAAAAATATGAGGAAATTAAAATTTAATGTCGACAAAAATATGAAAAATTTTAAAATTAATATTGCAAATAATTTTGTGCACGTAGGATGTAACGATAATTCAGCGAAACTAGATTCGATACTGAAGAAGTTAGCATCAAGAATGAATAAGGAAAATATAAAAGAACTAGGCCTAGATAATAATGGTGAAATATTTAAAGTATATACAAAAGATGAATTTAAGAAAGCATATGCAAGAATAAAGATAAACGATAGAAATCCTCAACTAAAAATTATAATTTATGCCGCCCCACGACAAGTAAAAGACAAATTACAACAATATAAACTAATTGACGATTTTCATAATTCAACACATGGAGGACATTTAGGAATACGTAAAACATTGATAAAGTTAAAACAAAGATACGTTTGGAAAAACATGAACCAAATGGTAAAGAATTTCGTAACAAATTGTGATACCTGCGCAAGAAATAAGCAAACAAAACACACAAAAGAACCGATGAAAGTGACAGACACACCCAATAACAGTTTTGAAGTAATATCAATAGATACAGTAGGACCTTTAAGAATATCAAATGACTACAGATACATTTTGACAATACAATGTGAACTAACAAAATATATAGTTGCATACCCAATGATTACAAAAGACGCGACAACGACAGCTAAAACATTAGTTGAACAATTCATTTTAAAATACGGACATTTTAAAGTACTAAAATCAGACAACGGAACAGAATTTACTAACGAACTAATGAAAAACATATGCAATCTACTTAAAATCAAACAGACTTTTTCAACACCATACCATCATCAAACAATAGGTGCTCTGGAACGAAATCACAGAGTACTCAATGAATACTTGCTATCATTCACCAACGGTAATGAATGGGATCAATGGATTCCATACAACACTTTTACTTATAACACGACACCTCACATTGACACAGGTTATTCACCTTACGCACTAATATTTGGAAAATTACCACTGACACAATTAATAATGAAAATAAAATTTATAATTTTGATGACTACGCCAATGAGTTGCGAATCAGATTACAAACAGCTTTAAAGAAAGCTAAGGAAATAACAACAAGAGTTAAAATGAAAAGAACAACAAATAATAATGCTGCATATTATAAGAAATTAGAAGCAGATATAGGAGATTTAGTATTATTAAAAGTAGAAAATAGAAGAAAGAATCAAGCTCCATATAAGGGTCCATATGAAGTAATTAATAAAAAAGTAGTAAATACAATTATAAATAAAGATGGAATATTAAAAGAAGTCCATAATAATATGTTAAAATTATATAAGCCACATATGTAAGAACAATACAACTAGTTATATAATGACATATATTCACACTATAATTACATTACGTTTACATTATACATTATAAAATAAAACATAATCTCAAATTTATTAAAATCATTTCATATCTAATTACAAAATAAACATACTTTAATGAAAATTCTTTATGTTCACTAAAATTTATGTATATATATTTAAGCTCTCAGAAATAATTTTCATCTTAAGGGTGAAGGTGTAGTGTACCTCATCGCGCATACAATGCATAGCATAGGGTATTTAAGTTATAAACTACATTTTATTTATTTTACAAGATTGAGTCACAGCATAGCACACTCGCTTACACAAAAGTTCAGCTTGTGTACATGATTCTGAATTTGAGTCATAGCGAAGCGCAATGTAAACATTTCTAGTTAGATTTGCTGCTGCTGAAAAGTGACCCATATAATAATAGCTTTAAGTTTCTTTTTACTTACCACATATTTTTCGGGTTACAAATATTGTCAACCAATTAGAACTTAAGACTCAATATTTTAGAATAATACTCAATATTTTTAAGAAACTGAATTTTGTAAAAACTCAAAAATGATCGTGCTCTATCTTATAAAAGGCAGTGCACGCCAAATAAAATTCAGATCTTGGAACAGCTTTCGAGCTTCAAAATCTCCTTGTTTTTTTTACTCTGCTTTCACTTTTGTGGAATTAGCAGCAACCTTGCTTTTGTCTTTCGACAGAACCAGCAAGGGTAATAGCGCTAGCCAACGGCAAACTCTGCCGGCAAGCAATCTCAAGGACTACGCATTAGGCGTTAGTAATTCTTTTCATAACATAACATAACATGGTGATCCTGCGTGTCATAACATGGCACTTAACATAACACTGTTCCAATCACAAGTGCAGCCCCTAATCAACCTAACAGTCCCACTCATTTTATCGACCCTCTTCAACCACCAAAGTTTAAATTAACTTTGAACTCTTGTGCAGACACTAAAAACAGATATTCCCTTTCTCGCCTTAGAGAAAACAGCGTCTACAACAACGTCCATCTGTATCTCGCCTATATGCATAAAGCTCCTGATTCTACATGCATAGAAGGCAAGACCAAAACAAATTTAAAAGTTTTAATTCCACAAGAAGGTCTGCCGACCGATGTGAACGACTTACGTCAAATGTTTAATTGCTTTCACGAGCAACTTGGAATGTCAATTAATCAAGTCAATGTGGATCTTGACACCTATGGCTCTCATGTCAAGTCTAAACATGTCTCCTTTCTGCAAAAGTCACGTAAGGAGCACCAACGTAAGGAGCACCTAACAACATTCCTCAAGTAGTGTCCGAGCATCCATGCCAACCGGATTCTATAAAAATATTTTATCACAACTGTGGTGGTATGAGAGGTAAACTAAATAAACTTTATATTGACGCTAAATCTTGCCACTTCAAGGTTCTAGTAGTTACGGAAACTTGGCTAAGTGACACTTTTAAAAATGAGAAAATTCTGGACTGAAATTGGACTATCTACCGAAATGACCGCGACTATTCCTCCACAGGCCTGTCACGAGGAGGCGGTGTACTGATTGCTACCCACAATTCTCTTTCAAGTGAGCTTATAGAAACACCTATTCACAAACACCGTATAGTAAAAGTTTGTATAGGAAAAAGTGTATTCATGTACATTGGTGCTATTTACATCCCCCCAAATTCTAGTGAATCATCATACAATGAGTTATGTGAAATAATCACTACATTTACGACGACTTTAAATGAGGAAGATAAAATTATTATTTTCGGTGACTTCAACCGTCCAAATATATCATTTGTCATTCACGAAAACGATAACTATCTTCTGCCTGTAAACCTCACAAGTTCCATAGACTTTACATTACTAAGTACCTTTTATAGCAATGATCTTCAGCAAGTCTCTGCAACCCAAAACCAAAATAGCAGGTGGTTAGATCTAATCTTTACTAACTCATACGACGAAGTGAGGGTTGGTCCAACCATCGAAGCTAAAAATTTGTTTGCTAACACTGCCCACCATACAGCCTTAACAGTTACTTTCTCTTACATTAATATTTCTTTTACCAAGTCCTTCAATAACTCCATTGTGTACGACTTTCTTAACGCCGATTACGAAAGCATAATGTTTTTTCTAGATGGTATTAACTGGAGCTATGTTCTATCAAACTTAGACTTAGATAGCGCTATTTCGAGTTTTTATAATTACATTTCTACAGCTATCGAAAGGTATGTGCCTTAAATAAAGAAAAAAAACAAACTTTCAGAACCTTGGCTAAATGCAGATCTCAGATACTTGAGAAACCAGAGAAACAGAATTTACAAACTCCTCAAAAGCACTGCATATGTAAGCCAAGAAATGCGGCTAAAATATGATGAGCTTTCGAAGGAATTATCGTTCAAATCAGAAGTAGCTTACAAGTTTTACTCAAACTTAATTGGAGAAAAAATTGTCCAGGACCCCAAAACATTTTTTGACTTTGTCAATTTGAAGCGAAAATCAGCCGGTTACTCTTCATCCATGTATAAAGGTAATGTTACCTCTTCCAACCCTCAGAAAATATGTAACCTCTTCGTAGATCATTTTAAGGAGGTATTTTGTCCTCCATCTACTCAGTCTGATGTTTTTCCCCCCACTCCGTATTTACAACACAGGGTTGAAAACTTCAGCTTGACGAAAGAAGACATAACAAGTGCAATAAAGGGTTTAGATGCAACCAAAGGACCTGGACCAGACCTAATTCCACCCACGTTATTGGTGCGATGCTTGGACCAACTACTTTTGCCCTTATATACATATAATATTTAACAAATCACTCTCTATTGGAGTGTTTCCCTCTTATTGGAAAAGTTCCCACCTAATACCCACCTAATACCTAATACAAATTATAGAGGCATAGCAATTTTGTCAGCCATCCCAAAGCTATTCGAAAAAATTATATGCGAAAAGCTAGCACACCTTGCCAACCCTCGACTTAACGAGCAACAGCACGGGTTTCGAAAAGGTCGATCCACCACCACTAACCTCATGATCATGGTTTCTGACGTTTTAAGCAAGATGGAGAAAAGAGACTTAATAGATGCTATTTATACTGATTTCAGTAAAGCCTTCGATCGTGTTGATCATGGCATCTTAATAAATAAATTAGAAAAATTCGGTTTCTCTGGATCTTTACTTAGTTGGCTATAAACTTATCTCCATGGTAGATCCCAATATGTTAAATTCCAAGGAATCTTGTCAAAGAAAATCGAAGTCTCCTCTGGAGTACCGCAAGGTCGCCACCTTGGTCCTCTTCTCTTCAATATCTTCATATCCGACTTGTCCATAGTATTGACGGATATTCCACATCTTATGTATGCGGACGACCTAAAAATGTACCACGTAATTAAATCGCAGGAAGATTTCAACTTCTTACGGTCAAACCTCTTAACTCTTGAGACGTGGTGTACCCAAAACAAACTTTACCTCAATGTAAATAAGTGTAACGTGATAAGTTTTTCCCGTAGAAACCAAGTTACGAATTACAACTATCGCCTCAATAATATCGAACTTAAGAGGGTCAATTATATAGTTGATCTTGGAGTGGTCTTGGACAACAAACTGCGTTTTAATCTACACTATGATAAAATTGTATCCAGGGCCACCAAACAGCTCGGATTTATTAAAAGACGAGCACATGAATTCAAGAATGTATGGGTCACTACATCCCTGCACTGTGCACTAGTGCGCTCAATACTCGAATATGGCTGCATTATTTGGAATCCAGCTTTTGAATCCCATTGTGATAGAATCGAATCCATACAAAAGCAATTTGTCCTATTCGCTCTGAGAGAGACTTATAACCCCCGCGAATATTGTAACCTTCCACCGTATGAACACTGACTCAGCCTATTAAATTTGATGCCACTATCAATAAGAAGAACGTATTGGATTCATGCTTTACTTTCAATGTTCTGAACGGTGTAACTAATTGCGAATACATCTCTAGCAAGATTACCCTAATGACCCTATAAGACGTACTAGACACACTCGGCTGTTAACTGAATATCAGCATCATACTGCATATGCAAGTAATTAACCCATCAGCCGTTGCTGTAGAGAATTTAATAGTATTTCCGACCACTACTCACCTTCCATGTCTAAATCTCTTCAAGCGATCTCTATCCAAGTCTCTTTCTCTTCCTAATCAACCCAATCCTTTACTTTCCCTCTCCTCTTTCCTTTTCTAATACTAAATATGCATAAAATATACTAGTATTTAAGTAAGTAGCTTTCTAGTATGTAAGTAAGTAGCTTTTACTTTTATTTGTTCTTTTCTTCTTGCCTTTTCTTTTTGACGTGTTCGTAAAATCATGTCATTTAGGTGGGCGGATTACGCCCACATCGAATTGCATATCTTCGAACACCAAAACAAGGAAGGGTGAGAGAAAAAAAAAAGTTAAAAATAAAATAAAAATAAAAAATGTTAGAATAAGTAAATTGCCTTGCTTGACCAATAAATAAATAATAATTCAGAATGTTTATTAAATAAGAAAAGTGACTATTAAAAACGGAAATAATAAAAATAATATAAAATTTAAATCAAAATCGAAATTTTTCCATTCTAGCTATATAAATATAGGGATTTTTTGAAGAGGTTGCAAAGGACTGCTTCTACATGTTGTTCTGTGTAAGGAAGTAGGGAAGGCCTTATCAAAAGTTGTCCTAGAAGTGGTTGAAAAGAATCACTTCTGTATGCTATTCTTTGCAACGCCTTATGAAAATGCTTCCAAACGAGCTATTCTTGAAAACGTTGCATATAACAACTTCTGTAAGGTCTTCTCTGAGAAGTGAGAGTGCAAGGACTTGGACTTTGGGATATTTCATATAAAAAATAATTAAGCAAAGAATTCAGTGTGTAAGGCCCTCTACATGCCTGAAATGTGCTTCTGCAACCCCTTTTTACTCCTTCCTTTTGCTACTGGGAATGTTGAAAACGTTGAAGTAAAAAAAAAATAAAAACCTCAGCAGTTGCAGATGCATTTTAACAAACAGCTGTTTTTGACAGGAGATGTTTTCTTGTAGAAAAGAAAATAAGCAGTCAATGCTACCTTGTATTATTATACCATGGTTTACCATGATAAAAATTACCAAAATTTTTCAAATACGACTTGATCATGTTGGAAAAGGTTGGTGGTCGTGAACATGATACAATTATAAGGTAGCATAAAGAAACTCCCCACACCGACTGCTAATGTCAAAAATGAACTTTAGTGATACCACTTTTCGAATTTGGTGATCATGGATCAAATAATTTGAGAGGAAATTTTATAAGGGTAAATATGATAAAGTAAGTACAAATGTGTATATAATTAAATAAATTATAAATTATCTGTGATTAGAGATGAAATTATCTTATTATATTAAACGAGCAATATTTATATATCGGTGATTCCATGTCAAATCGAACGCTTTTCTCCAAAAATGGATTTTAATGACGCCGATTTTTTTCAAATATTGCACGTCGATAGTACTTTAAAAAATAAAAATATTTGCATATTTTTTTTATTTTTTTTTTTTTTTTGCAAGTTATACACAGTGAAAAATGAAAAAAATTATCAAAAATTGTGTATAGGACATGTAGTCAAATAACTATATCTGCAAAACCGTAAGTCCTACAAAACAATTATAAAAACCAGTTGAAACCTGGTTTTGAAATAAAAATAAATAGCATTTTGATGACCATCAAAAAGGTTACAAAAAACGGAATCCGGCAATTTGAGCACCTTGACACTATTAGAGCTTAAATAAGAGAATAAATTTAAGATAATAATGCTTAAATAAAAAGTATATTTTTGTAAATATAAAAAGGACCTTTTTTTAATTTTACAAAATATTTTACCAATTTTTGAGTTTTTTTTTTCAAAAAAAAAAACCTCAGCTAAAATATTGTTTTTTTATTTGATATGTATTACAATATTTTTTTTTTTTTTTTAGTTTAAAAATGTTTTGTAATGTGTTGAGTATATTTAAACACCACATACAGTCTAGTCGACCGTTTCATACAAAACGGTCAGGACCTAATTTATACATGCATTTTTAAGACCATCAATCAGGTTAAAAAACAAGGCAACCGTTTTAAAAATCGTTTAAGATAGTATGCATTGATTCTCCAACAAAAAGTTTTGAGACTGCATTAAGAATGAATGCTTCAATACGACAATGTTTTCAAAACGCCAAAAAAATAGTGGCGCTGACCATGAAAAATGTGAATGAAATTTTTAGTAGCCAAAAAGATCTTTGCAATAATTTTTTTGCAGGACTTACGGTTTTGCAGATATAGTTATTTGAGTACATGTCCTATTCACAATTTTTGATAATTTTTTAATTTTTCACTGTGTATAACTTACAAAAAAAAAAAAATATGCAAATATTTTGGGATGAAAAATCGATCCAGCTAGCTTTCATCTTTGGGAAATTTCGTTTTTCCGAGTTTTCACGCATTTAATAATTATCTTTATTTGCCTGCTGAATATGTTATGTTAATTTTCCTAAGTCAGGTATGGTACTGGTAGCTCAGTGTTTAGAGCTTCTGTCTGTCAATCTGATGATTATGGGTTCAATTCCAGATGTGCACAATGATTTTTTTGTTTTTTTTTTTTTTTTTTGTGAAACTTCACTGTTGACATATGTTAATATGGATCTGATTTCCATTTAAATTTTAAACACAGACAAACATTCTAAATAAAGAAATATTAATTTGATTTGAATAAAAAAGAACAAAAGCAACTCTGTATCTAGAGTTTTTCGATGAAGTTTTTATAATTAAGATTCTTGCTTGTCGCTGAATACTCCCGGGTTGTTATAGGTCTCGTTCAGTTTTTGTAATGAAAATTATATTAGGTTAAGTAGTTGCTGGCGACGACGTGTCGATGGGAGCAGTCACTCCACTCGTGTCGTCGCCGGCTGTTTATATTTTGATTTAATTTTTTCAAATAGTTTTATGTATTTTTGTGAGTTTTGTGCAATTTTTGATTGAAATTAAAAAATATGTGTGTGGCCACATCACGCACGGTAAAAGTGAAACTTTAAAGTTGATTTTTAAGTTAATAGACTTACTCTTTAATATAGTCTTTCTAAAAATTAAATTAAATCTGTTTTAATCAGGGATCAAAATATTAGAATCGAGTCCAAAAACTAAAAGTTTAGATATTATTTTTAGATTTTTATTTTATTGCTCAACAATACAAATTTTCTTACGAGTTTTATTGTTTTGATCAGAAATAAAAGTTATTTTTTTATTTTTATTTCTCTGTTTAAGAACAAGAATTATTTTTGAATTTTATTATTTTGCTCAAGAATAAAAATTGTTTTTCAATTCTTAAAACACCCTGAACAGGGTGGCTTTAAGGGAGAGCTAGAGAGGGTTAATATGTATCATAAAACTATGTGATATGTAGAATTTTGTATCCAAAACATAAAGATATAAGGAAAATAAATGCAATTCAGAAATATACTCTTTGTACTTTATATTTCTTGGTAAACGCACTGTTTTTTAAACAAGTATCACTGCAAACTGCTCTTCTGCGGTTGATCAAAGAGTGTGCAACCAGCTGAATATTGTACAGTACTCGTTTCGATTTTCTGAAATTACTGCACAAAGTTTGAAATATCGTCGTTGCGCATACGAAAAAGGTTATGTGTTGTTGAACAATTTTTCAGGAGACGAACACACATTTTTGTTTTTTAACAATTTCAATATTGTTTTCACATAGCTGGCTAAGTTTCACATTTGCTAACTTCTGAACCCATAAAAATATCAAAAAACCATTTGGTGAATAGATGGGCATACATATGGCTATATACCATTTTATTAAATGGTAAAATAAAAAATATCGAAATTATTCACATAGCCTTTTTTGTATGCGAACAGAGACTATAGATTGTATCAGACAGAGACTATAGATTGTATAGACTTTGCAACTGAAAGCCACTTTCAACATTGAACAAATCGTAGGATGTAATTATCGGCACGGCGAAAAACATTGGCACATGCAGCGAAAAAGCAGCGCTGACGGCAAATTTGTGTTGCTAGCATTTGTTGATAGACTCTAAAACGTCAAAATCTTATCAACAAAGTTGTCGGTAAGCCATGTTGATTTTATTAATTTCATTGGAATTCTTAGCGGACGGACTAGCTTGTTTGTTTACATTTTTTTTGCATGGTTTTTGTTATTGCTCTTCCTTCTTCCTTTGTCTGCAGGTTTTTGTTTCGCTAGGATTTTTAGCTTAATATTTGGCGATCGTCAGAAAATTTATATTTTTGCGATTTTGTCTATCTCGATGAAGCTATAGTTAAATCGCTGTAACTTTTTTAATTCAATTTGAATTGAAATGCACCCAAAGACTAAATTTTAGAAAATTTGAGCACCTTTAAAATGACATCAAAAATTAATTTTTCACTAAATTAATTATTTTTTTTTAACTTAACTTAATATTATATCAATCTATCTAAATCCACTAATTCTGAACCTATATAATAAAAATAATTTATTTCATAATAAATATATTAGTCCACTCAGGACAAGCTAGAAAAGCAAGCTAGAATAATAAGTCTTGTTGCTGCTGTATTTGCCTTGTTGTCACTAAAATATGCAATATAAATATTTAAATAAATTAAATATACCTTGTTTGTTATTGTAAATACACTATAAATCAATTACACTATAACGAACAAGAAAAAAATATTTTAAAATTATGGCCGTAAGATTCAATAAGTTTTATATAAATTTTCGGACTTAATTTTGTTAAAAATATTTTGTAATTAACTAAAAAACTTATTTTAAATATTTAAAATAAAAAATTACTTGGAATAATATTAAAGTTAAAGTTCGAAAAATTTAACAAAATAAAATAAAATTAAAAAATAAATAGAAATAAAAATAAAAGTGAAATTAAAAACCTAAAACCAAATGTATAAAACAAACAACATTAAAAACAAATTTTAAATAAAACGCAAAAACTAAAAACTTGTTAAAAAATATAACAGTTTAAATAAAACAAAAATAATAATTTAAAAGATGCCATTTTATAAAAATTGTGAGAAAATTATATAAAAATGAAAGTGCTTAAATAAACCAATAAAAATAAAATAATAAAAATTAAAAAGTGCCGAAAGTCTAAATAAAAAATATAAATTACATATAAGAAAAATATATATAAATAAATATAAGTCAAAATGTTATATAAAACTGAAAATTAAGAAATGGATTTATTTAATTTTATTTGATTTGATTTATTGATTGCTTCTTGTTTATTGATGCGTTTATATGCTGCTAAAACTATGCGTTTTTATTTTATTCTTACACGTAAAGAATATGGTTTTTAATTTTTGCGTAAAATTGAAATAACTTTTGCTTATAAATGTTAAAGCTTTAAAATAGAGTTGAAAATTTGCGAATTTGAATTTAAATTATTTTTACAACAAAAATAAATATTGAGCCTTTTTTTTGAGGAAAACTCCAAAATTTCAGACCTTTTTTGAAAAAAATATTTAAAATATACATACTCAACTAACGGTATTTTTGCAATAAGGTTTTTGTAGTACTTTAATGAAGCTTTAAGACAAAAAAAATTCAACAAAGTGTATAAAAAAGCAGCGGAGATATTTGAATCGAAAGTCACAAAATTATATTTCTGATTGTGGTTTTCTCATTTTTGAGCACGATGTTGCATTAAATATATCGTTGTAGTAAAATTTTGCATAGTTTTCAAGATATGTTCATGTTTTTGATGTCAAAATAACTGAAATTTTTTAATTTCACTAAATTTAAGAAATATTTTATATTTTGTAAATATTTGCATATGTAACAACTAAAAATATGCGATTTGTGCTACAGCACCATCTGGTGTCCAAGGTGGTTCAAAGAAGATACAGCCAAAACACTCATCGTGTCTGAGAACTACTATATACCAATTTTTATTCTAATCGCATGAGAGGTTTGGGAGTTTTAGGTGCTTTTGCAAAAAATTTGTACTACAGCGCCCTCTGGTGTTCAAGATAGGTAAAAAAAGATTCCAGCAATACACTCAACGTACATGAAAACGACTGTATATGTAGTTTTGTAAAAAATTTGTAGTACAGCGCCCTCTGGTGTTCAAGGTGGATAAAAATTGATAGTCCACAAACACGCAGCGTACCAAAAAACTTCTATATACAAATTTTCATGCTAATCGGATGAGTAGTTTAGGAGTCTATTGCATAGTTACATACGACATTTAGTTCCAAAGCAATTCGATATCATAAATTTGGCCTGTGTGATCAAATTCCCCCTTGTCTAATGTTCGCTCAAATATATAATAATGTCATCTTGGGCCCATAGCATCTACATATCAAGTTTCACTATCAAAACATGTACAACTCAGGAATAATAATGATTTCTAAAAAGTGGGCGTGTATATAGTTAGACCACGCCCAGTTTTAGTATAGTTTCCGACAGTAACCATACGAACTTGTTTACCAAATTTTAGTCTAATACATCCAAACCCGTCTTAAATATAGCATTTTTATTGATTTGTAGGCGGTAAAGGGGGTATGGAAAAAAGGGGTATGGAAAATTTTTACTATGCCTATATTTTTCGCGCAAATGCAAACGAAAGTGAGACTTGTCAAATTATTCCAATATTCCATTTATTTCCAATTACCCTTGCAAATATTTCACCATATACACTACATGTGCGCACCTGTATTTTTTCACAGCTGTATTGTTGATAAGTTCACTAAAATGCCTATAATTCATGAACCAATACACATACAAAGACCATTTATACAAAAAAACCTTCGTATTGACGTCACCTTTCATGGGAAATCACCAGAAACAAAATCGGTTTACGCATTACAGAGAACATCAATTTCATACACAATGCAACTTATTTTTATATATATAGATAATGGATAATATTGATATTATCGATATTGTAGACAATTTTTCTTTATGTAAAAAACTTTTGTAGACTATTACAAACATTTAAAAAAAAAATCAGCGCAGGCGTTCTGCGATTTTAGATATATATATCAAAACAGTGGGCGCAAAAGTGGGCGTGGTCAATTTTTCTTTCAGTAAACACTTAAATTGGATTACTACGAACATTTGAAAAAAAAATTATCCAAATCGGTCCAGCCGTTTTCCGATTTTAGATAAATCGAAAAAAGTGGGCGCAAAGTGGGCGTGGTCAATTTTTCTTTCCGACAAAACTTAAATTGGATTACTACGAACATTTGAAAAAAAAATTATCCAAATCGGTCCAGCCGTTTTCCGATTTTAGATAAATCAAAAAAAGTGGGCGCAAAAGTGGGCGTGGTCAATTTTTCTTTCCTTTAAAACCTAACTTGGACTAAAACGAACATTTTAAAAAAAAAATTATCCAAATCGGTCCAGCCGTTCTGAAGTGATGCGATTTCAACCAAACGTACACTTCTTTTTATATATCGTCGTTCGTAAATTATTGTGTTCTAAATCACAAAATTGAAAAAATTGAGAAAAGACTGGTATATAGGCAAATTTTTCGAGATCTATCGATCTGTGTCATCAGTTTGCTTTTATCTTTTATAGTTTTCGAAATATGAGACATCGACTTTATGCTATACAGCTCTGTTGTGACAGGTTTCGTAACCTATTGTGTTCTATATGCAAAAAATCGTGCATATAGAACATAAACGAAGCAAAAATGCTAAGTAAAAAAAATATTTTTTTATTTTGTTCTATATGCAAGTCTAAATAAAGTTATAAAAGTTATTATTTGGAGGTCTTTGTATTTTGCCTTTTTTTTTTTGTTTTTTTTTCTGGTTTTTTTCTTAGCTTCACATTGCACTTGGCAAATGAAATGAAACAAAAAAGAAAAAATTCCACTTTAGATTGCAGTTGGTAAATAAAATGAAACAAAAAAATAAAAGAAAATACCCATCATAAATAACATTAGGTTAGAAGTTAAATTTTACAACAACATTTAAAAAAAGCTTAATACTAAGAATAAGAATGGATAAGCAATAGATAAGAAGATATCATCGGAGAAAGTAAATGATGTGAACAGTTTATACAACTTTTTATCACTTGATGCAGTGGCATACTACAATAGGGGTATTCACGGGTTGATGCGAATTGCAAGAACGCGAAAATGCAACATATTTTTCGCACTAAGGCGTGAACATCAATATTGTAACTTTACGATAGCGGAAAGAAATATATTGCCACCTTATTTCAAAATAACAAAAACTTATTTAAATCAACGTACAAACTTAGCCTTTTTAAAGTTTTACCCAGATGGCAACTATGCTTGAAAACACCCATAACATGAATCAGCTGTTTCGCATCACTGTTTGTGCGCTTTCGCAATAGGTTTGAGCAGTGCGTAATTCAAGAAGAGTTGCAAAATTACTTCTAATGTGTTTGTTATTGGAATGAAGAAAAAATTCGCAATCATGCATTTTCGCATCGTCGCAACTGTGTTTCGCATCAACCCATGAATACCCTTAATAATTTGTTTAATACAAGTTAAAATATAGGTACAATTTTTTGTCTTCGTCTTTTTAACAAACTTGCTTCAATAAAAAAATCTCCGTAAATCAAGCGTGAACTTCGTGGAATCGAAGTCAAATGAATTTGGTTAATTTTTTACTTGATTTTGTAGTCGAAACTTACCTTTTAAGAAATTAACAGGTATTGATTTAAATGGACTCATAAGAACATATGTATAAGATTAAGTTTAAAATCAAGTTAATATTATAAAATATGAAATAAAGTTTTTATTGAGTGAAATCACATTGCTTTTCATTTCTCCAATACATATTACATTTTGTTCTATATGCTATAAAACAAGAATAGTTTCGTAAATAAGTGCATATAGAACAAATTATTTTTTTTTAAACGCATCTTACTCTAAAAAACGCTTCCAAAGATGAAAATATTTTTTGACAGAAAAAACCACAATCTCTTGAACTTTCATTGGTAAGAAAATCGCGGCAGATTTTTCGGTTCAGTTTTTTACTAAACTTTAAACTTGATTTACCAAAAAAACATTTTTGTCATATAGAACACAATAATTTGCGAACGACGATATATAGATTGTACACTATATCTTAATTATTTGTCTGAAAATATAAAGATATAGTTAAATTTATTTCGTTTACATTTGTTATCATTTTCAAGATATTTAAAGATGTCGAATAAAATAGTAATTTTTAATATATATTTTAATTTTGAAAATATAAAAATGAAATCAAAAAAAATTATAAAACGCTGAAAAGAATAAAAAAAAATTGTAAATACAAATTTCGAACTACTTATTAAATTTGTTTAATACTTTCAATAATTTTAAAAATCTTAAAAGCATGAAACAACATTAAATTAAAATCAAATAATAACAATTTAACAAAAATTGTAAAATTGATAAATCAAAATTTAAATCTGAAAATCAATATTATATATAAAAATTAAACAAAATTCTTTATATATTTTATTTTATTCTTTGAGTGTAAGAATAAAATAAAAAAGCATAGTTTTAAATAAAATTAAATAAATCCATTTCTTAATTTTCAGTTCTATATTTCATTTTTACTTATATTTATTTAAATATATTTTGCTAATGTGTACTTTATATTTTTTATTTCGACTTTTGACACTTTTTAATTTTTATTATTTTATTTTTATTGGTTTATTTAAGCACTTTAATTTTTATATAATTTTCTCACAATTTTTATTAAATGGCATTTTTTAAATTATTATTTTTGTTTTATTTAAACTGTTATATTTTTGAACAAGTTTTTAGTTTTTGCGTTTTATTTAAAATTTATTTTCAATGTTGTTTGTTTTTTAAATTTGCTTTTAGTTTTTTAATTTCACTTTTATTTAAATTCTATTTATTTTTTTAATTTTATTTTATTTTGTTAAATTTTTCGAACTTTTACTTTAATATTATTCCAAGTAATTTTTTATTTTAAATATTTAAAATAAGTTTTTTATTTAATTACAAAATATTTTTAACAAAATTAATTCCGAAAATTTATATAAAACTTATTGGATCTTAAGGCCATAATTTTAAAATATTTTTTCTTGTTCGTTATAGTGTAATTGATTTATAGTTTATTTACAATAACAAACAAGGTATGTTTAATTTATTTAAATATTTTTATTGCATATTTTAGTGACAACAAGGCAGCAAGCAGCAACAAGACTTATTATTCTAGCTTGCGATTGTCCTGCGTGGCAACAAGGCCAATATATTATGAAATAAATTATATTTATTATATAGGTTCAGAATTAGTGGATTTAGATAGATAGATATAATATTAAGTTAAGTTAAAAAAAAATAATAAATTTAGTGAAAAAATAATTTTTGATGTCATTTTAAAGGTGATAAAATTTTCTAAAATTTAGTTTTTGGGTGCATTTGAATTAAAATTGAATTAAAAAAGTTACAGCGATTTTACTATAGCTTCATCGAGATAGACAAAATCGCAAAAATATAAATTTTCTGACGATCGCCAAATATTAAGCTAAAATCCTAGCGAAACAAAAACCTGCAGACAAAGGACCATGCCAAAAAAATGTAAACAAACAAGCTAGTCCGTCCGCATAGAATTCCGATGAAAATAATAGCATCATTTTATAAATCCCTGCACATCACTTCACGCTGCGTTGTTGAAATTAGCAATTTATAAAACGCAACGCTTCACGCCGTGATCTTCAGCGTTGAGTAACGCAATAGCGTAGTGAAAACAGTACAAAGTTCGCATTTTATAAAACGCTGCACTTGAAATTCGTTCACTTGAACTGTCACTTTCATCACTTGCTCTTGAGGTGCCGTTAGAACGAATAAGTTGGCATTGAAAGGGTCATAACTGTTTGTTTCACTCATATATTCTTAAATGTTTACATATATCGTTTGAATATAGGTTAAAGACAGCAACAACGACCCAACAGTTCGAAATGTTGCTAAAAGAAATAAAAAAACTACCGCAGGTAGCAAATGGTACGCCAGTGTTTGGCGTTTACATTGCAATTTCAATTTAATGATGGCTGAAGAGAACAGCTGATATGGTTGCCAACAAGTCAGAATTTGGTGAATCTTAAATATTTCGAAGAAATTACAATAATGATGCTAGTTTTATTTTACATGTGACAACCCTAAACTGTTGTTGACTGACAGTTCACCGTGGTAACGTAACATAGCTAACGCGATAACGTAGTGATTAATAAAATGCAAATTTTTAATCCAAGTGATGCGCCGCGTTAGCGTTGCGTTTCATCACGGTGATTTATAAAATGATGCTATAATAAAATAAACTTGGCTTACCGACAACATTGTTGATAGGATTTAGAGTCTATCAACAAATGCTAGCAACACATATTTGCCGTCAGCGCTGCTTTTTCGCTGCCCGTGCCAATGTTTTTCGCCGTGCCGATAATTACATCCTACGATTTGTTCAATATTGAAAGTGGCTTTCAGATGCAAAGTCTTAATTAATGAGAGAATTGTAAAAATGGTAAAAACCTTCAATAAACCCTCGATAAAGCATTAGTAAAATTTGTTGTTCTCATCCGAGCACAAATATTGTCAAAAATGTATCAAAATATTTCAAAATATATCAAAACAAACAATATGTCAAAAAGTGTTTTAAAATGTTTTTTATAAATGAGAGGATATTTTAAAAATGGCTGGAACGTTTTATAAACCTCTCATAAAGCATGTTTAAAATTATTTGCTCTAATTTGAGCACAAATATTGTCAAAAATAATTAAAATTGTTCAAAATATTTCAAACAATTGCTAAATATGTCAAAAAATCCAAAATATATAAAAAAATTACCACAAAATGACCATAAAAAGAAGATGAAAACAAGAAAATTTGTCAAAAATTTCCAAATATTTACAAAAAAAGATAATATGACAATTATTTCAGTGCAGAGGATAGCTTAGAAAAACTTTTGATGTTTAAATCTGAAGTGTCAAAAAAATTTTAAAGTCATTGAATTTATCTAATAAACAAACCATTATTTACACTTTTCCCACTTTAAATTGAAAGTTTAAATACAAAGCAGCTACATGTTTATGAAAAATAAGAAAATTATAAAGGACTTCTTAAAATTAAAAATCTTTTTAACTAATTAAAACTAACGTTTTAAAGCTATTTTAAGCTATTTTTATGAATACGGCTGTTAAATTTTAAGATTTAAAACTTTTAATGATATTTAATATTTTTATCGCCGGCGAAGCGATTTGCTAGTTTATTATATAACTTCAATAAAATGTAGGAAGACGTACTTTGCACAGAAATGTTGTATTTTATATCATGGAATAACGATTTTGACATACATCTTGTACATCGCTTCTGTTGTTAAATGCGCATTTAGCGCTCAATGTGAATTAAAATTCTAATAAACTGATCAGAATATCGCAAAACATTATTCTAAAATATATGGCATCTCCTTGAATTAAACGTTTTTATCAACGACTAAACTCGATTGTCAACGAAAACTTATTTTTTCAAGCACAAAATTTATTTTATTATGAATAAAAATGTCTTTATCTAAGATAAGAACACTTCAAGGTTTTCAAGGAGTCCATTTTGATATAATCAGTGAAGCAATATGAGATAAAAATGAGTTTTTGCAATCTTTTGTATTTTAGATACAAATAAAAACGTTAAGAAAGACTGGAAAGATAAAATTTGGTTTTTTTAAGAAAAAAAAAAAAACTTGAAATTTTAGACGGCGCTCACAATACTGCAACCTGAGATTATTTAAAATTTGTATCTGCATCTAAGTTGCATTTATTATGAAATCTATTTAGGTAATCGGGAAAAGATAATAAATAGTCTGATTCAAACATTTCAAGTTCCAATTATCTCTCTTTGAATATAAAAATACCTAAATACTGAATACATAAAGTACCATTATTAGCACCCAAAGCACAAAAATACGATAAAATATTAAACAGATAATACATTCTTACATATACTTCCTCCCACTGCGAAACATAGCGAACAAGTCTGGATAGACGTAGCAATCTAACCAATGAAAGAAGCTTGGCTAAGCGTAAGATGCGTAAAGCCCGTCCCGCATGTAATATTTGAAAGGAGTCAGAAAAGTCCTGCAATTTCATTATCTTAATTAAGGAATTGCGATCTGTTAATATTTCCTACATACTTGATTGAAGATAAGGAAAATGTAGTCCAGAGGAATAGATGAGATTAAATCCAGGAAGAACCATGTTCTTACATAGTGTTTTGCTATAAGCTTTGGATCCAAAATCACTTGTTCCGCATTGTCTTGCTGCATGATTCCTTTAATTAAAAAATGTATTAAAATCATTATTTAAAGCAATAATATGGAATAGCGTATATTTAAAAATATAAAAAAATTTGTAAAATATTATATATATCGAACGATTCAAATGAGTTTTATATCGAATCTTGTATTAATGTCACCAAAGCCAAAGATATACAATAAAGTGACAAAAAAATAGCTTTTTCAATTTTTAAGGAAGGTATTTATTTTCCTTATATTATAATGTTTTAAAATAAGTTCCTGAAAATTTGATTGAAAAATATTAATGTTTAGAGGTCGCTCCAGCTCGTTTTTTACTATTTTTTTATTCCAACTCTTAAAGCGGAATGTTAATAAATAATAAATAAATAACTGGCCATTTCAGCCCTTGAAAGGACTTTGACCTAGCTTCTTATGATCAATTGTGTTGTGCGTGTTATTAAGTTTGTACACAATTGACCGAGAAATGGACCTACAGGCTTAACGCCGACTCCGAACGGCGATGAACGGAATGTTCTTATTCTCAAGAAGCTTTACATGGCATTTTGATTACTCTCTGAGGTTTGCCATTGTCTGCAGAGTGGTGGCGGCCGTACAGAAAAATTATTTTATTTCAAATAATTTTCTGTCGCTGCTGGGGTTCGAACCTGGGTCTCCAGGTTCTTTGACATAGCGGCCACTCACTTTAACCAACTACGCCACGGACGCCATGGAATGTTAATGTATTTTAATTCATAGAAAAAATTTCTGAAATTCCACTTTTAAGAGGTCATATAAAAATAACGAGACCACGCAAAGTATTTGTTAACAGTTTTAATTACTATTATTTTCTGATGAAAATAACACTATTGTTAGTGTATGCAACTATTCGACATTATAAAAAACCGGTTTCGAATAGTACAATATTTACAAATTATTCGACCAGAAAAAAACGGTTTTTTTTCAAATTAAATAAATTTTTTACTTTTTTTACCTACATATAATCTAATTGTTTTCATTTAACAAATATGGCAACTATTTTTTAAAAAAGTAAATAAAGGTATTTATGCCGTCCTACCCACTGAACCATAAGCGAAGGTTTTGCGTAAGGTGAGAGTTTTGCGAAGGTGTTAGGCAGAATTTTTTTTTTTAATTTTTGATTTTTTATTTTGTTGCTTAAAAGTACTTGCTATAGAAGATTAAATTCTAAAAAAGACTAATTTTTTTATCATTTTAGTAAGTAAAAATGCCTCGAAAATGAACTATTTTTGTTCATAAATGAGTTCAGAAATGAATAATAAATGTTTCTTTATTGCATTGAGTTCAATCATAATAATTTATTTTTATACAAATCATCGATATGTAATAACAAATAATATTAAGCAATAATAATTTGTAATTTACAATTCAGAAATGTTAATTTTTTAACTCATTTCTGAACAAAAAAAGGTTCGTTTAATGAAAGCAATTCAGTACGGTTATTGATTCAAAAAGTGTTCATTTCCGAGTGCCGAAAAATAAATTTTCTATGGTTCTTTTTTAAGGTCATTTCCGAACAAAAAAGTAAAATTGATGGCTATTTTTTAACTCATTTCCGAACAAAAAAAAGGTTAATTTTTGAGAGACATTTTAGTCCGAAGAATGATACAAAAAAGGTTAATTTATGAGTGCCGAAATTTAAAGTTTCTACTCGTAATGGTTCATAAATGAATTCGAAAACGATAGTTTTGATTCACTGGGTGATGATTCACTGATCACAGAATTATTCAACTGTACTTTCAAAATGGCGGCCATATTTGAAAGTACAGTTGAATGCCATTATTTTTAATGCGGTTCTGATATCCCAATATATTGAACAAATTTCAATAAAAATATAAACGTTTTTAAAAATGGTCGAGCAACCAACTTTCGTTTTTCAGACCGCTTGATTTGGATTGACTCTGATGATAAATTATTTGCTTACTGATGATTTGCACAAAGACTATAGATTGTATAGACTTTGCATCTGAAAGCCACTTTCAGTATTGAACAAATCGTAGGATGTAATTATCGGCACGGCGAAAAACATTGGCACGGGCAGCGAAAAAGCAGCGCTGACGGCAAATTTGTGTTGCTAGCATTTGTTGATAGACTCTAAATCCTATCAAACTAAATTATAATATATAAATATATAATAATAAATTTATATATAATTTATTTTTTATTTATAAACTAAATTATAATATAAAATAAAAAATAAATAACTGGCCATTTCAGCCCTTGAAAGGACTTTGGCCTAGCTTATTATGATCAATTGTGTTGTGCTTGTTATTAAGTTTGTACACAATTGACCGAGAAATGGACCTACATGCTTAACGCCGACTCCGAACGGCGATGAACGCAATGTTCTCGTTCTCAAGAAGCTTTACATGGCATTTTGATTACTCTCTGAGGTTTGCCATTGTCTGCAGAGAGGTGGCGGCTGTACAGAAAAATTAAAAAACTTGCCTTCTTTGTTCATAACAAAAAAATGGTTGTTGCCTTCTTTGTTCTTCATGTTGTCTTGTTGACAATATGCTTGGCCTAGAGCTCGAAAAACTTGTTTTCAATATAAATAATTAGAGGCCGTATACAAAATATTAATATTAAATATTCTGGGAGAGCACGCCCATAAAAATGTTAAGATAAATGATTGGTTGTGTGTTTAACACATAAAAAAAACAACAAAGTCTTTCATAACAAAAAAATGGTCTCCACGCCATCTTAGGTGTACCATCAGTTAAACTAACTGAACCCTAAAATGAAAGTGTGGAAAAAAGGGAGGAGCTAAACAGCAAAAATAACAACAACTTCAATATGCTCTGATAGCAGTAAACCGCTGTGATCGAATTTCGAAGATGCACATGAATTAAGGCTATGCCTAAAAGTATGATACGATCTACGTTGTTAACCTTAGTACAGTATGCATCAAAAAGTAGATAAGAACTCAGTTACAAAAATTCCAGCGTTCTCTGCCAAAAACAAATTCCGGGTAACTTTCTCGGCATATTGGCAGTATATGTAGAACCTAAGTAGCTTGAGTGGATCACAGTGTAAAGTCATACAAAGGCTAGTGATGAGTTGGTGTAGCGGCCAATGAAACAGTCTGTATAGTCAAGCTGTGTGATTTGCTCTACACAGAGCCGTTGTTGTTGTTGTTGGTTGTTGCCTTCTTTGTTCTTCATGTTGTCTTGTTGACAATATGCTTGGCCTAGAGCTCGAAAAACTTGTTTTCAATATAAATAATTAGAGGCCGTATACAAAATATTAATATGAAATAAAATATTAAAACATTTAAGCAGAATTAATAAAAAATATATTCAAATTATGCACGAACTTTTTTAAATATCTTTCAAATATTTAAAAAAATAAAACTATCGCATTTAAAGAATATTTATATAAAAATATTGAAATTAAAAAAAAAATTATTTGAATATTTCCCACGAGATGCGTCCATCAAATGCCATTTGGTAGTATATTTTATATTCTTTTTTCGTTCTCTAATTTATACTATTTTTGACAGTTATTGCAGTATTATGGCAACAAATGTTAAAATAGTACAAATTAGAGAAAGAGAAAAAAACTTGAAACAAAAATAAAGGGACAAAGAAAAATATGCAGGCAAATGACAACTGGCGCAAGACATTTGTGAGAAAATATCCGGTTGTCACTCAAACCTTACACAAATATATTGTGCGATCATCAATCGCACTCACACTAAACTTTGTCAAAAATCCAGGCTATATTACCCTCTCAACAAAAACTAAATGAGAACTATAAAGCTGCAACTGCAAGAAATAAACTGCAGGAACAGTGCGATGCTGTTGCTGCTTGTCGGAATATGTGTGTACGTGTGCGGTGCTGTTGCTGATTGCTGTTCGCACACACATACTAAAACAAAAATTTTGCGCTTGCATTGGAAGGTCTGCCAACGCCCCAGCTAGCATTTTCAATCGTAGGCGACTCTTCCATGATCGGAGCGGGCGATTAAATAAATCGTCGACGATGTCGTATTCCGATCGCGGAAGTTCAGTACAACGGGAGAAACTGTGTCAAGCCGGCGACTCTTCCATTCGAGTCGTCTACGATGCTCAAAAAAGAATCGTGTAAGATGCTTTTATTCCTTCTTCAAACGATCCTTGAATCAATCGCCTAATTGAGTCGTGTACGATGCTCAAAAAAGAATCGTGTAAGATGCTTTTATTCCTACTTCAAACGACCCTTGAATCAATCGCCTAATTGAGTCGTCTACGATGCTCAGGAAAGAATCGCTGAAGAGTCTTGAAACTATTGCCAAGACGATCTTTAATTTACCCCAAATGCTTCAAAGTAAAAAGCATTGTTCTGTATTGTTCATTTTTTAATTGTAATATATGTAATTAGTTTAAACTCGTATAAACTAAGTCGTAGCAGTCGCTTAGCAAACACTTACGCGTTTGCTAGCTAGCCACATAAATTGGTACGTTGTGGAGGCAATTTAGTTGAGTTGCTAGCTCCAATAGATTTTTCTAAAAACTATATAAGCAAAGATATTAAATAGGTTTTGTTATTTCAATTAAATGGGGATTCTACTTTTTGTCAATAAAATTACCAGATCTCAAACATTCAATTACAAAAAAATGTTAATATATTTTAGTTGAATTACAATATTTTATTGTATTCTTTGCGTTTTTGAACCAATCCTTTCTTTTTATTTATTTTCTTATCATAAGGAATAGCCTATCATAAGGAATATAACCTAAATTCCCTTTCTCTTATATCGAAAACTGCTTGATTGAGAATTAATCTTTGCAATTTTTAATATTAATGGCATACGCAAGTTATAGTGAAAATTTCTTGCGAGTAAAATTGGTTGATCCTTTCTTGAATGATACCACTACGGAATAAATAAGTAGAACATTTAAATTGTTGTATTTTGGTCCAGAATAATTGGGAAATTTGATCATAATGCACAAAGGAAATTTTTCTATAAATCGGCCACTTTCGCAATTGTTATAGAATATTTCAACAACCTCACCGTGGCGTCCGTGGCGTAGTTGGTTAAAGTGTGTGGCCGCTATGTCAACGAACTTTGGAGACCCAGGTTCGAACCCCAGCAGCGACAGAAAATTATTTGAATTAAAATAATTTTTCTGTACGGCCGCCACCTCTCTGCAGACAATGGCAAACCTCAGAGAGTAATAAATGCCATGTAAAGCTTCTTGAGAATAAGAACATTCCGTTCATCGCCGTTCGGAGTCGGCGTTAAGCCTGTAGGTCCATTTCTCGGTCAATTGTGTACAAACTTAATAACACGCACAACACAATTGATCATAAGAAGCTAGGTCAAAGTCCTTTCAAGGGCTGAAATGGCCAGTTATTTATTTATTTATTATCACCTGTGGCCCATTGCACAGTCCCACTAATAGAAAAAGATTTTGACTCATTAATTTAAGTCTCAATTTTTGGCTTAAACCTCTTGCATCGTCGAAGGAGTCTAACAACGCTCGTGGGTGTGTAAAGCATTGATGATTGTCACAGTATTGCCAACATTTTTCAGCTTCTTAATGTTGTATTCTTCAATTTCAGCGCTTTTTGTGATTATTCACGGTAAAAATTTTCAAAAATGTGTCTAAAAATGTACCGGATGTTTACCGTTTACATACAATTTGGCCACAAAGTGACAAATGGTAACATTGATAACGCAAATGTTAACATGCGTTAACGCAAATGGTAACAAATGCGGTAAATGTGCGTCAAACGTGATCAACTGCCACCCCAGAGGTCCCGGGTTCGAATCCCAGCTAGGACATGATCCTACGCTTTGACCTTTCGCGTTTGCAATTTTCTTTCATTAAGTAATCAGCTGAAATTGAAAACTCATCAATATTTACGACTTGGAGTCGTAGTTTGTGGATGAGATTGCCTTATTACTTGAATTGAATTGAATTGAATTGATTGCCCCCTCGCTCACACTAATCTACCACCCCATTTCGAACCAAAGCAGACATGACTGAATAGGTATTACACCTAAAAACCTTGGTTCAAAGCTTAAAAAAAAATGATAAGGTTATGTATGTTATACTTTGAAGTACAAATCATACTCCATTATGTGTGTCAAATTAACTTAATTAAACAATACAATAGAAAGCTTACCTTTTATTATAAAATTGACGTTATTAATGCTATAGAACTTACAAAAAATAATAACTTTACATTAGGAAATAATTGTGTACAAACAAATGTACATACTAAAATAATCAAAAATTATGAATAAAATCATAATATATATCAATCAATACAAGTACAAGTAAGTAACCTGTTCAATAATGCATTATCTACATTAGCGAAGATTGTCAAAAAAATATTCAATAATAATAGACATATTGGATTACAGGGGGTGCCGAATTAGTCAGGGGCCGGATTACCGAGGGTCCAGTGTAAAAAAAAGATGAACGCTCATTGTTGATTAAAAATTTTATTTGTAGACAGTTCTTCTAATGATACTCTTAATAAACATTCCCTGAAATTTTGTTGTTCTGTCCAATTTGACTCATTATCTGGTTCATTACGAACACTTTCCTTATTTAATTTAGTATTGCTAATTATTATGTTAAATTGTTGTTTAAAGCAATGCGAACAAAAACCAAGACTCGACTTTCATCTCTATTCAAATGCTGAGTGCTCCCTCTTGATGCTTCTGAATATACGAAACCGTCTAGTGCAGTTTGAATGAACTAAATGTTGACAATATTTAAAAACATTTCTAAGTCTATATTTCAATCCATGTCGCGACCAATATCACAATATCCTAGATCCTAGGACCTACAAATTAGAATATCGTGATATTGATCGCAACATGGATAGGAATGGAGGCTTAGAATTATTTCTAAATATTGTCGAAAAAATTCATTTTATTAAAACTGCTAAAGACGATTTTATAGCATTTATTGTTTTTTTTTTTTTTGTTAATCATTTGAATTTAAATCTATTGGTGTTTTCGTTTCTACAAAAAAGTGTTGTCCTACCACAGTGCAACATTTTTGAAGTGTTGCACTCAACCCTCAAAAAGTGCAGGTTTTAAACACAAAACACTACCCTGCTTACTCAATCAGCTGATAAATTTGTGTGCGCCAAAAATAAAAATTTGCTTTATTAAAAATATTATTTAAGTGTCAAATTATGAATGCATATATTTAACCTTGTCTAACACACGCATTTCATAATATTTTCGTTTAAAGCAATCAGCTGATTTTCAGGGCAACATTCTCCCCTCAAAAAATTTCGCAGGGCAAGAAATGTGCCATTTTTGCCCTATATAAATGTAACATTTTAAGAAACGAACACAGATTTTTTTCACCCGTTTGCACTTATTTAACAATCGAACACGAAAAAAGAAGAGGGCAATGAAACATTTTCTGGTAGAAACGAAAACACCATAAGTTATAGTCATGAATTGATTGAATCTGATAATGGTTTGATGAGTTGGTGTTAAAATCAGCACATTCTTAGGGGAAGCAATGAAAGCTAATAAGCCTACCAGTCACCAAATAATAAAAAAATAAAAAAAATTGCAAATTTCTTTTATTTTACAGGGTTTACCAACACATGATAGTAAAAACATTAAACAATTTAATTTGAATGTATTTGCATCCATTTACATACTTCAGCATAGCAGTTATTTATTTTAGTTAGTAATAAACAGCTGTTGCAGCGAACAACATTCGCCTTAATGTTTTTGTTGTTGTTGTTCTTGTTGTTCCATGCTGTTCGGTTATTTATAGCGAGCGAGCGAAGCGAACGACGGATACATACAGAAGCAGGCAAGCAGCAAACTGAATTAAGCGAATATGTATCAACAAAGAAAGATATGGAAATATTTTTTTCAATAAATTTCTACACTAAACAGAATTTCCAAATTTGGGCTTTGCAGGCATCTTATTTCAGATCAGTAGAACAGTTTAGAAAAAGAAATATTAAAATCGGTCAACCCATTTCAGAGTTCAGCTCCTTTAAACATTCTTCATGCAAGTTGTTCCATGGGAGCTTCGCTCGCTCGCTCCAATAAAATAAAAATAATTCAATTATTAATTAAAAAAAAAAACAAAATTCAGACATAGAACAAAAAAAAAATAAAAAATAAATTATAGAGCTAAATCCCCCTAATTTTCTTCGTCATCCTTCTTGGTCCGATCACCCTTCCTGAGTCGGTCACCAGCATGGACAAAATGTTGCTTTAGCACTTTATTTATTCCTGCGTCGTGACCTTTAAACTCTGAGTGACATACATCTTAAAAAAGAAAAACAAATTAGGAAACTGTAAGAGCATGAAATAAAAAGTACTTACTTGCTATAATTCTTGGACACGTGTTCACTAGCTAACAACTGAGTTAATATGAAGCAAACATCAGTTGTTCTTTGTAAACTTTTCTAAACACAACGGTTAAATCCGCCAAACGATCGCGGGAATGCGTAAGCGGCGATTCCTAAACATAACGGTTAAATTCGCAAACCATCGCGAGAATGCATAAGCGGCGATTTTAGAGTAACACAAGTACACGAATGGTCGTCAGAACGATTAAACGACGATTGTAGAGTAACAAAAAAAAAACACTCGTCAATCAATCATCAAAATGAGTCGCATTCTGGCTTGCACTCTTTTAATGCTCGCCAAGATGCGTGAACGACGATTCACTCGTCCAAAAATCGTCACAACGACTCGCAATAGCATCATTTGGAAGAGCAATATAAAATTCTACTTAACAATCGTCTTGACGATTAAAAAAATAATCGCGAAATGATCGCGAAATGGTCATACAATCTTCCAAATGCTAGCTGGGCGTAAAGCAGTGGTCATCAAACTCTATACAAGCATACTTTGTTTATGTAGAAAATCTCATTGAAAGCTAGCTTTCATGCAAGACGATCCCAGCTAGCATTTGGAAGATTGTATGACGATCGCGATCATTTCGCGATTCTTTTTTTAATCGTCAAGACGATTGTTAAGTAGAATTTTATATTGCTCTTCTAAATGATGCTATTGCGAGTCGTTGTGACGATTTTTGGACGAGTGAACGTCGTTCACGCATATTGGCGAGCATTAAAAGAGTGCAAGCAAGAATGCGACTCATTTTGATGATTGATTGACGAGTGCTTTTTTTTTGTTACTCTACAATCGTCGTTTAATCGTTCTGACGACCATTCGTGTACTTGTGTTACTCTAAAATCGCCGCTTATGCATTCTCGCGATGGTTTGCGAATTTAACCGTTATGTTTAGGAATCGCCGCTTACGAATTCCTGCGATCGTTTGACGAATTTAACCGTTGTGTTTTGAAAAGTTTACAAAGAACAACTGATGTTTGCTTCATATTAACTCAGTTGTTAGCTAATGAACACGTGTCCAAGAATTATAGCAAGTAAGTACTTTTTATTTCATGCTCTTACAGTTTCCTAATTCGTTTTTCTTTTTTAAGATGTATGTCACTCAAAATATAAAGGTGACGACGCAGGAATAAATAAAGTGCTAAAGAAACATTTTGTCCATGCTGGTGATCGACTCAGGAAGGGTGATAGGACCAAGAAGGATGGCGAAGAAAATTAGGGGGATTTACCTCCATACTTTATTTTTTATATATTTTTTTTCTATGTCTGAAATTTGTTTTATTTTTTTAATTAATAATTGAATTATTTTTATTTTATTTATACGAGTTTAAACTAATTACATATATTACAATTAAAAAATGAACAATACAGAACAATGCTTTTTACTTTGAAGCATTTGGGGTAAATTAAAGACCGTCTTGGCAATAGTTTCAAGACTCTTCAGCGATTCTTTCCTGAGCATCGTAGACGACTCAATTAGGCGATTGATTCAAGGGTCGTTTGAAGTAGGAATAAAAGCATCTTACACGCTTCTTTTTTGAGCATCGTACACGACTCAATTAGGCGATTGATTCAAGGATCGTTTGAAGAAGGAATAAAAGCATCTTACACGATTCTTTTTTGAGCATCGTAGACGACTCGAATGGAAGAGTCGCCGGCTTGACACAGTTTCTCCCGTTGTACTGAACTTCCGCGATCGGAATACGATATCGTCGACGATTTATTTAATCGCCCGCTCCGATCGTGGAAGAGTCGCCTACGATTGAAAATGCTAGCTGGGATGGCTCACTTGTTTGATTATTCAGTGGCGCCGGAAAAAATTTTCATCTGGTGTATTAAAAATCTATGGGAGATGCGTGAGGGGGAAATGTTTTTAAAAAATTTTGCGATTTACGTATGCTCACTACTGTTCATGATAACATAATTCATATCGAAGAAACATATTAAAATTCACTATTTTATGCACTGTTACAAAACAGGAGAAAACTTTAAAATAGCAAAGGTTAATTTTATAATTTTATTTCAATTTTTAAAATTCAATTTTTATATAGAAATGTCAATACTTACTATACCAAACTGTTTCTTTTTTTTTTTGCTTTTTTTGACGTAGAATACGTCATTCTCGGAGGTAAGTAGGGTGGTTGATAGTGATGAGGTGTCGGTATTTACATCACTTTTTGAGCCTTTGGTGGGCCTAAAGTACTGATCGTACAATGTTGATGTTAGCATTTGTTGGTCTGCTTGATCCTCAATGCGACAAAAAATCATGTTAGAACTGTCTAACTTATATAAATTTTACACAATTACATGAAATATAAAGCCAACATTTGATGTTTATGTTTGCTTAAACTTGCTACCTATTTATCGACAGTTTCCGGTTTTATCGACAAAACCATTAAATTTGTATGGGAGCCCCCCTAAGGAGTGGTTGGAGAGAATAGGACACCTATTATATATAAAGGCAAAAAAGTTCCTTTTGCAAAAGTAAGCGGGGTCGGTCATACATATTAACCCTCTCCGGCACTCTCTTAAAAGTCATATGCTCAGGTGTATGGAATAAATAAACAAAAACCATAAAATTTGTATGGGAGACCCCCTAAGGAGTGGTCGGAGGAAATAGGTGTTAAAGGCAAAAATGTTCCTTTTGTATATGTAATGGGGGTCGGTGATACATATTAACCCTTTCCGGCACAAACACAATAAAATTTGTATGGGAGCCCCCCTAAGGAGTGGTCGGAGGGAATAGGTGTCAAAGGCAAAAATGTTCCTTTTGCAAAAGTAATGGGGTCGGTCACACATATTAACCCTCTCAGGCACTCTCGGGTCATATGCTCAGGTGTATGGAATAAATAAACATAGCCCATAAAATTTGTATGGGACCCCCCTAAGGAGTGGTCGGAGGAAATAGGTGTCAAAGGCAAAAATGTTCCTTTTGCAAAAGTAATGGGGGTTGGTGATACATATTAACCCTTTCCGGCACAAAAACCATAAAATTTGTATGGGAGTCCCCCTAAGGAGTGGTCGGAGGAAATAGGTGTCAAAGGCAAAAATGTTCCTTTTGCAAAAGTAATGGGGGTCAGTCATACCTATGAACCCTTTCCGGCACTCTCTTAAAGGTCATATGCTCAGGTGTATGGAATAAATATACAAAAACCATAATATTTGTATGGGAGCCCCCCTAGGGAGTGGTCGGAGGGAATAGGTGTCAAAAGCAAAAATATTCCTTTTGCAAAAGTAATTGGGGTCGGTCATACATATAAACCCTCTCCGGCACTTTTTTAAAGGTCAAATGCACAGGTGTATGGAAGAAATATTTTGCTAAATATTTTTTAAAAAAGATGTCATCAAAAGCGAATTGAATAATTCTACGTCTTGTGTTACGACATAGTCGAAACTAATGTATCTTTTTTTTTTAATTCTTTAGTTTTTTTTTTTGTTTTTGATTTAATTTAATCATACATTGAGGTTCAGAAAAAATATTTTCTGCAAAAAAGTATTGCAACTCCCATTCAAGTAGAGACATTTTGCATAGAAATAGCAAAAACTGATATTTTTATGAGTGTAGCATAAGTTGCGTATGCGTAGCAAAAAAACAATCTAACAAGCATACATGTGCCGCAGGTCTGTTCTGCATGAAATTTCAATAGATACTGACGCAGTTCAGTGCTCGTCCGTGACAAGAATGATAGAAAAATAGATTACGCATTGCGCAGCTTCGTTATGCTGTTTACCATGGTATAATACAAGGTAGCATTGACAGTTGCTTGGGAAAACATCTCCTGTCAAAAAATATACTCAAAAAAAGAACGCTCAAAATCCGCCATTGAAAACACAAACAATGTTGAAAACGTTGAAGTGAAAAAAAACAACAACCACAGCAGCTGCAGATTGATTTACACAAAAAGCTGTTTTTGACAGAAGATGTTTTCTTGTAGAAGAGAAAATAAGCAGTTGTCAATGCTACCTTGTATTATTACACCATGGTTGTTTACATGGTATAATAATACAAGGCAGCATTGACAGTTGCTTGGGAAAACATCTCCTGTCAAAAAATTTACTCAAAAAAAGAGCGCTCTCAATCCGCCATTGAAAACACAAACAAGGTTATAAACGTTGAAGTGAAAAAAAAAAACAACAACCATTGAAAACAAAAACAATGTTGAAAACGTTGAAGTGAAAAAAACAACAACCACAGCAGCTCCAGATGCATATACACAAAAAGCTGTTTTTGACAGGAGATGTTTTCACGTAGAAGAGAAAATAAGCAGTTGTCAATGCTACCTTGTTTTATTATACCATGGTATTATTATACCATGGTTTGTGTATTCAATGGCGGATTGTGAGCACTCTCTTTTTGAGTATATTTTTTGACAGGAGATGTTTTCCCTAGCAACTGTCAATGCTACCTTGTGTTATTATACTTTGGTAGCATTGACAACTGCTTATTTTCTCTTCTACAAAAAAACATCTCCTGTCAAAAACAACTGCTTGTGAAAATGCATCTGCAGCTGCTGAAGAAGTTGTTGTTTTTTCTTCACTTTAACGTTTTCAACATTGCTTGTGTTTTTAATGGCCGATTGTGAGCGATCTCTTTTTGAGTATATTTGTTGACTATTATACCATACCATGCATGGCTACCATTCCTTTTTGTTATTGCAAGCAGCGAGGGCATTGTTGTTGCGTGAAACTGGTTTCGCTGTGTTGTTGTTACACGCAAATCAATGGAAAATTAATGAAGATCGAGTTTTTTTATATTTTGTGATTTGAGGCCTTTTTTGATACTAGTGATTAGCAATTTCTTTTTTTATGTTTGGTTTTAAAATATAGAAAAACAAATATATGCATGTTTTTTTTTATGTATTTATATGAATGAAATATTAATATGAGTGGCCAATGAGACCTAGTTTGTCTTAGTGCCTGCGTTCGCAACCATTTTCTTTTCCACAAGGAAATTGGTGTGGTAAATACGACTCAATTCGTCGGATTACCAACTTGCTAAGCCAAGACTTTATTGGCTTCAAGGACAGAACGATATATTTATTTTATACATATTTTCATTCTCGATACCACCGCCTTGGACCCTCTTGAAGATTTATTATTAATGTATTTTTTGCTTTATAATACCTTTACTCATGTTATCTATAAGTCTGTATACTTTGAAACGTTCATGTTTTAATTTACATTACATTACAACTGAACTTATTTTACTTTGGTTTTGTATCTTCATTTAAAACGTACTTGAACTCTATATATTATTATTATTAGTATTAGTTTAATAAGATTATGAATCGTAATTTTAAAATGCTATAAAGCCTAAAAGGCTTAGCAAACAAATAAATAAAAAGAAATAAAAAAAATTATTAAACCAAATTTTTATCTCATAACTTTTTCGTAATTCAAATTTTTATAATGAGTTGAATATATTAAAAAGCATTAAAAAAATTATTATATTAAATATTCATTATTCATTCGAGATTTCGAGAAAAAAATTATTATATTAAATATTCATTATTCATTCGAGATTTATTTAATGTTGTAAAATTTTTAGTTTGTTTTTTGTGTGCTGCTTATCAGATTTGCCGCATAGCTTTTCTGCTAGCCAGATACTATTTTTCCTTATTAGTATTATAAAAAAATAGTCTAGGAGATATTTTCTGTGCTCGTAGCACTTATGTTATTCTGAAAACCAAGATTTGAAACTGTCTGATTGATTGGTTTTATTAATGCACACATCGAATATGGTTTTTTTTATGTGTCTTTGATGAGGTTGCGTTTCAAAAATGGTACGAAAAACTTTATTGTGTATTTGAATGAGATCAAAAAATTCGTCGGTAGGAGCTCTTAACTTAAGCCTACCGTTAAAGTTATTAAAATTTTTATTAAATAATAACACTTCAGAATGAGACAAACTGGATAAATCTTCTTTAAGAAATTTTTCACAATCGATGCATTTATGATATTGCAATAATTTGAACAATATAAAACCAGCAAAATATCGTAGAGAATTTGCACTTGAAATAGAGTTTGAAGTGCTTGGTAAGTCATTGAAATCACTTGCTTCAATATCATTAATTAAAAGATCAATATCAGTATTTTTGGATGTGTTTAATTCATCAGTTGAATTACTATTACTTGAAGAATCTTTCTTTTCTTCATTTATTACATTAATTAAATTGCTTAACATGTGATCGTCATCAGGTTCGCAATTACCAGAAGTTGAACTCGAATTGATTACTTTCATTGACAACATTTTGGCAATTATTAAATTTAATTAAAAAGCGTTGGATTGCTATGAGTTGCACCTCTACTCCGAATATGATGAACTCCTCTACTCCGAATAAGATGAATTTTTCTATGGGATCCTGATTCAATCTAGAGGAAATCAGGAAGAAAAAATCTGGATTTTCTTTCCAAATATCGTTAGCCAGAGACAATATTGAAGTTATTGAAAGCACCATGCCATCAATACAATATACCTTTTTGGGATATTTTATCTCTTTAAAATATTCTTTCATTCAATCAAAAAATCTTCGTTGAAAGAATTTTTTGTTAATGCTGTTGAGTTAATTTGAAAGGGTTCTTATCACTTAAAACATTGCTATTCAAACAGTCAAATAGTTTATTAATTTTATCAATCAACGCTGCCGTTGACAATGCTAGGTCCATGCAATCACTATAATAACCACTTTCAAACAGTGATCGTATTGCTGCAGCGACTGTGTGGCTAAAAATTTGTGTAGAATATTTTACTTTCATTTTTTCGAACGAATTTGGATATATGTGTTTGAAGGACAATTTGGGACATAAACGAGTCATATTTTTTTTATCAATTTCAAAGAGCCTGACGATTATCTTCCAAGAAACTCTTCCATCTGGTGAATCAATATCATTTTTAGTAAGTATGTTTCTTAATGACTTAATTAAATGAGGAACATCATACAATCCGTAAATTTTTTTTTCATTTAACATAAAATAGGGAGTTTTGATGTTATTCCATATTTTGTAAAAGTTCCTCTTTTATTTGGTCCTTGGTCGCAAACCACTGCTTTTATATTCAGTCCTAAATTTTGAGCAGCTATCAAGTTTTCCTTTACCATATTTTTCATGCAGCTTGATGTCAACCCATTGTCGGACGCATACACTAAGGGAAATAACGCATATTAGCATTATCCACGCCTGAGTATAAATTTTATTCAAATATTTACGTGGATAAATCAAATGTTTTCCTTACAACTCGTTTTTTCCCGTATTTGAATTTTATTTATACCACACACGTACACACATATTCCATACAAGCAAGCAGCAACAGCATCGCACACGTACACACATACTCCGACAAGCAGCAACAGCATCGCACTCTGTTCCTGCAGTTCATTTCTTGCATTTGCAGTTCTTATAGTTCTCATTTAGTTATTGTTGCAAGAGATATATAGTATGCATGTTTGGCAAAGAAATAAAATTATGTAGGGTGGAATGACAACTCGGTATTTTCTCAAGAACATCTTGGACCGGTTGTCATTTACCTGCATAATTTGCTTCTACCTACATATATTTTGTACACTACTTTTTCTTTCTCTACTATATACTATGTTTGACAGTTGGTGCAATATTAGGGCACCGACTGTCAAAAATATTATAAATTAGAGAACGAAAAAAGTGAAGCGATAATAAATTATACAGGCAATGGCATTTGATGAACGCAATATGAAGAAAATAATACCATAAAACCATTAATAACATATTCAATTTAAATGTTTTTTTTAAATTCAACATTTTAATTTCAATTTTCTTTAAATGCGATAGTTTATTTTCAAATAGTAAATATTTGAAAGATATTTTAAAAAAAATCGTGCATAATTTTAATATATATTTTATTAATTCTGTTTTAATATTTAATTTAATTAATAAAGTATTAAAATAAATTTTAAATATTTACGTAGTCGATTTATTCAAATGCGTTATTGGTGCAAAAATCGCTTCTTGGATAAATTAAAAAAGTTTTTGGATAAATATAATATTTTTTTCCCTTAATTTTAAAACAAGTAACAAGTTTCCCGTAGTAACTTAAAACAAGTTTCCAGTTCGAGTACAAACCTCTAATCATAAAAACACAAATTTGTTTGCAAAGGTTCATACATTTTTCACTGCCTTCATCAACAAAACCTTCTATTTCATCCTTGTACGAGTTATACTGTAACCCTCTTTTAATAGAAATTTCGTCAAACAACAAAACAGCATCCCTTTCTTTGTCAGTAAATTTTGAAATTATTTGTGATAATGCATTTATCAAATTTGAGTTTAACCCTGGACTCAAAAATTTAACTGGAGCCCATCTTGCTATTGATGCTTTTGAGGGCAGATTTATTTTTAAATCATTTCGAATAAAGTCATAAGTTTTTGCTGAATAAAAATTGATGCTTTGTCCAATAACTTTTTCATTCGCTTTCCATGATTTATTTTTTTTTACCAACATTTTGCAGAGAGTTTTTGTGTTTTTTGATAAGTAACCATCGTTATCTATGATTTTGCATAAGTTACTTCTATTTTTTATTTGTCTTAAATGTGCTGCATTTTTTGTTCGTTCTTTTCTTAAGGAAATTTTTAAAAGCAGATTTTTTTCTGACGAAGTTTGTTAGCTTCTTTCTCTAGCTTGAACATTTTTAAAATTTTGCTGTATTTACGACGGAAATAAAGCTCGTTTTTTTCTTTCAAGAGACAATTGTCACAAAACTCATTCTTATAACCCGTTTTGTCTCTTGGAGCGGTGTTTTGATTATTTAGATCAGACCATATTTTATTTTTTGCTTCATCTTTAAATAATAATAATTCTTCAACTTCCATTGAATCTTCCCTAGAGTCAGTGGCGTTCCTAGGCTTGGTGACACCCGGGGCGGATACTCATGGTGTCACCCCTATTAAAAATTTCTAAATGCAAAAAGAAACCAATTCGAATGTTTTAAAAAAAAAAACAAACACCATATGACAAACAATAAGAATTTGTAAAAAACAGAACAATAATATTACATTTTCAGGTGTCTACATATTTAGATATGTAGGCATAAGGTAAAAAAGAAAACTTATTAACTTCGCAGTCTTAAAAAGTGACGGAACAAAAACATTACATTTTCAGGTACATATTTGTATATGTAGGTATAAGGTTAAACAAAGAAATCTTATTAATGACGTTGTCTAAAAAACTAACTTTTCTTACTTTAAGAGCTCCAAAATTTGAAATAACCTTATCGAAATCAATATTGGGTCAATTGCAAAAAAAACGTACACAAAGAGGTTTTCATGTTTTGTTTTTAATGATTTTTAAATTTTCCCGTTGAGTAGTAAAATTAAGTGAAAGTTAATGGAGAATTCAAAGTTGTTTTTAGGCCCTGCAAAAAATTATTTTTTCTATGGTTTTTATACGAATTTTGTATTGATCGTCACACAGCAGATATACGGGAAAAATCATTAAAAATTTTAAAAATGTTGTAAATTAAAGCTTACTGTGATGTTTATTAAGTTATTTAATCAGTTAAATTTCAGTTACAGAAATAATAATTTTTTACCAAAAATCCCTACATATTTTACAATTTTAACGGAAAAAAAATTAAAATTTTTCTCCAAAAAGACATCAACATAGAAGTTATTTTCAAAGTAGTAGACTTGCAGCAATAAAAAATAAAAATCTGTTAAATAATAAGCAATTTCAGAAAAAACAACACAGTGACGTTCAATACATTTTGTGACGTTCAATACATTTTGTTGCGCTTAACCAAATAATTTAAATCAAATTGGGAGTTTAACAAAAAACAGGTTTATTCTTTTTTAAAAAAAAAAGTAAATATAAAGTATATAATTCAGCTTTACATAAACTTTTCATCCAATTTTTTTTCTTTATTTTTTTACAAAAAATTAAAAAATTCAATAGCTAATTGAATTTGTATTGAAAATTTATTAAGACTTCACGTTTTACAATAAAACTTCTACACCCGTTTAAACCACATCTTCATTTTATATCATTGGAAAGGTATAACCTAACGTAGAAACGTAAAAAAAATTAAAATTATAAACAAAAAAAAAATTATAGCTCGTGTTGCTGGCATGGTATTGAACTTAAACAAATTAAGAATGAGTCAACTTTTTGCAATATTTTCAAAAATTTTGTACTTTTCCTCAAAATAGATGAAATAACTTTTCCAATGATACTATATTACCGGTTATAGCGGTCTTAAGTTGATTGAGCTATGTTGTCTCAAAATAGACCCTATTTTGGCCGCGAACAATTATTCTAAAAATTTATAACTTCAAATTTGGTTTTCAAATCAATAAACCAATGCAAAAAAAATATTTGAGAGAAATCGGAGATGGTCAGAGCAACTGATCACTTCAATGTGAAATGGGCGATATCAGTTAGTAAACACAAAAAGAAAAAATGAGGTCAAAGTCGTACATAGGTACCATTATTTTTGCTTTCGTTTATATTCTTCATTTCGTTCCTTATCTAGCTTTATTTTTTCCCGATATCTTCGTGCTCTTTCAGCAGGCGTTAACTTTGCTATTTTACTCTCAGAGGAGGATTTTGTATGCAATTGACCCTATTACTTGCAAGCTCGTTTTCAATGGATAAAATAGCAAGATCGGAAAGCCTTGCCTGTCCCATGGAAGACCTTAAATAAGTCTTAATTAATTTTAGCTTTGAAAAACTCTTTTCGCATGAAGCTACTGATACACAAATTGTTGAAATAATTTCAATGCGACAAAATGGGACACAAATTTTTTACGTAATGTATTTGTACCTTTTTCTTTCTGTTTGAGAAATAAAAAAAAAACGAAATGGTGTCACCCCTAAAATGGTGGTACCCGGGGCGGACCGCCCCCCCCCCCTCCCCCCCCCTAGGAACGCCACTGCCTAGAGTCAGAATGTTATTTATCTATAGATTGTACTAAGTCTATGTCAATAGTGTTATGACTTCTTTCTATTTTTTTTATGCTTTTAAATTTTGGTAATTTAGAACTGAAGCCTTCTTCAATAAAAGTATAAGGATCACCCTGAAAATTAATTTCTTTATTTTGACCGGTATTAAAAAGCCGAAGTTTTGGAACAGCATTCGCTGTGAGATATTTTTTCCAAGAATTTTTTTTTCAAAATGATAATCGCAAATGCGTGCATTAACAACATTTATATCGTTTAAATTACATTTTGAAATCCATATACGACGATAAAACTCGTTCTTCGGGAATTTAAAAAGACGAACGGGTAATTTTCTGAGCTGTCTCTTTAGCTTCTCCGACATGAATGTATAACACACCTGTCACCGCTTCTTCTTGTATCTCGTTTTAGCTTTCTATTAGATTCCATTTTGTAAGAAAATCTGTTTTCTAACTCCAATTAATTAAATCAAAATTTAATCAAAAAATCGTAATCCTATTAAAAGCCAAGGTCGTCAAAATTAAAATAATTAAAAAAGATAATATAATATAAACAAATGTTTTCATAAATTAATCTCAAAATCGTAGTCCCTGTGAATGTTCTATACAATGGCTCACAGCTTATTTCGTACAGACGATGTGTTAAACTTTGAAATGCTATAACTTGGTAATTGGTACTGGTAATGAAAAAATTTAAACGAAATTTGTATGCTAGTAATTATATATTTATATAGAAACTTTAATTTCTTTATATAAAAGTCTACTAAAAAGATAATAAACAAAAAACTAAAAATGCAGCAGAATTCAACGCCACAGCTTATTTCGTACACACTGTTTTTACATGTAAGCTCTTGCACGTGATGCCCTTAGTTTTTTTTTTGTTTTGACCCCTTTTACATTGGTCAAGACTTGAAATGAAGTCTGTGAGTTTGTTGATGAAAGACGCGGTAATCAACTTGAGAGAGGGTAAGTTAAAAAGGGAATAGCAAAGAATTGATTTTAAGACTTGACCAATGTAAAAGGGGTCTTTCTTTCGCTGTTTTTTTCTTTACTATGTCGTGATTCTTCTGATCGCAGTTAACAATTATTTTTAGTCTGGATTTAAAACCTTAAGTGCACGATTGTTTAAAAATATGCCGTCGCGCAACAATAGAACAGCGAGAATTAGTTTTATTTCACTTTAAAAAAGAAAAAATAGCTGAAATAGTAAATTTGAGACCCTCTACAGTGCAGTACATCATCCAGCGCTTTTTGCACGAAAATTATGTGGCTGATAAGGGCAGAAATGCTCCAAATAAAATATTAACAGAAGCGGACGAGCGACTTATTCTGCGAAAAATCCAAGAAAATTCGAGGCTTTCGGCTCCCAAATTGGCCACGGAGGTTGAGAAGGAGTTGGGCAAGAAATGCTGTGCCGAAACAATTCGTCGTCTGCTGCGGGCCAACGAGTTTAATGGTCGAGAAGCACTCAAGAAACCTTATATTAATAAAAAAAATCAGCTACATATGTCGACTGAACTTCGCCAAACAACATCTTTTATATCCTAGGACATTCTGGAATGACGTAATTTTCTTGGACGAGTCCAGAGACTATATATTCTATAGACATTGCATGAGATTCACCTCATCAATATTGTGAATACCGAATGATATATTAAAAATAAAAAAAAACATTGGCACGGGCAGCGAAAAAGCAGCGATGACGGCGGATCTATGTTGCTAGCATTTGTTGATAGACTCAAGAACTACAAAATCTAATCAACAAAGTTGGCGAGAAGCCATGTTTATTTTATTTTTACCATTGGAATTTTATGCGAACGGACGGTTGGATTGTTTACATTTCTTTTGCAGTTTTTGTTATTGCTCTTCCTTCTTCCTTTGTCTGCAGGTTTTTGTTTCGCTAGGATTTTTAGCTTAATATTTGGCGATCGCCAGAAAAGTTATATTCTTGCGATTTTGTCTATCTCGATGAAGCTATAGAAATATCGCTGTAACTTTTTTAATTCAGTTTGGATTGAAATGCACCCAAAGACAAAATTTTAGAAAATTTTATCACCTTTAAAATGACATCAAAAATTATTTTTTTGCTACATTTATTATTTTTTTTAAACTAAACTTAATATTATATCTATCTTAATCCATCCCTTCTGAACCTATATAATAAATATAATTTATTTCATAATAAATATATTGGTCTAGTTGCCACTCAGGACAATCGCAAGCTAGAATAATAAGTCTTGTTGCTGCTGTATTTGTCTTGTTGCCACTAAAATATGCAATAAAAATATTTAAATAAAATATTAAAATATACCTTGTTTGATATTGTAAATAAACTATAAATCAATTACACTATAACGAACAAAACAAAAATATTTTTAAATTATGGCCTTAAGATCCATTATGTTTTATATAAATTTTCGGACTTAATATTATTAAAAATATTTTGTAATTAAATAATTTATAGTCTCTGCTCTCTCGATTATTTACGGTTCGTTGTGATATTTTCCATACCAATAAATGGCCCAAAATACACTGTAGTGCTCAGTCTGCGTGAGCAGTCAATCATTCAAAAACACACTGCACTGGTCAGTCTGCGTGAAAATAGTTTTATTTCGTGTACATGAACTATGTTTGATTGGATTAGTGTGGTAAATTTTGTGAACCCCTAAATAAAATATGACGACTTGAATTATGTGTGCGTGTCAGTCAACCGTCACTACAGCTTTTTCGGTGAGTGAAATTTCACGCACTTCACGGCCGCTGACTCACCTCCCTTGCCATAGAAACCCGGTTTCACGCAGACTGAGCACTACAGTGTATTTTGGGCCATTAAGTACATCGATAACCAAGATTATCGAGTCACCATCAATGACAAATTGTATTTCAGACCGAAATCAGACAAACAACATTTTTTAACAAAAAAGTCACAAGCAAAGACAAATTTTAGTCCAGACCGAAAATTTTTCCTGACAACATTTTTTGACAAATAAGTAAGTTGTTTGTTCATTTATTTGTTTCGATGATACATTGCTTGGAATAATTCTACTTTAGAGCCCAAGCCCACATATTTTTTTTTTTTTTTTTTTATTTTTATTATATGTATATGAGCCTCCTAAGCCTAATGGTGCAGTAAAATGTTGTCGGTCTCGAATGGTTTAGGAGACAAAAATCGGGAAAGTTTAAAATGTCGGGAAAGATCAAGCAAACATTTTTGAGTTGGCATACCGAAAATGTATTTTTGGAAAAATCTCTTTTCATGAAAAATTAATAACTTTGTCAATTACAGACCAATTTTTAAAAACTAAATTGCGTTAAAAAATCGAATAAATGTTTTCTATGAATCCGTACAGGACTAGTGTGGTCTCAATATAATTTAGTGTATAGAAAAATCATCAAAGTTGAAAAAAGTAAAAAAATTGAAAAAAGTTGTATTTGCAGGGTATTTGCACAGTTTTAAAATTGGATGGCAATCAGGTAAGTTATACGCCAATAAGTGGGCAAAGGTAGGTAAAATCGGTTTTTTCACCATAACTCCAGATTTTGGGGGTGTCCGGCAAATTTCAAGTAAAGAACGTTCTTTAACTCAACAAGGCCTACCAGAAAAAAAGGATTATCTCCCAGGTATTCCAACTTCGTTCCATTTTGTCGCACTGTGTTATGAGAGTGATAATGATAATGATAATGATAATGATAATGATACTGATAATTATGATGATAATTATAACACAATTCTTGCTTAATACCTACTCTACAATTTTTGTCAGTGCATTGAACGAGAAACCTACTGACAAAAGTACAAAAGTTGAAATTTGTAGTATGCGTGTGAACAGCACTGATTTACATTAATGGAAAAAATAATAGAAACGACAAGTACTTGAACACTTCGAAGAATACTATTAAGTTTTAAAGCAAACTATATGAATGTAACTTACTGTACCCAAAAGTTGGATATTGGTACTCTATTTTGTTTACGCTTTTGCGCATAATTCGGTAAAAATATCAGTGGTGCAAATCAGTGAGCTTGATTTCGTATTGAAAAAATAAAAACGCATTCTACTTTTGTTAATAATATTGAATATACAAGTATTAAACAATTGTATTCTTATTCTATTTGGAAAGTGTTAATAAAGTATTGAAAAAATTAATAATTGTTTGTGATATTCTAACTTTCGCACCTATTTTGTTTAGAATGGGAAGTGGAGTGCATTGCACAGATGTTGAGCGCCAATTCATCCGAAAATTAAGAAATGAAGACAAAATAAAGTGTGAAATTGCAGAGTTATTGAAGTGTTCAAAGAGAAAAATGTATTCTGCAATTAATTTTGAACCAAAGAAGAAAAATGAGGGAGAAAAAGAGCAACATATGCAAAGTTTGACGTATTGGTGGTTCGACAAACTAATTTCTTTCATCGGAAGAACCGACAAGAGTTAAATGCATCAGTAACTAGTCACACAATACGGAATAGATTCTAAAAAATGGTTCCGGGACATGGCGTTAATTCATTAGAATGATCATCGCAGTCGCCAGACCTTAATTCAATTTAACACCTTTGGGAGATCTTAAAGAAGAAAACGGCTGGCTATTAATCCAAAAACAAAGAAGAATTGTGGATAAAAAGTGCAGGATGAGTGTTATGCTATTGCTCCCTCAATTTGTGACAAACTGGTGGATTCCGTGGCCCGTTAGTGCATTAAAGTTCTAAAAAGCCGTAGTACCATAACAAAATATTAAAGTAAAACTAGTTTACATTACAAAATTGGCAGATTTTAAGAAAAAAGTATTAGTATGTTAGTTATAAGCAGCTATGGGCAGAGAGCGCTCTGGGAGCGTTGAAACCAAGAATTGAGAGCAAAGTCTTATGTACAACACAAAACGCAACAACAAATCAAAGGCTAAAGACAAACACAGAAACAACACAGAAGCCTTAAATGTAGTGGTGCCCATTCCCGGTTATAAGTCTTTTCTATTATTTTTTTCCAAGGACAATAATTGAAATGGTTTTTTTTTTTTGTTTTATAAATTGCGTGAAGCTGATTTTTTATATTCTGATAGATATTCTCTTAATCTTTAAGTCATATGCATACTTTGAAAACAAAATTCATTACACAAAAAATAATCAAACAAGAGAAAAACATACAAGCCGTGGGATTCTGCGTTGATTGTTCGTCGAGTGCAGACGTGCTTACTCTTGCCTGCACAGAATTTTTTTTAGCAGAAAGCCGCCATTGATAATTCGCCATTTTGTTCTGCTCAAGTGGTAATTGTGTTAACCTAATTTTAATTAAAAATTGTTTTTTCGCTGCCTGGTTGTGCCACGTGTAGCGACATGGAGAGTGGAAGCTCTGACCTGCTTAAACACAGGAAGCCGCCAGACAAGCCTGGTCAAGGTGCCTTTAATTGTTTGCCAGCTGTTGCGTCTGCCGAGTCAGCGTTACTTAGCCCAGAGCATACAGAGGGTGTTGCAAGTCATTCTAGCCTTGATCTGGACAGTTCTTCGCATCAATTTCCTCAAGCAGCGCTACCGCATAGAACTCCTGCCGCCCCGAGTTCGCGCCAGAACTATGCGGTAGCGCTTAATTTTGGCGCGAATCCCTGCTCGTTCCAGCTTCGTAATTTTCCGTCATCGCTAACCGAAGGTCAACAAAATGGCATTCTGTTACCGCAACAAATCTTCTTTGCGCAACACCAGCAGCAACCGTTACTGCAACCCCAGCAGCAACAGCTATCGCAACACCAGCAGCCAAATGTGATAAAGTCTATCCAAATTCTTTCTTTATCCAGTGGATGCCTTAACATGTATTCTGCAATGGACACCAGCGACCCAACGTCACTCAATACTCTTTCTGCTGCAGAGCAATTAGTGATTCTCCAGGACGGCATCTTCCATGAGGTTGGTCACAAAAAACTCAAGCGTTCCAGTGGTGGCAGTCTCAAGCAAGTCGTCAGCCCAGATTTCAGAACTCCTCAAACAGATTTTCACTGTTAGATAATTAAAATAATAATATTAATAACAGTCAAATAGAAAATTCTATTCATAATTCAGTTAAAGTTTCCAAAATAAATGCTCCGTCTGGTAGCAGGGGGGTATCGTCTTCTTTTAAGGTGTCTTGCCCTTCTATCATTTTACGTAATGTCAACATTAAATTGTTGGTTGACCAGCTAACCGCCTTGGTGCCGAAAGTGAATTTTAAAATAAACTAGGTCGTAGCAGTCGCTTAGCAAAGACTTCCGCGTTTGCTAGCTAGCCACTTAAATTGGTACGTTGTGGAGGCAATTTAGTTGAGTTGCTAGCTCCAATAGATTTTTCTAAAAACTATATAAGCAAAGATATTAAATAGGTTTTGTTATTTCAATTAAATGGGGATTCTACTTTTTGTCAATAAAATGACCAGATCTCAAACATGCAATTACAAAAAAATGTTAATATATTTTAGTTGAAATACAATATTTTATTGTATTCTTGGCGTTTTTGAATCAATCCTTTCTTTTTATTTATTTTCTTATCATAAGGAATAGCCTATCATAAGGAATATAACCTAAATTCCCTTTCTCTTATATCGAAAACTGCTTGATTGAGAATTAATCTTTGCAATTTTTAATATTAATGGCATACGCAAGTTATAGTGAAAATTTCTTGCATCGTCGAAGGAGTCTGACAACGCTCGTGGGTGTGTAAAGCATTGATGATTGTCACAGCATTGCCAACATTTTTCAGCTTCTTAATGTTGTATTCTTCAATTTCAGCGCTTTTTGTGATTATTCACGTTAAAAATTTTCAAAAATGTGTCTAAAAATGTACCGGAAGTTTACCGTTTACATACAATTCGGCCACAAAGTGACAAATGGTAACATTGATAACGCAAATGGTAACATGCGTTAACGCAAATGGTAACAAATGCGGTAAATGTGCGTCAAACGTGATCAACTGCCACCCCAAAGGTCCCGGGTTCGAATCCCAGCTAGGACATGATCCTACGCTAGGACATGATTAAGTAATCAGCTGAAATTGAAAACTCATCAATATTTACGACTTGGAGTCGTAGTTTGTGGATGAGATTGCCTTATTACTTGAATTGAATTGAATTGAATTGATGCACCCTTCGCTCACACTAATCTACCACCCCATTTCGAACCAAAGCAGACTTGATTGAATAGGTATTACACCTAAAACCTTGGTTCAAAGCTTAAAAAAAAATGATAAGGTTATGTATGTTATACTCTGAAGTACAAATCATACTCCATTATGTGTGTCAAATTAAGTAAATTAAACAAAAACAATAAAATAGAAAGCTTACGTTTTATTATAAAATTGACGTTATTAATGCTATAGAACTTACAAAAAATAATAACTCTACATTAGGAAATAATTGTGTGCAAATAAATGTACATACTTAAATAATCAAAAATTATGAATAAAATCATAATATATATCAATCAATACAAGTACAAGTAAGTAACCTGTTCAATAATGCATTATCTACATTAGCGAAGATTGTCAAAAAAATATTCAATAATAATGGAAATATTGGATTACAGGGGGTGCCGAATTAGTCAGGGACCGGATTATCGGGTGTCCGGTGTAAAAAAAAGATGAACGCTGATTGTTAATTAAAAATTTGATTTGTACACAGTTCTTCTAATGATACTCTTAATAAACATTCCCTGAAATTTTCTTGTTCTGTCCAATTTGACTCATTATCTGGTTCATTACGAACACTTTCCTTATTTAATTTAGTATTGCTAATTGTTGTGTTAAATTGTTGTTTAAAACAATGTGAACAAAAACCAAGACTCGACTTTCATCTCTATTCAAATGCTGAGTGCTCCCTCTTGATGCTTCTGAATATACGAAACCGTCTAGTGGAGTTTTAATGAACTAAATGTTGACAATATTTAGAAACATTTCTAAGTCTATATTTCAATTCATGTCGCGATCAATGTCACAATATCCTAGATCGTAGGACCTACAAATTAGAATATCGTGATATTGATCGCAACATGGATAGGAATGGAGGCTTAGAATTATTTCTAAATATTGTCGAAAAAATTCATTTTATTAAAACTGCTAAAGACGATTTTATAACATTTATTGGTTTTTTTTGTTAATTATTTGAATTTAAATCTATTGGTGTTTTCGTTTCTACAAAAAAATGTTGCCCTACCACAGTGCAACATTTTTCAAGTGTTGCACTCAACCCTCAAAAAGTGCAGGTTTTGAACACAAAACACTACCCTGCTTACTCAATCAGCTGATATATTTGTCTGCGCCAAAAATAAAAAATTTGCTTTATTAAAAATATTATTTAAGTGTCAAATTATGAATGCATATATTTAACCTTGTCTAACACACCCATTTCATAATATATTCGTTTAAAGCAATCGGCTGATTTTCAGGGCAACATTATCCCCTCAAAAAATTTCGCAGGGCAAGAAATGTGCCATTTTTGCCCTATATAAATGTAACATTTTAAGAAACGAACACAGATTTTTTTCACCCGTTTGCACTTATTTAACAATCGAACACGGAAAAAGAAGAGGGCAATGAAAAGGTAACATTTTCTGGTAGAAACGAAAACACCATAAGTTATAGTCATGAATTGATAGAATCTGATAATGATTTGATGAGTTGGTGTTAAAATCAGCACATTCTGAGGGGAAGCAATGAAAGCTAACAAGCCTACCAGTCACCAAATAATAAAAAATTAAAAAAAATTGCAAATTTCTTTTATTTTACAGGGTTTACCAACACATGAAAGTAAAAACATTAAACAATTTAATTTGAATGTATTTGCATCCATTTACAAACTTCAGCATAGCAGTTATTTATTTTAGTTAGTAATAAACAGCTGTTGCAGCGAACAACATTTGCTTTAATGTTTTTGTTGTTGTTGTTGTTCCATGCTGTTCGGTTATTTATAGCGAGCGAGCGAAGCGAACGACGTATACATACAGAAGCAGGCAAGCAGCAAACTGAATTAAGCGAATATGTATCAACAAAGAAAGATATGGAAATATTTTTTTCAATAAATTTCTAAACTAAACAGAATTTCCAAATTTGGGCTTCGCAGGCACCTAATTTAAGATCAGTAGAACAGTTTAGAAAAAGAAATATTAAAATCGGTCAACCCATTTAAGAGTTCTGCTCCTTTAAACATTCTTCATGCAAGTTGTTCCATGGGAGCTTCGCTCGCTTCGCTCGCTCGCTCCAAAAATATTAATAAATTTAAAATCAAATTATTTTTAGATAATGCTAGAGCTCATTCAGAAATGATGGATACGTTGAAGGAAAAAAAATGTAGATTCGTATTCGTTCACTCCCAAAGAGTACAAAGAAGTTGGGCTAGTCCTTCGTGGCCTTTTTTATGCAACTGACTTATCAGATCTAAAGACTGAGCTTGATCGTCTGGCGCCTGGTGTCATTAATAAGGTTTGAAAATTATCTACACATTTTTATATTAAAAATAATTGCGATACAGGTCTCTTCCTGGCTTTACTTACTCCGGGTAAAAAAGTTGGGGATGTTAACCATATTAGATATATTTTAAGCCAGTCAATAAATTGGGAATCTCCTAAGGTAAAGGCTAAGGAGATTCAGTGCAGGCATTGCCAACTTTGGGGGCATATTTCCCCAAACTGCAATTAAACTTGCGTTAAATGCGGCGCAAAGCACAGTCCTGGGGAGTGTGCTCTTGGCCCTGGCGAGTACGATAAGCCATCATGTAGCAACTGTAAGCAGACTGGCCATCCCGCTAACTGGCGGGGCTGTCCAATATGCTGTCGAATGCTTTTCAAAAATATCTTTTGGAAAAAAAACGCCTAAAAGACGCAGCTGAGAAGAATTCGGCTGCTATTCGCAACGTGAGTTAAGCTGTCTCAAATTCTAATATGTTAAAAAAAAAATCTTTTACAAGTCTTTTCCAAACACAATTCCGCCAGTGAGCGGATTTAGCTACTGTAGTGGTTAGTGAATTTTTGAAGTCGCTGCATTTTTTTTGGAACCTGAGCCGATTTAACTCGAACAACAGCTTACAAATTTTTTAGTCTCCTATAAGACCTTGGCTAAAGCCCAGGCAAAAACTGAATTTCTGAATTTATTATCACGTGTCAAAGCTGTTTATGGGCCGTAAAATATTAAATTTTTAACTTTTAACATCCACTCACTGATTGATGTCATTCGCAGAGTTGATCTCTTGAACGTACTTAATCCTCAAAGCATTGATATTGGGTTTATACAGGAATGCCATCTAAAGAACTCGTTGTGTTTTTTAAAAGATTATGAATTCGTCTATGACAACTCCCCCTTAGGGGTGGCAATTGTTTTGAAAAAATCATATTCGTACTCCTTAATAAATCTTCAGGGGTTGTCGTTTCATGTTTTTATTCAGGTTAAACTAACCGTGAACGGTTTGCAAAAAAATGTTCTCTTCGGCTCTACATATAGTATATCTCCCGTGTAATTTTTGCCTTCTCTAGTTTTTGATGGGCTGTGTAAAATTTTTCATATTTCGAAAAATTTCGATACCATTATAGGTTGCGATTTTAATGCAAAAAACCCTGCGTGTGAGTGGCTGCATGATTTTACGTTAGACTTTGTACGGGTGTCTAACAACAGGCCCTCATTTCCGTCTGGTCCCTCTTTCCTGAATCACTTCTTGATTAGTTCTAACGCTGTGGACTTAATCAACCAGAATTTTGCTGTCTCAAGTCTCTCAACATTTTCAGATCATTTCCCTTTAAAACTAAACCGCATTTTTCAGATTACGACTTTTTGGTCAAATCCCCTCATTACTTCTCGTCCTACAAAAATACAGTTTGGGCTAACTTTGGTCGTGATTTAGAGACATCGCTTAATTTGAGCTTCCCCCCTGCCAACAGAATCCTCCAAAACTCCGACATTGATACTTATATCGATAATTTTAATTTCAAAGTTGAATCTGTTTCTGCTACGCATTCTAGGAAAGTCACCTACAAAAATTCTAGGATTTTTGTTTCAGAAAAAATTCGGAATCTTTTCAAAATCAAACATGCTTGGCAAAAGGATCTAAAAAAACTATTTCATAGACACGCGAATAGAACTAATGATGAGTATAACTTACTTTCGAAGCAAATCCATATATTGAAAATAATTATTAAAGAACAAGTTAAAATAGAACAGGCCAGGGAGTTCGAGAAGAAACTGGAACATATCAAGCCAGGTCCCTCAGCCTATAAGAAAATATATAACATTGTCGGCAACAAAAAAAATCTGTTTGCTCTAGGATTTCCAGTGACGGATTGATTCTCACAGGAAAGAGAAATTCTAGAAGCATTTCGCCAACATTACGAGCGCGTTTACTTGGAAAATGTTCCCAGCAGATCAGATGTGAGTGAAATAAAAGAATCTGCTGCAGCAAGTATATCTACGTTGCCTATGACAATTTACATCTTCCCTGATGATTTTGATGCGTTACGCAATGATGACGAGTTTCATTTTGTTAGCCCGGAGATTTTACAAGTGATCATCCAAAATCTAAACAATAAGAAATCATCGGGAATCAAAAGGCTACCGCCACTGGCAATCGATTTTTTTACTATAATCTTTAACAACTGTTTAAATAATGGCTATTTTCCAAGCAGATGGATAATCGCAATCATAATTCCGATTAAAAAAAAAACCAGACAGTGTTGAAGTAAATGACTTCCGCCCAATCTCAATGTTATTAAATTTCGGGAAATTTTTGAACAGGGTTTAAAGATTAAGATGAAAATGGATTTGGGAGATGATTACATTTCCTCTCATCAATTCGGTTTAAAAAAAGAGCACTCAACAGTTCACGCGTTACTCAAATTTCATGACGATGTCATCTGCAATTTGAGAAATAAAATTTGTACCGTCGCAATATCTCTAGACATTGAAAAAGCATTCGACAGAGCTTTCTATGATGGCATCCTTTATAAACTCATTAATCTAGGCTTTGACCCCTTTCTTTTGAAAGTATTTTATAGCTTCTTTCACAATCGAAAATTTTGTATTAAAATCGGTGTCGAAATTTCTGAATTTGGCTCGGTCATGAGCAGGGTCCCACAGGTCTCGGTTTTGGCGCCGCACTTCTTTAATATTTTTCTTCATGATTTCCCTCACAGGTTGACTGGCTCGCGATCTTATATGCTGATGACTGCTTGGCTTACGCGCACCATAATTCCCATACTTTAGCTTTAAATCTTTTTAAGAGACATCTTACAGTTATCAATGACTTGTACGTGGACTGGGGCATTCGCATCAATGTCTCCAAGTCTGAGGCAATCTGAAAGCAAAAGGTTGAAACTCGTGTTCAATGGCTCCGAAGTAGTCTTTAATAACAATAGGGCTATTCCCGATTACGGGCAAATAGCGTGGCATCGTGGCATTTGCAAAATATGATGGCAAATATTTTCAACACAACAACAAAATGTACAGATTTGCATTTGCCCGACTGTGTCAAATTTGCAACACTAAAATCTCATTGCATACAGTCGAGCATGGGCAACACTAATTTGCCATTCAATCAGCTGTCACATTTTAACCAAACGCCGCTACAAAAAAAAAGGGTCTGAAATGGAATTCGACCCATGTGAGTTTCATTTACAACAGTGTTCTAAAAAGTGTGCTCACAGTGGATGGCAAATATTTGGTAGGGCATACATTTGCAAAGCTATTTGTCCGTAACTGGGAATAGCCCTAATATCAAATATCTTGGTATTGTTTTTGATAAAATGCTCAAGTTCAACAAGCATGCAAGACTGAATATCAACAAAGCTAATAATCTAATTGGAATGTTCTCAAAACTCCTAAACAATAATTACTTGAGTCAAAACTCTAAGCTCTTAATTTATAAGGTCAGCATTAGAGTGTCCCTTATTTTGCGATTTTTGGAAATGTCAAGGGGCTGAAAGGTTTTTTTATGCGTTTTTATATTCTAAGAACGAAACTAAAAAAATTTTTTTTTTACGACAACGTTTACCCGTGCCAATCGGGCCCGAAAGTTTCGAAAAAATGCCCATATTAGACCATAAAAAAAAAAAAAAATAAATAACTGGCCATTTCAGCCCTTGAAAGGACTTTGACCTAGCTTCTTATGATCAATTGTGTTGTGCGTATTATTAAGTTTGTACACAATTGACCGAGAACCGGACCTACATGCTTAACGCCGACTCCGAACGGCGATGAACGGAAAGTTCTCGTTCTCAAGAAGCTTTACATGGCATTTTGATTACTCTCTGAGGTTTGCCATTGTCTGCAGAGAGGTGGCGGCCGTACAGAAAAATTATTTTAATTCAAATAATTTTCTGTCGCTGCTGGGGTTCGAACCTGGGTTTCCAAAGTTCTTTGACATAGCGGCCACGCACTTTAACCAACTACGCCACGGACGCCACAGTGGCGTCTTATTAAAATTTAACCCTTCAGGGGACATATATTTTTGGTTTTTGATATTTTTTATTTATAAAAAAAACCATGATTTCGGTTGAAAAGCCGCAATAAGACTGCTTGTAGGTATTAGCTTGTTGCGCGCCCGAGTTATGTTCCTTGCTTAGAGCAGTTTGACTGAAACACACTTTTCTTTTCTGCTGTAAACTTAGAACTGAACTTTATTACAACTCTTTCTTAAAATCTAACCAATTCGTTTTCGAAATGTAAATATGTAAAAGTATGTAAAGATATAAATGGAAGAAATACAATTGTAAAATAGGAGAAATGTAATGTATGTAAAAGAAATACAATGTGGTTAATATGTAAAAGTTAATAGTCGCAAAGTGTTGCCTAATTTATAGTTGCAACATAATATCAAAAATGCAAGGGTTTCATTTTAATGTCTTGTGGTTAATATGTAGAATAAATAATCGTAAAGTGTTGCCCAATTTATGGTTGCAACATAATATCAGAAATGCAAGAGTTTGATTTTAATGTTATATTTTAAAATTGAACCTATTTTAATAGTTGCGATTTATGAGGAAAAAATAAAGAAAGAGTGTAAATAAAATTGGAACACTTAAAATATCTTATTGATTACGCTGCACTTTAAGTAGTGCAGTGGGGCTTATTATGTTGTTGTTTCTGGTGCTATTGTTGTGGGTGCCGAGATTTAATTGCCGTTTGTGCTGTTGTTGTAAATGTAATAACGATGTCTTTGACTTGTTGGTTAATTTGGTATTGTTGTTGTGTTTGTTGTAATTGTTACTGTAAGTGTTGCAGCGGCGTATTGAGCCTCGATGGTTTGGGTGGTGGCTGAGAAGTATATGTTGTTGTTGTTGTCGTTTGAGTGGGGGTCGTAACTCCTCCCCCCCCAGTATGAAGTGAGGGCCATAAAGATTGTGCAGCGGCCCTTACGAAATTGGTTTGCGGTGTATAAATTGATGCCATTATTTTCCTAGGGACGTAAATGAAGATCAGGACAACAATTACAATTAACGTATATTGCAGTGCGTCTTGGGCATATGTAATTGTGCTGAGGTGTTTAACTGATGCGTAGCTTTCGATTTGATGGTCGCGAAGTTTTTCCAAGTTTAGGGCTTCGGTTACTGACAGGGCTTGTATTCCTGAGTGTGTTATTGGCAGGATATGTATCTCGTCCCAGAAAATTCCAACATTGCTCTTGTAGATGATACCTCTTATAGCGATGTCGCAGTTCTGGAAATGAATAGCACCGGTACCTTCAACTGTGTATTGTCTTTGACTGCAAGTAGAATTTATTAGTGTATAGGGTATATTAATATAGACGATAAAGTTGGCTTCTGGCTGGAAGATTGTTGTTATCTTTCCAAGGTCATACAGGTCGCAGTGTCCAGGTTGATTTTGCATGAGCTGCCCCAGGCATTTAGATTCTTGAGTTTTTTCTTCTTGGATTGGTTTTTGGCAAAAGTATATTTTAGATATTCTTTGGCATGTTTTGTCGAAAAACTGAATTGTTTTGTTATTGTAAGTTATGTATGATTTTGTTATTATTTGCTTTGTTATGTTTATAGGGGTAGGTATAATATGATATAGCTGATAATTTTCTGTATAAAGATTAGGTATTTGAACATTGAATATGACATTAGAATGATTATAATATGCTTGTAATTGTAATAGTTCGTATATTTCTTCATCTGTTTCAATTTTAATGGATTGATTAATCATATAATTTCTAATTTCTTGTAACTCTTTTTGGTTTAATATAAGCTTGGATATAATGTTTAGTTTGGCTAATAGTATGGCTTCTGCTATGTCTGTGATATGATTGAATAAAATATCTATATTGTAGTTAAGTTGGTTAAGATATTGCATTTCTTCTAGAATATTTTCATTTCTTTTAATTTTATTGGCTGTTTCTTTTGAATATTTGTTTACAAATTTTTCAATTGTGCTATGTTCATTATTCATGTGTTCAGTAATATTTTTAAATCTTGCGATCATTTGCATATTCAATTTGTTTTGATTGACCGATTCTTTTTGTAAGTTTTCTTCATTTTCTTTTAATTTTGTTATTTCATTATTTAAATTTTGTGCATCAACCGCATCCATGTTTCCTGTAATGAACTTTACTACTGATCCTAGTCCATTCAAGATACCCCTTTTTTGTCTAGCAACAGGTGATAGTGTTTGAATTTTATTCTTTAGTTCGAAAAGTTTCATTTCAGTTACTTTTATAAGATTTGGTTGTATACCTTGTGCTTTAATTTCAGTAAAGGTAGTGGATAATTTGTTAATGTTTTCATGGTATTTGTCTAGGTCGATTATATGGATTAAATTGTTATACCCTTTTACTACTCGTGCCGGTCCGAGTCTGAGTGGAATTATACCTTGGTTATCTTTGACGTTATGAATCTCTATTAACTGTCCAATGACCAGTTGTACCCTAAAAAGTGAAAATATACAAATATAATGCAAGCTAAAAGTGCCTATTGGAAAAAAAAATTCGAGGTTTAATGTTAAAATTTATGGTTTATTTTGTTTTCTTAGTTTGGATTTGTGTAATTTTTGGTCTTTTATTGTGGTTAATGTGACTTTTTTATTGCGTTTTACTTTATGCTTTGTGAATCTAGGAGTCATTTTATTTCTTCTATTTTCTTTTCTAAATATGGTTTTGTTGCTGTCGAAATTTTCGGGTTCGTCTCTAGTTACATTGATTTTATCTATGTTAAGGCTTGTAATTTGTTTAAGCTGTTCACATATTTTTGGGTATAGAATCTCCTGATATTCTTTTAACTTTTGAAGGTATTCGTGTTCATTATGAAATGAAATTATGTTATTGAATTTGTATGTTCTGCCAAAAAATAACTCGTAGGGAGTGTGTTTAGTGGCGGAGTGAATTGCGTTATTGTAAGTTATAAATGTTTCTGCTAAAATTTCGTCATGTTCAAGAGATAGATTGTTTTCTTTTCGAGTTGTAAGTAAAATTCTGTAAATTTCAGTTAAAGTGGAATGCATACGCTCTACTGGAGAATTACTACTCGATTGTTGGAATGACGTAAAATGCAGTTCTATTTGGTACTGACGACAGAAGTCCTTAAATATATTTGCCATAAATTCTTGACCTTGGTCACATACAATTTTTCGAGGTGTACCGTAAACACTGATGTATGTTTTTAATGCTTTTAGGATGGATACGCTATTTTTCGATTGTAGATTATAACCTGCTCCGAACTTAGAAAATTTGTCAATTATTGTTAAGATAGGGTGATTGTTAATTGTATATATATCGATGTGCAAAATATCGAGTGGCTTAATAGGTGTTTCTGGTTTTTCAAATTTTGTTTTAGGGGGATTCCTATCGTATTTTTGCGCTTTGCAGGTTTCGCAGTTATTAATTGTTTGTGTGATTTTATTTTTCATAAATGGAAAGTAGTACTTTCTTTTGAGATGCAAATGTGTTTCATTTATTCCTCTATGGTTATGTCGATTGTGATAATCCCTAATCAACTGTTCTTGTTCGTCGCTTTGTGTTATGTCCTGTAATATTTCCATGCAGCGTATTACACGGAATATTTGGATATGTGAAAAATATTTGGAGTATACATCCTGGATTATTCTGAATGTATCGTCATCCGTATAGATGGCAGATAATTTATTAGGTGCCATGTAGTTTTTTAAAATTTGAGTAATACTGTCTTCATTAAAATTAGTTTTTCGGATTATGCGTCTTTGTTTATTTCTAAATGGAATTTCGACTGTGATTTCGGGTGCTTGGCTTGATATTTGTAGAATTATTTGTAGATTAAAATCGTTTAGTGGTTTTTCGGAAATAGCTATTCCATCGTTGAGATTTTCTATAGCAGAGTGAATTGTACTTCCGTTTGTAGCGTGATTAGATTCTGTATCGTTAATGTTTACGTCCACGTTAGTGTTTGGTTTATCCTGTATTATTCTGCTTAAAGCGTCGGCATTTGAATTAAGCTTTCCTTTTTTATAGACTATCTCGTAATCATACTCCTCTAATTTAAGGCGCCAGCGAATGAGTTTAGAGTTGGGTTCTTTCAAACTCATAAGCCAGGTTAGAGGTCTATGGTCAGTAACTATCTTGAATTTTCTACCATAAAGGTATGGCCGAAAGTACTTAGTCGCCCACATAATGGCGAGTAACTCTTTTTCTATAGTAGAATAATTTGTTTCCGAGTCGGAAAGCGTTCTACTCGCGTAGCAAACTGGCTTATCACTGCCTATAGTGCCTTGGGATAAGACTGCGCCTAGAGCATAATTACTAGCGTCTGTTGTGAGAATAAAGGGTTTGGAGAAGTCTGGATACTGCAGTATTGGGTCATTTGTTAAAAGGTGTCTACATGTATTGAATGCCTGTATATATCGATCATTAATTACGATTTTCTTGTCTTTTTTTAGGCACTCAGTAAGAGGTTTTATAAGTTTTGATAGATCTTTAATGAATTTTCGGTAATAACCTAGTAACCCAAGAAAAGCTTTAATTTGTTTCCTAGTTTGCGGAATTGGATAATTTTGGATGGCTTCTATTTTGGAAGGATTTGGTTTGATACCATCTGTTGATACAATGTGTCCCAGGAACGCTACTTCTTTATGCAGAAACTCTGACTTGTCTAGTTGGATTTTGAAGTTTGCCGAACGTAATTTTTCAAAAACTTTTTCAAGACTTTCAAGATGTTCTTGAAGAGAAGTTGAGTAGATTATTATATCATCTAGGTAGACAAGACAAATTTTTCCTACTAATTCTCTAAGAACATTGTCCATCACTCTCTGAAACGTTGATGGAGCGTTCTTTAGCCCGAATGGCATTCTTATGTATTCATAGTGACCACCTTCTACTGTGAACGCAGTTTTTTGTATATGTTTATGATGCATTTCTATTTGATGAAAACCGCTTGCTAAGTCAAGCGTAGAAAAATATACACATTTACCTAGTTTATCCAGAATTTCATTTATATTGGGGAGCGGGTACCTATCTGATATTGTTTTTTCATTGAGCTTCCGACAGTCTATGACGAGGCGCCACTTTTGTTTTCCACTGGAGTCCTTTTTCTTTGGAACGATCCAAACGGGAGAACTCCAAGGGGAATAGCTTTGGCGGATTATTCCCTGTTGAAGCATTTTTGCGATTTGACATTGTACCTCGTCTTTGTGGACGTATGGATATCTGTACGATTTGGTGTAAATTGGAATGTCATCTGTTGTGGATATTTTGTGCTTAATTTCGTTGGAGAATGTTAATTCTTCTCCTTCTTTGTAAAATACGTCGTTATTTTTCTTACAGAGTTTCAATAATTTTTGTTTTTCTTCTGAATTCAGATGGTCTAATCTGAGAATTTCTGATAAGTCTACAAAGTGGTTTGGGTCACAAGTATTATCTGGGTTTATATTATTTAATTCGACAAAGTCAGAAGTGTTGTAAGGGTTTACTTTAAGAGGCTGTTCAAGAAAAAGGGATTGTTCATTTTCAGAAAAATTTATTACTTCCAGTAAAGCAACCCAGTTTTTTGATTCGTATATACCTTCTGATATAACTAAGTTAGGTTTAAGTTCTGTGTTTCTGAGATAAATTGATCCATTTTGAGTGTCTACTGGCAATTCAATAACTGTTTTAGATCTAGGTGCAATCAAGTATTTTTTTGATATTATATTTGGTTTAAATTGTAGATTAATAGTTGAGTTTTGTGTATTAAGTGATTTGCTAACAAGATTAACTGTTGCACCGAGTTGAGTAAGGGCATCAAGTCCGATAAGTCCATCGAAATAATTATGGAATTTGAAGAGAAGGAATATGAAATTACCGCGTTGATTGAATTCACGAAATATAGGTAATGATACTTGCTCATTAAGAGTATATTTTCCAAGTATAGTAGAGATTGAAGTTAATTTACATTTTTTAATATCGTCTTTATGTATGAATTCGGGATTAATAAATGAGGCTGACGCTCCCGTATCTATAAGAAATCTCAATGGTCTACCAAAAGGGTAGATCCATGTCTATTTACGTCTATGTATCCTGTTGGTTCGGTGAGGCTGATCGGAAAAAATTTTGATCATCTTCAATGTTATTGATGTCTTCTATTGAGTCATCTGTATATTGATCTAATTGTTGTTGGTAAGAGGTATTGGGGCGTTGGGTCCTTGGATTTTTATTTATGTTATGAAATTCTTCTGTTCTTGGTCTTGTCATCCTGGAAAATTTAGAACGCATGCTTACATCGGAATTATTATTCCTTTGAGATACAGTGGAGTTTCTAGTGTTTGTAAAACCTGAACTTGTGTCCATTGGTTCTGGTTGTGGTTGTCTGGCAGAAAATGACGAATTGTTATTATTGTTGTGGTTATTTCTAAAAGGGTTATGATTAGGATTAAACCTATTGTATGTTGGTGGGTTATTAAATCGGGACTGGTTTGGGTTATATGTGTTTTGGTAGTAATTTGATGTGTTTGGATTATAGTTAGACGTATTTGGTGTAAAGTTACGTGGGTTTTGCATTCTTGCTGGATATTTATTGAACGTATTATATGGCTTATATTGTTTACTCTGATATGTGTTTCTTTCTGATCTCATGTAATGAATATTTTGTTCTTTTATACAGTAGGCTAAAGCAGTGGCCAAGGATTCTGGCCTCATAGCCCTAATGTTTGAGCCAAGTGGCTCTCTAAGACCACTTAAAAATGAGTTTAGACACATTTCCGCAAATAGTTCTTTTTTTGCTGCTACAACATTTTGATCACTTTCGTGTATCAAAATATTGTTGCACAGTGTAGCCTGAATTTCTATTATTTCACTGAAAAAATTTTCTACAGTTTTGTTGTATTGTCGTAAGTTGTGTAAATCCCTAATAAGTGAAGTCTCCGATCTTTTGTCAGAGTAATGCAGAATTAAGTTAGTTTTTATGTTTTCCCAATTGAGTGACGTTCCGTACATATTTAGTACTTCGTTGGCCTGACCGACTATCTTATTTCGTATTGCCCTTAGTAGTATTTGTCCTTGAGGCGTATGACTAGCACCTCTTGTATGTAACAATATTTCCTCTACGTTATTTAGAAATTCGTATAGTAGTCGAGGATTGCCATCATATTGAGGCAAATCCTTTATTGCATCTGGAATGCGAAGTGACTGAAAAATATCCACATATACAGGGGCAGGGGTGGGAAGGGTTGGGATGGGGGCTGTATTTTCCATAGTAAATTCTCTACTTGGTTCTTCTAGAATTGAACTAAGGCTTCTGCTTTTAAAAAGATTACTGAGGGAAACTGAATAGGGCTGATTTTCTGCACGTTTTTTTTTGGGTTTTTTTCCACATGAATTTTTTTTTTCTTTGTTCTTTTTTTTTTTATTGAATAAAATTGTTAACGTATTGAAATTTTTTCTTTTCTTATCCCCTTTTATTGAAAAAATTTATTTGTTTTATTTTTAAGCTTTATTTTATTTAATTATTTTTCAGTTTTCGACTTACATGCTTCCAACGATGATGATGATTAACTGCTTTAGCTGCATGATGCTTGTTGTTCGCTAGTCGTCCTTTCAGAGCGTTGAGTTCCAATGGCGATTAAAAGTTGATATAGTCGTCCTTTCAGAGCGTTGAGTTCCAATGGCGATTAAAAGTTGATACTTAACCGATCTTGTGAAAAAAAAATGTGCTGATATTCAGTCAACACTTATTTCAGAATATTATGTATCGATATTCTCTCGATAATAACTTCTGATAATTACAATAATTTTAGTTCGATATTCTTTCGAACAATTATTTTATCACTTATTCTTCAAATAAGAAGGATACTGATTATTCACTATTCACAAGATGGTTCGCCAAGCCGTAGACTGCGCCAGTTATGTTCCTTGCTTAGAGCAGTTTGACTGAAACACACTTTTCTTTTCTGCTGTAAACTTAGAACTGAACTTTATTACAACTCTTTCTTAAAATCTAACCAATTCGTTTTCGAAATGTAAATATGTAAAAGTATGTAAAGATATAAATGGAAGAAATACAATTGTAAAATAGGAGAAATGTAATGTATGTAAAAGAAATACAATGTGGTTAATATGTAAAAGTTAATAGTCGCAAAGTGTTGCCTAATTTATAGTTGCAACATAATATCAAAAATGCAAGGGTTTCATTTTAATGTCTTGTGGTTAATATGTAGAATAAATAATCGTAAAGTGTTGCCCAATTTATGGTTGCAACATAATATCAGAAATGCAAGAGTTTGATTTTAATGTTATATTTTAAAATTGAACCTATTTTAATAGTTGCGATTTATGAGGAAAAAATAAAGAAAGAGTGTAAATAAAATTGGAACACTTAAAATATCTTACTGATTACGCTGCACTTTAAGTAGTGCAGTGGGGCTTATTATGTTGTTGTTTCTGGTGCTATTGTTGTGGGTGCCGAGATTTAATTGCCGTTTGTGCTGTTGTTGTAAATGTAATAACGATGTCTTTGACTTGTTGGTTAATTTGGTATTGTTGTTGTGTTTGTTGTAATTGTTACTGTAAGTGTTGCAGCGGCGTATTGAGCCTCGATGGTTTGGGTGGTGGCTGAGAAGTATATGTTGTTGTTGTTGTCGTTTGAGTGGGGGTCGTAACTCCCGCCACAGGTTAAAATACTAGTTTTTTAATTTATTGTTAATTTTTGTAAGTACATAATGTGAATTTAATGAAATGTAATCATACTTTTAGCATAATAAAAATGTATTTATATATTGTTGATATTAATACCTAAATAGCACTAATTTCATGAAAAAGTGGGAAAAGGCTGCGGGAGAAATTTCGACGCAGCAGGGGCGGTAACCACGCCCACCATAAAAAAACTTTGTAGATATCATATTTTTTATGTATGTGTTCCAAAAAATGTAAAACATTTATAAAAAGCAGAGAAAAGATTTTTTTTTTAATTTGTGCAAATATGGTCTAATATGGGCATTTTTTCGAAACTTTCGGGCCCGATTGGCACGGGTAAACGTTGTCGTAAAAAAAAATTTTTTTAGTTTCGTTCTGAGAATAAAAAAACGCATAAAAAAACCTTTCAGCCCTTGACATTTCCAAAAATCGCAAAATAAGGGACACTCTAGTCAGCATTCGCTCTGTCTTGGTTTATGCTTTCCCTATATGGTTTTCTATTTCGCCTGTGGTTGCCAAAGAATTGAAGATTGTGGAGCGTAGACTTGATACGCTGTGTGGGTAAGAATTTTGAATGATATGTCAAAGGAGACTCAAATAAATTTATTTACAAAAAAGCGGCAGTAGTGCCAATTTGTCACTTCGCCCTTTCGCTGCAAAAAAAATTTGTCTGCAGAGCTGCATCTCACGAAAATGAGCTTATAAAAGAGATTTTTGAATTTCAACGACACTGTGGCTGGTCAACCTCTAACTACTTATCTCCAAAAGGGATAATAAATTAAGATATAGCCACACGCAAAGAAAAAAAAACGTTTATAACCAGTTTGCCGCAAACGAACTTCGTTTGTCATGCTTGAAATCGTTATTTGCAAACGTTTCAGCAGTTGTCATAATAATAGTCAGTTGCGAGAAACGCGTCATTTAGTTGCAGGAAATTAATTTCGTTTGTCATAAACGCGAGTGATTTCTAAATTGCAGCAATTGAAAACTTCGTTTTTCCCAACTGAAAATTTTGTTTATTTTTCCCTTCATTGTATAAACATAACGCTTAGAGTTTAGAGTTACTTTTTGGACAAATTTTTACTATATAAGGAAATTGGTAGTTTGCTTAATACGCGGACGGAAATAGCAACGGAGGTGCAACGAGTGCAACCCATAAGAAGACGGACGGACATAATGAGAAAGATTATTAATAAAATAAATAATAATAACCGAAATAGCTTGCGGTATATATATATAAGATATATTTTTAAGTTGATGACAAATGAATATTCGTTTGCGGCAATTACAACTCGCAAACGAAGTATAGTTGGTGAATTTTTCAGTTGTGGTAAACGAAAAATTTCTTTGCGTGCACTGATGTAGATTTTAATGCCCCCCTGCTACCTGACTTTTTTGCAAAATCTGTACCTGGCACTCAGAGGATAATTCCAATAATAATTTACTGTTCTTTTATATGATTTGTTTGTCTTTTAAGAATTTAAATGTATTCTTTTCAGTTTTATTTTATTAACCTCACCATGTTATGGTTTTTTATTTTAGTCTAAGTTTAGTTTTAAGTGTTGTGTTTGATTTTTTTGTTATCATAGACCATACGTCTCTACGTATCTGACTAGTGCCGGGAGCAAGCACTGTTTCACTAATTTAACAAATCTACTTTATGTATTTATCCTTGTCTAAGCTTGTATTTATAAGCATGTAGATTTCATCTTTATATAATATTAGAGCAACAAAAATGTTGCCCTATCACAGTGCAACATTTTTCAAGTGTTGCACTCAAACCTGCTTACTCCATCAGCTGATTTATTTGTGTCCACTAAAAATAAAAAATTTGCTATATTAAAAATATTATAAAGTGTCAAATTATGAATGCATATATTTATTCTTGTCTAACACACGCCTTTCATAATATTTTTGTTTAAAGCAATCGGCCAGATTTTTAAGTGCAACATTCTCCTCTCATAAAGTTTCGCAGGGCAAGAAATGTGCCTTTTTTGCCCTATAACATTTTAAGAAACGAACACAGATTTTTTTTCACCCGTTTGCACTTATTTTACAATCGAACACGAAAAAAGAAGAGGGCAATGAAAAGGCAACATTTTTTGGTAGAAACGAAAACACCATAAATTCTTCTTTTTGTGTTCATGGTTTAAGTTCACCAATAAAAATATCAATTTCTGTTAAGTTTTGGTTGTTGAAGAGCTTTGAGAGCTTCATTTTGCTTATAAACATTTTTTATATGGTGGTTTATATTGTTGTTGCGATGACTTTTGAAAAGATTTTTTTACAAAACCAAACTCCAAGTGCTGGAAACTGGTTTTTATGAACTTGTCCACATTTACTACATGACGACGATAATTAAGATGACAATGATGTTGATACCGGCTTTTGAGAACACCGCCGATATCCTGTGACTTTTTTATGGCATTTTGAGATTTGAGACAGTTTCTTGAAAAACTTTTCAAATACATTTTAGATGATTTTTTTACTTTTTGCCGTCATTGGCATGTGTTTTCTTAAGCAATATCAATTAAAATTAATATCAAGTTTCTCTCGCAATGGAAATTTTTATAATTTGAGATAAATTTGATAATATTCCACACAAAAAAATTTCTGACTTTCTAGTAAAGTTACAAATTCACAGGTTGGACTGTGTATTTTAAAGCAATAGTTTCACCATTTTCTTCGAATTAACGTCGGTGTCCAAATGATCTAATAATTAAGCAACTTTTCGTGGACCCGTTTGGCGGCCGTGACCGAGTGTGTTAAACAATGCGACCATGATACAATTACAAGGTAAGCTCAATTGAAAATGCGTGCTCAAATGTGAAATTTTGCAACAATAAAGCTGTAGGAGCTACAAACGTCAAACGACAAAAGCAACAACAATAAGAAAAACTCAAAATTACCAGCTGATTTTGAGAACTAGCTCACCCTGCTGTACAATATGAACCTACCTTATAATTGTATCATGAATGCGAGCTCTAGTTCCTGGGGTTCGAGCTGCAACAACAGAAAGTTTTGTTTAATTGAAATTCAATTTTCTGATCGGTCGTCATCCCTCTGCAGACAATGGCAAACCTCAGAAAGTAAATAATTGAATGAGTCGACATACAAATCCGTTCTCGATAATTTGTGTACGAACATTTAATAACACGCACAACACAATTTGATCATAAGAGATACCAATTTTTTCTTTTGTTTTATTATTTTCGTTATATAAATATATTTCGTTCGTAAGTTTTTAAAAATTTTAAATTGACACTTGCAATTTTCCCAATGATACTGCTTAGTTTGGTGGCTTAAGATTTATTGGTTGAATTGTTGTAGAGACTGACATGTAAATGACATCAAACAGTGATTTTTGAATTATTAAGGCCTCTTTCCAGCTCTCAAGTAAAGCTTATTTTCATACAAAAAACTGAAAAGTAATCAAGAAGTCATTTTCTTTTGTCAGAATTACTTGAAAGTGAATCCAGCTCGTAAGAAAACATTTTTTATTTTTACCACTTTTTCCATTGAAAAGTGACAACGGCAGCACTGTGAACGTCAAGAAAGTACATATATACAAGTCTCATTATTACTGCAAGTAAAATTTTAACAAAAAACATACAGAGGTAATAATTAGCTAGTATCGCAAATTATTGCACCGACAAAATTACTTGCCTACACAGAAAATAAAAGAATTGATTTATTACCTAAACTAGTTTAGCTAATGTGAAAGTTTCTATTTCACCTAATCTTTTCAACAACTTTTCTACTTACACAGTTAATTTAACAATCATGCATTAGGTAATTCACCTAATTAAAATTAGTTAATTCAACTAAAATTTTGCTTATTAAATCATCTAATTCTTCTAGTTATTTTACCTAATGCAAGTTGTCGATTTGTTCGTACACTAGGGAAATAACGCATATTAGCATTATCCACGCCTTAGTATAAATTTTATATAAATATTTACGTGGATAAATCAAATGCTTTCCTTACAACTTGTTTTTTTCCCGTATTTGAATTTTTTATTTATGTGCAGCCCAAGGAGAGCACAGCGCTCTCCTATAAAAAACATAAATAAAAACAAAGTGAGAAAATTTTACAAAAAGTAAAGCCTCATTGCGAGATTTGAACTCGGGCCGCTGGCGTTCAAGTCAAACGCTTTACCGCTGTGCTGTTACGCCGTTTGATAATTTTTGAACAAAATGTATATAAAAATATGAGGTCCACAACTCTTAAATTATGGGCATCTACAGCAATTTGATTAATTGGTATGTAGCGTAAATTCCTGTATTGGAAATTTAGCTCAATAGATAAGGCGGTGGTTGTTGAAATCTTGAGATCAGAGGTTCGAATCTCAGCGGTGGCAAAGAAATTTTTCAGTCATTTATACAATGTATATATCTCTCTCATTCTATTTACTATAAAACAAATCTTTCTTCTCTATATCATGTGACGAAATGAAGTAAAGTCACCTAAGGAGGGAGGAAAGTTTCACTTCAAAATAGAAATTGCAAAACAAAAAACATATTTTTTGCATATTTTTTGCACGGCATTCCCACTCTTAAGTGGGAATGCTATCTAAATAATTAGATGATTTTTCTACACTTAGTAGGTGGCTTGCCTAATCTGAAGTGGTCATAGTTTAAAAAAAATTAGCTAATTCTTCTAATAAATTATGTGTCTTATCTATTTTATGGTTGAAGGTACACCTAAATATTTAGGTTTTTTTAGCTACTCTCGCAGTTAAACTACCCAATATAATTGCATATAATTAACATTTAGAAATTGGTAGCGCACCTAATCAAATTCGTTGACTGAAAATCACCGGATTACTTTAGCTGAATTGACTACATTTTTAGGTAAAAGTTCTACTCTTTTTTTTCTGTGTACTACTATTTCACACTCAAGAAATAAATCTGGATAGCCTTTAGGTGGTTGGCCGCTGTGACAATTCGCCATTTTTATTATCATGATAAAGCTATTGTTAAAGAACAATACAAAACAAACAAAGCAGGAAAAGGAGAAACAAGACATAATAGGTGTGTTTCCGCACACAATGTCGAGTAAAAGTCGAGTAAAGTTCAAGCTGAGAGACTCAAATTAAATTTGAGAATAGTGTCGAAAGTACGGAAACGACTTCTAGCTAGTTTCAAGCACAAAAACAACTGATTGCCTATAAAACGTAAACGGCACCAATTTTATTTACAGTAATTATTAATTACACAGTTCAACACGAAAAAAAATAACTAGGTTCTGACAACGGATTCTGATAGAGTGGACAAAAAAAAACAAAATATACGTGTCGGCGTTTTGAAAGTTTACGTATGAGTCTTATTTTAGGGGGATTTAAGATTCCCCCTTTTTGAATATTCTTATAGTGAATCGTCATAGGAAATCATGTTATATTTACATTTTGGGTATAGAATGTGTTCTGAGGATTTATGTATAATGCTACGAAGAATAGTTTAACCCCATAACTCCTCAATTTATAGGTTTTTGTGACCCTTTCATGATAAAAGGCAAAAAATACCCATAAAACAAGGATATAACGGGTTAAAGTGCTCGACAAAAAATTTGTCATAAAATTCTACTATAAGTCTCTGAATACACTAAAGCTCATAAATGCCAGATATTCAACATAAATGCCAGAAATAAGTCCAAACTTAAAATGTGTTTTTATGTTAATTTCTATAAATAAAAAGGATGAGTACAAATTTGGGTATTTCAACTAGCATTTTTTATTAAATTTTTCTTTTAGCTGTAGGCAATTCTAAATTGTTATCAAACAATGTCCAGCGTATTTCAGCTATAAGAGAATGAATAAAAAAAAAAAAATAAATAACTGGCAATTTCAGCCCTTGAAAGGACTTTGACCAAGCTTCTTATGATCAATTGTGTTGTGCGTGTTATTAAGTTTTGTACACAATTGACCGCGAACCGGACCTTCAGGCTTAACGCTTAACGCGGGACGATTTTTGCCTAGGAAATTGCTAATGACTTTTTTAATGCTTTTCCATGCAGCAAGCTCAATTGGTGAGAGCATTTGGTCAAATTCATCGATGTTCATATGAATATGAACAACTCGTTCATATTACTCGTATGTTCTCTTTATTCTAAAGGTAGAAAATAAGTTTAGATTTGATTTAATCCAGCACACAGTCCCAAAATTAATTACAAAGAATGGCCTTGTGATTCATTGATTGTCATGGCGATGTAAGTCGAACTGAATTTGAATTGAACGTTTTTGAACTCGAAAGGTAAATCGGTTAGAATCAATGAAATTCTTGGAAGGAGCACTTCTTCGCCCTTGAATTTGCCTACTCAAAAGCGTTAATTGCTGCTTGAATGACATTATTCTTGAGTTGCTTCACGACCAATTTGTTCACTAGCACAATTTCGGTTGGTTGAGTCTCCGAAGCATGATGATAACAGATCCAACCTTCAGAGGCAAATTATTTGTAATCCTTACAAATCAATTAATTCAGGAACACTGTTCGATAATTGGTTGCTTCGTCTGGATACAATCAACTGATCTGAACGAATGTAATTATCCAGAAATTGCATTTTGAATTATGAAATTCAAATCGATTTTGTTTTTATTTTTATTTTTTTTATTTTTATTTATTATACAAAATGTATGGAACACCGATTTTCTGAGAAAATTACAATTTTTTTGCTGTTAACAGCTACCCTGTGCGAAGACGAACACAAAAAAAAAAAAACAACAGCTCGAATCGGGCAATCCGTTCTCGGTTATGGGCGTTATTATGTATACCACTCTGTTTTGTTTATAAATGACACTTATTCGGACATGACAATCTGACTGTTTTCATTATCCGTCACTCGCTGGTCAGTGTGGCTTACGCGTGTATTACCTCGCCTATGTCAGGCTCGTCCTCTAATTGGAGTTGTAATGAACACTGTTACTTACTTATTTATCTGGCGCTTACAACCGAAGGTCGGTTTTGGCCTCGTATAAGAAATTGCGCCAGACATTTCTGTTTTGCGCTTGCTGGCGCCAGTTGCAAACACCAAGTGTAGTCAAGTTATCCAACACCTGATCCTTCCAACGAAGATGTGGGCGTCCTCTTCTGCGTTGACCACCACCGGGTACCGAATCGAATATTTTTTCGCTGGAGCGTCGTTTTCCATTCGCTCAACATGACCTAGCCAGCGGAGCCGCTCGATTTTAATGCGCTTAACTATGTCGATGTCAGCGTACAGCTCATACAGCTCGTGGTTCCATCGAATTCGGTACTCGCCATTGACGCAGATTGGACCATAGATCTTACGAAGGATCTTTCTCTCGAAGGCTCCCAAAGTCTTTTCATCAGAACTGCTCAACGTCCAGGGTTGTGCTGCATATAATAGGACGGGCATGATTAGTGACTTATAAACGTGAGTTTTGTTCTACACCAAATCAGTATTGAGGCAAATAAAAAAAATTATTTAAATCGGCCGAGCCATTTCCGAGTTTCGGCTCGGGCAATTCTTTCGATTATTTTGCTTTGGGTTCTTCCTTATTTTCTTTTTTCCTACACCAAATCAGTTTTGAGGCAAACAAAAAAATTATTAAAATCGGCCGAGCCATTTCCGAGTTTTAGCAAGACTAACGCACGGCAATTGATATTTATATATTCAGAAGATAGAAAGATAGAAGATAAGAATAAGATAAGAAAAACACGATTGGTTTTTGTCTAAGAAAAATATAAAAGGCTGCTATAATTCGAATTGAGAAGATTGTGCTGTCATATCATTTTATTGCAAATTCTATTAGGAAATTTTTGTAGTACATTTCAATTTGAATAAAAATAGTCAGCTCAACCATCAGTTTTTAAGTCATAAGGTGGTCTAAGGATCGATCCTCACAATGGGCAAACAAATAATTTTTTTTTATTTATTGAAATGACAGCTTTTGTGTCCTTTTTTGAGTTAAAAGTGAATATGTTGGAGCTTTCTTCAAATAGGGTTATTAAGTGCTTAAATTGAATTTATCAACGAAAAGAAATTGAATGATAGTTTTTTGTTATTCTAAGGAAACGATGTTATTAGAAAAAGACGCTGTACTGAAATTTTATGCAATTCTGAAGGTATGTGAATTTTTTGGTGTGTAAATAACAGAATTTTCTTTTAATTAATTAGACGAACAGTTTTGCTAATAATAGTACGCTAGTAGGATAATTTACGTTTCTTAAAAAGAGGCGTGGTCAAAACAAAGTATGCCATAACCTCATCTAGGCGTCAAGTAATGTGTATGCCGAATTTGAGTTAAATCCGTCCAGTCGTTAAGATTTGTTGGCTATTTAAAGTAGTCTGATGTGGCAATTCCCATACAAAATTACTAATTTCGATTTTTTGATTTTTCCACTGTTTCTTCGAGTTTTTTGTAAAATTCTTTTTTCCTTAACCACATCTGTATTAAGGCAAACAATACAAAAAAAGAATTATAAAAATCGGCCAAGCCGTTTCTGAGCCTTAGCAAGACTAACGCACACGCATTTCATTTTTATATATAAGAAGAAGATATAAAGATAATGGAGCGCAAAGCAGTGCGATCATATAAAGAGAGAGAGCAAGTAGAATATGCAAATGAAGCGTGTACATCTTACACCTGTAGCATGGAGGTGCATCAGTATTTTAGATATAGATATGCGGACGGAAGTTCCGCTCACAAAATTATATGGAAATAATATAAATGTTTGAAAGCCTTCATCTTTGGTTACTTTTGCTAACGTTGTCTATCAAAAAGCATTGAATTGATCTGACGTGTGATTCCGTGAACCTGCTTACATTCCGTGTAAATAAAGGATATTAGAGTGTTTCATTTAATCAATAATTGAAATTCGATTGGCACCATTTGTTATCGATCGCGAACGTTCGATAAAAAATTAGTTTCGATCGAATCGTGATTGCTCGAAATAATTTCAATAAAAAAATTAATTTAGGGCGGGACGAAGTTTGCCGGGTCCTCTAGTCTTCTTCTCTTATATATAAAAATCAAATGCGTGTGCGTTAGTCTTGCTAAGGCTTAGAAACGGCTGGGCCGATTTTAATAATTCCTTTTTTGTATTGTTTGCCTTAATACAGATGTGGTTTAGAAAGAAAATTACAAAAACTTCAAGGAATAGCGGAAAAATCGAAAAAAATCGAAGTTGGTAATTTTGTATGGGAATTGCCACATCAGACTACTTTAAATAGCCAACAAATCTTAACGGCTGGACGGATTTAACTCAAATTCGGCACACACATTACTTGAATCCTAGATTAGGTTATGGCATACTTGGTTTTGACCACACCCCTTCTTCTGCCCCTTTACAAGAAACGTAAATTATCCTACTAGCGTACTTTTATTAGCGAAACTGTTCGTCTAAATCAGTGTCGGCCAAAAAAATACATACACAGTTCTTTCAGTTTTGTAATAGTGTGCGCCCAAGTGAGAGCAAAAAATATCTCTTTGGCTTACACTGTGAAAATTTTACTTAGCAGGAGGCTGATGAAATTTCTTACTAGGTTGCGTTATTTAATAATTAATAATAACATTAATATTAATATTGTATTAATAATATCAATATGCATATATTTATTATTAATATCAATATTACATATTTATTTGGAAAGTCATCTTTTACTAATCACATTTTACCTACTCCTAATAGTAATAATATTATTTATATTGCATATTACTTCAAAATAAAAAAAACACTGGTAGCGCACCCTCCTTTCTTCTGACAAATTAAGTTTTCGCTTCCCCAAAACAATTTTTAAAGAAAAAATATTCTAATTCCCACATTTGGTTGAACATTTTTTTTACGTGTAAGCATTTAAAATTACGTAATAAATTGCGCACATGCGTTGCATAGAAACGTAGTGTTAACTAGTCAAAAGCGAAACATCGACTGAGCACTCTTGTTACGAATAATCGGCATCGTCGGTGTAAAAGCACGACAGCCAGTTTTATGTTGGTTAAATATACGAAGTTTCACGAGGCACGCGTGCATAGGCGTCGGCCGACACTGGTCTAAATAATTAAAAGAAAATTCTATCAAAAAACATTCACATATCTTCAAAATTGCACAAAATTTTAGTACAGCGCACTGTGGGATTTTGGCTGCAAAAACCCCCTTTTTTGAGTGTAAAATATCAAAAATGTAATGATGCAGTTTTGTAGAGAATTGTTTAATTAAGATAAATTCATCATACAATTTTTTCTACAATTTTTTTTTTTACAAACGCGGTAACATAACGCGGTAAAGTCACCTAAACGAAATTCTGCAGTAACTGCCTTAGATTTTCATCCCATTTCAATGGGCTGGAAACATAATTTCTTTTTCTCGTATCTATATGATGTAAGTATATTTGAAAAATATAGTATTTCTGCATTAATTTAGAAGTAAAGGAATTGCATTACCGTAATATTTTAATATATATTTAGGTTCTTTTTTGAAGGCACTCAAAAAGTCAGTGTTTTTAGTTTTTCTTGGACAAAAAAAAGGTGAGCGTTATCGATCGTTGTGTTCTGGTTGCAAAAAAATGAAAGGTGGGACTGTCTTCTTTAAATTTACTCAAAAAAATCCACCAACTTTTCTCAATATTTTACAAACGCATAAATTTTATAAAAAAAGTCAATAGTATTACAACGAAATTTTGCAATTAAATGTAATAAAAAAAGTGTGCCTACTTTTAGGCATACACTTTAGCAACAATTTGTTAATAACTGATTGACAGCAATTCCAAAGAACAATGGCAATACCTCAAGGCGTTTCTTCTCCAATCCTGCACTTGTTGCTGATATAACTGGTGTTAATGAAGAACTAATAGATCGCTTCCGAATCATTCTGCAGATAATAACGTGTGGACAGAAAGTTGATAGTGTGAAGTTTCAAAAATTTGCATGGGATACAGCTGAGCTATTTGTTCAAAATATAAGTGGTACTTTATGCCTGTTACTGTGCATAAAGTACTTATACATGGAAAGGACATTATTGATGCAGCAGTACTTCCTAATGGTATGCTATCCGAGGAAGCAGAAGAAGCACGCAATAAAGATTACAGAAACTATAGATTAATGTTTTCTAGAAAGTGCAATAGAACTGCAACAAATACTGATGTTTTCCATCGTCTGCTTGCATCATCTGATCCATATATAAGTAGTATAAGACGTCAGCCGCATAAAAATCTGTTAGAACTAGATGATGTAGTTAAAGAAATGATAGTTGAAGAATAAAATTTATTTAAAAAAAAACGCTAAGCCATGGCCCCCTAATTTTTTTTGCAAATGTTCAGCTAACATATTAGTCTTTAGTTATTTATATAGATGTAAGTGCTGCTTGGCATCGATCACAAACTACAAAGGCTTAAATCTGTTTTTTTGAAAATCGTGAAAAATTAAATTTATCATATGGGCGTTGGGCGTGGTACTTAAAATTTTAATATAATTGAGGACTCAAATGCAACCACTGGTAGTAATTTTTATTAATATACATATGAAAATAAGGAAAATACAACGTCTTTTAGTTTTACGTCATATGGGAGGTAGGCGTGATTGTGGGCGGATTTTAACAAAAATTTATTTTTCATCTAATTTGGCAATATGAGAGATGTGTGCCAAATTTCAAAGCCCTACCTCGATTCCTTCGATTTTTTGCAGCAGCTTGTATGAAGAAATCCCACTGTGCAGCGTCTTTTTCTAATAACTTCGTTTTCTTAGAATAACAAAAAACTATCAGAAATTCGTATTTCTTACTTTCGATGAAAATAACTCCGTTTTTTTTAAATATATTTCATCCAATTTCTTTTCGTTGATAAATTCAATTTAAGCACTTAATAAACCATATTTGAAGAAAGCTCCAACGTATTCATTTTTTACTCCAAAAATCACAAAAGCTGTCATTTCAATAAATAAAAAAAAACTTTAAAAAAATTATTTGTTTGCCAATTATGAGGATCGATCCTTAGACCACATCATGGCTTCAAAACTAACAGTTGAGCTGACTATTTTTATTCAAATTGAAATGTACTAAAAAAATTTTCTAATAGAATTCGCAATAAAATTATATGACAGCACAATCTTTTGAATTCGAATAACAGCAGCCTATTATAGACGGAGAGCCAGCGCATAAAAAACTGTTTGGATTTAAAAAAGCTGATTTTCTGGCAATTGGTTATCGTAGTTATGTACACACACATACTGCGGTCAGTCAAGCCAACTGTAGAACAGGCGGGTCATAGCTGCGATCAAACATGTAATTTTTTCGGTGGTAATGAAATGAATTTAAAAAAGTTGAAAATTGTTTGTACAGGTTGGAAATTGCATATAAATAACAGTCATGGCAGTCAGTCAGTTTAATGTCGGAACGGAGCTGGTCAGTCAGCCCCAATATATGTTAAAAAAATAGGTAACGTGGAATTTATTTGAAAAACTTGAAACTTTTTGTAGGGGTACCTAATTGCATAGTAACCATAAATAAAATAGTCAGTCAACCATATTGTGGAACAACTCCCGTCAGCCAGGCCAAAAACTTTGCAATTTTTCTCAAGCGACTTACTTTGCTTGAGAGCATGTCGACTCTCCCAGCTCCGAAGTGTTGTTTGATGCATCAACACTTACTGTTTTCCTGAAAAAAAATGTTATATATTAAATAATCGAGAATTTATATTAATATGTAACCAGTGGTGGATTTAGGTTCGATGCCGCAAACTTCGTCCCGCCCTCAATTAATTTTTTTATTGAAATAATTTCGAGCAACCACGATTCCACCCGAAATTAATTTGTTATGAAACATTCACGATCGATAACTAACTAATGGTGCCAATCGAATTTCAATTATTGATTGAATGAAACAGTCTAATATCCCTTATTGACACGGAATGTAAGGAATGTTAGGTTGAGGGAATCACATGTCAGATCAATTCAATGATTTTTGATAGACAACGTTAGCAAAAGTAAACACAGATGAAGGCTTTCCGACGCGCGAACATGTCATATATTGTTAGCCATGCAAGAAGCTTGGGAATTCAAGATTAATAGTTATAGACCAGCTGGTGTCTATAGTCACTAGTGATGGGCAAACTAACACATAGACATGCATACTTGTGTGTGTGCCCGAAAGAGCGCGGCAGCTCTGCTTCAATTTACACTGTGAAGGAAAAAAAATCTTTGTAAACAATATGGTAACTGAACTGCAGATTCTTATACTACCCAGCAAACACTTTGTGAGTCCTCATAAGAAATGAGTAATTTTTATGCGTGTTTTATGATACTTCACAAAAAGGACTCATAAAACACTTAAAAAAGTATTCATTTAAGAGTAATTTTTATGCGTGTTTTATGATATCTAAAGCTGGGAACTTAAAAAAATAATGGCAATCGTGTGTAACGGAAAGAATTTTCTACATATTTTAAAAAATATTCAGCTTGTAATTCCAAAAGCTTCAGCTTTCTTTCTTCACCTCAAAAAGAATTATAATTTGCATGGCAAATGGAGAAGTGTGTTTGTAAATACATATTTGCAGAAGGACAAATACTGGCTTCGCAAATTAAACATTGCTCTTCATCATTTATATTTTCTATGAAAAAATAATCGAATTCCCATTGTTCGTTAAACATTTTTTTTTTGTGTACCTGAAACAGTTCAATGAAAAAGTTGCGCAGCGAGGTCTTACCCTCATGAGTGCTGAACGTCAACTGACATTAGGCTTGGGTAGTTCATGAACCAGCAGTGTTGCCAGAACTTTTCTGAGAAAAGCGCGAGATTTAAAAAAAATATCGCCCAAAATCGCCCAATGAAAAAAAAAAAATCGCCAAAAATCGCCATTTTTTCTAAGAAATTTATTATACTAGAAAAAACAAAACAAATTATATACATTTTTTTTCAAATAATATTGAGATCTGTTAATAGTATTAGATATTCTTATTTTCACATTTTTGAGATCTATAAAAAATAATAAAAAAGCTACTTCATTTTATACGAGAATTTTTATCGTTAAAGAACATTTTTTAAGAGACTATAACTTTTTAGAATTTTTCAATATGCAACTTTAAAAAAAAAACTTTTTGCAAAAAACGTAGTTTCTTCAGTCATATTAGATTCTTCCTCCGTTTCGTCAATTCTCGAAGTATTTAGTTCATACAAGATGAATGCCAACTTACAAATATTGTCAAACATTTTTCCGCCTACGGCTGTCTTAATTTTGTATGCCGATTACCAAAATTCTTCACTTTCAGATGGCACTTTGTTTTTGAAAACATTGCTCCATGGAAATGTCAACAAAGATTCGTATTCGATTTCTACTGCACGTCGCTCTTCAAGAGATAGATAATGAAGAGGGAGTTCACGGAAAGAAGGTCTTATATAGCTTAAACATCTTTCAGGACATTAAATAAAAGCATTTTCAAACATTTCTAACAGACTAGGTAATCGTTTTAACATTTCCTTGATTAAAACTGTAATGACATTCTTTCATTTTGATAGTATGTCTATCATAACAATATCATCACTTAATTTGTGAAGTGTTCTTCATGGAACTGATAATGAAATGTTAGGTCATTAATTCTGTTATAATTGCTTTTATCCGCTAAAATTTTATTTAAGCTGAATGTAGCTAAATTATCAAAATTGAAATTTTTGACAATGTCTTCTTTTATAATTTTTGAAACAAGTCTTTAAATAAATGTTGTGATTTCAACATAAGCTTGAAAAAAGTCAACTTTACTCGTTGAAAATATAAATTAAGTGAGTTGATGTTTTGAAGAAACGGTCTCAAAAAAAAAAATAAGTATTTCGATATAAATAAATTATCGGTAAGGGCTTGTGAGCTGTGTTCAGTCGCATTGTTAACAGAGTGTTCCAAACACTTAAAACAATTGTTATTTTCTTTAATTGGAATTTTAAACACTTTAGATGAGTTTATGAAAAAAGATTGTTTTTTACAAAAATCGCCCAAAAAATCGCCAGGCGATTTCCTAAAAATTTAAGCGCAAAAACAAGAAAAAAAGCGCCCAATTGGCGATAAATCGCCCAATCTGGCAACGGTGTGAACCAGAGACTATAGATTGTATAGACTTTGCAACTGAAAGCCACTTTCAACATTGAACAAATCGTAGGATGTAATTATCGGCACGGCGAAAAACATTGGCACGGGCAGCGAAAAAGCAGCGCTGACGGCAAATTTGTGTTGCTAGCATTTGTTGATAGACTCTAAATCCTATCAGCAATGTTGTCGGTAAGCCAAGTTTATTTTATTATTTTCATCGGAATTCTATGCGGACGGACGAGCTTGTTTGTTTACATTTTTTTGGCATGGTTTTTGTTATTGCTCTTCCTTCTTCCTTTGTCTGCAGGTTTTTGTTTCGCTAGGATTTTTAGCTTAATATTTGGCGATCGTCAGAAAATTTATATTTTTGCGATTTTGTCTATCTCGATGAAGCTATAGTAAAATCGCTGTAACTTTTTTAATTCAATTTGAATTGAAATGCACCCAAAGACTAAAATTTAGAAAATTTCACCTTTAAAATGACATCAACAATTATTTTTTCACTAAATTTATTATTTTTTTTTAACTTAACTTAATATTATATCTATCTATCTAAATCCACTAATTCTGAACCTATATAATAAATATAATTTATTTCATAATAAATATATTGGTCTAGCTGCCACTCAGGACAATCGCAAGCTAGAATAATAAGTCTTGTTGCTGCTGTATTTACCTTGTTGTCACTAAAATAAGCAATAAAAATATTTAAATAAATTAAATATACCTTGTTTTTTGTTGTAAATAAACTATGAATCAATTACACTATAACGAACAAGAAAAAAAATATTTTTAATTACACTATAACTTAATTTTTAAATGATGGCCTTAAGATCCATAAAGTGTTATATATTTTCGATCTTAATTTTATAAAAATATTGTGTAATTAAATAAAAAACTTATTTTAAATATTTCAAATACAAAATTCCTTTTAAAAAAATTAAAGTTAAAGTTAGAAAAATTTAACAAAATAAAAAAAAATTAAAAAATAAATAGAATTAATAATAAAAGCGAAATAAAAAAAACAACATTGAAAATAAATTAACGCAATAAAGCAAATTTATAAAACAAACAACATTGAAAATAAATTTTAAATAAAACGCAAAAACTAAAAACTTGTTAAAAAATATAACAGTTTAAATAAAACATTAATAATAATTTAAAAAATGCCATTTAATAAAAATTGTGAGAAAATTATATAAAAAGAAAGTGCTTAAATAAACCAATTAAAATAAAATATAAAAATTAAAGTGTCAAAAGTCGAAATAAAAAATATAAATTACACATAAGAAAAATATATATATATAAATATTAGTAAAAATAAAATATAAAACTGAAAATTAAGAAATGGATTTATTTAATTTTATTTGATTTGATTTATTGATTACTTATTTTTTATTGATGCATTCATATGCTGCTAAAACTATACCTTTTTAATTTATTCTTTCACTTAAAGAATAAAATAAAATATATAAAGAATTTTATTTTATTTTTATAAATAATATTGATTTTCACATTTAAATTTTTATTTATCAATTTTACAATTTTTGTTAAATTGTTATGATTTGATTTTAATTTAATGTTGTGTCATACTTTTAAGATTTTTAAAATTATTGAAAGTATTAAACAAATTGAATAAGTAGTTGGAAATTTGTACTTACAGTTTTTTTTTTCAGCGTTTTATAATTTTTTTGGTTTTCATTTTTATACATATATTCAAAATTAAAATATATATTAAAAATTACTATTTTATTCGACATCTTTAAATATCTTAAAAATAATACCAAATTTAAACTAAACAAATTTATGTCTTTATATTTTCAAGAATTAGAAATTATTTTTTATAATTTGATATTTTTTGTTTTAAAATTTTTTAAAATCTTTAAAGTATGAAACAAAATTAAATAAGAATCAAATAATAACAAGTTGACAAAAATTGTAAAATTGATAAATACAAATTTAAATGTGAAAATCAATATTATTTATAAAAATTAAACAATATTCTTTAAATATTTTATTTTATTCTTTAAGTGTAAGAATAAAATAAAAAAGCATAGTCTAAGCAGCATATAAACGCATCAATAAAAATAAGTAATCAATAAATCAAATCAAATAAAATTAAATAAATCCATTTCTTAATTTTCAGTTTTATATTTTATTTTTACTTATATTTATTTATATATTTTTTTCTTATGTGTAATTTATATTTTTTATTTCGACTTTTGACACTTTTTAATTTTTATATTTTATTTTAATTGGTTTATTTCAGCACTTTCTTTTTATATAATTTTCTCACAATTTTTATTAAATGACATTTTTTAAACTATTATTTATGTTTTATTTAAACTGTTATATTTTTTAACAAGTTTTTAGTTTTTGCGTTTTATTTAAAATTTATTTTCAATGTTGTTTGTTTTATAAATTTGCTTTTAGTTTTTTAATTTCGCTTTTATTTTTAATTCTATTTATTTTTTTTGATTTTATTTTATTTTGTTAAATTTTTCGACCTTTAACTTTAATATTATTCCAAGTAATTTTTTATTTTAAATATTTAAAATAAGTTTTTTATTTAATTACAAAATATTTTTAACAAAATTAAGTCCGAAAATTTATATAATACTTATTGGATCTTAAGGCCATAATTTTAAAATATTTTTTCTTGTTCGTTATAGTGTAATTGATTCATAGTTTATTTACAACAAAAAACAAGGTATATTTAATTTATTTAAATATTTTTATTGCTTATTTTAGTGACAACAAGGCAAATACAGCAGCAACAAGACTTATTATTCTAGCTTGCGATTGTCCTGAGTGGCAGCTAGACCAATATATTTATTATGAAATAAATTATTTTTATTATATAGGTTCAGAATTAGTGGATTTAGATAGATAGATATAATATTAAGTTAAGTTAAAAAAAAATAATAATTTTAGTGAAAAAATAATTTTTGATGTGATTTTAAAGGTGCTCAAATTTTCTAAAATTTAGTCTTTGGGTACATTTCAATTCAAATTGAATTAAAAAAGTTACAGCGATTTTACTATAGCTTCATCGAGATAGACAAAATCGCAAAAATATAAATTTTCTGACGATCGCCAAATATTAAGCTAAAAATCCTAGCGAAACAAAAACCTGCAGACAAAGGAAGAAGGAAGAGCAATAACAAAAACCATGCCAAAAAAATGTAAACAAACAAGCTCGTCCGTCCGCATAGAATTCCGATGAAAATAATTGCTGATAGGATTTAGAGTCTATCAACAAATGCTAGCAACACAAATTTGCCGTCAGCGCTGCTTTTTCGCTGCCCGTGCCAATGTTTTTCGCCGTGCCGATAATTACATCCTACGATTTGTTCAATACTGAAAGTGGCTTTCAGTTGCAAAGTCTATACAATCTATAGTCTAATCTAAAGTCTATAAAAGTTAACAAAATAAAATAAAATATAAAAATATAAAATTGAAAAGAAGAGTATATTTTTATTATTGTTTTATAAATAAACTAAAAGCTAATTTATAAAACAAACAACATTAAAAATAAATTTTAAATAAAACACAATAACGAAAAATTTGTTCAAAAATTAAACAGTTCATATATAACACAAATGATAAATCAGAAATTATCATTTTGTAAAGATTAAAAGAAAATTAAATAAAAATCGAAGTGTTAAAATAAAGCAATAAAACTAAAATTGAAAAATCAAAGAGTGTCAAAATTCAAATTAAAAAAATAAATTATATATAAGAGAAATATACATAAATAAATAAAACTAAATTATAATATATAAAACTGAAAATAAAAAAAGGATTTATTACTGTAACTTATTTTTTATTGATGCGTTTATACGCTGCTAAAACTATGCTTTTTTATTTTATTTTTACACTTAAAGAATAAAATAAAATATATAAAGAATTTTATTTAATTCTTATAAATAATATTGATTTTCACATTTAAATTTTTATTAATCAATTTTACAATTTTTGTCAACTTGTTATTATTTGATTCTTATTTAATTTTGTTTCATACTTTTAAGATTTTTAAAATTATTGAAAGTATTAAACAAATTGAAGAAGTAGTTGGACATTAGTAATAAAATTTTTTTTTATTCTTTTCAGCGTTTTTTATTTTTTTTTTGGTTTTCATTTTTATATATTAAAAATTAAAATATATATTAAAAATTACTGTTTTATTCGACATCAAATATCTTAAAAATAAAAACACATATAAACGAAACAAATTTATATGTTTATATTTTCAAGCATTCATAGATACTTTTTACAATTTGTTAACTTTTTTTCATATTATGATAATTGACTTGATTGAAAATATAAAATTTTTAATATGTACTTGAAAACATAAAGATATAAAAATTTTGTTCGTTTATATTTGTTATTATTTTTAAGATATTAAAAGACATTGAATAAAATGGTAATTTTTAATATATATATTAATTTTGAATATATAAAAATGAAAACCAAAAAAATTATAAAACGCTGAAAAGAATAAAAAAAAATTGTAAATACAAATTTCCAACTACTTATTCAATTTGTTTAATACTTTCAATAATTTTAAAAATCTTAAAAGTATGAAACAAAATTAAATAAGAATCAAATAATAACAAGTTGACAAAAATTGTAAAATTGATTAATAAAAATTTAAATGTGAAAATCAATATTATTTATACGAATTAAATAAAATTCTTTATATATTTTATTTTATTCTTTAAGTGTAAAAATAAAATAAAAAAGCATAGTTTTAGCAGCATATAAACGCATCAATAAAAAATAAGTAATCAATAAATCAAATCAAATAAAATTAAATAAATCCATTTCTTAGTTTTCAGTTTTATATTTCATTTTTACTTATATTTATTTATATATATTTTTCTAATATGTACTTTATATTTTTTATTTCGACTTTTGACACTTTTCAATTTTTATTATTTTATTTTTATTGGTTTATTTAAGCAATTTCATTTTTATATAATTTTCTCACAATTTTTATAAAATGGCATTTTTTAAATTATTATTTTTGTTTTATTTAAACTGTTATATTTTTTAACAAGTTTTTAGTTTTTGCGTTTTATTTAAAATTTATTTTCAATCTTGTTTGTTTTTTATATTTGCTTTTAGTTTTTTAATTTCACTTTTATTTGTAATTCTATTTATTTTTTTAATTTTATTTTATTTTGTTAAATTTTTCGAACTTTTACTTTAATATTATTCCAAGTAATTTTTTATTTTAAATATTTAAAATAAGTTTTTTATTTAATTACGCAATATTTTTAACAAAATTAATTCCGAAAATTTATATAAAACTTATTGGATCTTAAGGCCATAATTTTAAAATATTTTTTTCTTGTTCGTTATAGTGTAATTGATTTATAGATTACTTACAATAACAAACAAGGTATGTTTAATTTATTTAAATATTTTTATTGCATATTTTAGTGACAACTAGGCAAATACAGCAGCAACAAGACTTATTATTCTAGCTTGCGATTGTCCTGCGTGGCAACAAGGCCAATATATTATGAAATAAATTATATTAATTATATAGGTTCAGAATTAGTGGATTTAGTTAGATAGATATAATATTAAGTTAAGTTAAAAAAAATAATAAATTTAGTGAAAAAATAATTTTTGATGTCATTTTAAAGGTGATAAAATTTTCTAAAATTTAGTCTTTGGGTGCATTTGAATTAAAATTGAATTAAAAAAGTTACAGCGATTTTACTATAGCTTCATCGAGATAGACAAAATCGCAAAAATATAAATTTTCTGACGATCGCCAAATATTAAGCTAAAAATCCTAGCGAAACAAAAACCTGCAGACAAAGGAAGAAGGAAGAGCAATAACAAAAACCATGCAAAAAAATGTAAACAAACAAGCTAGTCCGTCCGCATAGAATTCCGATGAAAATAATAAAATAAACTTGGCTTACCGACAACATTGCTGATAGGATTTAGAGTCTATCAACAAATGCTAGCAACACAAATTTGCCGTCAGCGCTGCTTTTTCGCTGCCCGTGCCAATGTTTTTCGCCGTGCCGATAATTACATCCTACGATTTGTTCAATACTGTAAGTGGCTTTCAGATGCAAAGTCTATACAATCTATAGTCTTTGCTATAGTCTTTGCTCGAAAGGTAAATCGGTTCAAATCAATGGAATTCGTGGAATGAGCACTTCCTCGCCCTTGAATTTCCTACTCAAAAGCAGTGTGGCCATTTTAGCCTTTTTCAGGCTAGATTAAGCCTTTATTTTTGCGGTTTAGCCTGTGAATTTACGATTTAGCTTCATGGCTTTTTTTTAGCCTTTTTGGTTTTTAAAAACAGCTTTTTTTGGCATTTTTGGAGAACTGTCGAAAACGAAGCCTTACATTAAAAAATTGTTCCATATTTTGCCTATAGATTTAAGCTCGTGGCCACACTGCTCAAAAGCGTTCATCGTTGCTTGAATGACATTATTCTTGAGTTGCTTCACTACCAATTTTATACCCTTGAAGCATGATGATAACAGATCCAACCTTCAGTGGTAAATTATGCGGTGAAATCAATGAATTCAGGAACACTGTTCGATAATTGGTTGCTTCGTCTGGACACAATCAACTGATTTGAACGAATGTAATTGTCCAGAAATTGCACATTGAATTATGAAATTCAAATCAATTTTTTGTTTTTTTTTTATTTTTCCATTCAAAATGTATGAAATATCGATTTTTCGAGAAAATTCCAATTTTTTTGCTGTTAAGACGGAGACGAATACAAAAAAAAAATAAAAAGACAGCTCGAATCGGACGATCCGTTCTCCAGTTATGAGCGTTCTTATGTATGCCACTCTGTTTTGTTTATATATGACACTTATTCGGACATGACAATCTGACTGTTTTTATTATCCGTCGCTCGCTGGTCATCAGTGGGGCTTAAACGTGTATTAGCTCGCCGCGCATTTGACTGACTTCGTAGACCTATGTTAGGCTCGTCCTCTCCTTGGAGTTGTAATGAACACTGTACGACACAAGAAATTACCAATTTCAATTCTTTCGCTTTGGGTTCTTCCTTATTTTCTTTTTTCCTACACCACATCAGTATTGAGGCGAACAAAAAAAAAATTATTAAAATCCAATTGATATTTATATATTCAGAAGATAGAAGATAAGAATAAGATGAAAAACACGATTGGTTTTTGTCTAAGAAAAATATAATAATAATAATAAAATAAATAACTGGCCATTTCAGCCCTTGAAAGGACTTTGACCTAGCTTCTTATGATCAATTGTGTTGTGCGTGTTATTAAGTTTGTACACAATTGACCGAGAAATGGACCTACAGGCTTAACGCCGACTCCGAATGGCGATGAACGGAATGTTCTTATTCTCAAGAAGCTTTACATGGCATTTTTTGATTACTCTATAAGGTTTGCCATTGTCTGCAGAGGTCGCTGCTGGGGTTCGAACCTGGGTCTCCAGGTTGACATAGCGGCCACGCACTTTAACCAACTACGCCACGGACGCCAAGAAAAATATAATAGGCTGCTATAATTCGAATTCAGAAGATTGTGTTGTCATATCCTTTTATTGCAAATTCTATTAGGAAATTTTTGTAGAACATTTTAATTTGAATGAAAATAGTCAGCTCAACCGTCAGTTTTGAAGCCATGAGGTGGTCTAAGGATCGATTCTCACAATGAGCAAACAAATAATTTATTTTTAATTTGGTTTTTATTTATTGAAATTACAGCTTTTGTGTCCTTTTTATAGTAAAAAGTGAATATGTTGGATCTTTCTTCAAATAGGTTTTATTAAGTACTTAAATTGAATTTATCAACGAAAAGAAATTGAATGAAATGTATTCAAAAACAACGGAGTTATCGGAGTTAACGGAGTAAGAAATACGAATTTCTGAAAGTTTTTTGTTATTTAAAGGAAACTATGTTAGTAGTATGTTAGAAGACGCTGTACTACAATTTTTTGTGCAATTTTGAAGATATGTGAATTTTTTTGGTGTATAAATAACAGAATTTGCTTTTAATTATTTAGACGAACAGTTTCGCTAATAAAAGTACGCTAGTAGGATAATTTGCGATTCTTGTAAAGGGGCGGAAGAAGGGGCGTGGTCAAAACTAAGTATGCCATAACCTAATCTAGGATTCAAGTAATGTGTGTGCGAAATTTGAGTTAAATCCGTCCAGCCGTTATGATTTGTTGGCTATTTAAAGTAGTCTGATGTGGCAATTCCCATACAAAATTACCAATTTCGATTTTTTTTCGAAAACGTTCACTAACTTTAGTTGTTTTTTTTCGGTTCAACATGATCTCATATAATCAGCACGTGCTGTTGTTTTGAACACAAATCTCGCAATGAAAGGCAAAAAACTTGTTAACAAAAAAAAAAAAAACCGACTTCAAAATCACTACAAAGTAAAAAATAATTTTAAATAACTTTTCCCATTCATTTCTTGGTCATATTTTAAAAGCTATTTATATGTATTATAATATTGGAAATCTTATCATTTACATTTTTTTTATTTTGTTTTAGTACCATCAATATATTAATTGCTTTATGAACATAAAAGCTTTGAAGTCGGCGCTTATCTTACTATTCGACATCTTTTTATTTTAATTTTTTCTAATTTGTTTTATCATAAAAATATTATTAACTTTATGAATATAAAAGCTTCTTAGCGATCTTTTTTCTATCAGTTGGCAATTTTTGAGTACGCTGAATGTAGCCAATGTGTTCCATGCATTATTTTTGCAGCTGTTACACACTATGTCATATTGAATATGAGCTTTACAAGCTCACCCAAACCAGTTTAGTGCGAAATTTAATGTGTATAAAGCTTTTAAAATTACTACAGTGTCACCAAGGCACCAAATAGTGCACGGATGGTAAAAGATCATGATTGTGTATCAAAGATGAGCGCCGACTTCAAAGCTTTTATGTTTATAAAGCAATTAATATATTGATGATAATAAAACAAAATAAAAAAAATGAAAATGATAAGATTTCCAATATTATAATACATATAAATAGCTTTTAAAATAGGACCAAGAAATGAATGGGAAAAGTTATTTAAAATTATTTTTTACTTTGTAGTGATTTTGAAGTCGGTTTTTTTTTTGTTAAAAAGTTTTTATTTCTTCCTTTTTAGAGAATATGAAATTTTTTATGTAATTGTATTCTTGAGGAAAATTATAAACATGAAACTGTGTTCTTAAAAAATTTGTTTTATTATTTCCTGAAAGTTTGTTGGCTATTTTTCATTTCTGTTTCTTTAAAATTAGTGCCACGCCCTATATGTGATCCCGCCCACTTTATTTACCGTACCTTATAATTATTCTACCTAGCCCTGTGCCAAATTTCAGTTTCCAAGTTTCAATATTAACTGTAATATAGTACTTTCCTTAAAGTGCCACACCCTGTATACAATCCCGCCCACTTTTTTAATGATTCTACCTACCCACCTACCTGCATACCAAATATTAGTACGCTAGTGTCAATATTAACTAATATATAGTATTTTTATAATATTGACACGCCCCTTTGTTGCATAACTCCCACTTTCTTTACAGTAATTTTTTAAAATTGTGTCTACTCCTGTAATAAATTTCAGTACCCTAGTGTCAATACTATTTGAGATACAGTGTTTTTTTAATAAGACCACACCCCTTTGTCAAATAACGCCCACTTTATTGATCGTAATTTCTAATAATTGTGTCTACCTTAGTATTTTTACTGTAAATTTCAGTACCCTAATGTGAATATTAACTGAAATACAGTGTTTTTCTTATATTGACACGCCCCTTTTTCGAATATCGCCCACTTTTTTAAAAAAAGGACCTCCGCGTTCATGGTATCTATCTGTTGACAAAAAAATTACGGAAATCGGGCAAGTGCTTTAGGAGTTATCGATGTACATACATTTAAAAAAAAAAAAAAAAAAAAAAAAAGAACGGACAAACCAACAAACTTGAGAACCTCCTCCTTTTTGAAGTCGGTTAAATAGAAGAAAGAATATATCAATGCTTTGTTTACAACTCATTCATGGTATAATTAATCAGGTAGGTGTGACAGTTTTCAATCGAACATGAATTGTCAAAAATCATACAAAACAAAGCAAACAAAAAAAAAAACAAAACAAAAAACAGACGAGTTTGACAATCTATGAACGATCTTGTGAGAAAATAGCCTGTTGTCAAACCTACCTGTATAATTGTATCATGAACTCATTCTTTGTCAAGAATAACGGGTTGCATTCCGCTACGCTCATTTCAAATGCATGTCCACTACAGTTGACAAGGTTAACGAAAGGGTTAAACTAATGACAAAAAGTAAAGTTTGAATCAAACCTTATTTAATCTTTGCTTCGCTAAGTTTTGGAAACAATGTTTTAAAAAAATTTAATGCCGATCCATTTCTGTCCAAACATTTAAAAAAGTTTTTTACCACATCAAGTTTTATGTGCGGTGGTTGGAATAGAATTTACTTTTTTACCAGATTTACATTTAAAGTAAAATGATGATTCTATAAATAAGGTTCATTTTCAATAGTTTTAAAAGATGCGATTCTTTTTAAAAACACCAAAAATTTGTGAACACATTGACAAGTATATAGACATATGGTAACACATATTGGTACAATCAAATAATGGAAACCGGAGGAGGGGATTAATTTTAACTTTTGTTTTGATTTTGCTTTTCATAGTTTTTTGTTTGAACCTAATGGATCTTATCAGTCAAAGTGCATCTGATAAGGTTCGTCGCTATTGCTACACTAAGGGAAATAACGCATATTAGCATTATCCACGCCTGAGCATAACTTTTTTTTAAATATTTACGTGGATAAATCAAATGTTTTCCTTACAACTCGTTTTTTCCCCGTATTTAAATTTTATTTATACCACACATGTACACACATATTCCATACAAGCAACAACAGCATCGCACGCAGGTTTCTTATAGTTCTCATTTAGTTAATGTTGCGAGGGTAATATAGCATAGAAGTTTGGCAATTATGATTTGCGATGCATGATGAAATCATGTAGGGTGGAGTGACAACTTGGTATTTTCTCAAGAATTTCTTGAACCGGTTGTCATTTACCTGCGTAATTTACTTCTTATTCTTTACTTTCATTTTTATAGTTTATACTATTTTTGACATTTGATGCCATATTATTGCACCAACTGTCAAAAATAGTATAAATTAGAGAACGAAAAAAGAAAATAAAATATTCAAATAAATGGGAAACAAATGGGTGGGAAGTATTCAAATAAATTGTTGTTGAATTTAAATGCTTTTATATAAATTTTCCTTAAATGCGATAGTTTTATTTTCAAATAGTAAATATTTGAAAGATTTTTAAATATATTCGTGCATAATTTTAATATATTTTTTATTAATTTTATTTGAAATATTTTAATATTTTATTTAATCAAAAAAGTATTTAAATAAATTTTAAATATATACGTGGTCGATTTAAATAAATGCGTTATTGGTGCAAAATGACTCGCTTTTTGGATAAATTAAAAAAGTTTTTGGATAAATTTAATATTTTTTTCCTTTAGTGTAAGTATGATGCGCCAAATGAGTAAAACACTTTTTTCATAGAATCTAACCCCCCTAAAACCAACTTTTATGCGAAATTTTAACATCAGTTCTGTATAAGTACTGTTGAATTGAAATGCAACTCTGCAACCCAAACACATATTTCCCAGTATTTAACATAACCCAGTTGTTATTCTTTTTAACTTACATTCGCTTTTCACTCTGAACTTATAATTTTTGTTAAACTAATACTACTCCTAATAAAGCAATGAATTTAACACCACGTGTTTTTTAACCGGTCTGCGCATAAATTCTGCCAACATAGGTTATGGGCCCAGAGATTGATCGAATATATCTCTAGCCTGGTTAGTGAACGCTGTCTATATTTGATTGTAATTAAAATTTTGTAAAATGGCAAATTCGGTGGCTAATATTGAAAAATTAAGCGTTGAGAATTATGCTACGTGGTGTATACAGATTAGGAGCTTGCTGATAACCTTGGACTTGTGGCGTCCAATCATTGAGGAGTGTCCGGAGGCAGGTACGGATAAAGCAACTTGGATGAGTAGTGACCAGAAAGATCTCGCAACAATAACTTTAAGCGTCAAGCCAAGTGAATTAATACACATCAAAAACTGTGTCACGGCAAAAAGTGCTTGGAATGTCTTAAATTCACTTTACAAGGCGGATACAGCTTCAAGGAAGGTAAAATTATTCAAGAAATTAGTGTAGTTTAAACTGAATAATTCGGAGAGGTTTTCATTGCAACTAAATGAATTTTGTTCTACGATTGATGAGTTGAAAGAAATTGCAATTGTTTTAAATGATGATTTATTGTGTGTGCTTTTGTTATGAAGCCTTCCAAATGAAATGAACAATTTTGTTGTTGCCATAGAAAGTAGGGACTCACTTCCAACATTCGACTCTTTAATTTCTAAAATTTTGGAGGCAGAACAACGAAAAGGTGACAAAATTGAGGGATTTGGCGAAAACGTGTTTTCTGCAAATTCTAGAAATGAAATCAAACGGTATTCTAGAAGTTTTAACAACAACAATTACACTCCACAGCAAAACAGCCGATTTCGAGAGAACAAAAGCAGAAATCAAAACGGAAACAATTTCAACAGCAACATAAAATGCTACCGATGCGGAAAGAGGGGTCATATACGTTCTCAATGCAAACATTCCAGTGGCATAAGTGCAGCAGATGAAGCAGCGTGCTCATTATTTGCTGAAAAAACTAGTGTCAGCGACGTTTGGATATTCGACAGCGGTGCGACGTCGCATATGTGCAGAAATGCTCACTACTTCGAATCTCTTGAGAAAACTTTGCAGAAAATCATTTTAGCATCAGGTGAGAGTATTTACGCTCAAGGCATTGGAACTATTAAATTAGTGACAGAATACTCAACTGTTACACTCAATAACGTATGGTATGTTCCTGATCTTCACTCAAATTTTTTTCTCTATTGGGAAAGCAATTGAATATGGCAATTCTATACTGTTTTCGGCGAATGAAGCAATAATGAAGAACAAAAAGAAAAATTGTGTTTTGACAGCTAAATTAGAAAGTGGTCTATTTATTATTAAATTAAAAGCGAAAAATTCGATTGAAAATGTGAACAGTGTTATTAATGAAATCATTGTAAATAAATGGCACAAAAGATTTGGACATATAAATATAAACGATTTAAATAAACTATCGAGCAAAAATATGTGCCACTATGGAAACTATGGAAATATTTATTCAAAAGATGTCTTAGAACTGGTTCATAGTGACTTATGTGGGCCTATGGGTGTAAAAACTCTAGGTGGCGCATCATATTTTATATCATTTATTGATGATTATTCGCACAGTATAAACATTTATTTTCTTAAAAACAAATCCGATGCATTTGAAGCATTCAAAAATTTTGCTGCGACCGCGGAGAAGCAGACAGGCCGCCAAATCAAAATTATGCGAACTGATAATGGAAAAGAATTTATAAATTCGCAGTTTCAGAATTATTTTTCCAGTCGAGGAATTGTGCACCAAACAACTGTTGCATACAGTCCACAACAAAACGGCGTGGCCGAAAGGGCCAATAGAACAGTTGTTAAATTGGCTCGCTGTTTGTTGGAAGCATCAGGGTTACCTCAAAATTTGTGGGGTGAGGCTGTTAATGCAGCAGCGTACATCCGGAATAGGTCACCAACGAAAGTTCTTGCTGAGATGACTCCATATGAGAGATGGAATGGAAGAAAACCAACAGTGTCACATCTTAGGATTTTCGGTTGCGATGCTGTCGCTTTAAAGAAACGACCTAAACAGAGGGGCAGTAAATTTATGCCTAAAGGTGAAAAATTAAAATTTGTTGGATATCAAGACAACACTAAAGGCTATAGGCTCTTCAACATGCATACGAATGCTGTTCTCAAAAATACAACGTTGATTACCAAGATACTTTTGCACCAGTGCACAGTGGTCTAGAGTCGCAATTTAGCACGAAAAAAGTCAAATAAATTGAATTACTATGTTAACATAATAATCAACATAGTAGTAATAATAATTTAGTATTGTGTATAACTTACACATACATTTACGCACATTTATTTAAATAAAATAAAGATATTAACTTAAATTAATTTCACTATTTACAAAATATGATAAACACACCTTAAATTACGATTTTGCTAATATTTATTAACTTATTATTCACTATCTGAACTCGAATCAACTTTGGCACTTGTATTGAAAATAGATGGGCATTTTAGTAAATTTATAGCTTCAGGATCAAGTTTCAGCTTGTTTTTTTCATTTTTCTTTTTAAGAGAAATTTGTGATATCATTGGATCTGAAGATAGAAGAAGATAGTTCAATAAATCGTCATTGGTATGACATGCTGAATCCTTTCTAGTTCTGTGCTCTCGGACAAACTTAAAATCCTTATTTTTGGCTTCCTGAGCCTCTTCACCGAGCTGGCCGATAGGCAAAATAGCGTGACTGATAATATCCGCACCATGAATTAATATTTTATGTAGGCTTATCGGCATATAGTACCATGGATACAGCTCAACGTATTTCTCCGCTGTTTCTGTAGTGAACTTTTTGAATTTTTCGATATCTATTTCATAACCACTCGATATTGTTTGAAGAATAACATGAAATCTTTGTATGATTATTTTGTCGACTCCGGTTGTATCGGCTGCTTTATCAGCATTACGGAAAAAAACTCTGGCAGTGTTACCTGTATTTGTTGTCCCATATCCAGGCTTAGGTTGGTCAACTAGAATACCAAGTTCTTTTCTACATCGATCTATAATAAATTTCTTTCTTTCTTTCATTTTACTTTTATTATCTTCTCTTGCCTGCCAACACTTAATTTCCATTCTATAACCTATATGAAGACAACACTCAAAGAAACGTATCCAAGAATGTAGACTAGATAGCCCAAAATCTAAATTATCTATTATAGGTGCTTTCATATACACATTTCGTAGGTTATTCATTTCCTTCGGAGTGGCCTTACATATGTAGCAGCTCAGTGTTGATTTTGTTCCTGATAAAGCATTACAAATTTTTCCATCCAACATACTCAAAACAAGTTTAAATGTTACATTTTTCCCATTGTATGAAAAGTCACGTAAATCATTAATTTGCTGCTTTATATTTTCTGTTTCGGTTAATATCGTTTCAGGAGTTTCTTTACAAAATTTAAATTTTATTGGCCTACAAAACTTTGTCGATGATGGAACGGGATTTTGCCATAAAATTTTGGTATCGTCTTTCATGTCCCTTAATTGGATCGGCACAAGTGAGCATATTAGTACAGATGAATCATCCTTGCAATTTTTTACTAATTGTCTGTAATTACTTTGCCCGGAGCTTCCATCTATTCCCCATTTACAAAACAAAACCAGCTTGTCACTAGAATATTGTTCAATCACTTCCGCTTGTAGTTCACAAATTCGCCTTATAGTAAGATCCAAAAGATCTTGTAATTTAATCTCGGCTTCTACTTCATTCACTATAATGGCATTTTTATCTGGATAACACGCCTGTTTTGCAGACAATATTTTATTCCAAGGAGGATAAATGTCTGCTTTACATTGTTTAGCCGCTGCTCTATAAGCTAAGTACGTAGATTTACTTGATTTTGTGGTGATAATCAAACTTAATGCTTCTTCAGGTGTCAATGGCTGCAATTCGTGATCTCCAGATTGAGCTGAGATATAGGCACGTTTATAAGACTTAGCGCGCTTAGGAGACTTTTGTTGAGTTACATCCTTAACTACATCGGCTGCAGTTCGTTTTTCACATTTTCTCAAACTTACTTGGGTTGCGAATGAAAGTTCTTCGGTACTCGTTGTTGATACCAACTCTTTGACTTTCATTTGTTGGCTTCTCTTACATAATTCTTCAAACGCTTTGTGTGGTCTCCCTTGCACAGAAGGTCCTGGAGTAGCAGTGTAATTTTCTGTTTGGTCTAATTTTATAAATAGCTTCAACCAATCTTCATTTTTTAACAAAAACTTCCCTCGGTCTCTGTGACAAGGTTTCCAGCGTAGTTCAAGTTTTTTAATAAATTTTTCTAAAATTGGCTTGAGAACTTGAATGGTAATATCGTTTTTCTCCAAAACATAAGAAATCAACTCATTACAAGCCATCTCTCTTGCCAGATGCTTAGATGAATGCCATTTCTCGAATAACTCTAAATGAGTCAATACTGAAAAAAATTAAAAATAAATTGACGGCGCACGTAAGGGCACTTTTTTTTTAATCTAACATTGAGACCCTAAATTAAACTACAAAAAAAAGGTATTTTCAAAACCTGCAAATGCCTGCACAATTTCTAAACCCTCGTATCTCGAGAATGACTTGCAATATTTTTATTATAAACCGTTATGATATTTCTACACTATAATAATGCACAAACTTACCATCATTGGTATCGGACATGATAAGGATAAACCACTAAACACAATATTAACAAAAAAACAGATTACAATTGATACAAGCAACAAAATAACGTGAAAGTAATGAACTACTACGTTTTAACATAAAATAGCAAGCATCGAGTGAGTCAACTTTAACTGATTGTCGGGTCTGAATATCAACAGATTTTTTGTAGTTTGATACAATTTCGATGACATACATCATAATCAGGTATGGGCAGAGAGCGCTCTGGGAGCGCTGAGAATAAGAATTGAGAGCAAAGGCTAATCCCAGTAAGTACATTCATGCATGCCGCATTGAGAATATATGCATGCGTCTGATGCTCTGCATGCATGCCAGCATAAAGGCATGTTCATTTCCTTTTTGCATGGCGATGTCATACAAGAGCATGTGTACAGTGAACCCGCACAATTACTAATACTGCATGCATGAGGAATTAGTAATACTGTATGCATTCGTTAATACTAATACTGTATGCATACAATATCATGAATACTGTATGCATGCGTCAATACTAATACCGTATGCATGAGTAAATACTAATGCCGTATGCATGCAATATTATTTGGTGTGGCTGGTATATTTTCGTGAAAATATTGTGACATTTTGTGCAGCTATTTATATATGTATTTTGTATTGTTTATTTTAATTTGTGTGGTGGTCTGATCTGTGAACTGATCTGATCAAGACTTCAATTGATACTGCAGGTCATTGATGTTTTGTTAGAATTTTACAGTTTGTTAGAATTCGCCGAAATAAGTTTTGTTTGGTTTTTACGCCTCAGAATCAAGGACACTGCAATTTCGCGTTTGCTATTTGTGTGTTTTTTGTTGTTGGTAATTCTGGGTTTTCCACTAATTCTTCGCTGTGCAAATTACATGTATACTGTATGCATACAAAATCGGTTTAACCAAAATTTATCGGAATTTAATAAAATTTTTTAACTACACATGCTCGGTACATTCGTTAGTACTAATACAGCGTGCTTGTTTCAGCATGCATGCTACTTTATATAAACAACATGCATACTGTTAGCATAAAATAGCTGCAAAACAAGAATTTCAGTGATTCTGATGAATCTTTGTTTTTTTTTATGACAATGCATGCCTTGTCCATACTTCTGCATGTGTACAGCATGCATATTTCGTGTATGCATGCTACTCTGGACTTACTGGGATGTAGCAACACAAAACGCAACAACAAATCAAAGACAAAAGACAAATACAGAAACAACACAGAAGCTTTAAATGTAGTGGTGCCCATACCCGATCATAATGATACCGTTATACCTCTGAATCATTCAAAAATAGCACATTAATTTTTTTACTTTTTTCGCGCTAAAATACTGTTCTAGACTATAGTGCAGTGGTTCGTCATTCAATAATACGATTGTTGCTAGCGTTGTCGGCACGGTATAGATTGTTGGTTAATCATGTAGACATCGTGGCTGCTTATTTGAATGGCGACTTAGAAGATGATGTGTATATGTTTCAACCTCCAATGTTTGAAGATCCCGAGAATATTCATAAGGTCTGTAAATTAAACAAAGCGCTATATGGTCTTAAACAGGCAGGTCGGGAGTGGAACAGAAAAGTTACCCATATCTTACAACAACTGAATTTTAAGAGATGCAATTCTGACACCTGTGTATATATTAAGCAAAGCAAACTCAATGTTTGTATCATTGCTCTGTATGTCGATGATATGCTGTTGGCGTGTTCGAGTCAGGGAGAAATGGTGAAAATTATCGATTCTCTGAACCTTAATGTGGAAGCTGTTGACCGAGGTCCAATATCATTTTACCTTGGAATGGAAATCGAAAGATCAAATTTGCGCGGCGACATTGTTATACATCAGAGGCGCTATACTGAAGAAGTTCTACAACGCTGGGGTATGGCAGAATGTAAACCTGCGGCAACTCCTTGGGCAGCTGGCACAGTGTTGCAAAAATGTGACAAACAGTGCGAAGGGTAAGACATCAAGAGCTATTAAAGTTTGATAGGTGCTCTTATGTACTTAGCAGTAATTTCGAGGCCAGATATTGCTCACGTGGTATCGAAGTTATCACAATTCAATTCGCATCCGCATAAAGAGCATATGCAAGCTGCTAAATATGTTTTGAGATATCTTAAGAAGAATCCAATAGGTAAATTAACATTTTCTAACAACCAAGAAAATTTTGTGTGTTTCACAGATGCTGACTGGGGTTGTGACTCATGCGACCGTAAATCGTTCACAGGGTACATAATGTTTGTGGCAGGTGGCCCTGTTGCATGGGAATCGCGAAAGCAGTCAGTGGTTGCACTAAGCACGATGGAGGCTGAGTACATAGCTCTATGTCAGGGTACTAAGGAAGTCGTTTTTCATCGCGGTCTATTGAAAGAGATGGGTTATGTGGATTACATAAGCAAACCAACAACAATATTCTGCGACAACCAAGGTGCTCAATTTCTTGTCAAAAATCCGACGGTGCAGAGAAAAAGCAAGCATATAGACAAACGATATCACTTCATTCGGGAGAAATACGAAAATGGAGAAATTGAAGTTGAGTACGTTTCTATGACTGAGAATGCGGCTGATATACTCACCAAAGTTTTGACAAAGGCGAAGCATATAGATGCGTGCAGTATTTTAAGAATATAAATGAAATATAATTTTTAATTTGAATTTTTCGGTGTGTTTGGATTGAGCGGGAGATTGTTGAATTGAAATGCAACTCTGCAACCCAAACACATATTTCCCAGTATTTAACATAACCCAGTTGTTATTCTTTTTAACTTACATTCGCTTTTCACTCTGAACTTATAATTTTTGTTAAACTAATACTACTCCTAATAAAGCATTGAATTTAACACCACGTGTTTTTTAACCGATCTGCGCATAAATTCTGCCAACAAGTACGAAATTAACCCTTAAACAGATTTTAAGTTTTGACTTATTTCTGGCATTTAAGTTGAATTTTCAGCTTAAGTGTATTCAGAGACTTATAGTAGAATTTTATGACAAATTTATGAAACACTTTAACCCGTTATATGCTTGTTTTGTAATTTACCCTTTTATGATAAAAGGCAAAAAAGACCCATAAATTGAGAAGTAAGGGGGTTAAAATGTTCCACAAAAATATTTCTCGTTGTATTTTACATAAATCCTCAGAACACATTCTATGACCAACATGTAAGGATAACATGATTTCCTATGCCGATTCACTATAATAATGTTCAAAAAGGGAGACACTTAAATCCCTATTAAAATAAGACTAATACGTAAACTTTCAAAGCGCCGATACACGTATATTTTTTTCCCCTTCTACCAGAATGCATTGTCGGAACCTTGTTATTTTGAAAAAAAATTGTTTTTGTTGTTCAGTGTTATCAACTTTCACATTTATTTATGGGTTATTTTTTTATATTTATTAGTAATTTGTATTTCAATATTTTTAAATATATTTTCCGTGGCACAGCATAAACAACCAAAAAATGTAAATTTGACATTTTCTTGTGCTGCTTGTTCTTATAATGCTCGAAGACATTTTTCCAGCACACTTCTAGCCACTTTCGAGCTCCTCTCTCTTTTGAGCTAGAAAAAGTACGGAAACACATTCCAGCAGCTTACAATTTACTACAATCAAGTACGGAAACAAACCTAATGTTATTCATAAATAAAGCAAAAGGTGGTTTATTGGAGAAAAATTTCATTTCATCAAATTTGACTAAAAAAAATAATGGTCAGATTGTTTTGCAGATAAGTTTAATACAGCAGGTATTCTTTAAATAACAAAAAAGTGGCTCACCTGTTCTAAAATTGACTACAATGTCTATTAAAAAAATAGTATCACTGAGGCAGTTGAAGGCAATCCATCTAGTGCTGAGGTCATCGTTGAAGAATGATATAGCGACAGGCAGGATAATAAGATTGGCTACTAAGAGAAGAAGCATACAAAGATCCCAATAGAATCTAAAAATAGGTATAAAAAAGTAACACTCGAACAGAATTAGTTACAATCGAATGAATAATCTTTAAAAATTAATAAATAAGCAAACCTGAAGGAGCTGCATGGATGAATTACCCAATGTCCTGACGATTTCTGACGGATTCTTTCTTTCACTAAAGCTTTTCGACTGCCAAATAGTTTCATGGCAAGCCGATTGTCTGTGGGCTGAAACCATGATTGCAGTTGACTCTTTAGAAAATTTGCTGAAACTTTCTCGGAAACAATTGGAATGGAAGGCATCGGCTCCTCTTTGGGAGTTCCGTATAATGAAACATCATCAAAGTGCACCTGTAATAATTACCAATAATTAAAATGTGTGTCATTCTTCAATCTTCTCCTATGTCCTACATAAAATATTCAGTACACAATCTACGCACTTAACATGAATGATTAAAAAAAATGCCCTATTCTTAGAATACATAGAATAAACCTTTGTCCTTGCCATTTCGCTTCCCTGGTCGCATATTAGTAGAGCTTCATCATCGAAAGCCGTGACAAGGGAGTCTGTGCACGTATTTTCAAAAGATATCCGTAAATCATTCTCATTCAAAACGGAACAATCGGAGCAGCGAAAAGATTCCTCACTTTCTCCACAGATTAATCTGAAAAATAAAAGTTCAAACTTTTACTTCATATTTTATAAAAGATATTATAAAGTTAATACAAGTATCTTAAACAAAAGTTTGTCCAAAGTCTGGATTTATCTCAGACAGTTAGATATAGGAGGACTTTTTCAAATATTTTGCTATGAATTAAAAAAAAAAATAATCTATGAGTACTATTTATATTAAACATATTACAGATCATGCCAAAGACTATAGATTGTATAGACTTTGCATCTGAAAGCCACTTTCAATATTGAACAAATCGTAGGATGTAATTATCGGCACGGCGAAAAACATTGGCACGGGCAGCGAAAAAGCAGCAAATTTGTGTTGCTAGCATTTGATGATAGACTCTAAATCCTATCAGCAATGTTGTCGGTAAGCCAAGTTTATTTTATTATTTTCATCGGAATTCTATGCGGACGGACTAGCTTGTTTGTTTACATTTTTTTGCATGGTTTTTGTTATTGCTCTTCCTTCTTCCTTTGTCTGCAGGTTTTTGTTTCGCTAGGATTTTTAGCTTAATATTTGGCGATCGTCAGAAAATTTATATTTTTGCGATTTTGTCTATCTCGATGAAGCTATAGTAAAATTGCTGTAACTTTTTTAATTCAATTTTAATTCAAATGCACCCAAAGACTAAATTTTAGAAAATTTTATCACCTTTAAAATGACATCAAAAATTATTTTTTCACTAAATTTATTATTTTTTTTAACTTAACTTAATATTATATCTATCTAACTAAATCCACTAATTCTGAACCTATGTAATTAATATAATTTATTTCATAATATATTGGCCTTGTTGCCACGCAGGACAATCGCAAGCTAGAATAATAAGTCTTGTTGCTGCTGTATTTGCCTTGTTGTCACTAAAATATGCAATAAAAATATTTAAATAAATTAAACATACCATGTTTGTTATTGTAAGTAATCTATAAATCAATTACACTATAACGAACAAGAAAAAAATATTTTAAAATTATGGCCTTAAGATCCAATAAGTTTTATATAAATTTTCGGAATTAATTTTGTTAAAAATATTGCGTAATTAAATAAAAAACTTATTTTAAATATTTAAAATAAAAAATTACTTGGAATAATATTAAAGTAAAAGTTCGAAAAATTTAACAAAATAAAATAAAATTAAAAAAATAAATAGAATTACAAATAAAAGTGAAATTAAAAAACTAAAAGCAAATTTAAAAAACAAACAACATTGAAAATAAATTTTAAATAAAACGCAAAAACTAAAAACTTGTTAAAAAATATAACAGTTTAAATAAAACAAAAATAATAATTTAAAAAATGCCATTTTATAAAAATTGTGAGAAAATTATATAAAAATGAAATTGCTTAAATAAACCAATAAAAATAAAATAATAAAAATTGAAAAGTGTCAAAAGTCGAAATAAAAAATATAAAGTACATATTAGAAAAATATATATAAATAAATATAAGTAAAAATGAAATATAAAACTGAAAACTAAGAAATGGATTTATTTAATTTTATTTGATTTGATTTATTGATTACTTATTTTTTATTGATGCGTTTATATGCTGCTAAAACTATGCTTTTTTATTTTATTTTTACACTTAAAGAATAAAATAAAATATATAAAGAATTTTATTTAATTCTTATAAATAATATTGATTTTCACATTTAAATTTTTATTAATCAATTTTACAATTTTTGTCAACTTGTTATTATTTGATTCTTATTTAATTTTGTTTCATACTTTTAAGATTTTTAAAATTATTGAAAGTATTAAACAAATTGAATAAGTAGTTGGAAATTTGTATTTACAATTTTTTTTTATTCTTTTCAGCGTTTTATAATTTTTTTGGTTTTCATTTTTATATATTCAAAATTAATATATATATATTAAAAATTACCATTTTATTCAATGTCTTTTAATATCTTAAAAATAATAACAAATATAAACGAACAAAATTTTTATATCTTTATGTTTTCAAGTACATATTAAAAATTTTATATTTTCAATCAAGTCAATTATCATAATATGAAAAAAAGTTAACAAATTGTAAAAAGTATCTATGAATGCTTGAAAATATAAACATATAAATTTGTTTCGTTTATATGTGTTTTTATTTTTAAGATATTTGATGTCGAATAAAATAGTAATTTTTAATATATATTTTAATTTTTAATATATAAAAATGAAAACCAAAAAAAATAAAAAACGCTGAAAAGAATAAAAAAAAATTAATTACTAATTTCCAACTACTTCTTCAATTTGTTTAATACTTTCAATAATTTTAAAAATCTTAAAAGTATGAAACAAAATTAAATGAAAACCAAATAATAACAATTTAATAAAAATTTTAAAATTGATAAAAAAAAAATTTAAATGTTAAAATTAATATTATTTATAAAAATTAAATTAAATTCTTTATATATTTTATTTTATTCTGTAAGTGTAAGAATAAAATAAAAAAGCATAGTTTTAGCAGCGTATAAACGCATCAATAAAAAATAAGTTACAGTAATAAATCCTTTTTTTATTTTCAGTTTTATATATTATAATTTAGTTTTATTTATTTATGTATATTTCTCTTATATATAATTTATATTTTTTATTTTGAATTTTGACACTCTTTGATTTTTCAATTTTAGTTTTATTGCTTTATTTTAACACTTCGATTTTTATTTAATTTTCTTTTAATCTTTACAAAATGATAATTTCTGATTTATCATTTGTGTTATATATGAACTGTTTAATTTTTGAACAAATTTTTCGTTATTGTGTTTTATTTAAAATTTATTTTTAATGTTGTTTGTTTTATAAATTAGCTTTTAGTTTATTTATAAAACAATAATAAAAATATACTCTTCTTTTCAATTTTATATTTTTATATTTAATTTTATTTTGTTAACTTTTATTGTTTCCACACTTAAATTTTTTTTCCAAGTAATTTTTTATTTGAAATACTTAAAATAAGATCCATTTTGAATTTTTTTGTTTTATTACTAAATATTTTACAGAAAATTAAGTCTTAAAATTTATAAATATAAAACTTAATGGATCTTAAGACTTTAATTTAAAAATATTTTTTCTTGTTCGTTATAGTGTAATTGATTTATAGTTTATTTACAATAACAAACAAGTTATATTTAACTTATTTAAATATTTTTATTGCATATTTTAGTGACAACAAGGCAAATACAGCAACAACAAGACTTATTATTCTAGCTTGCGATTGTCCTGCGTGGCAACAAGGCCAATATATTATGAAATAAATTATATTAATTATATAGGTTCAGAATTAGTGGATTTAGATAGATAGATATAATATTAAGTTAAGTTAAAAAAAATAATAAATTTAGTGAAAAAATAATTTTTGATGTCATTTTAAAGGTGATAAAATTTTCTAAAATTTAGTTTTTGGGTGCATTTCAATTCAAATTGAATTAAAAAAGTTACAGCGATTTTACTATAGCTTCATCGAGATAGACAAAATCGCAAAAATATAAATTTTCTGACGATCGCCAAATATTAAGCTAAAAATCCTAGCGAAACAAAAACCTGCAGACAAAGGAAGAAGGAAGAGCAATAACAAAAACCATGCAAAAAAATGTAAACAAACAAGCTAGTCCGTCCGCATAGAATTCCGATAAAAATAATAAAATAAACTTGGCTTACCGACAACATTGCATATAGGATTTAGAGTCTATCAACAAATGCTAGCAACACAAATTTGCTGCTTTTTCGCTGCCCGTGCCAATGTTTTTCGCCGTGCCGATAATTACATCCTACGATTTGTTCAATATTGAAAGTGGCTTTCAGATGCAAAGTCTATACAATCTATAGTCTTTGTTGTTTGTTTACAGTTTTTTTGCATGGTTTTTGCTCTTCTTTCTTTTTCGGTAGATTTTTGTTCCACTAGGATTTTCTTTACTTACTTAGCTGAACATTTTGTCGATCGTCAGATAAGTTATATATTTCCGTTTTTGTCTATCTCAATGGAGCTATAGAAAAAACCACGTAACTTCTTAATTTCTTATTGGATAAAAATGTACCCAAGAACAAAATTATAGAAAATTTTACCATCTTTAAAATGCCATCAAAATTTTTAGTAAATTTATTATTTTTTTTTTTTAACTTAACTTAACTTAATATTATATTTATCTACCTAAATCCACACCTGCTGTACCTATATAATAAATATAATTGCATTTACAATAAATCATATTGGTCTAGTTACCACGCAGCACAGAGGAGTCGCTTCATACATTTCTTGAAAAAATATGAAAATATTCTTGAAGAATATGGAGTGGTCCTATGATAGTGAAATTTTGCATGCTTGATTAAAAGCATTTAATTAAGAAACGCCTACCTCCCATACAAAGAGACGTTATCAAAAATGTAAAATATCTTTTTATTCCACAAAAATTCATATATGGACTTGAAATTTTGTAAATAAGCTTAAACATGCACTCGAGTACATAATCCAACGAAATTGAGTGAAAACTATAGCCACCTCCCATATAAAGTGGCTTTATAAAAAAACAAAAGCAAAAGTTTTCTGTTAAAACTATGACGAAAATGTCTTTGCGAATAAACATTTTATTGACTGCTTAAGACTTTGAATATTTTTTTGTTCAGCCGCGGGGGTATTTTAACTTCGGCCCAGTCAAAGATCATTTCTTACTAGTTATTTAATAAAATAAAATAAAATTAAAAATGAGAGTACAGCGGACTCTCACAAATTAGTACCATTTTGTTCCACGGGTGGTTCAATTTAGGAAATGTTCTAATTTCTGGACTTTTTTTTCACAGAAATTCAAAAGAAAAGATAGATACGGTTTAAAAAAATGTATGTTAATTTAAAGGAATTTTTATTTATTAATATTTAATGTTTTTTAGCATAAAACTCATATAATTCCCATATTTATATATATATCAATGAGCAAAGTGCATTCAAAATTGAAATGGTAAGTTCTAATTTCTGGACAATTTGTGAGAAGAGTTCTAATTTGTGGGAGTGTACTGTATAAGTGAAAAATAAGCAATTTATGAAATAAACAAAATTAAATTTAAGTTTTAAATTTAACCTAGTAACGAAAAATTTGTCGAGAAATAAAACATTTCAAATATAACATAAATATAATTAAGAACTACATTTTATAAAATTATGAGAAAATTAATTGAAAAGGAAATTGCTAAAATGAAGCAATTAATATAAAATATTAAAAATTTTATATTTTTAAAAATTAATAATTTTTTTTTAATATAAAAAACGAAGAAAGTCAAAATAAAAAAAATATAAATTATGTACAAAATAAAATATATAAATAAAACAATAAAAATATAAATATTAAAATATAAATCCAAAAATTGATTTATTTCACATTACTTGATTTGATTGATTATTTATTTTTAATGGGGGCGTTTACACGCTGCAACACCTAAGTTTTTAATTGGATTTATGGATTTATTGGATTTATTTACTTTACCTTATGTTTTAAAAAAATATATAAAAAATTTTATTTAATTAATTTTTGATTTTTCTTTTGTTAGATTGCTGATATTTTTAATTTTTACTAAATTTTTTTTTCATAATTTTTGGATTTTTAAAGTTGTTGAAAATACTAAACAAATTGATGAAACTGTTGGAAATTTGTGTTTGTTTTTTTTTTTATTCTTTTCAACGTTTTTTATAAGGAGTGTGGTTTCATTTTTTTAATATAATAAAAATTACTATTTTATTCTTTATCTTTAAATATCTTAAAAATAATGAAAGCATTTTTGTGCTGCTTTCAATATTCTACAAAATGGCTCTAAAAGAGTATAAAAAAGAATTACGCAAAGCTCAACGACAACCCTGGAGAAATTTTTGTGAAGAAATATCACAAACCTCCGAGGCGTCGAAATTTAGGAAAATTCTGGCATCTTGTCCACCTAACCCAAGCTTCATGAAAAAAGAAGACGGAACCTGGACCACCAACAGTGAAGAATCTCTTAATATTTTGGTAGAAACTCACTTCCCGGGCTGTTCAAAGATAGGGAATGCTCCAACACAAAAGGTGCATTTTTCATCCGTTGACAACTCTCTGCAAATAATTACACAATCGAAGCTAAAATGGGCCATAGCAAGTTTCAAACCGTTTAAGTTTCCAGGACTTGACGGCATAGCCCCAATTGAAATTCAAAAAACTTACGACATCATACGCCAATGGCTTATGATAATCTATCAAAACTGTCTTGACCTAAATCACATCCCAAAACAATGGCGACACGTGAAGGTAGTCTTTATACCTAATGCAGGAAGAAGCTCGCACGTAAACCCAAAAGACCTTCGACCAATCAGTCTCTCATCTTTTCTTCTTAAAACTCTCGAGAGACTAATAGACATCTACTTGAGACAAAAAATAGAAGTAAATCCTATCTCACCAGCACAACACGCCTACACCAAAGGCAAATCTGTGGAAACGGCTCTCCACTCCATAGTATCTATCATTGAAAAGTCCCTTCATCAGAAGGAATATACAATGATAGCCTTCATTGACATAGAGGGTGCCTTTAACAACGTCAAGGCGGAGGCTATCACAAATGCGCTGACGGAGCTTGGGATGGATTCTGCGCTGATAGCACTTATAAATCAAATGCTAGTAGGCAGGATTATAAGCGCGAGTCTCGGAGCAGCATCCACGCTAAGATCTGTACCAAGGGGAACACCTCAGGGAGGAGTTCTCTCGCCTCTACTCTGGAACCTAGCGGTGAATGAACTACTGGGTAAACTAGAACAAGAGGGGTGCAGGGTGATAGCCTACGCCGACGATGTTGCTATCGTCACCTCAGGTAAATATGTGTCCACCCTTAGAGATATTATGCAAAATTGTCTTAACACTCTCGTAAACTGGGTTACCGGCTGTGGACTTAGCGTTAACCCCGATAAAACCGAGTTAGTGAGCTTTACCAGACAACACAACTTGCCCACTATTAGTCCTCCAAAACTGGGAAATACAAGACTAAACTTCTCAGAACAAGCAAAATACCTGGGTCTCATTTTAGATAGGAAACTAAATTGGAAACCCAACCTGCTCGAGAGAGCCAAAAAAGCCAATATAGCCCTATACACATGTAAAAAAGCAGTGGGTAGCAAATGGGGATTACAACCTAGGGTAACTCACTGGCTTTATACAGCTGTTATTAGGCCAATATTGTTATACGGTGCTATAGTCTGGTGGCCAGCACTAAGCAAACAAACACACCTTAATATACTTCGCAAAGTTCAACGGTCAGCAGAGCTGTGCATCAGTGGATACTTTGCTCCATCTAACTCCACTAGATATCCTAACAAAACGGATAGCTGCAAACACAGCAATCCGTTTAGAAGCCACTTCCCAATGGAAAGAGGGCACAATAGGACACTCTGACACCAGGAAACTCACTCCTCAAATACCCAAGAATATAGACTACATCACTCAAAAACTTTTATTCCACAAAAAGTTTGACGTATCAATCCCCTCCAGATACGAATGGGATATTGGAAGCCCTCCACCAAACAATGCCACTAGAATCTACACTGATGGATCAAAACTAGATGGCAAAGTAGGGGGAGGAGTCTACTCTGAATCCCTAAACATTAACCATGCCTTTAGGCTCCCCGACCACTGTAGTGTCTTCCAAGCGGAAGTCACTGCCATACATGAAGCAGTCACTTGGCTTCAGATGAACGAAATATTAGCAAAAGATATTTGTATTCTATCTCATAGTCAAGCCGCTTTGAAAGCCCTGGAATCTGTTGAAATAACATCAAAAACAGTCCTAAGTTGCCGCAGATCTCTAAATGAGATGGCAGAGGAGCTCAATATATTCCTATGCTGGATCCCCGGACATAGAGACTTCCAAGGTAACTGCAAAGCAGACAAACTCGCTAGAAACGGTACCATCAAACCCCTATCGACAGATAAGGAACAAATTGGAATACCTCTCGCAACATGTAAGCTACTGATAAATGAGCTATCCCTTGAAAACACCAACATCAGGTGGTCAACGGGTAGTACATGCAGTATAACGCGTCAAGTTTGGCCAACACTGAACTTAAGACGCTCAAAAGAACTGTTAGAACGTAATAGGCGCTCTAACAGGACACTGCCTGATTGGAAACCATGCCCGAAGACTGAATATTCTCCATAACGACTTCTGCAGAAGCTGCAGAGATGAGGAGGAGGTTGAATCCACAACACACCTTCTCTGCACATGCCCAGCGCTGGCCAGAAAGCGCCATCTCTTCCTAGGTAACTGGTTCTACAGTGACCTAGACGAACTCTCAAAAACTTCGGTCTACCGAATACAAAGCTTCATAAATAGCTCCAACTGGTTCAGATAGAGTGGAAATAATTAACCCCTGGTATCACAATGGGCCAAACTGGCCTAAGTGTGTCTCATAGGAGACAGCCACGTTAACCTAACCTAACCTAAATCTGTAATATTTTTTTCAAGGATAAAAAATTATCTATTTTTTGTTTTAAAATTTACATTATATGCATGCGTATAAAAAAAAAATTAGTTATAAAAGCCTGAGGAAAACATTGCTTCGGAAAATAATCGGTCAATTCAGTGGCAAATTGCGCAGTGCAGAGAGGTAAACAAATAAATTACAAATTTTGAAAATCTTGAGAATAAAAAAAAATATGTAACAAATTTGAAAATAAAAAGAATTTAACAAAATCCAATTCTTAAAATTTTTTAAAAGATATAAGAAGAAGTGCAAAAATAAAATAAAAATATTGTTGAAAATATTAAAAAAATATTGAAAAAATTTTTGAAAACCTTGAAATTTTTTTCAGTCTTTGCTTTTTAAGTAAATAAAAATTTGAATTTGGTAAGATTTTCTTTTTCTATAAAAAATGATCGTGTCGAACATAGGATCATCAAATGCTTACTAATTATATATTTTGCGAATTGTCAATCGTATTTGTCAGTTTTAGAAGTACATTTTCAAAAATAAGACACGGTGTAAAAATAAAATAAAAAATAATAGTTTTTGCTTTTTGTAAGCGCCTCAATACAAAATAAATAATTAATCAATCAAATTGAATAAAATAAAATAAATAAACTTTTATGTTATTTTTTATATATATTAATATTTTTTATTTTTTTAATTATATTTATTTATTAATTTTATTTTATACATAATTTCGATTTTTATTTTTGACTTTTTTCGTTTTTAACTTTTATATTTTATTTTAATTCATTTATTTTAGCAATATCCTTTTCATTTAATTTTCTCATAATTTTATATAATGTTATTCATAATTGTTATTTATGTTATATTTGAACTGTTTTATTTTTCAACAAATCGTTCGTTACTTTCGTTGATTTTGTTTATTTTATGTTATAAAGTGCTTAATTTTTTTACTTATACTCTTATTTTTAATTTTATTTTATTTTATTTAGTAAATATTTTTTTAGCACGTTATAGTGTTATTGATTTATCTTTTATTTACAATAAGGAACATGCGTATTTACTTTATTGAAATAATTTTTATTGCTTATTTAAGTGGCAACAAAGTAACGACATAGAGCAGCAACAATAAAAACTAGTAGGTCTACCTGGCGGTTGTCCTGCGTTCCAATTAGCCAATATGATTTATTATGATAAATTATAAATTGAAATTGAAATTTTATATAGGTAAATAATGCGGGGTATAGGTAGATATATATAATATAACAGTTTTAACAGTTAAAAAACTGAATAAATTTAGTAAAAAAATATATAAATATATTTTTTATAATTTTGTCCTTGGATACATTTCAAGCCAATAAGAAAATTAAAAGTTACATCGTTTTTTCTATAGCTCCATTTAGATAAACAAAAACGGAAAATATAACTTATCTGACGATCGACGAAGTAAGTAAAGAAAATCCTAGTGCAACAAAAATCTACCGAAAAAGAAAGAAGGGCAAAAACCATGCAAAAAAACTGTAAACAAACAATGCTTAGAATTCCAATGAAAAAATAAAACGTAAACAAGGCCTCACGGCAACTTTGTTGATAAGATTTTGTCATTTTAGAGTCCATCAACAAATTCTAGCAACTTAATCGTCTTTGATGTTGGCTTACAACCAGTGTTGCCAGATTTTTTTTTTAAAACTGCAAAATCTTGAGAAAAAAGCTGCATTTCAAACACAAAAACCGCCATTCTTAAAAACGATTTATTAAGCATTTTTTTCATTTTTTATTAAAAACAGAAATTAAACAAATTCATTTGTATATAAAATTGTTGTATTTAATATATTAAAAAACTTCTGGTATTTTATTCACATTTCAGATCATTTTAAGATAAGTAATTCAGGTATTTTTAATGTTTGTTTTTTTTTTGCATATAATTATTATTATTTGCAGTAGTTGTACATATCACTATTGAATTTTTGTATCGTATCGGTTGGAATTTCTAGCTGTCGCACTAATCTTGTCGCTTTTGCCAATCCAACCTTTCAAGAAATTATTTTCATCACATGATCTACAAGGCCTTCTGGCTTAAAAAGAAAACTGGAGCAAATAGAGAAGTGAGGTTGGTTCATGTTCAATGTTCAATGCGTGAAGTTGGCTGAAGCTGCTGCTGAAGTTTAAAGCAGGTCTGCTTTAAAAAAGTAATTTAACCATAATGATGTTTTGGTAAAGAGAATTTATGAAAACTACATAAGATTTTATATTTTCATAAAAACTGCATTTTACCCTGAAAAACTGCATTAATAATGGAAAAACTGTCTTTTTTTTTAAAAACTGCCAACCTGCTCAGAGTTAAAAAAACTGCCATTTGCAGGGAAAACTGCCATTCTGGCAACACTGCTTACAACCTTCCGTCGCTTGCAAAAATAGGTCTGTTTCCGTACTTTACACTGTGTAAGATGTGTGCAAGAGAGTAAAAACGAAATGTGAGAATAGTTGCAAAAGTACGGAAACAGCTTCTGGTAAGTTTCAAGCACAAAACAGCTGATTTTGACTGCAGACGGCAGCACAAAATTTTAAACACTTTCACTCAAATTATTAAAAGCAATTTTTAATGCAAAACTGAACAATTACTTAATTTTTATTTATTATTATTTATTTATTGTACGAAAATTTCTTTTAAGGCACACAATTTGTGAATTTATTAATCGCAAAACATAAACAATTATGAAATGTAATTTGACATTTGCTTCTTCTTATTGATGCTTATTCTTCTTGATGCTTGTTCTTACTTTACTCAAAGTCTTGAGTTCTAGCACTCTCTGTGCACTTTGTGTGCTCGAGAGAGCGATTTTATGCTTGTTCTTCTTCTCCCATTTTAAGCACAGAAAGTACGGAAACAGAAAATAGTGTCCCACAAGTTACACAGTGTGCGTACGGAAACAGACCTAATGTTCTTGCAACTTGTCCTGTTACATTTTTGCTTGAATTTATTTTACAATCCTCTCTTGCTTGCACTAAAAATATGTTCCTCTTTTGCTTTCAACGCGTCATATAGAAGAAAGTAGGGCTGATCGTTTCTTTTTTGTCGTTCGTGTCTTGTTTCGTGATACGAATGATGGTCTTAACATACTGTGGAATTTGACATTAACAATTTAATTGAATTTCTTTGTTTTTATAAGAATCATTATTGAAAACGTTATCTCTTTTTTAGCGTTGCTTAACGGTAAAAGTAAAAACTCATGATATAATAATACAAGGAAGCATTGACAGTAACTTGGGAAAACATTTCCTGTCAAAAAATATACTTTAAAAGCATGGTATAATAATACAAGGTAGTATTGACAGTTGCTTGGGAAACCAGCATCTGTCAAAAAAAAGTCAAGAAAGAGAGCGTTCAATTATTGCTTATGTTTTCGCCATTGTTTATGTTTCAGCGCTTGCAAATAACCAAACATTTGTTTACAAAATATTGCCTATTTTATTTAATCAATAGTGAATTATTATTACTACAACGAAGATAACTTGTGAACTTTGTGTTATTAAGTGCAAACATAAAAAAAAAATGTTGAAAACGTTCAAATGCAGCAACCTCAGCAGCAGCAGATGCATATGTACGAAATTAAAGAAGTTTTCAATGAAAATTAAAACACCACGGCTGGAAAACGTTAAACACATATCACACATAATTTTTTCACAACTTTCATTATTATAATTGTTTATTTAACGTACATATTTTGTGGAATTTTTTTATTTTTACATTCGTTTAATTCTTGTTGCACTAACAACTGTTTTTGACAGATTCTGGTTTCCTTGTTGCTGAGAAAATCAATACTTGTCAATGCTACCTGTATAATTGTATCATGGTACTACGTGAACATCACTGTTACAAAACTAGAACTACAAAACCTTATCAACGAAGTTGTAGTAAAGCCATGTCTATATTTGTTTTCATAGGAATTCTAAGCCAACGGACGGCTTGTTTGTTTACATTTTTTTGCATAGTTTTTGTTGTTTCTCTTCTTTCTTTCTTTTTCTGCAGGTTTTTGTTTTGCTAGGATTTACTTTACTTTTTAGCTTAACATTTCGTCGATCGTCAGAAAAGTTATACGACCTACGAAAACATGATGTAATATTATATGTCTGCGCATATAATAAACATCTGCTTTCAAAAAAAACCTTCTTCACGCCTTCTATGGTTTAATACCAACAAAATGTTGGAACCTAGATTGATACGTGATAAAGAAGTAAACAAAAAAGCGCAACAACAAAATCTTTGCAGAATCAATGCAGTCAACTTTTTGAAATTTTGCGACTAGCAAAAGAGTAGAAAAACATTGCTTTGACAAAGTATAGCGCTTCTATAATTCCTCTTTGGTTTTATTGATCTTGCACCTATTAGCTTGTCAAAGTTAGTGGACTGCTAGAACCACTGAGACTACTGATGAGTCGGAGTAGCGTCCGACGAAACCATGGTCTAGTCAGCTTGGTTTAAGTTCTGCAAAGAACTTTGTTGCTGTAGCAACCTGTTGCTTCATGAATTATTTGGCATTAAGCTCACAATATAATTCTTAAAAAAAATGTTTTTTAAGAATTATAAAAGAAATTATACTTTTGTGATTTAGTCTATCTCAGTGATGGGCAAATTTTCGGCTCCTAAAGTACTCAAAGTGCAAACGAGTGCTAAACAAAGGGCACAACTACTTGCGGGGAAAGGGAAACGACAAAAATTTCTACATCCATCCGTTCATGATGTTCATCACCAATAGCTATGAATGGAGCTCTCAATGGAGCTATAGAAATCGTAACTCTGTAACTTTTTTCATTCTCATTGGATAAAAATGCACCTAAAGACAAAATTGTAAATTAAATTTTTTTGCATGGCTTTTGTTCTTGCTCAACTTTTTTAGTTTTGCAGGATTTTATTTACTGTTTTGGCTGCATTTCATTGACCGCCAAAAAAGTTATATTTTTGCGATTTTGTCTATCTCAAGTTATAGAGCTATAGAAGAATCGCTGTAATTTTTTTAATTCTTCTTGGATCTAGTGATCTAGTGACAGATATCCAGAGTACACTGATGATGTGGAGGGAACACTTTTCTAGGCTTCTGAATGGCGACGACGACAACAATCCCGCCAATAGAGATGATATTCCGGAATCCCCAATTTTGGACGACAGCGTTGAAGTTCCGCTGCCCGACCATAGTGAAGTCTTGAAAGCTATAGTTCGGCTTAAAAACAACAAAGCCGCAGGAGCCGATGGCTTACCTGCTGAGCTCTTCAAGAATGGAGGCGAAGCTCTATTTAAATGCATTCATGAGCTTCTATGCAGAATATGGTCGCAAGAATGCATTCCAAATGATTGGAACCTCAGTGTGCTCTGCCCAATCCACAAGAAAGGCGATCCCACAATTTGAATATCGCATATAAAGTTCTGTCGAGCGTACTATGTGAAAGACTGAAGCCCATCGTAAACCAGCTGATTGGACCTTATCAGTGTGGCTTCAGACCTGGCTAATCCACCATAGACCAGATATTTACGCTACGACAAATCTTGGAGAAGACCCTAGAAAAACAAATCGATACACACCATCTTTTTGTCGATTACAAAGTCGCCTTCGACAGTCCAATAAGGAATCATCTATATTCCACCATGTCTGAAATTGGTATTCCTGCAAAGCGCATCCGCCTTTGTAGAATGACACTGAGCAACACCAGCAGCACAGTTAAAATCGGGAAGGACCTCACTCCTCCATTCGATACCAAACGAGGTTTCAGACAAGGTGATTCCTTATCGTGCGACTTTTTCAACCTAATGATGGAGAAGATCATCCGAGCTGCTGACTTGAGACGGAGTGGCACGATATTCTACAAAAGTATTATGCGTATGCTGATGATATCGATATCATCGGCCATAATACACGCGAAGTCAGCGCAGCATTCTCCAGGTTAGCGAAAGAGTCGAGTCGAATGGGTCTTGTAGTGAACGCAGATAAGACGAAATACCTAGTGTCAACAAATAAACAGTCCCAGCGTCTTGGAAACCACGTCACTGTTGACAATATCGCCTTCGAGGTTGTTAAGGACTTCGTCTACCTGGGATCCAGCGTAAACTCTTTCAACGATGTCAGTATTGAGATAAAGCGAAGGATAACTCTTGCCAAGAGGTGTTACTTTGGGCTGAGTAGGCAATTGAGAAGCAGAGCCCTCTCTCGACGAACAAAACTCACGCTCTATAAGTCACTTATCATGCCCGTCCTATTATATGCAGCACAAACCTGGACGTTGAGCAGTTCTGATGAAAAGACTTTGGGAGCCTTCGAGAGAAAGATCCTTCGTAAGATCTATGGTCCAATCTGCGTCAATGGCGAGTACCGAATTCGATGGAACCACGAGCTGTATGAGCTGTACGCTGACATCGACATAGTTAAGCGTATTTAAATCGAGCGGCTCCGCTGGCTAGGTCATGTTGAGCGAAAGGAAAACGACGCTCCAGCGAAAAAAATATTCGATTCGGTGCCCGGTGGTGGTCAACGCAGAAGAGGACGCCCACATCTTAGTTGGAAGGATCAGGTGTTGGATAACCTGACTACACTTGGTGTTTCCAACTGGCGCCAGCAAGCGCAGAACAGAAATGGCTGGCGCAATTTCTTATACGAGGCCAAAACCGACTTACGGTTGTAAGCGCCAGATAAGTAAGTAAGTAAGTAAGTAAAATAAATACAGATAAAGAAATAGAAAAATCGCTGTAACTTTTTTTTCAGACTGAATTTTATTCAAAATATTTAATAACTAAAAAAGTCAAAACGGATCTAAATTTAAATATTTCAAATAAAATTGAAGTTATAGTGTGGAAAAATTAACAAAAACTTAACAAAATAAAACAAGAAAAAATGAAAACAAAATTAACGAGTGTAAATAAAAAAACGAAAAGCTTATTTATAAAATAAAAAACTTTACAAATAATTTTTAATTAAAATGCAATAACGAAGTATTTGTTAAAAAAAATTCAAATATAACACAAATAATAAATTCATAAATGCATTTTATAAAAATTATGAGAAAATTGAACAAAAATGAAAGTGCTAAAATGAAGCAATAAAAATAAAAAAAAAAAAAATAAATAACTGGCCATTTCAGCCCTTGAAAGGACTTTGACCTAGCTTCTTATGATCAATTGTGTTGTGCTTGTTATTAAGTTTGTACACAATTGACCGAGAAATGGACCTACAGGCTTAACACCGACTCCGAACGGCGATGAACGGAATGTTCTTATTCTCAAGAAGCTTTACATGGCGTTTTTATTACTCTCTGAGGTTTGCCATTGTCTGCAGAGAGGTGGCGGCCGTACAGTAAAATTATTTTAATTCATATAATTTTCTGTCGCTGCTGGGTTCGAACCTGGGTCTCCAGGTTCTTTGACATAGTGGCCACGCACTTTAACCAACTACGCCACGGACGCCACGGACGCAATAAAAATAGAATATAAAATTAAAAAGGGTCAAAAGTGTAAATAAAAAATATAAATTATGCATAAAACAATTTATATAAAAATATTTAAATAAAAATGAAATAACAAGCCAAAAATAGATTTCTTTTCTTTTACTTGATTTGATAGATCGATTACTTATTCTTTCTTTTATGCGTTTACATATTGCAACAGCTATACTTTTTTATTTTATTTTACACTTTATCATTTTTCTTTAAAAATATATAAATAATTTTATATAATTTTGATCAAATAACACTGATTTACGTATTTTAATTTTTATTACTTAATTTCACAATTTTTTGTTATATTGTTTATATTTTTATTTAATTTTGTTTTCATACTTTCAAGATTTTATAAATTTGTGTTAATTAAAGAAATTGAACTAATTAAAAAACTTAAATTTACTATTTAATTATTTATCTTTTACTATTTATTATTATCTTCAAAATAATGGAAACATAAATGGAAAACATTTATATACAAAAATAAAATAAAAACCAAAACATTAAAAAGTAATATAATATCAAAATATGAACAAAAACAAAAAAAAAATTTTAATATACAAGAAAAACTCAAAAACTTTAAACATTATATTTTCATTTTCTGTCATAAAATCAAAACATTTTATTTGATTTTATTTAATTTTTAATTTTTATTTAATTTTAATTTTTAAACTAATTATTATTATTATTTTAATTTTATTGAATTAATTTAATATTTTATTTAATTTTATAATTATTATTATTATCAACATTAAAATTTTACATTAAAAAGACATTAAGAACATTTAAAGAATGTATTAAATTTTATTAAAAAGTAATAAATTATCATAATATGAAAAAAGGGGTTAACAATTTTTAAAACAAAACATATCTAATATTTAATGCTTGAAAAAATATTACAAATTTCCTTTATAAAGCATTTTAAAATTTTGTATTCTTATCTGAGCAAAAATTTTGTCGAAAATAAATCAAATTTATCGAAAACAAAATCCAACGTCACATTATGAAAACATAATGTTTAATGTTTTGGTTTTTATATTATTTTTTACACAAAAATTTCTTTCGATTATATTTTTATTTTTTTTTAAGATTTTTAAAGATATCGAATAAAATGATAATTTTAAATATATAAAAACTAAAACCAAAAACAACAAAAAACGCTGAAAAGAATAATAAAAAAATTTAATTACGAATTTCCAACTATTTCTTCAATTTGCTTAACACTTTAAACAATTTTAAAAATCTTAAAAGTGTGAAACAAAATTAAAAAAAAAGCAAAAAACAACAGTTTAAAAAAAATTGTTAAATAAATTAATAAAAATTAAATTTGAAAATCAATGTTAAATCAAATTAAATAAAATTCTTTATATTTTTTTAAAGCAATAAGGTAGTGTAAAAATAAATTTAAAAGGTATTGTTCAAATCAAATAAAATAAAATAAATCCATTTTTTAATTCTCAGTTTTATATTAAATTTTTATTTATATTTATTTATATATATTTATCTTATACTTAATTTATATTTTTTATTTTGACTTTTGACACTTTTAATTGCCTTATTTAAGCACTTCAATTTTTATTTAATTTTCTCATAATTTTTATAAAATGGTATTTTTAAATTATTACTTATGTTATGTTTAAATATTAAATGTTTTATTTTTTAACAAATTTTTTCATTATCGCATTTTATTTAAAACTTATTTATAATTTGTTTGTTTTGTACATAAGCTTTCATTTCTTTTTATTTTCTCTCGTATTTTAAATTTTATCTTTTTTTTATTTTATTTTATTTTGTTAACTTTTAATTTTTCCACACTTTAATTTTTTTACAAGTAATTTTTTATTTGAAATATTTAAAACAAGATCCGTTTTGACATTTTTAATTACAAAATATTTTCAATAAAATTCAGTCTAAAAATTTATATCGAACTTAATGGATCTTAAGGTCATAATATAAAAATATTTTTTTCTCGTACGTTATAGTATAATTGATTCATAGTTTATTCACAATAACAAATAAGGTATATTTAAATTATTTAAATATTTTAATTGCATATTTAAGTGCAATCTATTTGTTCTAGCTAGCGATTGTCCTGCGTGGCAACTAGACCAATATATTTATTATGAAATAAATTATATTTATTATATAGGTTGAGAAGGGGTGGATTTAGATAGATAGATATAATATTAAGTTAAGCTAAAAAAAAATTATAAATTCAGTATAAAAATTATTTTTATGACATTTTAAAGATGGTAAAATTTTCTATAAATTTATTCTTGAGTGCATTTCAATCCAATAAGAATTAAAAAAAATTACAGCGATTTTTCTATAGCTTGATAACTTGAGATGGACAAAATCGCAAAAATATAACTTTTCTAGCGGTCAATGAAATGCTTCCAAAACAGTAAATAAAATCTTAAAACTAAAAAAGTTGAGCAAGAACAAAAGCCATGCAAAAAAATTTAATATAAAAAAATAATTTTTGACTTTAAGTCAATTTAAGCTGACAAAATTATCGACAATTTTGTCTTTAGGTGCATTTAAATCCAATGAGAATTAAAAAAGTACAGAAAAAAGTTAAAGAACAGATAGACAAAATCACAAAAATATAACTTTTCTGACGATCGACGAAATGTTAAGCTAAAAAGTAAAGAAAATCCTAGCAAAACAAAAACCTGCAGAAAAAGAAAGAAAGAAGAGCAACAACAAAAACTATGGAAAAAAATGTAAGCCATGGTAGAATTATAAGGTAGGGCCGAGTCGCTCAGAGCCCTCACACGTCAACGAAGAGTGGAGAATAAAATAGGAGGCTAATTGTCAAAATGGCGAAGTTCGTAGAAACCTCAAATAAAATGAAAATATTATGTTTTCAATTTGTAAATAGTGCGGACACGTGTGTTAAGTTTGTGTTAATTTGAGTGGAAATATTGTAAAAACATTGTAAATAAATCTATAAAATGCCGCGGAATTGTAAAATTTGAAAAAAAAGCTTGTAAAAAGTTTAACCTAAAATAACTTCGAAACATGAACATAAAGAAACTCGATATGAACAGCTGATTTTGACAACTAGCCCCCTTTTTCGCTGCTTTCCACTTCATTCTTCTCCGAGTCGGCCCTACCTTATAATTCTAAAATGACGTAAACAAACAAGCCGTCCGTCGGCTTAGAGTTCCTATGAAAACAAATATAGACATGGCTTTACGACAACTTTGTTGATAAGGTTTTGTAGTTCTAGAGCAGTGGTCATCAAACTTTATACAAGCATACTTTGTTTATGTATAAAAGATCATTGAAAGCTTTGCATTGAAAAAAAATACTACTTGAGTCTCAGTCCAGCTTTCATGCAAGACGATGGTTCGCTTGTTTGATTATTCAGTGGCACCGGAAAAAATTTTCATCTGGTGTATTACAAATCTATGGAAGAGGCGTGAGGGAGAAATGTTTTTAAAAAATTTTGCGATTTACGTATGCTTACTACTGTTCATAATAACATAATTCATATCGAAGAAACATATTCGGGGCTGTCATAGAATCCAATAGCTGTCGGAATTGGTTTTAAAAACGACAAAAAATTTACTTTGGTGTCATGAATTCCGACATTATTGGTTTTATGTTCGAATTGGAATTAATATCGGTTTTTGGTGTCACAGAAACCAATATTATCGATTTTCTTATCGGAATAAAACCAAGCATCTAACCGTTGACAGATTTAATTTGCTCGAGTTTTTTTCTCTTGATAGTTGATATTTCGTTGAAATGTAAGTAAATTTTTGTTATTTTATAAAAATAAATAAATAAATCTACAAAAACGAAAATATATTTATAGCTATATTTATAGATATAGATAATTCCACAGTAAAAGAAAAATATGCTAACGCCGACGCAGGCAGCTCAAGTGGATTGCTGCAATCTATCAAAATTCTTCTTTTCACCTTTTCTGAGCTCTTTTCTCCTATTAATAAAGAGGCTACAACATCTGAAGCCATTTTATGCTTATTTATTGCTTATTTAACATAATCAGAAAAAACACTTAAATTTAATAAAATTGTCAACTAATGAAATTAATAAAATTTCCACATACACAAAAAAAATGTGAGAAACAGCTGATTCGAACATCGGTTTTGTTTATGTTCGAAAAGATCTAAGCCAAGACGATTTTGTGACACCAAATGAAATCAGAATTGGTTTGCTATTCCGACAAAAAGCAAAACCGTCTTAGTTTCTATGACAGCCCCGATTAACATTCACTATATGCACTGTTACAAAAAATGAGAAAACTTTAAAATAGCAAAGGTTAATTTCATAATTTAATTTCAATTTTGAAAATTCAATAGGGCATAGGCTTTGATTGTTCTAGAGCAGTGGTGCTCACTACCATGATACAATAAGAAGGTAGGGTAAGGAGCTTTGACAAGACCTACTGCTAATGTCAAAACCATAAAATAATGTGCTACCATATCTTAAGATGAAATCTCATGACGAATCCATGTTTCATGGTTTCCGTGGGTAAACGTTTTATATAAAATACATTGCTGAAAATATTGATAATCGATGAACTTTTAAAAAAGTTGATTTATCTTCAATTGTTCCACTGTCTTAAAAAGAATTAAAAAAAAAGTTTTTTTAAGATATCGTATGCACATTAAAATAAAATTTGTAAACAAGAAATAAAGAATATAAAAAGAAAAACAAAAAATGATGGGCAATATTAAATTAGTGAAAATAAAGCTATAAAAATTTATAAAAAATCGTTGTTTCAAATATATACACATTGATTAAAATTTTTCTTATTTACCCTATATAAAATTCCTTTCCAATGTGTTTATTTCTGGATTTTACGGGAATAACTGTTACATCTATGGAAATATTCCGGACGCTTAATTTTGTCTCATACAGCAATAAGAAAATATGAGCAATAATAAATGTATCTTTGAGCAAGTGATAAGAAAATATTTAATTGCACATCTCTTATATATATTATGCAAACCCAAATTTTGTCCGGCGTAAGGCTTTTTAAGTACAAGTCCAATTTTAATAAATTTAGTATGGTTTGATAGGTTTAGACCTGTAGATGTGCAAACTGGACTTTTTATTTCTTAAAAATTTATATTTTTTAAGTTATAGCTTATTGAAGTTTGCATATAATTGCATACAATTGTTGTTGGTTTTTCTGTTATTAACAGCAGCTGAGCACAACGTTATCAAACTCAGAGTAAAACTATTCGCTGCTGACATTTCGCTCTCTTCTATCTCTTCTTGATAGAGCGTCTGTTAACAACAAAATGAAAGCCAGAAAAATATAAAGCTTTCGCGAACCGCTCGCGGTGAACGCTCGCAACAAAGATACATACAAGTTTTTTTATTGCAATTTTCGCTTGAAACAACGCTTGAAACAACGGAAAAACTCTTCGAATATTATTATTATTATTATTATTATAATTGCTGGGGGCAGCAACGCGCACCGGTGGTCGCTAGTGCTTTTATAATTTCAAGCATATTACTTCTTAAGATTGAGACTATGAATCAATTAAGTTTTACCAACTTATATATTTTGACTTTCCGTAGACCCAATTGATTTCCTATGAACACCTTTGTAGACTTATAAGAGAAATGGCTAATAACAATTAGGCAATTCACAAGATGTTCTAAAGTTGTATGTTGTAAGCAAAAGTTGTATAAAAATACAACTCTTGTGAACACAATCTTGGAGTTGTATGTCGTATTATTTATAATTATTCAATATCTACCATTTTATTGCCACCTTCCTGTATTTTTAAATGTAATGCTCGATTTTAGCCCCACGAATATATAAAAAGGAGGAATAAAAATATAAACAAAATCAGATGATAGAATAGCACACTCTTTAAACATACATCGCAATGTTGTATGTGTCTTATCGCAATTTTGCATGGGAAACGACAACATTGTTGATACGACAGTTGTAAAAACATACAACAATAGAACGATACGCCACGATACAACACCTTGTGAATTGCCTAAATCTATCCAAACATTTTGATTTGCTGGCTAAACAGGGCACAGCATTGCTTTATCGATGTCTTGTTGATTTTTCCTAAATTAAAAGCTATATTAAAAAAGATAAATTGGCAACACTGCTGCTGGAAATAATGGAAAAACTATAGGTTTGTTCCATGGTATAATAATACAAGGTAGCATTGACAGTTGCTTGGGAAAACATATTCTGTCAAAAAATATACTCAAAAAGAGAGCGTTCGCAGGTCGGCCATTGTTAATAAATGAAAACACAAACAATGTTGAAAAAGTTGAAGTGAAAAAAAACAACAACCACAGCAGCTGCAGATGCAGATACACAAAAAGCTGTTTTTTACAGTTTATGTTTTCCTGTTGAAGAGAAAATAAGCAGTTGTCAATGCTACCATGTATTATTATACCATGGGTTTGTTCAATAACAAAAAAATTGTTACAAGTTCTTACCAGTAATTCGTTCACGTACTCGAAAAATTGCAACGAGAGAGGAAAACGAGAGCGTAAACAAGTGAGAGAGAGAAAAAGTAGCTACAAGTTTCTGCCATGATATAATTACAAGGTAGGCTCATATTGGAGAGCAGGGTGCGCTAGATGTCAAAATCTGCTGGTAATTTTTAGTTTTTCTAATTGTTGTTGTTGCTTTTGTCGATTGACGTTTTTAGCTCCTACAGCATTGTTGTTGCAAAATTTCTCAATTGAGCAACCATCTTAAAATGAGCTTACCTTATAATTGTATCATGGTTTCTGCTAGCAAAATTTCTACTTGCAAGAACTTGCAACCATGATATAATTATACAGGTAGCATTGACAAGTATAGATTTTCTCAGCAACAAGGCAACGACCATCTGTCAAAAACAGTTGTTCGTGCAACAAGAATTAAACGAATGTAAAAATAAATAAATTCCGCAAAATATGTACGTTAAATACACAATTATAATAATGAAAGTTGTGAAAAAATTATGTGTGATATGTGTTTAACGTTTTCCAGCCGTGGTGTTTTAATAATAATTGGAAACTTCTTTAATTTCGTCCATATGCATCTGCAGCTGCTGAGGTTGCTACATTTGAACGTTTTCAACATTTTTTCTTATGTTTGCACTTAATAACACAAAGTTCACAAGTTATCTTCGTTGTAGTAATAATAATTCACTATTGATTAAATAAAATAGGCAATATTTTGTAAGAAAATGTTTGGTTATTTGCAAGCGCTGAAACATAAACAATGGCGAAAACGTAAGAAATAATTGAATGCTCTCTTTCTAGACATTTTTTTTTGACAGATGGTCGTTGCCCAAGCAACTGTCAATACTACCTTATATTATTATACCATGACTTGCAACTATCCATTTTTTAATAAATAAGGTTGTCTCGGGGCTGATCGTACTCTCTTCTCAATACCCATAATTGTCAAAATCAATGAAAAGCTACAACAACAACACCAACGGCTTTACTTATCAATTTTCGCTTTCAGATTTTGTATGAGCTGTCAACTTCGATTTGACATTTATGGGAACTCGCTCTCACCCATGAGACAACCTTATTTATTCAACCATGCAACTACCGAAAAAACTGTTTATCAAAAAAAAAAAAACAAGCTGTTAAAAGTTATTTCTTGTGGATTTCGTATTAAAATGGCTGGAAAAAGAAACATTTGTGATGCTGAGGAAAAAAGTACAAATGTTAATGTTGGTTGGACACAAGAAATTTTTGGGTTTCAAATAAGCTGTCAATTTGTTTGATCGATCAGCTGTTAACTTGCCAGTTTCTACTAGTTTTCTGTTCACGTACATTTTCTATTCTTTTTGTGGATATTTTTTGCTCATATCTTCTTTTACTCTATCCCTGCAAGTTTCAACAAGTAAAGTACGTGAACAAACCTTATATTTCATACATAAATTCAACAGTTGACATTGTTAACCTTTACATTCCATGCACAAATTTTTTACTTTTCGGAAGTTTTTTATGTATAAATTTTTATTAAAGATGAATCTAAAGTACAACAAAAAATATTTTTACCATATATGGTTACCATATATTATTACCATATATTTTTGTTTTCGTAATGAAGTTTTCAGTAACAAACAGTGTTGAGAGAACTTTTTTGAGAAAAGCGCGAGATTTAAAAAAAATATCGCCCATAATCGCCCAATGAAAAAAAAAATCGCCAAAAATCGCCATTTTTCGAAGAAATTTATTATATTAGAAAAAACAAAACAAATTATATACATTTTTTTCAAATAATATTGAGATCTGTTAATAGTATTAGATATTCTTATTTTCATATTTTTGAGATCTATAAAAAATAATAAAAAAGCTACTTCATTTTATACGAGAATTTTGATCGTTAAAGAAAATTTTTTTAGAGACTACTAGCTTTTTCCAGGCGCGCGTTGCTGCACCCTGCAACAATATGGAAACATAAAAGGTGTATTCAAAACTTTTTTTAAAATCATAATTTGACACCACTGTCATCTTCCACTGCCCGTTACAGTTTCCCAGTAGCAGGAGATCACCAAATAGTAACTCCATTTTGAGTTTGTATGTAAGTACTGCTACTTTTACTTTCAAAGCTATTCGATAATACAAATTTTAATTGTATGGGCGGAGCCACGCCCACTTATATAATGCTCATCCCAGTTGCCTAGTAGATGGACATTACCCAGTTTTAGTACAGTTGCCGACAGTGAGCATACAAACTAAATTATCGAAATGTAGCCAAATCGACGAAAACCGTTGGAAATATAGAATTTTTATTGATTTGTGGGCGGTAAAAGGGGATGTGATAGAAATTTAAACCATCTTGTACTTGAAAAAATGTACTGCCAAAATTTCAGCTCTATCGGGTCAGTAGTTTTAAAGTTTCCAGCCATCACACAGACAGCGTTTTGCTTTTTGTATATATGTATATTTTGGATAAAGATTATTGGCTATAACTTTTGATTGGTAAGAGATACTAAGATAGTTTTTTTAAAAAAATTAATTTTTTAGTTTGTTTATTTTTTCAAAATATAAAAACACAATATTGAAAATAATTTTGTTCGAATAAATCAAGGTGTAGTAGGCCTTGTTTTTTTAATCACAAAAATGGTTTTTAATTTTTGCGTAAAATTGAAATAAATTTTGCTTTTAAATGTTATAACTTTTAAATAGAATTAAAAATTTGCGAATTTGAATTTAAATTATTTTTACAACAAAAACAAATTTTGAGCCTTTTTTTGAGGAAAACTCCAAAATTTTAGACCTTTTTTGAAAAAATTATTTAAAATATGTATACTCAACTAACGGTATTTTTGCAATAAGGTTTTTATAGTACTCTGATGAAGCTTTAAGACAAAAAAAAATTTAACAAAGTTTATAAAAAAGCAGCGGAGATATTTGAATTTAAATTCACAAACTAAAATTTCTGACTGTGTTTTTCTCATCTTTGAGCACGATGTTGCATTAAATATATAGTGTAGTAAAATTTTTCATAGTTTTCAAGACATGTTCATGTTTTTGATGTCAAAATAACGGAAATTTTTTAGTTTTACTAAATTTAAGAAATATTTTTTATTTTGTATTATATTGTATGTTTGTATTATATGTTTTATTTTGTACAATATTTGCATATGTAACAATTAAAAATATGCGATTTTGTAAAAAATTTGTACTACAGCACCATCTGGTGTCCAAGGTGGTTCAAAGAAGATACTGTCAAAAAACTCATCGTACCTGAGAACTGCTATATACTAATTTTTATTCTAATCGCATGAGCGGTTTGGGAGTTTTAGGCAGTTTTGTAAAAAATTTGTACTACAGCGCCCTCTGGTGTTCAAGGTGGATAAAAATTGATACCTCGCAAACACGCACCGTACAAAAAAACTTCTGTACACAAATTTTCATGCTAATCGGATGAGTAGTGTTAGATCTTATGAATTATATCAATCTGGCATCGCTCATACTGTGTAACATACCTAAAAATTAATATATGTCAAACACAATAAAGTCATTCGGATAACTGAACTTAAAGAGAAAACACGCGTTTTTATTCCTGGGTAGATACACAACAATTTTGGCGACGAGTGGTTTATTTGTTTGGTTAGGTTGAATTTCAACAAGAACTTTTTTTTATTAAACTGCCGAATAAAGAACGAATTTCGTTCTAGCAAATTAAAGTAAAGTTGTACTTTAAAAATACCGTGTTGTAAGATGGCAACTACAGATAGTCCGCCGACAACGGCAATAAATACGCCAATCACCATATTGCAGACGTCAAATCCAGAATTTTCTCCACAGCAAGAAACGTGGTTCATGTGGAAAGAGAAGCTGGAAATTCATTTCTGTGAAATTAATTGCACGGAAGACAATGCAAAGAAGGCAATTTTATTAAAATCAATTGGAGCCGCAGCATACAGTGTGTTACATAGTCTCTGCAACCCCGAGTCCCCAGTCACAAAAACATATAAGGATCTGTGCGGAATTCTAAGTACGCACTATACACCACCAACGATTATTTTTCGAGAACGAAAAAAGTTCCATTCCTCAACTAAAAGCGAGGGCGAAACTGTAGCAGAGTGGTTTGCGCGAGTCAAGATGTTGGCATTAAATTGCAAATTCGGCGATTCTTTGGAGGCATTCGTCAAAATTGTCTATAGCAGAGGCTCTAAAAAAGGCATTAATCATCGAGACGAAAATTGCAACAAAAAGCGGCGCTAGAGAAGAACCAGTTTATTATGTTAAAAAAAACACATGGTCAAAGGCAAAAGGCAAAGAAAAGTTGGCGATCGGCAGCAGCGAACGCAGCAGCGGCGGTTGTGGACGCAGCAGCAGCGGCAGTAGCAGAGCAAAGCATAGGCAAAACTGCAGACATTGTGGATGGCGCAATCATGAGTCATATGCATGTAAATTTAAAGAGAGCAAGTGCCATGCGTGTGGGAGAGTCGGGCACTTAGCCTCGGTCTGCCGAAATAATTCACAAACTGTAAATTATGTATCGGATTCCGATGATAAGAGCATAGACGATTTAAGCAATAATTTTGATTTTTCTATTTTCAGTGTCAATGAAATAAAAGCGAATTCAAACGAAGTTTATAAGCTACCAGTTATGATAGATGGTATTAAATTAGAAGTAACGTGCGACACTGGCTCTCCTTGTACATTAGTCCCCCAGTCATTTTACATAAAAAATTATGGCAAGAAGCCTCTTAAGCAATGCCGAATTCCATACGTAGATTACAGTGGTGACCGAATTGAGCTACTGGGTGAGTATGATGCTTCTATCACGTATCAGGGTACTGCAAAAAATATAGTAATTATTGTAACAAATACCAACAACCCACCATTGCTTGGCCGTTCGTTTTTGAGAGCATTTAATTTTGAGCTTTCGCAGGTGAATGTAGTTCAGGAGAGTAATATTTATTCGTTCATAATAGAGCAAATTAAATACGAGTTTGTAGAAGTTTTTAACGATAGTCTTGGAGAATTTAATATAAATAAGATTTCATTATTGATCAATAAAGATGCTAAGCCAATATTTCTCAAGCCAAGACCATTGCCATTAGCGTGGAGAGAAAAAATTGAAAGACAGTTGCGTGAACTTATAAAACAGGGTGTACTTGAACAAGTCGATAATTCCGATTGGGGTACTCCATTAGTGCCGATTTTAAAACCGAATGGTGATTTACGCATTTGTGCGGACTATCGACTAACAATTAATAAATCATTGGTTGACTTTAAATACCCGTTATCGCGGATAGAAGAAGTTTTCGCGTCGCTAGAGGGTGGTCAACTTTTTACAAAATTGGACTTATCGAACGCGTATAACCAATTAGTTTTAGATGAAGAATCACAGCTTTTGTGTACCTGGAGTACGCACATTGGAACTTTAAAAGTCAAACGATTGCCATTTGGTATTAAAACAGCGGCAGCCATATTTCAAAAAACCATTGAGAATTTATTAAGAGGAATTCCACGAGTTGTAGTATATCAAGATGATATTACAATAACGGGTAAAAATACACAAGAGCATATTCAAAATTTAAAACTCGTATTAAACAAACTGAAATCAGCAGGTTTAAAACTGAACATAAAGAAGTGTGCATTCTTTCAACCTAAAATTACATATCTCGGTTTCAATATAGACAAACTAGGCCTCAGTAAGACTGACGAGCGAATTTCTTGCGTAAAAAATGCACCACCTCCAACCAATGTTTCGGAAGTGAAGGCTTTCATAGGAATGGTGAACTATTATTCGAAATTTATTAATAATTTTGCAAAGAAAATTACCCCGTTGTATGAGCTGCTACAAAAAGATGCGAAATTTATTTGGTCTCAAAAGTGTCAGGAGGCATATGATGAAATAAAGTTAGGCGTTACATCAGATCGGGTTTTAGTTCATTTTAATTCGGAATTACCCATTATTTTGACTACGGACGCATGCAATACGGCTGTTGCCGGTATTTTGTCACACAAGTTTCCTGATAACTCTATAAAACCAATCGCATTTGTGTCCAGGGCTTTGTCCAAGTCTGAAAAAAATTACAGCACGCTTGAAAAAGAAGCACTCGCCATAATTTTTTGTGTTACAAAATTAAAGCAATACCTGTTGGGTAACAATTTTGTTTTGAGAACAGATCACAAACCCTTATTGGCTATTTTTGGTGAGAGTAGGGGTTTGCCTTTAATGACTTCAGCTCGGTTGCAAAGATGGGCATTTATATTATCAGGCTTTAACTTTTCAGTTCAGTACGTAAAAGGATCACTAAATGATGCTGACAGTTTGTCACGAATGCCACAATCAGTTCGTATCGCTGAATACAAAGAAAACAGCTATATAAATTTTGTTGAAAATGAAAATGGCATACATTTGAGCTTTAAAGATATTGCTAGAGAGACCCGTCGAGATCCGATTTTATCGAAGCTCTGTGACGCGATATTAAGTGGTACACTTAATAATTTACAAGATGATGTCTTTAAAGCGTTTAAATATAAACAGACAGAATTAACGGTTGAATACGGTTGCGTCTTATGGGGATATCGGACAGTAGTGCCACAAAAATTAAGACAACACATTTTGGAAGATTTACATAGTTCTCACCTGGGCATTGTAAAAACTAAAGCATTAGCTCGGTCATATATATGGTGGCCAGGTCTGGATGCAGACATCGAAAATTTAATAAAAAATTGTATACCCTGTCAAGAATTGCAGCCCAGTCCAAAAACAAGCGTTTTAATTCCATGGAAACCTACTGATTCAGTTTGGAGTCGTATCCATGTAGATTTTGCTGGGCCGATCAAGAATTTTTATTTATTTATTGTTGTAGATTCATTTTCCAAGTGGGTTGAAGTGTTCAAAACGAAAGAAATCACGTCAGCTTTTACGATCAGTAAACTCAGAGAGCTTTTTTGTCGGTTCGGCTTAGTTGATACGTTAGTGAGTGACAACGGTCGTCAGTTCACATCAGCTGAATTTAACCCTTTAACCACTAAGACCGTCTACAGAAGGTCATCACAAAAATGCCATTCTATTCAAACTCAAATTTTTTGCGCGCTTACCGCCAAAAACGTTTTTCATCAGTGTGAATCCCCTGCCAAACGGTTCCAATTTGAACGCGCTAAGTTAAATAGTTTGACAGATACAGTCATTTCTGTAAAGATTTTTGTGGAAACAGACGTGGAAATTATGTGTAATTTTATTGCAAATTAAAATTTTAAAAAATATACTTTCCAGCGGTTCAATTGACTCGGGAATTTTTTCGGTAAGTTATTTGATATTTTATTGTGATAATTTGTTACTAGTTTGATTTGTGAAGAAATATTTTTGTTGGAATTAAGTTTTTAGTGAAGACCGTCTGTAGACGGTCTTAGTGGCTTAAGTGAAAAATTCCACCAATGTAATTTTATCTCAGTGTTATTTTGTTGGTCTTTTGTTAATTGTTTTTACCAGAATCAAACGTGTTAATGTTAAAATAGTCAAATAAATATCTTTAAATACATGTAGTTTGTACAGTTGATGTTGGTTTTAGAAAATGTCACGACAAAGCACAAGAAATAAGGACTGCAATAAGCGGAACAAATTCAACTTTTCTGCAATGACTGATGAAGAAATTGAATATGTAATGAATTCAATTGAATCAGATACTGATTTCGAAGACTCTGACGATAGCATCGAAGATCCAGATTATCGATGTGATGAGCTCGAACCTGAAGGTAAAGTAGTGATAACCAGTAGTTTGCATATAATGGATTCATCAACGTTTATGAATACAGTAAACATAATTGATGCTCCACAACAAATGTCAAATATTGCTGCAAATGAACGCAATAACAGTATACCACGAAATGAAATTGCAATTGGATTACCCGAAACCACACAAAAAAAATCACAGCTAAAAACGACAACCTCTTAAAAGCAAAAAAAAAGAAGTCGATCACCATTACCAAGTTTAGAAGCCTCAGGACCAGCAGTAATATCATCAGATGGTGGCTTCACTGGAGATGGTAAGTATTTCAAAACGAATTTTTATGTAAATTGAATATTTAGTTATTGTATTTATTGAATTTCTTTTAGACTTAGGGAATATCAACAAAGATTCGGATGAATTCAAAGGGATTCTTTGGCGTAAAACGTTTATGCAGTTGCATGTGAACGAAGTTGCGTTCAGAGGAAAAACAGATTTGCCACCTGTAGTGCAGAAACTGCAAACACCTCTGGATTTTTTTACATATTTCTTTACAGACGACCTTTTTGAATTGATAAGTCTGGAAACTAATCGTGCTGCCTTCACTGAAAACGTAAACACACAATTCAAAGTTGACAAGCATGGAATGCGTCGGTACATTGGAGTTTTGATGTTTATGTCGATTTTCCGTTATCCAAACATTGAAGCACACTGGAGCGAATATGGATTTCGAAACATACCAGACTCCATGCCGAAAAACAGATTTGAACAAATAAAAAAATATTTATCATTCAATGATGAATCACTACGGGTCAAAAAAGGTGATGAAGGATACGATCCCATTTTTCGAATTAGACAAATTGTGACATATTTGGTTGAGCGGTTTGATTCAATTCCGAAAACTGCTCGCTTATGTATCGATGAACAAATGTGTTCAACCAAAATGGTCCATCATTTACGCCAGTGGGGCGTAAAGTTCTTTGTCTTGTGCGACAGCAATGGCTATTCATACCGGTTTGAAGTATACACTGGAGCCACAAATGGTGACATTATTCTGCCTGACACACCAAATATTGGAGCAACAGGAAATGTTGTTATCAGGTAAAATATATACTTTGAGATGTTTGATCGTCTGTCTTAAAAAAAATAAAAAAAATAAATAACTGGCCATTTCAGCCCTTGAAAGGACTTTGACCTAGCTTCTTATGATCAATTGTGTTGTGCGTGTTATTAAGTTTGTACAGAATTGACCGAGAACCGGACCTACATACATGCTTAACGCCGACTCCGAACGGCGATGAACGGAATGTTCTCGTTCTCAAGAAGCTTTACATGGCATTTTGATTACTCTCTGAGGTTTGCCATTGACTGCAGAGAGATCGTCTGTCTTACTTTGAAAATTATTTTATATTCTATATTTAGGCTGTCGCAAACAGTGCCAAATTTTCTGAACCATATATTGTATTTCGACAATTTTTACACATCTCTGCCACTTTTGGTATACCTAAGAGCTCGTGGCATATACAGTCTTGGTACCGTAAAAGCGAATCGGGTTCCAAGCTTTAAGCTCCCAACTGACAAAAGCCACGAATTGAAAAATGCACCGCGAGGATATTCAACAGAATTCGTTGGATCGGCTTATGGTGTCGACATCACCACAGTTTTATGGAAGGACACGAAGAATGTCAGACTGTGCTCAACGTATGTTGGTTCAAAGCCTTTCCTGAGAACCAGTTCTCTCAGTAAGGTATCGAAAATTGTTCGATACAATCGAAAAAAAAAGTTGTATGATGACATTGATTGTCCACAAATTATACGTGAGTATAACGCGCACATGGGTGGTGTTGATCTAATGGACTCTTATATGGGTCGCAATGGACTTAAAATTAAAACACAAGATATGGCAACAAGGATTTTTTACCATCTTCTTGACATGGCTACAACCAATGCCTTCGTTTTGTATCGAAGACTCAACGCTGAAAAAAATCAAATTACTGATAGTGATGAAAAGATAGAAGACATGACAATGTATAATTTCCGCTTGAGCATTGCAAAAGAACTCTGTGCTTCTATCGAAAGACGATCTGTTGGTCGTCCATCACCAGCCGAACAGCCAACCACCAGCAATGATGTAGGAAAAAAAGCAGCTCACCCCGTGGCAAGTGTGAGATTCGATAGAATAAATCATTTTCCTGAATGGGGATCGAAGAAATCCTGTAAACTGTGTAAGAATTCTGATACACACACGTTTTGTACCAAATGCAACATCCATTTATGTTTTTCCAAAGTAAAAAACTGTTTTAAAAAATATCACCTAGACGTTTGATACGTTTAACTATGCAGATATATACATATATATATTAGTATTTGAAGATTTAAGTTAATGTTGTAATAATTTAAAATTAACAAATTAAAATGTTTTTACATCTTATGTAGTATGTATATGTTTTATTTTTTTTTTTTTCAGCTAACCCACTAACACCGTCTACAGACGGTCTTTCATTTTTTCCACATTCTACCTACATGTAAAAATATTTTGACAAATTGACTTCAGATTCGTGTTTATCGGCCTAAATTCCTACTAGAACCAAAATTTTCACAACTAAATACCTCGTATTTCGATTCCAGTGGCTTAAGGGTTAAGGAATTTATAACAAATAATAACATTAAGCATGTCCTTACAGCTCCAGGACACCCAGCAACCAATGGGCAAGCTGAAATCTTTGTGAAAACAGTAAAAAAAATCGATATTAGCAACCTTAAGAGCAAAAAATGACACTGCTTTTGATACAATCGTTAATCGTTTTATCACTGCACAACTGGCGAATCACCAGCTAAATTGTTCTTTGGTCGATCTCTAAAAACAAGATTTAGTGTTTTAAAACCTCCATTAGTTAAAACTAAAATCATTGAAAGTCAGGAGAAAAGTATTCTCAATCACGACGGCAAACGCAATGTTGAGTTTTTGAAGGGTCAAAAAGTGTGGGTAAGGAATTATGGAAATCCAAACAAAGAGAGCTGGTCTCCAGCCACTATTAAAAAACAGCTAGGCCCTCGATCGTATAGATGCGTCTTATTACACAATAACAGGGAAATAAAGAGGCACTTAGACCAAATTCGAAATCAACAAAAGCAAATACTTGGAAATAATGTACAAGAAGATGCCATTATCGACAGCAACAACCAACAAAATATTGATCTAACTGGTGGTGAGCAAACTGGCTTGAATTCGGAGTTGAATAGTAAAAATGATCTAAATCAAGAAACACCTAAGCGCCAGTTGAGACCGCGTCAAGCTGGTAAAGTTGTAAGAATAAGTAGCCTAACAAATCTTGAATTTGATTAAATTTTAATTTTTTTTATTTTTTTTTTTTATTACACACTGAATTCCAAAATACAAATATAAAATTTAAATATTAGCAAGTAAAAGTACAAGAACACAGTATTTAATAATACATTTTTGTACAACATTGTAGTATTCAAAATATCATAATTATAATTAATATTTTTTTTTGTAATACAATTTAATTAATGTTTCGTTTCTCCTAACAAATGTATTATTTAAAACTAAAAGAGGGGCGTGTTAGATCTTATGAATTATATCAATCTGGCATCGCTCATACTGTGTAACATACCTAAAAATTAATATATGTCAAACACAATAAAGTCATTCGGATAACTGAACTTAAAGAGAAAACACGCGTTTTTATTCCTGGGTAGATACACAACAAGTAGTTTAGGTGTCTATTGCATAGTTACATACGACATTTAGTTCCAAAGCAATTCGATATCATAAAGTTGGCCTGTGTGGCCAAATTCCCCCTTGTCTAATGTTCGCTCAAATATATAATAACTACTTCTTGGGCCCATAACGTCTACATATCAAGTTCCACTATCAAAACATATACAACTCAGGAATAATAATGATTTCTAAAAAGTGGGCGTATATATAGTTACCACGCCCATTTTTACTATAGTTGCCGACAGTAACCATACGAACTTATTTACCAAATTTTAGTCTAATACGACCAAAAAGTCTTAAATATAGCATTTTTATTGTTTTGTAGGCGGTAAAGGGGGTATGGAAAAAAAGGGGTATTGAAAATTTTTACTATTTTTATATTTTTCGCGCAAATACAAATTAAAGTGAGACTTGCCAAATTATTCCAATATTCCATTTATTTCCAATTTCCCTTGCAAATATTTCCCCATATACACCATATGTGCGCATCTGTATTTTTTCACACCTGTATTTTGAAAAAGTTCACTAAAATGCCTATAATTCATGAACCAATACACATACAAAGACTATTTATACAAAAAAACCTTCGTATTGAACGTCACCTTTCATGGGAAATTTCCAGAAACAAAATCGGTTCACGCAATACCGAGAACATCAATTTCATACACAATGCAACTTATTTTTATATATAAGAATAACTTTTTAGAATTTTTCAATATGCAACTTTAAAAAAAAACTTTTTGCAAAAAACGTAGTTCCTTGAGCCATATTAGACTCTTTCTCCGTTTCGTCAATTCTCGAAGTTTTGTTTAGTTCATACATTGATTTAGTTTATACAAGATGAATGCCAACTTCATCCAACATTTTGTCAAACATTTTTCCGCCTACGGCTGTCTTAATTTTGTATGCCGATTACCCAAATTCTTCACTTTCAGATGGCACTTTGTTTTTGAAAACATTGCTCCATGGAAATGTCAACAAAGATTCTTATTCGATTTCTTCTGCACGTCGCTCTTCAAGAGATAGATAATGAAGAGGGAGTTCACGGAAAGAAGGTCTTATATAGTTTAAACATCTTTCAAGACATAAAATAAAAGCATTTTCAAAAATTTCTAACAGACTAGGTAATCGTTTTAACATTTCCTTGATTATCATCACTTAATTTGTGAATTTCTTCATGGAACTGATAATGAAATGAAAGGTCATTAATTCTTTTATAATTGCTTTTATCCGCTAAAATTTTATTTAAGCTGAATGTAGCTAAATTATCAAAATTGAAATTTTTGACAATGTCTTCTTTTATAATTTTTGAAACAAGTCTTTGAATAAATGTTGTGATTTCAACGTAAGCTTGAAAAAAGTCAACTTTTTCTCGTTGAAAATATGAATTAAGTGAGTTGATGTTTTGAAGAAACGGTCTCAAAAAAATAAGTATTTCGATATAAATAAATTATCGATAAGGGCTTGTGAGCTGTGTTCAGTCGCATTGTTAACAGAGTGTTCCAAACACTTAAAACAATTGGTATTTTCTTTAATTGAAATTTTAAACACATAAGATGAGTTTATGAAAAAGGTTGTCTTTACAAAAATCGCCAGGCGATTTCCTTAAAATTTAAGCGCAAAAACAAGAAAAAAAGCGCCCAATTGGCGATAAATCGCCCAATCTGGCAACGGTGGTAACAAACGTGTTGGAAGCAGAGAATGGAAAAAACCGTACCTTATACGTAGCGCTACAAAAGCGAACAAAAACTTTTTCTCTCTGCATTCCGTTTGTTGATCTTCGGTTCAAACAAAAGCACTAGCACCATAGTGCAGAAATGAGAGATCGGAACAAAATGGTAGCGGATTGTTTTTCGAGCATAAACCAAAATTTGCTGTGTTGAGGTTTTTACTCGCCATCGCTAACTGAAACCGTACCAGATTCCAGTTCGTTTCTGCAGTTGTTCGTTTAAAAATGTTATTGATTTTGTTATTGCTACTGTTTTTATTGGCGCCAGCGTCTTCCAAAGAAAATTTGTGGGTAGCTGATTTCGAATCCGATGTCAGAATTTTAAAATTTAAGATGGCTGCTAGGGCTGCCACCTATTTTTTTTTTTATTTTTACGAATTCGGTGCTGTGGCGAACACTAGGTAAAAATGGGTAGCTGAATCCGAATCCGTTGTCAGAATTTCAAAATTGTGTAATTTTTAACCCTATAGGGCTGCCACCCAAAAATATGCTTTTTAGGCTGATGTTGAAAATTTCATAATTTTTAAATTCTGACAACGGATTCAGGTTCAGCGACCCATTTTTACCTAGTGTTCGCCCCAGCATCGAATTCGTAAAAATAAAAAAAAATTAGGTGGCAACCCTATCAGCCATCTTGAATTTTAAAATTCTGACATCAGATTCGAAATCAGCGACCCCCTAAAACTGTAGGATCGTGTTTAAAACTTTTAAAAAAGCATATTTTTAGGCGGCAACCCTATAGGGTTAAAAATTACACAATTTTGAAATTCTGACAATGGATTCGGATTCAGCTACCCATTTTTACCTAGTGTTCGCCACAGCATCGAATTCGTAAAAATAAAAAAAATAGGTGGCAACCCTATCAGCCATCTTGAATTTTAAAATTCTGATATCATATTCGAAATCAGCGACCCCCTAAAACTGGTATATAATGATTAAAATTTTTAAAAAAGTATATTTTTAGGTGGCAACCCTATAGGGTTAAAAATTTACAATTCTTAAATTCTGACAACGGATTCGGGTTCAGCGACCCATTTTTACCTAGTGTTCGCCCCAGCACCGAATTCGTAAAAATACAAAAATAAGGTGGCAACCCTATCCGCCATCTTCAATTTTAATATAAAAAATCATCAATTTTTGTCCAAGTAGTCCACAGAATCCTAAAAAGTCCTAATACGATTAGCGTTTCCCACACAAGCTCATTGAATTATTTGGATACTTGCAAAATGATTGCACAAAGAAACGCAGAAACGAACGAAACATTTGGTACGGTTTTGGTTCTTGTTTACGATGGCGAGCAAAAACCACAACAGAGCAAATAATGTTTTGTGCTTTTTCAACACAACTTTTCCATTCTGTTCCACTCTCTCTCTTCTGCGTGTTAAGAGTAGCGCTTGTGATTGAGTCGAAAAGCGATATACGAATGAGGAGGAATAAAGGTAGCGCTTGCTAAAAAATGCAGAACAGATAAAAAACGAACCGATCGTTAGGCTGTGGCCAAATTACGCGTTTTTAACGCGATGGCATTCGCGTTTTTAATATTGAAATTTGCATGCATTCATATGACAGTGGCCATATTACGCGTTTATATCGCAGCGAACCGCGGCGGCACGCGCAGTTTTGGCGTTTGCGCGTTCGCGATTCTATGAAAAATACACACAATCAAATGTGGCTGGCCATATTGCGCGTTTTTGCCGCCGCGTTTTTTTGCTCTTCTGCTCTCATTTTGCTTGCATTTCACTTTTCGCGGTCATTTCTTTGTTTTTTTTGTTTAATTTCTCGTGTTCTTGTCGCAGATTATTTATGTTCCATTCATTTGTTGCTTATATACATAAAATAAATTCGAAATAGTAGTTTTTTTTTAATTTTCATTCACTTCGAAAACCAACAACAGTTTCGTGCATACAGAAAGAGATGAGAAACTAAGTTTAAGAAATTTACTGAAAAATGCAATAAAAAGAGAAGATTTTTTTTGTTTTTGGCGGGGAACACTTTCGTTTCTCTGTAATCTGTGGTTAATGTATAAGTTGCAAAGAAACCAGTTTTGCGTGAACATAAAAAATGTGTTTCTAATTAAAGTAAGTTTAATTATTTCATTTATGATTTCATATAATTAATGTCTGAAAAATCCTTGTCCCTGGCTTCCCTGGGGGTTGTCTAGCTCGAAAAAATCTTCAAAAGGATATGTTTCACAATCTCTAGATTCTATGCCATCCCTTCTACGAACAAAATTGTGGAGAATGCAGCAAGCTTTGACAATGTCAGCAGTGTAGTCAGGCTGCAATAAAATAGGCTAATGAAAAATTCGCCACTTGTTTGCTAACACTCCAAAAGCGCATTCCACAGCTCGTCTGCATCTGGACAATCTGTAGTATTAAAAACCCTTTTTTTAGGATTAAGCCCTCTAGCTGGATAAGGTCGCAAAAAATTATTCGTCAATTTAAAGGCCTCGTCACCAATCAAAACAAAAGGTTGTTGGTGCTCCGACGTATTCGGCAAGCATCGGGGTGGTGGTAAATTTAAATTTCCAGAATGCAATTTTTTCCCAAAAACAGAATCACGAAACACAATTGAATCTCCTTCTTTTCCATATGCGCCGACATCGATCATAACAAAACACAAATTAGCATCTACAACTGCCATTAAAACAATGGAGAAAAATATTTTGTAATTAAAAAAATTTGATCCTCCTTCAATTGGGTTGATGCATCTTATGTGCTTGCCATCAACGCACCCCACACAGTTTGGAAAATTAGTTTTTTTATAAAATTCGTTAGCTATTATTTCCCACTGTTCTATAGTTGGCTCCGGCATTTCCACGTTCTTCAACTGTGACCAAATGGCCACACAAGATTCTCTAACAAGAGATGAAATCGTAGATTTTCCAATAAAAAAATCATGCTGAAGACTTCTGAAAGAATTTCCAGTTGACAAAAACCTTAAATAAAAAATTTATATATGTACATATGTATATTATAAACAAAGATTTCATAAAAAAAATTGCGAGTTTGTTTTTGTTTTTCTCGAAATTTGAAAATTTTGATCAAACATCGTAAAAAAAATAAAAAAATAAATAACTGGCCATTTCAGCCCTTGAAAGGACTTTGACCTAGCTTCTTATGATCAATTGTGTTGTGCGTGTTATTAAGTTTGTACACAATTGACCGATAAAACGGACCTACAGGCTTAACGTCGACTCCGAACGACGATGAACGGAATGTTCTTATTCTCAAGAAGCTTTACATGGCATTTTGATTACTCTCTGAGGTTTGCCATTGTCTGCAGAGAGGTGGCGACCGTACAGAAAAATCATTTTTATTCAAATAATTTTCTGTCGCTGCTAGGATTCGAACCCGGGTCTCCAGGTTTGTTGACATAGCGGCCACGCACTTTAACCAACTACGCCACGTAAGTTATCAAACATCATATTCAACTAAAAAATGCTACCTAAATATGCTTGCAAAACTAACTCTTCCAAAAAATTCAAGCACTTAAACTTAAGATGGAATTTATTGTTTTTTATCTTTATTTCTTTATTTTTATATTTATTTTATAATCTTTGTCGTGAACCTGCATTTAAAACAAATCAAATTGATTTAATCAATGATTTTTCTTTATAGTAAAAGAAATGAAAATGAAATAGAAGAGTATTCGTGACTCATTCTTGAAAAGCTGTAATGAAGGAAGGAGTGGTGATAGTGCATCAAAAAAAAAAAAGTATGTTTACTTTGATTCCCTTGACTTCTTAAGGAATTCAATGGAAAAAAGAAACACTTCAGGAAACTTTGAAGCAGAAAATAGTAGCGACGGTGAAATTGAAGCTTGCAGTGGACAGGGACAATCTCAAAGTCTTATTGAATCCGAAGTCGAAGCCACACAACAACCAAGCAAGGGCCGTAAAGCATCTAAACGACATAACATCTCAACATCGCAACATAATCGAAAGAAAATGACTCCATTCCAAAGTATGTTATTGCAAAAACTGGATACAGCAGAAAATGCTGATGACGATGCCGATAAATTATTTTTATTGTCTCTACTACCGGATTTTAAAAAATTAAGTGCTCAACAAAAAAATCAGTTCAAAATGATGAATGTTAAGTTTTTCGACGACATTCAATTTCCAAAGTCACAATCATCACCTACTGCATTTGTGCCGTCACACTCATCGAATCCATTATCACAGCAAATACTGCAACATTCGCTTTCCTCATCGTTTCCAAATTCTTACGACATTTGCTATCTCCCCCCAAGTCAGTTTTCCTATCCTTATCATCCCGTTACACAATCATCTTTCCATTATCAACCAACTTCTTCTCCTTTGTCGCCAATTCCTCAGCAAAATTCATCACATTCCCCATCTTCTCCTTCCAATTATGCAAACATTGAAAACGAATAACAAAACTCAACAAGAATATCGCTGCAAGGCCTTATACATATGTATATAAAATATGTTTGTTTATATTTTACAAACTGAATTCTTAACAATATTGAATAAATTTTTTTTTGCGTACCTTAGTGTAATTGTCAATCTCTCTTCTGGTGTTATGGCATTTTTGAATTGAGTGTCTTTTTTTAAAATAACGGTTTTAATATTTTTCAGCAGTTCATCAAAAGTTTTTTGAGACATACGATAATAAAAGAATTTATCGTCGTGCTCTCCTAATTTTGCAAATATTTTTTCGAAATTTCTTTTATTTCTAATATTTTTATTGTACGGGTGTACCCCGTATTTTCTTGAAATTTCCCGAGGATCTAAAAATCCTCCAGCTTCAAGCGCACAAATTAATTTTACCTTGTTACTCATTGCATTGAGTGAATCAAACTAATTTTTGTTTCCTGAAGAAATGTTTATAGTTTCCGTTAACCCATCAATTCTCACTGCATTTTTCTCCTCACTTTAAACAATATATATGTATGCAACGCCGTAGATATGGGGGGATTCTGGATGTTTAAGACCTCCCTTAGCAATCCAGAATATTTTTCTATATTAAATAAAAACGCAAATATTCCGAAATATTTAATTTAATTTTCCAAAATATAATAAAAATAATTTACAAATATATAAGTAATAAAAACAACGTTATCTCATTTTAAAATCCCGCATAAAAAATTTTACGAATTAAAAACCTTCAAACTTTTCCATCAAAAATGCAACCATGCAATCGAGAGAAACAAACAAAACGCAATCGCGTCAACCGCGTAATATGGCCAGCCTAGTTTTGTCACACTTGTGCAAAACGCTCAATATGGCCACAGCACAAAAAACGCGAACGCCATCGCGTCATAACTCGCAGCTGATATATTCACCTTACTATTCGTGGTAAAAGTATTTTTCTCATATGTGTGTTTACTTTTTGGAATTTCAAAGTTTCCTAGAAGTTCAAAGAAGTTCGGTCAAAGTCCTTTCAAGGGTGTGTCCGATCTTGATAAAAATTTGTGTGGCATTACGAAATTTATGAAATAACAACATATTCTGAATGTCATGTACCTACGATGATTCCTTCGATTTTTGTCTCTCTTCCCACAGACCTTCTACACTGTGCGACGGACAATAGTTTCAACGGTTATAAAGAATAGTCTTATTAGCATGATTCTAAAATATTTTAGAGACAAATTCATACGTTTTTTGTGCAGACGTCTGAAAATTCGATTAATGTAAAAGTGCTTGAATAATGTCGTAAAAAATAGTAATTTTCAAGGTTATTTCAGGCAAACAAGAATACATATTGCTCTTCTGTGGTTTTTTAATCTAGTTAGGGCCAGTTTTTCAGTGCGATTTTAAACTCTAGTCAAGTTAAACCTAGGTTAGCTCGGTTGAACTAGATATTTTAGCATTCGTTGAAGTTAAATTGACTTAAATTATCATACTATGTGTTTCTTTTTTGCCTAAACCGAGTTTAAACGGGTAAATTTCAATAATTTTTTTGCATTTTGTTCGTTATTTTCAAGTATTTTTTGATATAAATACCCCCCTAAATTCAAGTATTTTTTTTTATAAACAAAAAAGCGCGCGAAAATGTATATATTTTTTGAACTTTTTACTTGAACTTCCGCCATAATTAAAAAAAAAAAACCCCAGGGGTCTTGCGTAGGGGGGATGCTTAATATTTATATAGTATATGCTTTAAAATGACATTTGATTTTTTTTTGTTTCTGATACATGGGAAAGGCCATATCCACCGAACCGTTTTGGATGTCTTTTTTCAATGCTATTTTCAGCGCCCTCTATATAAAAGCCAGAACTGTATTTAAAAAAAAAAAAGATACAGTAGTTTCGACTATGTCGTAACACAAGACGTAGAATAATTCAATTCGCTTTTGGTGATATCTTTTTTAAAAAATATTTACAAAATATTTATTCCATACACCTGAGCATATGGCCTTTAAAAAAGTGCCGGAGAGGATTAATATGTATGACCGACCTCCATTACTTTTGCAAAAGGAACATTTTTGCTTTTGACACTTATTCCCTCCGACCACTCCTTAGGGGGCTCCCATACAAATGGTTATGGTTTTTATGTATATTTATTCCATACACCTGAGCATATGACCTTTAAGAGAGTGCCGGAGAGGGTTTATATATATGACTAACCCAGATTACTTTTGTAAAAGGAACATTTTTGCCTTTGACACCTTTTCCCTCCGACCACTCCTTAGGTGGCCTCCCATACAAATTTTATGGTTTTTGTGCCGGAAAGGATTAATATGTATCACCGAGCCCCATTACTTTTGCAAAATGAGCATTTTTGCCTTTGACACCTATTCCTTCCGACCACTCCTTAGGGGGGCTCCCATTCAAATTTTATGGTTTTTGTTTATTTATTCCATACACCTGAGCATATGACCTTTAAAAGAGTGCCGGAAAGGGTTAATATGTATCATCGACCCCCATTACTTTTGCAAAAAGAACATTTTTACCTTTGACACCTATTTCCTCCGACCACTCCTTAGGGGGCTCCCATACAAATATTATGGTTTTTGTATATTTATTCCACACACCTGAGCATATGACCTTTAAGAGAGTGCCGGAGAGGGTTAATATATATCACTAACCCCCATTACTTTTGTAAAAGAAACATTTTTGCCTTTGACACCTTTTCCCTCCGACCACTCCTTAGGTGGGCTCCCATACAAATTTTATGGTTTTTGTGCCGGAAAGTGTTAATATGTATCACCGAGCCTCATTACTTTTGCAAAATTAGCATTTTTGCCTTTGACACCTATTCCTTCCGACCACTCCTTAGGGGGCTCCCATACAAATTTTATGGTTTTTGTTTATTTATTCCATACACCTGAGCATATGACCTTTAAAAGAGTGCCGGAAAGGGTTAATATGTATCACCGACCCCCATTATTTTTGCAAAAGAAACATTTTTGCCTTTGACACCTATTCCCTCCGACCACTCCTTAGGGGGGCTCCCATACAAATTTTATGGTTTTGTCGATAAAACCGGAAACTGTCGATAAATAGGTAGCAAGTTTAAGCAAACAAAAACATCAAATGTTGGCTTTTTATTTCATGTAATTGTGTAAAATTTATATAAGTTAGAGAGTTCTAACATGAATTTTTGTCGCATTGAGGATCAAGCAGACCAACAAGTGCTAACATCAACATTGTACGATCAGTACTTTAGGCCCACCAAAGGCTCAAAAAGTTATATAAATACCGACACCTGATCACTATCAACCACCCTACTTACCTCCGAGAATGACGTATTCTACGTCAAAAAAGTGTGCTTGTCAGCTCCGACGCGCGACTGGAGTTTACTGCTTAGGATCAGTTACCTTGGATCTTTAAATATACTTAATAGGCAAAGGGTGTGACTGAAAGCATCTCTTATATTTCTGGAAGAATTATATACATTTATTCTTTATTCAAATATAGTAGTTATCTTAAATAAATACATTAAGAGGTACATTTACGAATAACAAAGCGTGTTTCTGAATTTTTCTGTATCTGAGACGCAACAGAATTTATGCATTTACGTGAATGACAGAAGTCAGCTGTCGTGCTGACAAGCGTGCTGACTGCGTGCTAAGTGTGCTAAATGAGGGCTTTGTCATGACTCGGGTGAAAGAGAGAAAAATTGAGCGAATAAGAGAGTACCACTGAGCGCATTATGATTTTCACAAAGCAGACTCTTATACAAGCCTTGCCACTATTTTTTTCAGAATACAAACTTGATATATTTTTGATTCAATATATTGTATTAAAATTATTACTTTGTAGTTTGGTTGGTTTATTGCAATTATAATTATGAAGTTAAGGAAGGCTTGAAAAATTTCAGAGTTCCAAACAATTAAGAATTAACTCAAACAAAAATAATTGTAAGCAACAAATTATTTGCACTCTTGCTACAATTTTAGCAACTCTGACATAAAATTAGTTCAATTCAAAACAACCCTGTTATATATCACAAATGCCAAAAAGTATTTCAGATGTATCTACTATTTTCTTAAGGACTAAAAGTAATACAAATCTAAAAATAATTTAAGTTGTAATGAAATACTTTTATATTTAAATTTATTTTTTTAATTTATAAATTGAAAACTAAAAGTAATAATGCATGTATTGTTTTTTTTATGGTAAATTTTGTTGGTACATAGGTTGCAAACAAATTTGGGGCAGTAACAATTTCAGTAAAAATTTCGTAAAATAAAAGGTTTTTAGTGGCAACGCTGGTCTGCATTGTGAAAATCTTAATTTCTCTCAGTACCGACCAAAACCAATGTTGCTTGCTCAGTGATTTCAAAGAAAGAGCATTTTATAACTACTCGTTAATATTCGGCATATAATACAGAGGCCTGGTTTGGGTGTGCAGTTTTTACTTAAAGCCAGAAAGTTTTAGTTATCTTTTTACTTTTAAAGTTTTTAACAAAGAAGTATTTTTTAGGCTTTTATTTTTTTAAGGCATAAATAAAAATAAAAATTCTTTTGAAAAACAATTTTATAAATGTACCTGAAGACACTGACCTGATTGGTAAACAAATAACATCGAGTTTTGTAGTTACGTCAAATAAAAATAATCCCTTTTTAAGAAATCATCATCTTAATGATGAGGCCTCCCTGGTTCCGATAACTTCAATTTACCTCCTTATGCTGATCGTTTGATGTTGATTAACATGCAAACTCTTGAAAAACGCAGGGTAGTTGCTGATGTCCTTTTCATTCATCAACTATTAGCAGGCACCATTAATTGTCCTACCCTATAACTAGGATGCTTCGTCTAACCAATAACATGGTCAATGAATTCGACTTCCATCTCAGTAGATCCGAGCTCCGTAATATCCTTCTTAGCTCCAACCCCACTTCCTCCCTCTGAAACAAATTTTTTCATATGTCTTGTGGGCAGACTATAGCCCACATAGTATTATATGTAATATTCCTACCCTACAAAAAAAAAAAAAAAAAAAAAAAAAAAAAAGTCCTAGCATTAAGAAATAAATGTCTAATTATAATTTTTAGTTCTTAAGTATAAATTGCTTGTATTAAGCTTACCTAAATAAATAAATAAATATGCACAATATGAAACACTTGCTTTTCTTAAAACTATTCTCTCGCTCTCATACTTTCTATAAATCTACGCTCTTAATTCTCTCCCAAAAATGTGCATAGCATTGTTGTTGTTTCCTTCCGTCGAAAGATCATTCCCAGTGTGCCATACGGATGTGTTTCGAATTCGAAACGGACATACTTCGTATATTTTATCCGAAACGGGTTGCATTCTAATAAAATGTTTTTTTTTTATTTTATAAGCGGATTTGTTACCGGTTCGAATCGGGTCCATCGAAACATAAACGAGCGAATTCCGCGCTGACGGACTCGTAACGGGTTCGAAACGGATCCGGCATCCGTTTTTGTGCATACTGGGTTGTAGATTAATTTCACCGGTAACATTTTGAAATCAAATTTTATGCCATGGTTATATATGAAATCGATTCTAAAGGAGTAAACTCCAAAAATATTTTTATAAAGTATTTTTCATGTACAATAACCTGCATAAATTTAAAAAAAAATCATAACTTCTTATATTTAAAAAATTTAAATTATTAAAAATTTTTTGAGAAAGCTCCTGTTTTTGGTTGTTACAGGCTACAGGTATATTATACCTTAATGCATTATTGGAAAACATTTTTGCATACTCGAAAATTATATTAAGGTCTGATTTTTACAATACAAGGCAGGCCATCTAGTGGTTTCTTTTTAAATTATAGGTTACTTTGACACTGACAGCTGTTTCCCGTCCGAAATCTTGCCATAAAGTCAGTATCATACCTCCGCGGAAAGAAATGCGTCGCTTTACGCTTGAACAACGTTGAGAAATATTGGAAACTTATTTCCAAAGAGAGTGCTGTGTGGCCCCAACAGTGCGTTATTTGAAAAGAAGTTTTGGCAGAAATGAAGCACCCACCGCGCATGCTGTACGCAAGTATGTGGAAAAAGTTCGTGAGACTGGTATGCTAGTGGACAACATTCCTGGCCCCCGTCGTCGTACGGTGCGCGCGAGAATGTGCCTGCTGTAACCGAGAGTGTAAAAATAAATAAATAACTGGCCATTTCAGCCCTTGAAAGGACTTTGACCTAGCTTCTTATGATCAATTGTGTTGTGCGTGTTATTAAGTTTGTACACAATTGACCGAGAACCGGACCTACATGTTTAACGCCGACTCCGAATGGCGATGAACGGAATGTTCTCTTTCTCAAGAAGCTTTACATGGTATTTTTGAATACTCTCTGAGGTTTGCCATTGTCTGCAGAGAGGTGGCGGCCGTACAGAAAAATTGTTTTTAATTTAAATAATTTTCTGTCGCTGCTGGGGTTCGAACCTGGGTATCCAAGTTCGTTGACATAGCGGCCACGCACTTTAACCAACTACGCCACGGACGCCACCGAGTGTGTGCTACTCAAAAAAATGAAGCTGGGAACAATGTTTCAGTCTACGGTGGGCGTTACAGAGCCATGTTAACCTACTTTTTTTTACTGAAATTGGAGCCAAGTATTTGGACGATAATTGATCCTCTGGTTCGTGCAGGATGGCGCGCCATGCCACACAGCCCATGCTAAAATCGATCTTTAGCGCACCAAATTCCCAAATCGTGCTTGCAGTTGCCTTGGCGATGTCAATTGGCCGCATTGGTGCTGCCTTTTGACCCCTTTGGACTTTTTTTTGCGGGGAACCGTGAAGGACCGATGTTATGCCAACAATCCGGAAACGATTCAAACACTTAAAACCAATATCATCCAAGCAATCCGTGAGCTACAGCCCGAAACCATCAACAGGGTCTTGGAAAATTGCAGTGCGTTACTGCGAAGGCATCCGAGGCAGCCACTTGAACGACGTCTGTTTCAATATTAATGGGAATATTTGCTCTTCCTAATAAATAAAAAAAAAAAGCCATCCTAATAAAGCCATAAAAAATAAATAAATAACTGGCCATTTCAGCCCTTGAAAGGACTTTGACCAAGCTTCTTATAATCAATTGTGTTGCGCGTGTTATTAAGTTTGTACACAATTGACCGAGAACCGGAGCTACAGGTTTAATGCCGACTCCGAACGGCGATGAACGGAATGTTCTTGTTCTCAAGAAGCTTTACATGGCATTTGGATTACTTTCTGAGGTTTGCCATTGTCTGCAGAGAGGTGGCGGCCATACAGAAAAATTATTTTAATTCAAGTAATTATCTGTCGCTGCTGGGGTTCGAACCCGGGTCTCCAGGTTTGTTGGCATAGAGGCCACGCACTTTAACCAACTACGCCACGGACGCCACAATATAAAGCTATAATAAAGCCATAATAAAGCCATAATACATGGAAAAAATGTAATTTGGTTCATTTTATTGCTTAAAAAAAAAAAAAACTTGTATTTGACCCACTCTGTAAGTTCTTAATGCAATTCGATCCGAAGAAAAAGGGAAACTTGATTTTTTGACGAATATAACTACATAAGCACTTGGTAGTACTTCTTTTTCATATATTGGATAGTTGTTATTGATATTTAATTTAAATGCTTAAAATAATAAAAACTTGCGCTTTTTGCTCTTTTCACAACATATGACAAAAACTAAATGCATCAAGAGTATTATTTTTTCAGTCGTAAGACTGATTCAATGCTGTATCAGTCTTACAACTACACTAAGGGAAAAAAATATTAAATTTATCCAAAAACTTTTTTAATTTATCCAAAAAGCGAGTCATTTTTGCACCAATAACGCATTTGTTTAAACCGACCACGTAAATATTTAAAATTTATTTAAATACTTTTTTAATTAAATAAAATATTAAAATATTTAAACAGAATTAATAAAAAATATATTAAAATTATGCAAGAATATATTTAAATATCTTTCAAATATTTACTATTTGAAAATAAAACTATCACATTTAAGGAAAATTTATATAAAAATATTGAAATTGAAAAACAATTTATTTGAATATTTCCCACGAGCTGCGTCCATATCAAACGCCATTTAGTGGTATATTTTATTTTTTTTTTTGTGAAAATATTATTTTTGAGTACGGTGGTGAGTGCGATGCATGATGAAATCATGTAGAGTGGAGTGACATTCTTCAGAAAATACCGAGTTGTCACTACACCTTACATGAATTCATCATGCTTCGCACTCACCACCGCACTCACAAATCATATTTGCCAAATATTCACGATATATTACCCTTGAAATATTAACTATATGAGAACTATAAGACCTTCAACTGCTGGTACAAAGAAGCTCAACGCACAGGAACAGAGTGCGATGCTGCTGCTGCTTGGCAGCTGTATGGAATATGTGTGTCAGTGTGTGGCATAAATAAAATTTAAATACGGAAAAAAACGAGTTGTAAGGAAAATATTTGATTTGTCCACGTAAATATTTAAATGGAATATATACTCAGGCGTGGATAATGTTAATATGCGTTATTTCCCTTAGTGTATGTAATTGTATTTCCATACAATACAATTGTCAATTCTGTATTTGATACTTCATTCTGTATCACGAAAAAGCACACCAACGATAAGCAAGACACGAGAAGCAACAGATATTTGCATGGAAGAAATAAGTGCTGTTCGTTTCTTTTTTATCGTTGGTGCCAGAAAACAGCTTGAGTGCATTCAAATTAAGGTTCGAATGTCTCGTCACTATACGAGCTACGAATGTACCGTCTGCATTTAAATTAATGCGCGAATAGATGCATCAATCGCTGTGGAACGAATGCCATGGAGTGCTAGCGCTCACGATTACGAATGCCTACGACAAAAGAATGCCCGACGAAGAAAGACATTCACAAAATTCGCCAAAAGCAATAAAAATGCATGCTTTTATGTTCAATCGCAACCATGGTAGAATTATAAGGTAGGGCCGAGTCACTCAGTGCCCTCACGCGTCAACGAAGAGTGGATAGTGAAAAGGTTGGGTAGTTGTCAAAATGACGAAGTTGGTGGAAATTTCAAATCAAAAAAGAAATATCATGTTTTCAATTTGTAAATAGTGCGGACACGTGTGTTAAGTTTGTGTTAATTTGAGTGGAAATATTGTAAAAACATTGTAAATAAATCTATAAAATGCCGCGGAAGTATAAAATTTGAAAAAAAGCTCGTAAAAAGTTTAACCTAAAATTAACTGCGAAACATAAACATAAAGAAACTCGATATGAACAGCTGCTTTTGACAACTAGCCCCCTTTTTCGCTGCTTTCCACTTCATTCTTCTCCGAGTCGGCCCTACCTTATAATTCTACCATGATCGCAACAAGAAAAACTAAAAAATTGTAAATATTAAAGCAAAAGGTAACAAACAACACAAAGAGAAACACCCTGCTAGAGAAGAGCTGAGAAGTATGAAAACAACAGAAATTCATGCAGGAGCAAGCACTCGAGTTTTAAGCGAATCAGCCGAATGTCTGCATTGTCTGGATGCTGCCTTTGTATCTATTCGCAATCGTGACAACTGTACTTAGCACCAATCGTTGTTTGCGAAGTCGAGCAGCAGGCATGCATTAATTTTTGTGTTCGTTTGTGGCTGAAAACAAATGCTATTCGAGTGGCAAAAAATTACGAACGGTCTTATGCAAATCTCTACTTCGTTTCTTGTTTCGGATATTGTTATATAGTATTGTAACAACTTTATTTAGTATACTTTTAGGCATTGCTTAAAACCAAACACTTCGCACGAAATATACCAAGACGTTTATTGTTTAACTCTTTGTTATAAATCAACTTTCAAGCACAGAATAACTGACAAAATTAAACATTGAAGCATAATTACAATATATAACCCAAGTATGCAACACGACTTGCGAACGTTTTATCATACTGCCAAAAAGTATGTTTTTGAATTTGTAAGATTTTTCTAGAATTACTCTTTCAATCAGATATAATTTCCTGTAAAATGCATGAGGTCCACTACATTTTTGTTTAAATAACGAAATGTTCGTGTCTTTTTATGACTTTTTTTTATCTCATACAGTTCATTTCAACTCATGTATCAAATTTTATTGGTCTATGACGAATCCTTTTATTTATTAACGCTATTTGTTGGGGCTATCGTTGTATGGGGTATCGTTCATTCAAAATTAGGACTTTCTAAATGATTTCGAAAAATTTGAAACACAGCTCCGATTTAAATAATAAATATGCTTTCCCAACGAATATTTATATATAACCCTATCAAAGAATTTTATGCAATAACTAGTATTTTAATGTTGATTCATATAAAGTCCACTTCATGCTTTTAAACCACGTTGATTCTAAACTGAATTCTGTGTGCTGGTTAAATAAGGCACAATTCACAATTGAATAGATGAAACAAAACAGATGATATATATGATATATGTGAAAATACTATGAATGTTTGACCTTTAAAGTTTAATTTTTTTGTTGTTGTAATATCAAAAAACAATACCGGGTAAAGTACAATCATAGAATTTTTACAAAAATTTATGTTAAAAACAAGATTTTTACACGTTTTATCCTCGTGAGCATTTTGAGGAAAATAAGTGTACATTTTTGGTTTTAACCAATATTTTTTTTGTGTTAAAAACATCGGAAATTAAGGTTTTGGATGTATTTTAATTCATTTTCAGCGAAAATTTGTGTATAAAGTGTTAAACTTCACCAAAATAGTAGTATATTGCGAGCTCAAAATGCCCACTTAGTTGCCCAGCATTATGTAAAGTGCTTTTGAAACTATTCAAAGTTTATTACGAACACAAAAAACGAGATTTGAAAATTTTGTCACGCGATACGATTTAAGTCTAGTTTATGAGCGAATTTTGCTGTGTTGTGTCTAAGTTTTTCTTTCAATTATTGACCGACAAATTGAAATGAATTTTTAAATCAAGTTCATACCTTCGAATTCCATTTCAAGTTGCAAAACTCTCTTTTTTTGGCTTTTTCGACACTATAATAAATTTTATAACGTCGAATAACAATTCATAAGGTTGGATTTGACAGTTTAAATTTTTGCAATTCTTGATCCCAGCGCATAGCGGAATTTGAAAATTTTTTATTTACAAATTTGATTGCTCATAAAAAGGCGAAATAGTGACGAAATTATCTACACACATAATTGTACAGGAATTGTATGACTGTAAAATTTTTTTTTTTTTTTTTGTAACTTTGCCTTTTACACTGCATTGACTACATGGGCTACCAACAGTGCAAAATAAACAATGCTTTAAATAGATGTACAACATCCACAAAAAATATATATCGAGAATAGATCGTTCTCAAACAGTTCGAAATAATAATAGAACAAATTTTGAAAATAATAATTTCATCTCACTGAATTGATCAAATGTTTAAACCAAAGCACAAGCAATTGAGATGAATAGATTGGAAAATCTGCAAAAATTTCGCGCTTCCGTGAAAGAAGTTATGCAAAAACCTTAGGGAAACATTTTGTTTATAAGAATACTAGCTTTTTCCCGGCGCGCGTTGCTGCACCCAGCAACTACAGTGGCGAGCAAAACTGGCTAAATGTTTTCACTTTTATGCATTTTTGACTGTTGCAAAGCCATTTTTCTATATAGCGCTACCAAATGTTCTGGTTATATACTTCATTTATTAAGAAACGCAATGTATAAGTCAAGTTTGAATAATATATAAAAATAAAAAAAATATTACCTACAAAAATTACAAAAAATTCTATTTAGCCAGTTTTACATGGCGGTAATACTACAGCGTCATCTGGTGTCCAAGGTGGATCAAAGGAGATAAAAAAAAACTCACCCTACCTGAAAACCACTATATACCAATTTTCATTCTAATCGCATGAGCGGTTCAGGAGTTTGAGGTGGTTTTGTAAAAACAGTTATACTACAGCGCCCTCTGGTGTTCAAGATGCGTCAAAAAAGATAGCAGAAAAACACTCAACGTACACAAAAACCACTATATATCAATTTTCATTCTAATCGCATGAACGTTTTGGGAGTTTAAGGTGGTTTTGCAAAAAATGTTGTACTACAGCGCCCTCTGGTGTTCAAGATGGCCCAAAAAAGATAACGTTAAAACACTCAACGTACATGCAAACCACTATACATGGAAAGACCTGTCTGTCCCAGTTTTTCAGTAGAAGGATATCACCAAGTTGCAACTCCATACTGAGTAACATTGTTGTGCAACATTTATATCCAAAGATATTCTATATCACAAATTTAGCTTGTATGGGCGGAACGACACCCTCTTTTCCAAAGTCCGTCTCAGTTTTCTAGAACATAGAAGGACATCACCTATGCGACATGTATTTCCAAAGCTATTCGATATCATATTTTTGAATTATATGGGCGGTGTCACACCCCCTTGTCCAATGCTTGCTTAATTTTGCTAGTCGAAGGACGCGACTAAATAGTACGCTCTTACCAAGTTTCATTGATGTGTGACTTATAGCTTGAAAGATATACCGAAAATTTGGTCTGCTGAAAAAGTGCCACGCCCCACGTCCAACACCCATAAAATTTTTCCTGTGGAACGGCACTTGTAAATTGAGGTAGAACACCGAATTCCGATGCTATGCGACCTATAATTTCAAAGCTATTCGCTATCGTAAATTTGGGTTGTATTGGAGGTGCCCCGCCTCCTTGTCCAATGTTCCGTGCATTTTTTCCAAAACCTTCGCGTAACAATTACGAACAAATTCACAGAAGGAAGTATCTAATTTGGTCCAGTCGTTTTCAAGTTTTAAGCATCCGAACAAACCACTATTCATTTTAATATATTAGGATGCTGTAAAATTTATCTCAATATATTTATTGGATTATTTAACTCAGTAGATATTGAAATAAAAAGAGTGGCACGCAAATAAATACGATATATTGGGCTTATGGCTACACTGTAGCAGGAATTAACTGAGTGCAACTGTCCACTCAAGAGACCAGCGCGGTGAGTTGTAGAATCTCACCTCTCTCTCTCAACAAAGAGCTTAAGCTATTGTTTGCTGTTATTTCGTGCTGCTTATACAATGGCAGCATGGATTAAAATGCACGAATTCTTAAATAATTAAATAAAAAGATTTACCAAAAACGTAGTACCCAGTAGCAGGGTCGCTTATTATAGCAATTGAATAGTGAAAGAATTATTTAAATCGGTTCAGCATTTACCCCTTGATTGAACGATGAAAATTCGAGAGACGCCTTTTATATAATAGTATAGATATAGATAAACGCTCTTGAAAATCTTCTTTTTTTTCTTCTTCTTCTGTAACAAGTAAAAACATTTCTGAGTCAATCTTTAACAATATTACTTGTTCATATTCGAGGTATAATTCTTTATTCATGTACTTTCAAAACATTACATCAGGCCTAATCACAAAGGTGGCCCTTGTGGCCCTTGTTGTAATAATTGGCCCATTGAATAAAACTCACATCTTGCTTGCGCCAAATTTACGACGAAATGCACTTGCGAAAATTAACTATAACAAACAACAACAACATACGCATCGAAACGGCGGCGCGACCACCAAACATACAGCATTGTTGTTGTGCGTGTGTTCTGTTAGTGGAATAGAAATTCAGACGATCTCGTGTACTGCTACGCATGCTTGTCGCGTTTGTATTTTGTTTTTGGGATTTTTTTATCAACACTTTCTTTGCACTTGCAAAAAGCAACAATTTAGGTTGCCGTCGATGGTGGTGACGCTAACATGTTCGCTTTTGTTGTTGTTAATGTATTTTGTTGTTTATTTTAATCAGGCGATTATCTTTCTTAATTAGGCTTTGGCCCTTTTATTCATTTCGCTGATTAGGCCTGCATTACATGATGGTTACATATTCATTAACGTTTTCCTAAAGTACCAGGCAAAAAATTTTAGGGTTATTTCCTAATGGCATTGTAGAATTACGAACTTTCTCGTTTCATTCGATTCAGCTGAACAATCACCTAGAGCCGTCATTTAAATAAAAAGTACCACTGATCGGCTTTTGGTGGATCTCGAGAAACTCTCGTTATTTTTCCTTATTAGTTTAAGATGATTGATGCAAATGTTAATTAAATATATTTCATTTTTAGAAAGGGCCTCCCCTTATAAAAAGCTTCATGGACGAGACCCCATTTACACTCTGAATTGCCTTGCTTAGTATTTTCGATTTAAGACTAAATATTGAAACTCTTCAGTTTTTTTAAAAATCCTGTTTCGTTGTTCTAAGTTTTTAATCTTTTAACCCCCACTCACATCGGGTACATATATTAACTTTGTCACAATGTATGTAACGCTCATAATTAGGTGCGAATATAGAAAAGAATATTTTTTTTGTCGATTAAATCACATTCATGTTTAGAGCCCTTATCGTAGAGCTTTCGCAATAAAATTCGATAATTGGCTTCTATCAAAAAGAAATAAAGATCAAGATCAAGAAAATTTGACAAATCCGATGCAAGCCACACCTTTCTCCCATTCAAAGTTACTTTGTAAAAATTCTAAAATTTTATATATTTTGAAATTGGTACAAACCCAAATGAAACGGTCACTTACCTCCCAAAAATTCCGCAAGAATTTATCAAATGATTTGATATTCTTCATATATGTTTTCATTTTTAAAATTTAAGATAGCTTCTTGGCACATAGTTTAAGACTCGGCGAGCATACCCCCTTACTACCAAATGCCATATCTTTTTTTATATGGAGCTGCTACGTCACATCTTCTAGCACGTTAGAAGTGATTAGTCAAGAATCCGAGTACCTTCTTTTGGCATTGAAGGAAGTATATGGATGTCGATGTCGATATGGATTTAGATTTTTTCTCCATTTTGTTTTCGTTTTCCACTTTTTTTTTTATTTCGCCTTAAACTACGCCAATTAAACTACGCCAAGGCAAGTGCTTTGGGAGCTATCGATATACATACCTTTAAAAAAAAAACCAACGAACTTGAGAACCTCCTTCTTTTTGAAAGCGGTTAAAAATGTTATAACATATACTCCAGTCACAGGCTTATTCCGCGAAAAGTTGTTAAGTTTTGTTTTGATTTTATTTTTGCATTTTTTGCAATTTCTTTCCAACACATCGCTTTGCAGCTGCCGTGTTTATCTCTTGATGAACAATGAGAAAACTTGAAGCAATAAGAAAGATAGATCGCTTGGGAGAAATACTTCCGACTGAATCCCTAACTTCCGACTGGGATTCTTTAGAATATTCCATAAGATTTAGAAAGCATAATGATTAAGTTTGATGGTGAAGTAGTACTGCCCACATCACATTCTAAAGAAGGCACATCACATTCTAAACGCACTGATAGCTCATTTATATCACTAACTAACTCATTTTTGCTCTGCGTATTGAATCAGGTGTATTGACATTTACGTAAGTCGTGAATGTCCAACACACGTGAGTTTGAATTAACCTCTTTGGTATGTGGTTTCCCGAACTGGTTTCCCGAACCCTCTGGCGAGAGGGTTATTTTTCAACTAAAAGAAACGATCAGATCCGATGTTAATAATAACATTTTAGATAAATTCGAAGGCCTGAAATTTTTGCACACACAAAGTGGGATTTTTTTTAATTTTAAAAATTTTTGGATGAAATTATTCAGACCTACCAGCATATTAGTTCCAGGTGAGAATGCTTGTCCCCATATTGTTAATCCGGAACCTAAATTCACGCTTTGGGAATCGGCTTTCGACAAAATGATAACAGGAAATATTACTGAGGCAACCATGTAAGCGGGTTTCAAAAGACGAAAAAAATCGTTTTTTTTTTTTATTCAGTTCCCTTTGATCTTCTGCATTGTCAAGTCAATTAATAAGTTGCAGAAGGCAAACGGTCTTCTAAAGCGTTAGCGGATGAAGGATTTATTTGTCTTCGGTCCTAAGGAAAGTGATAGAAGCCCTTAAGTTAAGGAAGTTGGAAGAGTTTTATATACCATCGGTGTAAAGTAAACTAGCGAAAATGCTTAATTCAATTTTAGTATACGATGTGGCAAATATTTAAGTCTCTAACTTTTATAAATGTTTGCAAAATCGGTGTTGAACACAATCAAATATGCAAACTTCTAATAATTAAAAAACGCCGATTTAAGGTAAAATATACGTGTAAATTTTTCGAAAAAACAAAATTTGTTTTTGTTTAATGTGTTCTTTATAGTTTTAAGAATATACATAAACATTTTTAAATCAATATTAAAAAATAAATAAAAGTTATAACGGTTTTCGTTAACCTATGTCTAAGCTTCATACAACAAATAAAAAACTTTAAACGCGATTTCCTCGAAACTAGTTTTTTTTAAACGGTTCGATAAATAACTCAAAATCCATTGGTTCAATTTCAATGATTTTTTTTTTGCATTTTGTTTTTTAGTTTGTCCTTTAAGCATTCCCCTTAAATTCTATTAAGTATCTATTTTTTTTTTATATAAACAAAAATGCGCGCGAAAATGTATCTATTTCTCGAAGTTTTTACTTAAACTTCCGCCATAATAAAAAAAAAGACCCCGGGGGTCTTGCGTAGGGGGGATGCTTAATATATGGTATATGCTTAAAAATGTCATTTGAATTTCTTATTTCCGATACATGGGAAAGGCCATATCCATCGAACCGTTTTGGATGTTTTATTTTCAATGCCATTTTCAGCGCCCTCTATATAAAAGCCAGATCTGTATTTAAAAAAAAAATTTTTTTTATAAAGTATTTTTTATGTACAATAGCCTGTATAAATTTAAAAAAAAAAAATAATAACTCCTTATATCTAAAAAAATTTTTTGAAACAGCTCCTGTTTTTGGTTGTTACACGTATATTATACCTTAAGAAGATATATCAGGTGAACGAATTCGAAAATTTGAAAATTTGCCAAATCATGTACCACCAAATTAATGCTGATTAATTGTTGATTAGTTTCTCGATCTTATGAAAAGTATAAAATGTTTGTAAGATTACATTTTTATATTACCGTTACAAGATGATGAATTATCTTGAGATAGCTTTATTGTATTGTAAATATTTATACATTTAATCTTATGTGGATTTCTTGGTTGAGTTATCTCGTTCCGGATATATTATTTATATATAATGGTCAATTACAGACAAAAACATACATAAAGAGGTTTTTATGTTTTGTTTTTAAAGTTTTTCAAATTAAGTGAAAATTAATGGAGAATTTTCAAAGTTGCTTTTAGGCCCTGCAAAAAACATTTTTTTCTTTGATTTTTATACGATTTTGTATTGAACGTCACATAGCTTACATAGCTTACATAGCTTTTCTCGTATAGCAGGTATACGAGAAAAATCATTAAAAATTTGAAAATGTTGCAAATTAAAGTTTACTGTGATGTTTGTAACGTTATTTCATCAGTTAAAAAATAAACTTTTGCAAAAATCGCCATTTCAATTACAGAAATAATAATTTTTCTGTAATTGAAAATTAAATTTTCTACTTATTTTACAATTTTAACGGGAAAAACTTGAAATTTTTCACCAAAAAGACATCAACGTAGAGGTTATTTTCAAAGTAGTAGACTTGCAGCAATGAATAATAGAAAAGTCTTGAATAATAAGCAATTTCAGAAAAAACAACAGGGTGACGTTCACTACATTTTGTGACGTTCAATACATTTTGTTGCACTTAACCAAATAATGTAAATCAAATCAAAAAACAAAAAACAGGTTTATTCTTTTACAAAAAAAAAAAAAACATAAAAAGTATGTATAAAGTATATAATTTAGCTAAAGAGTATTCCAAGATAATCGTTACCAAGGCAAAAATTTTATATTTTATGATATCGGATTAAGTCCTATTATTTATGCGAGAGATTAAGTCTTAATTAAGTGTCATATTTTAAAAAATTGAAAATCAATGGTAATCTGAGATATTTTTCACTTTAAAGTTAAATATACTACGAAAAATATTTTTTGCTTCTTAAATAGAGCAACACTGTAAGCACCGTTTTATGCTTCAATTAGTTGTCAGTAAAAATATTAAGGTGGAATATGAAAAAAAAAATAATATAGGCAACAGCTAGTTGTTGTAATTCAAATTAAGTAAATTAGCGGAAGCGGTATTTAAGATTCCTTAAACTTGCTAGGTTATTTGTAACACCCGTCACAAAAAAACAACAAATAGTTTCCTATACATAAAATTTTCATCCAATTTTTTTTCTATTTTTTTACAAAAAATTAAAAAAGTCAATAGCTAGCTGAATTTGTATTAAGAATTTATTAAGACTTCACGTTTTACAATACAACTTTTGAATCCTTTAAAACCACATCTTCATTTTATATCATTGGAAAGGTATAACCTAACGTAAAACCGTAAAAAATGAAAGTTATAAAAAAGAAAAAAAATATAGCAAAATTATAGTTGCTGGGATGGTGTTAAGCTTAAACAAATTAGGAATGAGACAACTTATTGCAATATTTTCAAAAATTTTGTAGTATTCCTCAAAAAAGATGAAATAACTTTTCCAATGATACTATAACACCGATAATCGATCTTAAGTTGATTGAGCTACATTGTCTCAAAATAGACCCTATTTTGGGCGCGAAAAATTATTCTAAAAATTTATAACTTCGAATTTGGTTTTCAAATCAATAAACCAATACAAGAAAAATATTTGAGCCAAATCGGAGATGATCAGCGCAACTTATCACTTCAATGTGAAATGGACGATATCAGTTAGTAAAAACAAAAATCAGGTCAAATTCAAACATATGTACCATTCTTTTTGCTCTCGTTTATATTCTTCATTTCGTTCCTTATCTAGCTTTATTTTTTCCCGATATCTTCGTGCTCTTTCAGCAGGGGTTAATTTTGCTATTTTACTCTTGAATATACAAAAACGAAATACAAAATTAATACTTCAGCCGGTGATGTGACATATCTTAAAAGTGACGTTCAATACATTTGCACCTTTGTAGGTTTTTTCTTAGGAATTTTATTTTGCAAATATACTAAAACAAGGAAATTAATCAAAACCTATTAAACAGTGATTTAAACTTGGATTTTTTTACTTACTATTTTTGTTTTAATAAAACGCCGCGTGAAGTTCAATACATTTTACTACATACATAGTTATCATGATGAACTGAGAAAACACAAAAAAATGTACTTTAATAAATTAATAAATAATACTCGTCTTAATTTTTAGAATTTCGTGAGAACTAATCTCTGCACTTCGTTAATATAACTTACTTGTCGTCTATACAACTCCTAAATTAAAACTAACGAAGCGTAAAAAAAAGTGACGTTCAATGCAAAGCGCAGGGACTTTATGTAAATCGAAAGCCAAATTTGCGATGACACTGTTTTGAGAATAACAACAAAATAAAACATAAGAAATAAATGCTATCATTAGAAAACAGTTATTACATGTTATATTTTTGCATTGTTTTTTTACTTTTTTTCACGTTTTTCATCAAAAAGTGTAACTGGGGACACATGTTTTTATATTAAGCGAGTACGAGAAAGATCAATATAATATTCTTCAAAACAAATATGCAAACAGTTTTAGGATTCTGAAAAATATGTTTTGTCAATAAATATTCTTCAGTGATCAATTTCTCATTTTTTATTTGTTTTTCTTTTTGTTTTTACCTAAAAACAGAGTTAAAAGAGCATGGACAAAAAAAGACCGTTTTGTATGTAATTGAGCCATAAACATTATAAGGTTAAAAAAGTAAATTTGACTAAAGATCTTAATGTTAAGGGAACGCTGGCAAATCAGCGAGTATTTGTCAGTATACTACAAAGTTAAAAAAGAAAAAACTTATAATTAAAAAATTCAGCTGAGCTACATTACTTAATACAGGCACATACATTCTGCCTAATAACTAAGAAAAAGTTTACATAGATTACAAGGAAACAGTTTTAATTATTAAAACTTTAATTGAAAAACTACCGGTTTGAAAGAAATAAAAAACATAAATATGTATAAAACATTACGAACTGTAAAGTAATAAGTCCTAATCAAAAACAGAACACGATATTCAGTCATACACAGCTGCCTACCCCTCGAACTGGCTCTGTTTGTCATACCGCTGTATCAACGGCATTCGCTAAATCAAGATAATTATGCCGGTCAATTTTAATAATATAAAATTCTCTATTTAATTTATTAAAACTTGATTTTAAGCTCTTGATTTCTTTTCTCTCAGATATGTCATTAACATGTGCCTCAATAATCACTTTAGTATCCGAAATTTGTTCATTCTAGTTTAGGTTAATTATTGTTTTTCGTTATAATACAAACAAGACCTATTGACTATAATTTGCATACCTTTCGTTAAGTTTGAGACTTTTCTGCTTTTTGTTGTGACGACGATTGAAGCTATTTGTGTTAGAATTCGGTGATTGCTTGTATGATGAATAATTAAGCAACGACGTTTTTAGGACGCCGATTGGTGTAGCTGGTATTCCCGTGCCCTGACCTGCCTCCGCTACCGTTGATGAAGAGCCACAGATTGCTTCAGATACTGCAGTCGTTGAACTGTTGCCGTTACTAAAGGAACGAGTGCAATAAGTGGGAGCACTGAGCTGACGATTGAACTCTGCCTTGCGACAGGTACTGTCTGTAAAGCAAAACTTATTTAATTGACCGTAACTGGAAGAGGAACTCTCGTTGGATAGCGCACAGGAGTTGTTGGCGTTGGCATGAAGCTTGTTGCACGAATTGGTGCGTGTATTTAAACCATCAGCTTTGCTGATTATATTACAGCTTTTGTTGATTTTAGCTCTTGCGTGGTTTTTCTCCAGCGACAGTCCTCCGTTGACTTCTTTGATTACACTTCTTGCAGCAGGACGATATGTTTTTATAGTTCCATTGGCCAACAGTTGCTGTTGGTACCTACCTAAAAGTCCGGTTAGTTGGGAACAACCAGGCGCTACGGAAAAGGATGTCGACTGTTGATTTTGTGTATTTTTTTTCTCATCTAGATAAAGATTTAAATATTTATCACCGGGATGTAAAGAGTTATCAGAAACCGCGTTCGATTTGGTTATAATTTGATTTTTCTTTTTAACGCTTCGCGCTTTTAACGATAAATTACGAAACTTTTTCGACTGCTCCTTAATCTTATTTGTGTTTAAAAACGAAGGACTGTTCGCGATGCACTTAAAAATATAACTTTTTTTCACAAATTGTTGCTTATCAAGAGAATCGTTCCGTTGATCTCTGATTTTATGTGGCTTATTATAAATATTGCAATCACTGTTATGAGTCTTGAGTAGCAAGCTCGGGTTAGAATTGTCGTTTGGATCTCCCAAATTACTACAACGCGTTATCGGATCAGAGTGGCTCAGATTGTATGAGACAATTTTTTTGAATTCTTTGTATGCAAATATGTTGCTATCGGCACCTCTGGAAGCCTGTTGATAATAATCTCCAAATGTTGCGGGACCTCCAGAGCTGCTGCAAGGTCCGCAAATGTTTGATCTGTTGGACGTATTAGGTGCACAGTCCACATGCGAGAATTCTGTTCGATTACGTTTGCTATGGCGAATACGATTGCTGCTAGTGAATGATACGGGCGGCTGCTGTTGGTTGCTATAGATACTGTTATCCGCACTTGGGTTACCTAATCTAACCCCACCTGAACCAATTTGCTCACTTTGTAGTGAACGTTGATCATCGCCACCACCCGAACTAGCCCCACAGCCAACGCTGTAAAAATCCGGTGACTCCGATAAATATTCACGTTCACCGAGCAGGGACTCACTATCTGGATAAAGGCGGTCACAGCGAAGAGCCGAAGAACATTTTAGCGACTCACAACTGTACGACAAGGACTTTTGCAGTTTATTCCTAACCGAAGGAAGGCGTTGTGAGATCTGCGAGACGGCTACTGCTGTCTGTGTCGGTGACTCGCTTTTATTGTTACTTCTACTGCTTATATTACTGCTAATGTTCTGAACACTTATAAGGTTGATCAATGACTGGCGCAGCAAGTGATTACTCGATTTTTGTTGCTGGAAGTGTTGTTGTTGGTGATCGTTGCTTAAACTCTCGCCGCTGGCACTGAAAAATACACAAAAATACTGAAAACGAGAATTGCGCATAAAACAACTTAGCAATACATGTGTTACTATTTGTACATATATATTGATATCAACAACAACAAATGTATACTTAGAACATAAAGTGATGATGTCTCCAAAACATTTAGATATACATATATACGTACACATATTATACACTCTAAAAAATTTCTTGAAATTTAGTATTAAAATTAATGCCCATTTTTGTTTAATTTTCAGTTGTGGCCTAAACTCGATACCTTTCTGATTAATTTTTTAAAACCAAAAAGAAAATTTAAATTTCACTATTCGACAGAAAATGTCAAATGTTTTTTTACAAAAATGTGCAAAAATTTCAAATACCATGAAGACTGTTTAATTTTAAATAAAATGTAGTACAAAATTAAAATATACCACGAAAACTGATTTATTTTCAACACAAAAAAATCAAATGATAAACACTTATTTTGGAAACAGTTTAGTTTTCTCTAAAAACAAACAAAAAAAAACTTTTGATTCAGTTTTGGTTTTTGCGGTTAGTTTTAAAACGGGAAAAGTTTTCGCAGTATCTTCTGAAACATAATTTGTATATTTCCACTTAAACTTCGAAATCATTCCTTTAAGAAAAAAAAAAAAAAAAACAAGCACCGATGTTCATGTGAATAAGTGAATGAATGCATTTACGACGAAAATCGCCAGCACACATCCTCATTTATTTTGTTTATAATTTAACGAAATATAATTGAAACTGTGAAATATTGAAACGTGTTGCCGCCGATTATCGTCTTAAAATTCATTAAAAATATTTCAGAGTGTACAAAATGTGTACAATAAAGCTAGGAAAATATTTAACCTATAGAATACATACATGTCGAGGAAGTGTGTTGGGGCAGGCAATGTGGGGCGAAGCAAAACAAAAATAAAAAAAATTGAGTAGCAGCAATAATTCCAGTAGATCTCAATAAGTTGCTCACTAGCAGAAAGCTTCTATCACAAACTTGTTAACGTAAAAATTTTTCTAATGAACTTTTTATACAGCAATGAATAGCAATTCAATTAAAATATACAACACTAGTACAAGTTCCAGTCTCGAATTCATTCAATTCGGTACAAAAACGCAAATGCAAAACAATAGCAAACACAATATATACATGCGTTTATTTCGATACAGAGTAGAAAATTCGCTTCGGTCGGTTGGTTGTCTACATAATCAAAGTAGTTTCAAGTGTACTACTTATTGTAAATGAAAACAGCATCTACTCATTAACTTACAACTTAAGATATAGATATAAAATCATTGTAAAATAAAGTTTTTCATATTGTTGATGCTTCTTTATTGTACAATTCTACATAAAATCGAGTGAAATCAAGTTTAATGGTGTTCATGGCAATTACTAAATTGTCTGGCATAGTTCGGAATGTATAACATTAAATAAATATTTAAACAAGCGGCATAATCAATCAGGTTCCACAGTCAGATACTCTTCGGATTTTTTCCGTTTTTCTGTTTTTCTGTTTTTGTAGTTAAACCTTTTCATATAATTTTGAGTTTTTCATGTTAAATTTTTGTCCAGTCAGTAGGGGGAAAATAAGAGAGCTGCCTTGTAAAAGATGGGTCAGAAAATTTGTATAGCCCACGCGTATTGCTTTAAAAGTATACCTAGAACTGGGCGATAAGGATATCTTAAAGTAATTTAAAGTAAAGTATAGTAAAGTAACAAAAAAAGTTGAAATTACTAAACTGGAAAATTTGAAATTGCAATTACTGTAATCGTAATCCAAGCTCATTCGATGAACGATTACTTTAATCGTTATCCCGTTTTTTTTTCTTTTATAAGGATCACAGTAATCAATTGCAGAGATTACTTTTATTAACTATTAGTGAAAACCAATCTTTTTTATTTTAAAAAGTGTATTTCAATGAGAAAAAGTCTTGCTTTTTTGTAATTTTATTTTACAACTTAATGCTACCATTTCTATATGAAATAACATATTAAATAATAAATTGAAATAACGAATATGTGCGTCGGCTTTGGTGAGCTAATTGCACTCTCATATTTGCAATTCTCAACATGCGCTTGACAACTCATCAGCTGCTTTGGTCTAGTGTTAGAGTGACTAGTTAACCCACTTGTGGTTATCGTAGTTTAAAACAAGACCAAAAAAATCGTTATAGGCTAGTATGTCATTTTACTATCTTTGTTTATAAACGACACCGTTTTTCCGAGTTATCAAAGGAGTAAATTTTTTTAAAGAGTTATTTTTCCAGTTTAGTTTAGTCGACCCCAAAAAAATATTATGATCAGATGCAAAAATATCTTTCAGTCATATTTGGGTTAATATAGCAACTACAAAAAAGATACTATTGAGCAGAGTTAAGAATTAATACCTACAATGTGAATTCTTATCACCAGGAACTCTTTCTGTAAAAATATGCTTTTTGTTAATATTGAAGATATTTAATGATGGTAGTATGTTGCTATTGATAGTAAACTACAGTTCATTGCAATACACTTTATTACGATTACAGTAATCGTTATTTCGACTTTTTCAAAATTAAGTTTGCTGCAATCGTAATCTAAGGCGCCTGCTACACGTTCAATATATATTGATTAATATACAGTATCGTGATATTTATTGAACGTGTAGCATGTAATATTGATGGATCGTGACCCACATATCGCAAAATATTTAAATATTTTGAAATCCATCAATATGGATCGCGATCCAAATATCACAATTAATATTGAACGTGTAGCAGACGCCAAAGATCGTTCGATGAAAGATTTGCCTCAATCCAAATTTTAAAATTGGGATTAAAATAATTGTAATCCTTGCCGCAATCAATTACACATGTTCTTTTGCACTCCCTTTGTACCGACCATAAAGTTTGTAATAACCACACCAACCAACATCGCCACCTGTCGTTGAAGCAGTGTTCGTTTGTTTATACGATTTTTAAGCCACCGTAATTAAATCTTCGTTTTAAAAAGCAACGATTTAGTTCGTGTTCGTTTGTTTATACGATTTTTAAGCCACCGTAATTAAATCTTCGTTTTAAAAAGCAACGATTTAGTTCAAAAATAAGCTAAATGGGATGAAAACTAGGATTTAATCCAAACGATAAAATCTCTTAAAGTTAAAAAAAAATCGAAATTTTTCACTAAAGCTATGATCCCAAATATGCTGTCATAGTTTGGAATTTGTCAAAATCAAATGAAAACCACACCTACCAAACAAATACACAGTGATGTCATCAAATGGGTGAAATCTCTTAAAATTCCATAAAATGGAATTCATTGACGTGTAGTTTTCCACACAGCTCTTGATGAGGCGTATTACAAGCCAGTTTTTCAAAATAGGTATTTTTTCAAAATATTGCATTAAAAAGAGGCCTTTTGGAGTGCTTGCAAGTCAGCTGAAAGCGCTGACCCTACGTATGACACACCATTCTAATTTTAACATTACATGTCATTGGAAAAAAGCACTCCAATTTAGCTGACTTTGGATTGCTTTAAAAAGCCTCTCTTAGAAAGCTTTGGGTCAGCAGTTCGTTGCATTCTTTTTGATTTTGTCTACCTCAAAAAGAGAGCTACAGAGAGGAAGAGAGAGAGAGAGAAGGAGAGAGATTTTTAATTTTATCGAAAATAAGGGTTAGATTCGCAGCCATCGATACCGCTTCAAAAGGCCTTCCTTAGAAAGCTTTGGGTCAGCAGTTTTTTTTTGTTTTGAACAAATAAATGAAAAATCTGCATTTTTTTCTGAAATAATTACTACATCAATGTTTCCATTTTCAAGACAATTCAATTTTTAATAGTGTTTTAATGATTAAGTAAATAAATTATTAATTAAAGATAAATTAAAGATAAGTAAAGATAAAGTAAAAATAAATTACTTACTTAAGAAATTTCGCTTGCAGAAAACACATATTTTTAAAACTTGTTTACAAGTGCACTTGCATCAAACAACTGATTATTATTTGCATACCACGCGGTTTTTTCCTTTGTTCGTTTTTTCTTTTGTTCGTTTTTTTCCGTTGTTCGTTTTTTTCTTGTGTCCGTTACTGAGCGCTCTCAAAAATAAGTGCTGACGTTTTGCTCCTGTAGGAAGCTGCTGACATGCCGGCCCGTTGGGAAGCGACGATGTCTTCACACTGTCGTTGTAGAGAAATGTTGAGCGACTTGTTCATAATAAACGCGAAAACAGCAACTGCAGCAGCAAGCATAGTATACAAAAAACAATGGCTGCTTTCAGCCGACTCAAAAGTTGCCATTTAGAATAACAACACAGCCAGAGCTGTAAAAGAAATCCATTCAATTTGATTTAACTTTCAAAAAGGTGAATGAGTGAATAACGAAATTAGAATCCATTCAATGAATGCAAAACTCATTCATAAATAAAAATGTTATTCCACATTCAAATTTAAAAAATTTATTAATTATTCGTTTCATTCATATCAATTAATGAATAAAAAATCAATATCAAATAAGAAATTAATAACAAATGAATAATGAATAACAAATAAATATTGAATAAATATAATGAATAATGAATAATGAATAAAATATGAATAATGGGTAAAAAAAATATAATTGAAAATTCTTTGTAAATTGCATTCCTTGTGAAAAGTTGTCATATGAATAAAAAATTGAAAAATTGACAACAAAAATAAAATTAATAATTATTCAAATTTTTAAAGTTAAATGTGAGTTAAAATTTTATTTAAAAATCAATTTTGCATTAATTTATGGATTTTTATGTCGTTATTCAGTTGTACTTAAAATTCTGATTATGAATGCAGATTTTACAGCTCTAAATACAGTTCAAGCAAAAAATCACTCACTAAGGTATCGCTGCCATAAATTTCAGAACAGTTCAGTTGCTGAATGTGACCAGTAATAACAAATGTAAGCAATGACAGAAACTTGCTCTTGCCGCCTGTCAAATTAGAATTGAATTGAAGCTGACGACAACGACATTTTGATGTCTCGCAACAATGTCGTCGTGAAGTCTCCAAAAACTCGTCCTATAAGAAATACATGTAAATTAAAAGTGATAATTGGCGTTCGTCGCTTGCCGCGCTCAATGTGGATAGGCTATTACTTGAAGTTGCTTGAAGGCGTTTCTTTACACATTTTTCGATCTCGAGAGAGAAGAAGAACAAACAAAATACCACTCTCTCGAGCCTCGAAACTCGCTTGAACTTAGCTTGAACAATTTCTTCGAGCACGATAAGAACAAGCAGCAAGAAGAATAAGAAAATGGCAAATTAGTGTAAACAAATTTGGCACTGCTTACGTTTATAGACAACTAGCTGACCCGGCAAACGTTGTTTTGCCCAAACTTAATATTCGATGTTTCTACTTTTTCAATAGATGACGGTGTAGTTTTGAAAGACAAACACAATTACCAAATTTTAGTCTATTATGACCAAACCCGATTGAAATATAGTATTTTCATATATTTGTGGGTGGTAAAACATATTTTTAGTACAGTTTCCGACAGCAAGCAAACAAAATAAATTAGTATAATAATATAAAAATTTATTTTTAATACCAAATTTTCTATACTAATAATACCAGCAAAATCTTCTGATATATAGAGTTTTTATTGATTTGTAGGCAGTAAAAGGGGGGTGTGGTAACCAAGTTTTAGTACAGTTGCCGACAGTTAGCATAAAAACTAAACTCCAAAATTGTAGCCTAATACGGCGAAACCATCGGAAATATAGAATTTTTATTGATTTGGGGGCGGTGAAATGAGGTGTGGCAACCAATTTTTAGTACAGTTACCGACAGTGAGCATACAAACTAAATTACGAAATTTTAGTCTAGTATCACCTAAACCTTCCGATATATAGCATTTTCATTAATTTGTGGGCGGTGAAAGGGGGTGTGGCAACCTATTTTTAGTACAGTTTCCGACAGCAATCAAACAAAATTAATTACCAAATTTAAGTATAATACCCCCAAAATCTTCCGATATATAGAATTTTTATTAATTTGTGGGCGGTAAATGGGAGGTGTGGCAACCCAGTTTTAGTAAAGTTTCCGACAGTGAGCATACAAACTAAATTACCAAATTGAAGTCTAATACGACCAAAATCGTCAGAAATATAGCATTTTTATTGATTTGTGGGTGGTAAAAGAGGGTGTGGCAATTTTTTTCTACATAGTGTCCTTCCTTGGGGCAATACGAATCCATCAATCTCAAAATTGTAAAAATTGAACGACCCCTTCTTGAGTTATGCGCGTACACACGGACGTCAGTCATTTTTATATATAAGAGATAATCAGCGCAAATAATAACAAACTACCTGTAATAAATTTAAAATAAATTTAAAAAAATGCATTCTATGGTTTTCTTTCAAAATGCTTATTTTAATAGAAAATGCGAACAACGTCGCATACGGGCAGCTAGTGTTTGGCTATATTTGTTTTTGCTTGCCTCTGTCTTTTTTTCACGTCACCACGCATAGCGTACGACAAAAAAAAAAAACAAAAACAAAATACATTGCCATTCTCTGTTGCTATCCATAGCACACACACGCTCGGGCATATGTAGGCAAAACAAAAACAAATCACATTGCTATTCTCAGCAAAGCAATACTCACTGTAGGATGGGAGAGTAAAATATTGGAACACTCGCATCGTGTCGATGTGCCGCACACTGCTTTATTTTTCACTACACAACAACAATTTTTATACGCTATGAGTCGTTCATGTCCGTTTGTGCTTGCAGGTGAATTTTACTTAGGATTTTGAAAGCCATGAATCTCCTTTTCTAATAAACTTTTTAATAATTTTTTTGGCCTATAACCTTCACCAAGTCGAGAGCTTTTTATTATAAAAAATTTCATGAAAAACGGCCGGGCCTTTCTCAAGATTGTTCCGAACATAAAAAAGGCACTTCAAAATATAATAGGTATTAGTATAGATTAGCTGTTTTTGTTTCCGTACTTTTCGGTAAATTCTCACATTTCGACAGATAATAAAATTACTCTCACAGCTTGAACTTTACTTGAACTTTTCTTCAAGTTTGTACGGAAACATACCTATTATTAACAACTTCGCGTAAATTTGGTGAGCCAGCGAGAATGTGCAATTGGCCCTGGTTTAATGTGAGACAAATTCAACGGAACCGCACCATTAGAAATTTTATTGGCTATTTTGTACAAGTACTTCGAATCACAATGGTGTAGTCACTTATGAGAAAAAAGTTGTTCAGAGAGTTATCTTTAGATGAAGGTCGACTATAGGAGAATTTCTCTTTATTTTAAAACGCTTGATGTATTTGGTATAGGCAACACTTAATGGTTTTTAATTTTCACAATAGTTTTTATTACTATTTTATTAAAAAGAAGCGATAAAATGCATAAATAGCAGCAAAATGCTTTCATAAATAAAAATTAACGTCAAAAATGGATTCCTTGACCCCAAAAACCCCCATATATACACTTAAAAAAATAGTTTTTTGTCTTTTTAATGCAATATTTTGAAAAACAACCTATTTTGAAAAACTCCGATTCAAGATAGATCTATACTCTCTTCACCAAAGTTTCTTAAAATGACCCTTAGAACACCGCTAGGGTGGGTCCAACATCGACTTTTTTTGCTCTATACAATTTGACCCGCTCTGAATGTATATATATTAGAGTGGAACGAAATGTATGGAAGCAAAAAATCTTCATGGGCTTCATATATTTTTGAAAACTGCGCTTAAAAAATAAATTTCTGCATCTTTAGTTTTTTTCTGCGACATAACTTTTGACTGCGCCCAAGGGTTTATATATTTCATTGTCAGACTTTTTTTTTCTGAAATTCAAAAAAATTAAGAGCAAATTTTTTAATGCAAACCTCTTCATTTACTCATTAATAACAACTTTTCATGTATGCACTAGAAGGTATTCAGGTTCAAAGATCACCGAAATCGGTCATTTGCTAATATCTCCGCTCTGCTCAAAGTTCATATGAAATTTCTACTTTGCGTTATTGAAACATATCTAGTCGCACAGCGTGGAAACTGTTTGTTTTATGTTAAAACTGTTAAGGGCATTTTTGTAGAGAATTATCTGATCTACAATTTTGTTCTGAGCATATTTTCTGTCATACAAAGAGGAGCGGAGATATAAGCGAATGACCGATTTCGGTGATCTTTGATCCTAAATATCTTCAAACGCATACATGGTATCATAGGGATCTCTTGACAAGTTATCATTTATGCGTTAATGAAGAGGTTTGCATCAAAAAATTAGGAACTTATTTTCAAACTAAAGTTTGGATTTAAAAAAAAAAAAATAAGTCTGGCATGAAATACATAAACCCTCGGGCGCAGTCAAAAGTTACGTCGCAGAAAAAAACTAAAGATGCAAAAATTTATTTTTTTACTCGTAGTTTTTAAAAATATATGAAACCCATGAGGTTAAAAATTCGTTCAATGGGAATGTCGTAAAAAATAATATTAAATTTCAAATTAAAAAAAAATGGACGTTGGGATATTCTAATTTAAAATAATATTTATTCTTTAATAGACAAACAACGAAACGAGTACAAAATGAATTCATATTAAATATGTATATAATTTTTGTAACTGTGCAAGAGTTGACGTTAAACTGGATTGTTCAATGATTTACTACATGATACAACTATACAAGGTAGGAGTGTCAGTTCTTTCGTCTTGCACCAACTGTCAAAAATAGTATAAATTAGAGAACGAAAAAAGTAAAAAAGTAAACAGAAAAATATACAGGCAAATGACAGTCGATGCAAGACACTCATGAGAAAAAAGCCAGTTATCACTGCTACCTTATATATATTTATAATTGTATCATGGATTAACCCTAAACTAAACTGAAACTAATTGTTTTGCTTTACCGTTACAAGTGAGCAGCGCAAAAAATTATGAGTAAATTCGTAAAAAGAGAAGTAAAAAAGCCCTGAACTTTAAAAAACACCAAAACAAAAAAAAAAACATAAAAGCAGTAATGTTTGCGATAAAAAAAAAGACAAAATTGTCCGCTTATTAGAGCTTCGCGTCCGCTTATGGGAGATTCTTTTTTCATAAATACATATACATGTTCTTGTGTTCGCGTCCGTTTATAGGAAAGTCCATGCATGGGAGAGCATTTTCTAAGGAAAAAAAATAAAAATTGTTAGTTCCCAAAAATGTGTCCGCTTATAGGAAATGTCCGCTTATTAGAGCGTCCATTTATGGGAGCTTTCACTGTGTATAAATATAATAATATTGAATAATAATTTATGTAAATATAACACCCAGTGAATTGTGGCGGCCGTGGCGCGGTGGGTAGAGTACGTGACCCATACGCCAGAGAACACTGGTTCAATTCCATATGACACAGAAGTTTTTTCAATTGAATTGATTTTTCTGTTCAGTCGTCACCTCAGAGAGTAAATAATGCCATTAAAAGCTTTTTGAGAACATGCACATTATCCGTTCGGAGTCGGCATTAAACTAGTAGGTCCAGTTCTCGATCAATTGTGTTCAAACATTTAATAACACGCACAACACAATTTGACCATAAGAAGTTCGGTCAAAGTCCTTTCAAGGGCTGAAATGGCCAGTTTATTTATGATTATAATACCCAATACAAATTAGATTAGATATGCGTACATACATATGCGCAGGGCAGGATTAACAAAATTTGCCGCTGTGGGCCGCCCCTAAAAAACATTGAATAATAAAAATAGAAATGACACAACCCCACCAACAAAATTACATTATTTTGACAATATTTTTAAAGGTTTTATCGACTTAAATCCAATCGGAATATTTTCAGATATAAAACCTTTAAATTAAATATGAGTTCGTTTGAAAAATATAAATCTTTAATAATAAAAGATTTTGAATTTTTGTTTTCAATGACATCAGTTGATATACTTATATTTAGAATTTGTTTTGTTGGTTAAGACTATTTTTTTAAGATTTGAAAATAATTAGTGCAAATGTTGAAAATAGTTTACCTTACTTACTTACTTATATGGCGCTTACAACCGAGGGTCGGTTTTGGCCTCGTATAAGAAATTGCGCCAGCCATTTCTGTTTTGCGCTTGCTGGCGCCAGTTGCAAACACCAAGCGTAGTCAGGTTATCCAACACCTGATCCTTCCAACGAAGATGTGGGCATCCTCTTCTGCGTTGACCACCACCGGGCACCGAATCGAATATTTTTTCGCTGTAGCGTCGCTTTCCATTCGCTCAACATGACCTAGTCAGCGGAGCCGCTCGATTTTAATACGCTTAACTATGTCGATGTCAGTACAGCTCGTGGTCATACAGCTCGTGGTTCCATCGAATTCGGTACTCGCCATTGACGCAGATTGGACCGAAGATCTTACGAAGGATCTTTCTCTCGAAGGCTCCCAAAGTCTTTTCATCAGAACTGCTCAACGTCCAGGTTTGTGCTGCATATAATAGGACGGGCATGATTAGTGACTTATAGAGCGTGAGTTTTGTTCGTCGAGAGAGGGCTCTGCTTCTCAATTGAGTAATATGTGCTGCGAATAGTCGGTTTTCTTTCGGTGACTGCAATTTAACGTATTTTCGTTGGTATTATCGTTATTTTAAACTAAAGTCTTAGCACCATCCCACAATACAATTTATTCCGAATCGATTGTCTTTTTTCCATTGGAGAATCAAACAGTTTAAAGTGTTTTTCTTTAAAAAATAAATTTTATAAAAATGTCTTCTGCAACTAAAAACACTCGAAGTGCAGCTTTGAATCGCAAAGTTGGTGCCCCAGTAACTCCACTCGGAACTTGCAGCTCTAGACCTGATTACTCATCAACTACACCGACACGTTCTAACTCCGATGCAAATCTTAACACTTAACTAAATCATATTAGAGAAAGCATCGTTGACCAGTTAACTGAAGCAATAAATGCGTCTGAGGGAAGTGTAATGCAGAGAATCGGTGAAGTATCAACTGAATTAGCTAATATGAAGTCAACAATTGGAAGTGTTATGGAGAGAGTAGCGGTTGTTGAGGCTGCATGCGCTGAATTAAGTGGGATAAAAGAGGATGTCTTAGAGCTTAAGTTGAGACTAGAAAATCAAAACCTAGACAAAGCTAGTGAATCCGGTCTCTCGTCGACGCTGCATGATGAAATGTGAGCGCTTAAAACTCAAGTTGAGACGTATGAAAATTATGCTGTCTCAACTGGCATAATTATAAATTGTGTCCCTAAATATTTTTCCCTAAATATTTTTTTCGAAAAACATACAAAAATACAGTAGTAAATAATTTAAAATTACTTGAGTTTGAAGAGTAGCGCAACTGCAATGCAAATTGTTAATGTGTTCCCATGAACCAACAAGAGAATATCGCGCAATCAGCAGTGCGAGAAAAAAGTATTTTTTTTTGTGCTACATCATCGGTCACAAAACAAACTATATTCCATACATATTTCATACAGAACATGTGAAAACTTAGATAAAAGTTGAAAATTATAAAATTAACAAGCTAAATTCGCGAAAAAAGTGTTTGAATACTTTGTTTGTTTATATTTTCATGCAGTAACAAAATTTGAAGTAATTTTGTTTTGCTTTTACAATTATTGCACGTCGCTACAGCACACTTCATTTTTATAAAAAATACAAAAAATTACTGAATTATAAACACTAATGATTCTTTAAAACTTCAAGAAATAATTTTTCACATCCAATCGCTACACGTAAACAAAAGAATTTGTGACCGATGACGTCAGACCTATCAGCTTTGTTTTGTTTACAATATGGCGACTCTTGTTTGCATGATCTTTACTTCTTGGTTCAGGATGTGTTCCTATGTATTTAAAGCAGTGGTATTCACACGCATACTACTACAATTTTAGACTTTTGTGCTTGTGTTTGTAGCTCTATTGCTCTCTGCACTGACAAAAATTGTTGTGCAGGTATTAAGCAAGGATTGTGTTATAATTCTCATTGTCATCATCATTATCATTATCAGTATTATTATTATTATCACTATCATTATAATTATTATTATTATTATCATTATTATTATTATTCTGCAAATAACGCATTTTCATACGCCTCAAACATTTCGTGCAGTGCAAAACACACGACCAAGAGGCGCGAACCTTCTTGCTTGAAGTTTCAGCGCCAATTCATTGAGAGAACTTTGTGCATTCGATCCTGTACGTGTTTCGATTCTCGAATAAAGCTTTCGAGTCTCACCACGCGTGGTACTACGTGAACATCACTGATTTAAAGGGCTGAGCTGTTGGACGTCGTCAACAAGCTCAGGAAGTTGCTTTGTAGCTTTCAATTGTCCAAGCTGAAATTGGCCTTAAATTTAGTTTTACCTTTGAAAGCAGGCTCCGTCTCCCATTTTTTTATATATTTTTGGGCATACCTTTTCTTTTCGTCAGTTTTCCCCAAACTTGCTTTGTTTTTAATATGAAGCGAGTTTGAAGTGAAGTGGGAAATGATTGGTAATTTATTTGAATATGGAGGAAAAAGTATTTTTTTGAGCCACTTGTATTAATATCGTTGAAAATTTCAAAGATATTTGGATTGTGACTTTAAATGTGTTAATGATGAGAATGTGCGAAAAAGCTGTAGTAACTAAACTCGATTGTTATTGCATGTTAAATATTTTGCATAGTTTTAAGGAAAAGTAATAAATCCTTATTTCCAAAGGTAAACTTTCCAAATACCCCTAGAAAATTTGAAGACCTCTAAAAAAACCCCTAAAGATTTATTACCCCTAAAATTCCTCAAACCAGTTAAAAAACCCCTTAATCTAGGGGGAATTCCTCTAATCTGGCAACACTGGTCCCTATTACTCCTAATGAGAACCTTGCGGAGATGTTCAACAAAATATGCTCCTTAGTGAATTGTAACACGGTTAGGCTGCGAAGTATATTTAGAGTACGTGCCAAAAACAACAAAAATCCAGCGATTGTTGTCAAGCTCTCCTCGCCTTATGAACGCACTACTCTCTTCAAAGCTATTTTTGCATTTCGCAAAGACCCCTTTTACATTGGTCAAGACTTGAAATCAATTCTTTGCTATTCCCCTTTTCAACTTACCCTCTCTCACGTTGATGTCCGCGTCTTTCATCTACAAACTCACAGACTTGATTTCAAGTCTTGACCAATGTAAAAGGGGTCAAAACAAATAAGCGACAGCTTTTGCTCAGCGACATCGGTTGTGGAGGAGGAGATCGATCTATTTACATGAAAGCTTGAGCAAAACAAACCGCGCTATCATGCTCTATGCTAACCAGCTTTAACGTGCACACTGCTCTTGAAGCAACTTCAAGTTGATCTAAAATGGCAACGTAAACTGAATGTCTCCAAGTGTTTGTAATGTTTTTCTGATGAAATATCACTTTGAATTAATATCCCAGCTGATTTCGTTTTGAAAATATCTCAATTTTTGCATTTTAACGTGATTGAACCACCTTGTACATTAGACAGCGCAATATATTCAAGTATAAAACTGTTTATATATGTATGTATGTATGTATATATATATATATTATACCTACGTGTATGTGTGTGTGTGTGTGTAAAATATTGAGAATTGGGATATTGTTTCCACACCATCTACGGAGATAAATATCGCGGCGCGTTTTTTTTTTAAAGTGGTATCCCCTGTAGGCCTATTCCACTATCCCGTCCGGTCCATAAATTACGTAATCACTTTTCTACTTAAATTGGGTCAAATTGGACAGTCTCTAAGAAATATACATCTATCATTTATTACAAATGTTGCGAAGTAAATGTCACTGCAGTATTTTTTAAGCGACTTGAGTATGATGAATCTTCGATAAGATTCATTTTAAATCTCTCCCAAAACTTGTTAAATTCCCTGTGAATCGACTCTCCAGCCTGCTCCGACTACAATCCTAAGCCATCTCAGTCTTGTTTTATAATAGCATACTTCAAATGATCTAATATAACATGTATTTTTATCGTCTGCGAGACACCAGTACTCCCAATGGCTTTGCGAAAAGTTATCAAATTTTTATCTAAATCGGTTAAATCGGTTTTTTTGGTTATAAAACAAGAACCTACAATTTTATTCACTGTCTGAAAAGCACACTCAAAGGGCTTCAAGGCATAAGGTCCAACCGTTTCATAAATATCGGGGTCATTAAGTTTTGCAGATTCCTTTAAAAGTTGTCATTTTTAGCCATTAATTTCAACTTTGTGGCCCAAATCAATGTTTTTCCCGCCCAACAAGAGGTACGATACCACTCCAAAACAAATGATTGACAAAGCCCTGCAAAAGATGAAGTTCGGGAAGTTGTGGTCGGAGCAGGCTGGAGAGTCGATTCACAGGGAATTTAACAAGTTTTGGGAGAGATTTAAAATTAATCTTATCGAAGATTCTTCATACTCAACTCGCTTAAAAAATGCTGCAGTAACATTTACTTCACAACATTTGTAATAAATGATAGATGTATATAGCCCTAGTCAAAATTATTTACACTTTCAGAAGAAATAGATTAAAGAAAGCGCTCGCCTTTTTTGTTGTTTGCATAATTCGCAAAGAAATTTTTGGTTGTTGTATTCTTTGTAGTATGCAAAGTACAGAAAACATATTTAAAAAAACCTAACGAAAAATATCATTAAAAAAAATTAACAAAATACATATAACTATTCTCTGGCCTATACAGTTTTCGCACAATGTTTTGTGGACTGATGAGTCTTCCTGTAAATTCGAAGAGTCTTTTGGAAAAACATTCATGTATCTTCCTTAAATCCTAAAAAGTAAGGTCGTGCAGCACTTATGTTTGTAAATAATTGTGTTTATTGACTCCAAGAAAGGCTATGTAAATACTTATGACGCCAGAGAGTAGTTATCAATTATTAGTTTATTTTGTGATATATATCGTTAGGTTTGCTAAAACTTTTGTTTTTATTTAACATACTGCATAGAATGCAACAACAAAAAATATCTTTGGAAAATTTTTCCAACAACAAATAAAGTGAGCTCTTTCTTTAAAACATTTAAAAATATTAGCGATGTGTAAATAGTTTTGACTATGGCTGAATTCCTTAGAGACTGTCCAATTCGACCCAATTTAAGTATAAAAGTGATTACGTAATTTATGGATGGGACGGGATAGTGAAACAGGTCTACAAGTGATACCACTTAAAAAAAAACGCGCCGCGATATTTATCTCCGTAGATGGTGTGGCAACAATATCCCAATTCTCAATATTTTACACGCACACACACACACACACACACACACGTAGGTATAATATATACACTAGGGGGGGTTCTGCATCCCTACAGTGCGCGTCCCCAGGTGGCGGATAGGGGAAAGCTCGGCAGTCATGCAGGGTAGGTGGGAAATAAAATACCACCCGCGGACCAAACAGAATCATCACCAAACCCAAGAGCGTCTGTCCCAGATTGGGCGGCTCCTTGGTCTGCGTCTGATCCCAGAGGGACGGCAGTTTTCTAAAGGGAAGGACACCCTTGCAGAAAAACCACAAAGCGCGTTTGAAACGCATTAAGGCTGAACCCAGTAAGGCCTTAATTATGGTATACTGGACAAATCCATTCAGAAAGTTTGCTTTAAGGGCTGACGGCTGTAGTATTCTGTTACCTCAGTAAGCAGGAGTGAAATCCTGCTGAAATGGCTTTCAGGCTAATGCTACAGGCGCCGCCGTCCCGTTAAAACCCTGGCAGGCCTCAAGGTACGTTCGGTAATTCGTAACCGTTAAGTTGGTGGTGTAGGTACAGATGTCATATTCCTGTTTAACACTGATCTGGCTCTGAACACAAGACCCCATAAGGGCTTGTGTCAACCCTTGCATGGCCTCACTGCTTGCAAAGACAACCATGGGATCATATAAGGTGACTACACATCCGAATACCGACAGCGGCCTTGAGTGGGGACCCAACAGAAATGAACCCAACAAATACAAACGCTACAACAGAAGAAACACCCAAAAGAACAAACAAGGAAAGAGAAAACGAGGGCAACCCGTTCCAAAGAAGTGCGCTGATGCGAAGATCCCCGGTTGCAGTAAATGGACCGGATACTCCAGTTAGTGTGGAGCTACCTGAAACGCTCCAGAAAACGACGGATAAAGCTCTGCACACGCCAGCATTCCTTAAACTAGGTGAACAAATAAGGGAGCTGGTAACTATGCTGGAAGATGGTAAAAGGCGTTCTATACACCAGCCAATGAGGGATGCCATCGAGAGCATTCGTGTCCTCTATGATATTTCAGCCACTCAGCTGCAGGCTAAAAAAGCAAAAGAGGCTATGAAGAAAAACTCTTCGTCACAAACCTCTCCATGGCTTAAGGTGACCAATGAGCCAAAACGGAAACCAACTCCTGAAAGGGAAATATTGGAGCCTTCCCATAAGCAACGGAAGACGGAGAAAAAGAAGAATGAATCTCCAAAAGCTACAAAGTTAATCATCAAAAATCATTCAGCTAGGGACGCAGCTGGAAATAAAGAAAAAAACCAGGAAACTGTTAGGAAGGTTGCGCCAGAAAACTTTGTAAAGGATGCAGGTAGAAACAAATCTGGCTGGACTAAGGTTGTAGGAAAAAGGCAACAGAAGAGAAAAGGCGAGAAAGCTAAGCCCGACGCAATCATCATCGAAGCCAAAGGTGAAGCTTCGTATGCGGATATACTCCGCAATATAAAAGCAGACCCAAAACTGGAGGAAGTTGGCAAAGCTGTGTCAAAAATCAGAAGAACACACAAAGGAGAACTTCTTATACAGCTCAAAAATGCTGGGAGTAAGGCGGCGGAAGTAAAAACCGCAATAACTGAAGTCTTAGGACAAAAGGCGGAAATTCGAGCCCTTACCCATCGCATTACTGTAGAATGCAAGGATATGGATGAAGTAACTTCAAAGGAGGAAATATGCCAAGCATTCAAAACGCACTTTGGATATAAGGATATATCGCTGGCTGATGTAATATCACTTCGCCAGGCATACGGAAATACCCAAAATGCAATTATAAGTCTACCGGTGGAGATAGCCAATAAAGCGCTAAAAATCGGAAGAATAAAGATAGGATGGGTAAACTGCAGAATTCGTCAAAGAACACTTTTGAAGAAATGCTTCAAGTGTTTAGAATTTGGTCACCTAGCCAACAGCTGCGAAAGTGTGGAAGACCGCTCAAAACTTTGCAGAAGATGTGGCACGGAAGGTCACATAGCAAGGAACTGCAACAAGGAGCCATCGTGCATGTTCTGTAGAAAAAATAGCCCCGACAATGCAAAGCATGTAGCAGGAAGTGGAAAGTGCCCAGTTTTTAAAAGTGCTATCACCAATAAGCAATGATGAAGATAATACAAATAAATCTAAATCACTGTGAGATAGCTCAGGATATCCTTACCCAAACAGTGAAAGTCGAGAAAGCGGATGTGGTTTTGATTAGCGAACCATACAAAGCTCTCGGCGGTAATATTTGGGCTAGCGATAAAACGAAACATGCCGCAATATGGGCATGTGGGAACCACGCGTTTCAAGATATGGACGGAGATGCAGAAGGATTCGTACGTGCAAGGATAAATGGCATCCATTTTTACAGTTTTTACGCGCGACCCAGCTGGACAATCAACCAATACGAAGCAATGTTAGACAAGATAGCGGACGACATAAGGCAGAGAATAAGAGTGATAATTGGTGGAGATTTTAATGCGTGGGCTACGGAGTGGGGTAGCAGGCTCACTAATGCCAGAGGGCGCATCCTCCTTGAAACATTTGCACCCCTAGAAATTGGCTTAGCAAATAATGGCAGGGTAAACACATATCGCAAAGCAGGAATGGGATCAATTATCGATCTAACCTTTGCGAGTTACCCTATCCTTCGTAACATAAAGTGGCGTGTAAGTGAGGATTATAGTCACAGTGATCACCAGGCGATCTTCTTTGAAACATCGGAAAGAAGAACTACGCAACGGCCTAGAATAACAGGTCCACTATGGAAGGACAGTCTGTTCGACAGGGACACATTCGAGGAAACGCTCAATACCCCTAATGCGCATACTGCTGGATCTGCCGAAGACCTATCGCGTCAACTCACACGTGTTATCGTTGAAGCATGTGATGCAGCAATGCCCAGGAAAAAAGCAACCGGAAAAAGAGCTCCATGTTACTGGTGGAATAATGAAATAGGAGCGCTCAGAGCAAAATGCCTCAAGGCTCGACGTAAAGTTCAACGGGCTAGAGGAAGAACCGATTTTCCACAACTTCTGGAGACATTCAGGCAGATAAGATGTGAATTAGGAAGGGCAATCAAAGGGAGCAAAGCAAGATGCTTCAAAAGAATTTGTGACGAAGCCGACATCAATCCGTGGGGCACGGCCTACAGAATGGTTATGTCCAAACTCAAAGGCTGTAGATCCCCACAAATAACATGCCCGATAATGCTGAGAACCATTGTAGAGCATCTGTTTCCCCAAAGATCAAACAATATGACTACAATTGTTCGGGAAATAGACGCTGCAAGTATCCCAATGATCACAATGGATGAACTACAGAGAGCTGTTACGAGAATAGGAGACAAGAAGGCACCTGGACCCGACGGAATTCCAAACAAAGCTCTGAAGGTCGCCGCACAAAAGAAACCAGACATGTTCATTGCAACCATGCAAAAATGTCTTGAGGAAGGAGTGTTCCCAGAACAGTGGAAGCTCCAGCACCTAGTTCTACTGCCAAAAGGAAACAACGCACCCGGAGACCCATCGTCATATCGCCCGATATGCCTGCTAAACACAATGGGAAAGATCTTTGAGCGGATAATATACGATAGATTGCTCAAAGTAATGGAGGATAAAGGAGCCTTATCAAACCACCAGTATGGATTCAGAAAATCGCGATCTACTATCGACGCCATTAAAATGGTAGTAGATATTGCATCTGAAGCCATTAAAGGACATTCCTGGAGGTGGGGGACAAAAAAGTATTGCGCAGTAGTGACACTTGATATCAAAAATGCTTTCAACTCGGCGGACTGGTCCCTTATTAGGAGGTCACTTGCGAGAATAGAAGCGCCTCACTACCTGCAACGTATAGTGGCGAATTACTTCACCAACAGGAAGCTAAAGTACGACACAGAAGAAGGACCCAAATATTTCACTGTGTCCGCAGGGGTACCCCAAGGATCCGTACTGGGTCCCCTGCTCTGGAATCTAATGTATGATGGTCTCTTAAGATTGAGGCTACCACAAGGAGTCCAAGTCATCGGTTTCGCGGATGACATAGCTATCGTGACCGTTGCGAAACACACTCGAGAAGTGGAGCTAGCCACAAACGCTGCAATTGTCCAGATTATGGAGTGGCTCGATTCTGCAAGCCTCGAACTGGCGAACCACAAAACAGAAGCGGTTCTTATCACAAGTAGGAAAAATGTAGAATTCATCAATATTCAAGTTGACAACATGAATATCCAGTCAAAGGAAGCAGTTAAGTATCTTGGAGTGATGCTCGACAACAGGCTGAAGTTCAAAACACATGCGGATTATGTGACCAAGAAAGCTGCAACATTACAAGCAGCACTTTCCAGGATACTACCAAACATTGGTGGACCCGGCTACAAAAAAGGATTCTTCTATCTAGAGTGGTCAGCTCTGTCCTCTTATACGCTGCACCAGTCTGGGCAGAAACTCTTAAAAGGAAAGAGACTTGCCGGAAACTATCCTCAGTGTACCGGCTCAGTGCGCTCAGAACAATAAGCGGTTACCGGACGATATCGGACGAAGCTGCGTACATAATAGCTGGAATGATCCCCATTGACATTCTAGCAGATGAGATGAGGAGAATTTACCAAAGGAGATCCACATTGCCAACGGAAGCTAACGCAACCAGGATGATCAAAGAAGAAGAAAGAACACGATCTATGGACCTATGGCAATCTCGGTGGAATAATTCACCAAAGGGTAGATGGACTCACACCCTTATACCAGCAATCGATGTATGGATAAGCCGTGCACAAGGAAACTGCAATTACCACTTAACGCAGTTCCTCTCTGGCCACGGTGGATATCGTAGATACCTTTTCCGATTTGGACACGATACATCTCCTTATTGCCCGGAGTGTCCAAACCAGGAGGACGACGTGAAGCATGCAATATTTGACTGCAGTCGTTTCACGGAACTGCGAGGAACTCTACCAAGTCCAGAATTACTTATAGAGCGGATGGTGGATTCAGTAGAATATTGGATGCATATCTGTGCACTCGTCAAGAATGTACAAGGTGAATTGCGGAGAGCTGAAACTGAAAGAAGATTAGCAGGAACAACAGAAACACCGGAGTAGCATAAATTGCTTGCCAGCCCCACGAAGTAATACCTAGCGGCAGTCCCGTGGGGAGAGTGGCGGAAGTGTGCAGGGTGTGGTTTAGTACGTAGGCGCATACCTGAAATTTTAGTAAGGAATGCGAATCGTGCATGCCAATGGCACGGGCCACTGGTATCTATGAAGATTACACATCCCTTTGGCGCATCAAAAAAAAAAAAAAAAAAAAAAAAAAAAGGTATAATATATATATAAATATATACAAACATACATCCATACATATATAAACAGTTTTATACTTGAATATATTGCGCTGTCTAATGTACAAGGTGGTTCAATCACGTGAAAATGCAAAAATTGAGATATTTTTAAAACGAAATCAGCTAGGATTTTAATTCAAAGTGATATTTCATCAGAAAAACATTACAAACACTGGAGACATTCAGTTTACGTTGCCATTTTAGGTCAACTTGAAGTTGCTTCATGAGCAGTGTGCGTGAGAATCGTGTTGTTGCTGTATTTTCGTTACGTGGCAATCATGATACAATTATACAGGTAGGTTTGACAACAGGCTATTTTCTCACGAGATCGTTCATGTATTGTCAAACTCGGCTGTTTTGGTTTTTTATTTGCTTTGTTTTGTATGATTTTTGACAATTCATGTTCGATGGAAAACTGTCACACCTACCTGATTAATTATACCATGCATGGCAATGTTTATGTAAGAGCAACTCGGGATGGAGAGGCGAAGCAAGTTAATAGCAAGGAGAACGTTAATTGCATCGCTGGAATATGAAGCTGTTGTTGGAAATATTTTAGAAAACTTTTTAAAATGTTTAAGTATTGCTTTAGTATTAAGAATATGTTATTTTTCTGCTTATTTATAAGCTTTTGTCTTGTTATCTTTTATTTCTCTAGAGTATTTCCTTTTTACATATGCTTCAAATCAAATTGTGGCCTGTATCTTAACCCTTTCTCGTCGAATGGGACACATATGTCCCATTTGGTTTTTTCATCATTACAGTCATATTTTTTAATGGATTTTGACCAAATCGGTGTTGTTCCGTCCAAAAAAATGCCTTCTTTGGGTTTCATGTGCAAATTAAGGTTTTGTTGTTTGAATTGGATTTAAGGGCGTCTCAAAGTCAGAAATTTGTATTTTTTGTTTGGTAATTTTAGTTTCCTGATATCTCGGGTTCTAAATGATACTGTTGGATAAATATTTAGTAATAAATATACTAATGCCTTATGTACATTCATTGATCAAAGCATTTTAAATTAGTTCTATACTTTTCACGGGGGGGTTGAAAATATTATGGAACTTATGTGTCCAATTCGTCGTCAAAGGTAAAAATGAAGTAAACTTTTTTTAATTTTGTTTTTTTTTTATTTAATATTTTATAATTAAAAAACACAGAAAACACAAACAATTCAGTAAAAAACATAAAAAAAAATAAACAAAAAAAAAAATCAAAATGGAACTTAGTCATGATAAATTTCAAAACAATTTCTGTCTCCAGGCTTCTTACATTCGAGACAAATTATGTTCATTCGATTTTCTATTCCGTTTTTTGTGTAAACAACACATCGCTTCCTGACTCCTCCTTCCGTTTTTGTTTGATAATGGCCAGCTAAATCCGGCACTGCGCCCAGTCTTGACCGTGTAATTGATTCTCGTGGTGTCGAGGTAATACCAACTTTTCGACTACAAAAGCTGTCTATTAACTGGGTAGCCAACTGCGTGCGAAACTCCAGTTGTTTTATAGAAAATGGTTTTGAATTATTTCTGGATATCATGTCATACACTATGTGTAAGTTTTACACATCCAAATCCATTAAATCAAAAAACAGGACTTAAAATAAATAAATAAAGCTTTCTTACATAAAAAGTTACTTAGAAGACACTGAACACTTTACCTTTTTTTATTCCATAAGAGCAACGCCTCCCATGTGTGCGTTATATTGAGAAATCATGTTTGGATATGTCACATTAATTTTATTTGCAGCCCATAGGCACTGCACGATTATCCATCCATTTCACAACTGAAACTCCTTTTAACGCAAAACTTTGGAAGTCTCCACGATCACAAGATTTATCGGCGTCAAACATTTGTGCACGTTTTTTTCCCAAAGTGCCACAGGCTCGTATGCCATTGGTCAGAAGTTTATGTAATAACATTGGATTATTAAAAAAGTTATCGAAATATAGTTCTATTCCCATATTTTCCAGCCCTGCTGTCATATCTATAATAACGGATTCGCCAATGCCAACCTCTCCCTGTTCCTTTTTGCCTGTATATATATATCAATTTTACGGCACCACAATTTAAACCCCCTGCTTATGGGTTTGTCTTTCATATATTGTTTCATTATATTGCGGCCCTTAAATTTGTCAGTCTATAAATGCTCGTCTATAGACTGGTATTTGCCTTGGCTCAAATTTTTTCAAAATGCTGAGCTGAAATGATTTATTACTGGTCTTATTTTAAAGGCTCGATCGTATGATGGGTCGTCACGGCTTGGCTGTTGAGAATTGTTAACAAAATGTAAGCTGGAAAGAATTTTTTCGAAACGATCTCGAGTCATAACTTTGGAAATTACCGGTACTGAATATATTTCCATCGTAGACCAGTACAATCTTATTTCTGTCAATCTGTGGATACTCGTTGCTATAATCATTCCAAAAAACGCTTTCAACTCTTCTCTACTTATACAAAATATTACACCTTTCTACTCACAATAAAGTTTCCTTTGGTGAATTATGTGCTCTATTAGCGTGTCGAAATTATAAACAGCATTGAAGACTTCTAAAACAGTTGGGATCTTCTCATCAGCGCTTACCTTTGGATTTAAAACTTGCCCGTATATGTAATCAGGGTCGATATAAGCTGGCGGAACGTAATTTTTATTGGTTTTTTTCCACTGAAATTTAACCAAAAGTTCTTTGGCGTCTTTAGGTTTGACGTATTGGTCTTAAAACTTTCGCTCGTTGAAGAGTTTTCGGTCAGCGGAATATCTTCAATTTCGATTTCGGCTCCGTTCGCTTAATCCGTAAAATCATCCAAAAAAGCTCCATCCTCGGTGTCTAATTCAAACACATTTTCTCCATCGTCACTATCTGATGCGTTCAAAAGCTGTAGAATTTCATTCTCGGTTTTATAGAACCGACGCAATCAGTTCATTTTCAAAAATTACTTATGGTTAACAATAAGATGGAAAATATGTTTTCAAAGCTCAATTTAAAATAAGAGTTTACGCACAAATTGCAGCATGCAAACCGTTGGACAGTTGATTAGAAACTAATATCTTGAAACGCTTTTCTATGCTTTGCTATCTAAATAAAGCAACACTTTGGTGCATGTATAATCATGCAAACTATTGGACAAACGATCAGCAATTGATAGTTATAGCATCATTTTATAAATCCCTGCACATCACTTCACGCTGCGTTGTTGAAATTAGCAATTTATAAAACGCAACGCTTCACGCCGTGATCTTCAGCGTTGAGTAACGCAATAGCGTAATAAACAACCAGTACAAAGTTCGCATTTTATAAAACGCTGCACTTGAAATTCGTTCACTTGAACTGTCACTTTCATCACTTGCTCTTGAGCTGCCGTTAGAACGAATAAGTTGGTATTGAAAGGGTAATAACTGTTTGTTTCACTCATATATTCTTAAATGTTTACATATATCGTTTCAATATAGCTTGAAGACAGCAAAAACGAACAAACAGTTCGAAATGTTGCTAAAAGAAATAAAAAAACTACCGCAGGTAGCAAATGGTACGACAGTGTTTGGCGTTTATATTGCAATTTCAATTTAATGATGGCTGAAAAGAACAGCTGATATGGTTGCCAACAAGCCAGAATTTGGTGAATCTTAAATATTTCAAAGATTTGCAATAATGATGCTAGTTTTATTTTACATGTGACAACCCTAAACTGTTGTTGACTGACAGCTCACCGTGGTAACGTAACATAGCTAACGCAATAACGTAGTGATTAATAAAATGCAAATTTTTAATCCAAGTGATGCGCCGCGTTAGCGTTGCGTTTCATCACGGTGATTTATAAAATGATGCCATTAGAATCGTTTTTGTTAGTGCATGCGTTTTCATGTTTACTTTTGGTAACGACAAAATGCTTTGTATATTAGTGCATTTAATGTATTTGTTCCCAAATTTTTACCTTTGACGACGAATGGGACACATATGTCCAATGATTTTTTTCGTAGAAGGAGTAACAATTTTTGAATTTTGACAACACTTTAGTGAAATGTAGTGAAATGTTGTGATTCCGAGTAAGAATCCGCAAAAAAAATTTTGAAAATTTCCAGCGGAAAATTTTTCGTCGTAAATTCGTTTAAAGCTGACTTTACTAATGTTTGTTATAAATCCTGATGTGTTCTGATGGATTGTCTTATGGTGCTATGTGTAATTATAAAGCCTTAATTAATATTTTATGTAGTCAGTGTGATGGTTTAAACTTAGTGCAATTTAATGCACGTAGTGTAAATGGATTTAAGCTGGACCAAGCACGTTATGTGTTCGAAAATTCGTCTGTTGACGCAGTTTGTGTCACTGAAACATGGTTTAAAAGTGATATTCCCGATAGTTTTTACAATTTGAAAGGTTTTACAATATATCGTTATGATAGGTGTGGACGCAGGGGTGGTGGTGTAGCTATTTTTTGTAAGTCCGGTCTTAATGTTAAGGTTTTAGATAAAAGTGGTGATGTTTGTGAGTACCTTAGTGTTGAATTATTTGGTTTTAATAAAAAAATCTTAGTCTCATGTGTGTACAACCCACATCGTAGCATCAGTCCTGAACAGTTTTTCTCATACCTTAGTACTAAAATTATTGACTTTGACTTCTTCTTTGTTTGTGGCGACTTTAATATAAATTTACTGCGAAAAGACTCTGCTTCTGATAACTTCCACTATTTGTCTTCAATGTGCGGCTTAAATGTTATTAACTTAGGTATTCCCACCCGTTACATGCATGGTTGTGAACCTAGCCTTCTTGATGTTTCTTTAGTATCTGATTGTTCTTATGTTTTAAAGTACGACCAAATGAATTTTTTGTCCGACCATGACCTTTTATTCTGCTGTCTTAATATCAATCTTGGAAGAAGTTCTCAGGCTGATTTTACCTACCGTGACTTCAAATCAATTGATTTTCCTGTTCTATATAATGACTTATGTATCTGCTAAAAATTGGACCGACTGCTGGCATTTTAGCTCGGTGGATGACAAGCTTAGACCATTCATGTATTATTTCAATGTCCTGTTTAACCGTCATGTACCCCTACGTTCAATTTAACTTTCTAATAACTCATGTCCTTGGTTTACTAGTCGTGCTATGTCTGCTTTAAAAACAAGAAATAAACTATACTCCAAATGAAAAAACACCAGTACAAATGAAAATTGGGACAACTACAGAAGAGCTCGTAATGCAGCTACCCTTATCGTTCGTCAGGAAAAAACTAAATTTTTTAGTTCCAAACTAGATTCTAACTTAAGCTCTAAACAATTATGGACAGATTTAAAAAAATTGCGGGTAGTCAGCAAAGAGCCAAGTCAGTGTAATTTAGATCCTTACCTACTCAATACCTCTTTTTTGGCAAATGGATGCCCAAATCCCAGCATTACTTGTAATAATGATGAGTTTTCAGTACGAACGAATCATTCTAACTTTCCCTCGTTTGAATTTTCATCAAGGAGTGAAGATTATGTTGCTAAGTGTATAATGAAGATTAGCTCGAATGCAGTAGGGATTAATGAAATGCCCATTAAATTTATTAAGTTAGTAATAAACTTCATATTAGCGCCCCTTACCCATATAATTAATCATTGCATAACTTGTTCTCGCTTCCCTGAAATATGGAAAATAGCCACGGTTATGACAGTTCCAAAAACCACTTCTGCTTCTGATCCAAAGGATTTCAGACCCATAAGTATTCTCCCTGCCCTACACTAAGGGAAAAAAATATTAAATTTATCCAAAAACTTTTTTAATTTATCCAAAAAGCGAGTAATTTTTGCACCAATAACGCATTTGCATAAATCGACTACGTAAATATTTAAAATTCATTTAAAAACTTTTTTAATTAAATAAAATATTAAAATATTTAAACAGAAATAATAAAAAAATATATTAAAATTATGCACGAATTTTTTAAATATCTTTTAAAAATTTACTATTTGAAAATAAAACTATCACATCTAAAGGAAATTTATATAAAAAATATTGATATTAAAAAACAATATATTCAAATATTTCTCACAAGCTGCGTCCATTAATGCCATTAGCATGGTTACTTTATTTTCTTTTTTCGTTCCTTAATATTATATTATTTTTGACAGTCGGTGCAATATTATGACACCATATCGTCGTTCGCAAGTTATTGTGTTCTATATGACAAAAATGTTTTTTTGGTAAATCAAGTTTAAAGTTTAGTATAAAACTGAACCGAAAAATCTGCCGCGATTTTCTTACCAATGAAAGATCAAGAGTTTGTAGTTTTTTCTGTCAAAAAAAATGTTCATCCTTGGAAGCGTTTTTTAGAGTAAGATGCGTTTAAAAAAAAATAATTTGTTCTATATGCACTTATTTACGAAACTATTCTTGTTTTATAGGATATAGAACAAAATGTAATATGTATTGGAGAAATGAAAAGCAATGTGATTTCACTCAATAAAAACTTTATTTCATATATTATAATATTAACTTAATTTTAAACTTAATCTTATACATATGTGCTTATGAGTCCACTTAAATCAATACCTGTTTATTTCTTAAAAGGTAAGTTTCGACTACAAAATCAAGTAAAAAATTAAGCAAATTTATTTGACTTCGATTCCACGAAGTTCATGCTTGATTTACGGAGATTTTTTAATTGAAGCAAGTTTGTTAAAAAAACGAAGACAAAAAGTTGTACCTATATTTTAAATTGTATTAAACAAATTATTATGGGTATTCACGGGTTGATGCGAAACACAGTTGCGACGATGCGAAAATGCAAGATTGCGAATTTTTGCTTCATTCCAACATCAAACACATTAGAAGCAATTTTGGGACTCTTCTTGAATTACGCACTGCTCAAACCTATTGCGAAAGCGCACAAACAGTGATGCGAAACAGATGATTCATGTTATGGGTGTTTTCAAGCATAGTTGCCATCTGGGTAAAACTTAAAAAAGGCTAAGTTTGTGATTTTAATAAGTTTTTGTTGTTTGAAATAATGTGGCAATATATTTCTTTCCGCTATCGTAAAGTTACAATATTGATGCTCACGCGTTAGTGCGAAAAATATGTTGCATTTTCGCATTCTTGCAATTCGCATCAACCCGTGAATACCCCTATTGAAGTATGCCACCGCATCAAGTGATAAAAAGTTGTATAAACTGTTCACATCATTTACTTTCTCCAATGATATCTTCTTATCTATTGCTTATCCATTCTTATTCCTAGTATTAAGCTTTTTTTAAACGTTGTTGTAAAATTTAACTTCTAACCTTATGTTATTTATGATGGGTATTTTTTTTTCTTTTTTGTTTCATTTTATTTACCAACTGCAATCTAAAGCGGGAACAAAAAAACAGCAAAATACAAAGACCTCCAAATAATAACTTTAATAACTTTATTTAGACTTGCATATAGAACAAAATAAAAAAATATTTTTTTTATTTAGTATTTTTGCTTCGTTTTTGTTCTATATGCACGATTTTTTGCATATAGAACACAATAGGTTACGAAGCTTGTCAGAACAGTGTTGTATAGCACAAAGTCGATGTCTCATATTTCGAAAACTATAAAAGATAAAAGCAAACTGATGACACAGATCGATAGATCTCGAAAAATTTGCCTATATACCAGTTTTATCTCCATTTTTTCAATTTTGTGATATAGAACACAATAATTTACGAACGACGATATGTCAAAAATAATATAAAACTAAAGAACGAAAAAAGAAAATAAAGTAACCATGCTAATGGCAATAATAAAGCAAAATATGCAGGCAAATGACAATCGGTGCGACACATTCGTGGGAAAATGTCGAGTTGTCACTCCACCCTACATATCCCTGTTATACAACTCTTGCAACATTAACGAAATGAGAATTATAAGAACTCGGAATATGTGTGTACGTGTGCGATGCTGTTGCCGCTTGCTTGTATGGAATATGTGTGTACGTGTGTGGTATAAATAAAATTCATATACGGGAAAAAAACGAGTTGTAGGGAAAATATTTGATTTATCCACGTAAATATTTAAATAAAATTGATACTCAGGCGTGGATAATGTTAATATGCATTATTTCCCTTAGTGTAGGTAAGGTTTTTGAACGAATAATGTCCAATCAAATTTCCGAATACTTAAGCGTTAACAACCTCTTGTCACCATATCAATCTGGATTTCGGACCAGTCTCAGCTGTGCGACAGCTCCAATGAAAATAATGGATGACATTAGAATATCTTATGCTAAAAATTTTACTACCCTTTTATGCCTCATTGACTTCTCCAAAGCTTTTGACTCAGTCAATCACAATTTACTGTGCTACAAGCTTAAACACATGTTTAAGTTTAGTGACCGTGCAGTTAAACTCTTACCTAATTACCTAGAGGCAAGAATGCAGAGAGTAAAAGTTGGAAATAATTTCTTGTCGTTACTAACAGTCTCAGCTGGTGTTCCACAAGAGTCCATTTTGGGTCCCCTTCATTTTTCAATTTTTTTAAATGACATTTTCACAGTTTGTAATTCTGCTACAATACATGCTTATGCTGACGATATTCAGCTCTACCTCTCTCGATCTCCTGGACTCTTAGAATATTTAGGCTATAGACTTAACTATGATTTATTATTGATCAACAAGTGGGCTACAACCAACTTACTTTTTATTAACCTGCTCAAATCGAAAGTTCTGCCTATTGCTAGGGATGATTCTTGTTTTGTTGATATTCCACCCTTATTAATAGGAACTGATACTCTGCAACTGGTTAGTAAAGTGAAAAACCTTGGTTATATTATAAATTCAAAATTAACTTGTAGCGACCATATTAATAATACTTTAGGTAAAATATACGGTACACTGAGGCAAAATTACATTAAAATTTGAAGAAAAAACTTAAAAACTTAAAGAAAATGTGCACAATAATCAGCCGGCGAAAAATTCTTTACAATTAAACGCAAATGTTTTAAGTCAAATTTGTACAGAAAGTAACATTTATTTTAATGACATGTCTTTTAATTACATCATAAAAAATTCTTTTGAATCTAAAGGAAATTCTTTAAATCCCAGTTTTAAAGAAAGTTATGTTCATTTTAATGTCATGCCGTTCAATTTAACAGAAAAAGAAAATTATTTTAAATGAAAAGTAATTGCTTTCAATTTTATGTTAAAAGTAAGTACTGTTTATTTTTAAATCATGTCTTTTAACCTATTTCTGAAAGAAAATGCTTTGAATAAAAAAATTCCATTTAAATAAAAACGCCATTTATTTTGTGATATAAGGATAAATTTATTGTTTAAATACACTTAAATCTAACATAAGTTTTACCATTGTTCAGAGTGTGGATTTGCATTGGACGTGTGTCGAAACACTTAATTGGTAATAATTCATAAAAGTAAAAAAGTAAAAAATAAATTTAAAATAGAATTGTTTATTTCACGCACATATTTTGTAGAATTTATTTGTTTTCACATTCGTTTCACTTTTGTTGCACGAACAAATGTTTTTGACAGATGCTAGTTTCCTTGTAGCTGAGAAAATCAATACTTATCAATGCTACCTGTATAATTGTATCATGCCATTGTAGTAGCAGTTTCGCAAACAAAACACAGAATATAAACGCAGAATGCGCTACGCAGTCTAACGGGATGACTTGCCTTGCGTGGAGAGTTTGTTGGTATGAGTTATAGAGAAAATATATGGTTGACAAAGACACGGTAAGCACAGTTAAAATGTTAGTTTTTCACATTTTGCTTTGCTTTTGTAATGTCCCGTTAAAAGAATTAAATAAATAGTTAATTACACGGTGTTACAAAATGAAAACAAATCAAAAAACTTGCCTCAAGACATAGAAGAGGTAGTAGGCCTGGTTGAACATAAGATAACTGCATACTTAGTTTTTTGAATATACCCTCAAAATCGGGATTTGTGGTCAAAAAACCGATTGTAGGTAGGTGCATGTATAGTTTGTTATGTAACTCCGTTCTATCTAGCTCAATTTTAAAAATTTAAACATTGATAAAAAGAAGAAAAATATACCCTTAATATAATATACAGACCGTTTTTTTACAAAAAGAATTGACAAAGTTACAAGCAAAATCATTTGAAAATTTCTCATTTTTTTTAATTTTTTCAACTTCAACAACGTTTTGTTAACAAATTTTGTTTTGTGGCACTATTAGTTTTAGCAGGATTCTGAAAGCCTGTTAAATTTTGCGTTCAACAAGCTATCATTTACTTCAATTGGCTGAAATACAAAAGCACTATCGAATTTTTAGTATTCGTAATAAAATACAAAAAAAATTTTTTTTTTTCTAAAAATGTTTTTTTGACCTTTTTCGTTTAAATATATTATCATAAAGCTGGTGTATTGCCCGGATGTGACGGAACTGTTTGCAGTTTTCAACCACAAACACGCTCCGAATGAATGGCGTTTGTTTATTGAGGGATCTTGCAAGAGTATGATTTATTTAAAAACTTTTTGTGTGATTCTTGATATGTTAAATTCTGATATATGTATGTCGCCAACTTAAAGGCTCTAACAATACTGTTTGGAATGCAAGGTGGATATACCAAGTATCCTTGCATTTTTTGCGAATGGGATAGTCGTGCGACTAATAAATATAAGGATGTTCCACCATGCTTAGAACATCCTACACGTGTTTCACTTGATTGCCCTTTATCTATCATCATCTATCATCATCTATCATCCCATTTTCGAACCAAGGCAGACTTGACTGAATAGGTATTCCACCTCGAACCAAGGCAGACTTGACTGAATAGGTATTCCACCTGAAATCCTTGGTTCAAAGCTAAAAAAAAAAAAATCTGATTGCAGCGTTTCCTAGGTTAAGTGAGGCCAAAATCAAAGAAAGTATCCTGCACGTTAAAATCTTTTATAAAAGTTATTTATTCATTTCGGTTATTCTAAGGTTTATTTGTGGGCCCACAAATTTGGAAAATTTTCTTGGACACTGATTTCGTTTCTAAATTAAATCCAGTTGAAAAAAAGAGCTTGGAATAGTTCTATTTCGTTATGCATTTATTTCCTCGGCAATGTTGTGACCCGCACAACATTACCCTGTACACTTTGTACAGCCCGACCTCACACAAAGCCAGAATCTTCAATCGATTCTCTTTAAAACTCATACATAAATATCAATAAATATTGCCTCGGCATTTGCTGGCAAAATTTATGACTATTATTTCCATGAACGACCAAGACCCAATTCAAGTGCAGTGACTCGAATTGCTGGCGTTAATGAAAAACTGACCTAATTTTAGCGCACGCTTAAAATTACCAAAATAAACAAAACCATTGCTTGTTTTTAGTTGTCAAGTGTTTCCGACTACAACGTCGGCGACAACAAAAAACAAAGCAATGAACTGTTTGGGTGCATCGGCATTAGCTTGCACGGTCAGCATAATAGCGATCATTTACCTACCCTAGTTGCTGCGCTGCTCGCAAAGTGCAATGCCTGCAGCTACGCAACATGTAAGACGTACGTGATCACGTATCGCGAAAGGGGAAGTAATATGTAAATAAATGCAAAGATTTTATGTATGACATGTAATGTTTTGATTGGGTAGAGTCGATACATAATTTCCACTTATTGGAAATTATGGGAATTGTGGGAGTTTCTGGAAGAAAGAAACCTCTTTGGAAAGTGAGGATTTTCCTTTATAAACCCGTCGCCGGCGCAGAAATGGACAGAGAGCGTTTTTAGAGTTATAAGAATAAACAACTAATAAGGTCGCAGCCTCGCCTAGACAGCGGGCCTTTTAGTTAAAATAAAATATTAATAAATACTTAAGTAAAACACAACATTGGTCGCAGCCTCGCCTAGACAGCGGGCCTATGTTGTAAAATAAATAAAATTAACAAACTTAAACTAAATATCTTTTACTCGCTCTCCCGTCTCTGGTCTCTCTTCTCCCTGCGGAAAGCACGGAGGCCACGGACGTTAAACGCAACATTTGGTGGCAGCGGTGGGATACGCTACATCCCTTAAACCAACAAAAAGGAAAAACCATCCTTTAATAACAAAAAAAAAAATCTCTTTAACAAATGAAATTTTAAAAACAAAAATTTTTTAAGCGTACCGAGGCTTCGACATCGGGTTAAAAAAAAAAAATATAACAGCTTAAAAGTGAAAAAGCGTGCCAAGGCTAAACAGCGGCAGTGAAAATTTAATAGTGAAAAGTGAAAAAAAAGCGTCCCGAGGCTATAACATCGGAACAGTGCAAAAAAAAAAAAAAAAAAAATAATAATAAGCCCAGGTTAACCAGCTTTAAGACGTGAAGTCTCCTGGCCCATCAAGAAGCCCAGGATAACCAGCTTTAGGGCCTAGAGCCTCCTGGCAACAACAACAAGAACAACAACAACAACAACAACAACATCGACAACATCAAGAACAGCTTCAACCGCACCTTCAACAACAAAATACTTCAACAGCAAACTAAATTCAACAAGAAAGACGACAACAACCACATCCAACTAAATTCAACAAGAAAGACGAAACAATTGATCAACAGTATCATCGACTGAATATCGGCAACTATATCAACAACATCGGCTTCAACATCCAGCAGTGAGCAGAAAGAAAACACACATTTTTTTTTCAGTAAGCAAAACATTATATTATTCTTATACACTATTTTTACCACCAAATCTAAAAAAAAAAAGAAAAAAAAAAAAGAGAGTTAGCAACACACAAATTTTACAACTTATTAAGCTTTCAAAAGAGAAGAAAATTTATAAGAGAAATTTATTTATAAAAAAACATAATATTTTTTGTAATACTTGAAAGTTTTTGCATACAAAATTCGTACTCGTCAGCGCGCAGCTGAGGTAGTTCAGCTCTTTGCTAATCTACCATTTTTCGAAAACTCGTTTTGTCTTGAAACCATTGAAGATAACGATTTTGAAATGGATCTGAAATTTACTTTAAACGATATTTATAATATCGTACCGGTATTTAACGGCAATCCAGCCGAACTCAATAAATTTATAGCTTGCGGCAATATTCTGTTTTCATCTGCTAAAACTGAAGCGGAACACACTTTTATTCTAGAGGTAGTGAAGACTCGATTGGAGGGTTCGGCCTTTGAACTCATCCAATTCAAATCTTTTACTAAATGGAATGATCTGGTACGAGATTTGGAGACGGAGTTCAAGGAGGAAAAGTCGAGAACTTCCGCCCAGAATGAACTTTTAACTGCTAAGCAACAATCACAAGAAAAAATAAAAGAATTTGGTGAACGAGTAGGAAAATTGTTACATTCGTTAAATTCTGCTACATTTTCAAGCACTAGCGACGAATCAGTTAGGGCTTATTTAAAACAAGAAAATGATCGATTGGCACTACAGGTATTCGAGGATGGTTTGCGGAATCATAATTTAAGATTAATTCTTAAAGCTCGCAATGAGCGAGACTTGAAGAAAGCCATTGCATATGCTGAAGAACATTCAGTTCGGCTTGAAAAAACGTCGCAATACCAAACCTCAACGTTTAAACCTACATGCCAATTCTGTAAGAAATTAGGGCATACTCAAGAGACGTGCTATCAGAAAAACAATAGTAATTTTTCCACCCGCTTTAATAACAATTTAAACAGACAGCCAAATATAAAAAAAGAAGTACAATCGATATTCTGTACATACTGCAAACGGCCGAATCACACGTACCAAGAGTGTAGATCTCGACTGCGAAGCGCCGAAAAGTTTCAGAACCGAAGAGTTAATGATGACCCAAATGCATATTACAACCCTTTCAGAGGCGAATACAGCCATCCCAATCAAACGCATCATACTAACAACTCATCGGGAAACGGAATAGCTCGGGAAGAAACCAACGGCACTTCTCCCCGGATGCAAGTAAAAGCCGATGTGCACCAAGCACGAAATTAAATTACTCTATAAAAATACCTTTTTGCAAAGAATACGAAGAGCCAGTGCTTTGCATTAAACTAGAACCTTCAGATAAAAATATAACTTCATTATTAGTAGACACGGGCGCACAAATTAGCCTATTAAAAGACACTGAACCACAGCGCACAATTTATAAAAAAAGTAAACATACGGTCTCAACCATTTCAGGCAATGCAATGCAAACGCTAGGGGAGCAAATAAAAACGATTAATGTCCCTTTTTATGACCAAATAATAACACTGAGTCACAACTTTCATATTTTAAATAAAAATATTAACTTAACCTACGACGGAATCTTAGGAAGCGACTTTCTTACCACTTTTAACTGTAAAATTGATTTCAAGAATAAACAACTGGAAATACCAGTAGACTGCTCAAACGCGGCAGTAAGTAAAAATAAAATTATAAAACCACATATTCGAAATGATTATAAAAACACTGAAAAGGAAAACAATGTGTTGCCTACGGGTAACAAAGGGAATTGTGAAAATAGGAAACAGGATCAGGAGTATGCGCCGAATGGCATAAGTCATATTGAGAATCCTCAACCTAATGTCTACGGGCCGCAATCCATCACATTGTCACCTCAAAGTGATAATAAAATCATTACAAATAAAGTGAAGGCAAATAAAGAGGAAACCAAGGCATTATTTTTGGATAATGAAAGGATTTGTAAAAACAGGATTGAGTCAACTCAACCTGATGTCTACGGGCTACAATCCATAACCTTGCAACCTCGATGCAAACAACTTGTCGAGATCCCTTTTGCTTATACAAAAGACGCAGTGATCCACAAGAAACAAATAAACCCAGGAGTATATTTGGCGGAAACCCTGGTACGCCCAATCAAAAATAAAGTAAAAGTTCTTTTTATGAACACAACAGAAGAAATCAAAAAAATCAATTTAAATAAAATTCAATATGAGTGGGAAAAAATAGAAAACTTCAACGAAATCAAACTAGATAAAACAAAAGATTTAGTGAAGGGTAGATTAAACAAAGTAGAAACAAATATAGACCTAACGCATTGTAATAAAGAAGAAAAGAAATCAATTTTAGAGATTTGTAGAAACTACAACGATTTATTTTATTTTGAGGGAGACCACCTTACTTGTACTGAGACAGCAGACCATGAAATTATTACAGAAGCAAACAAACCTCCTTTATTTGTTAGGCCATACAGACTTCCTGAAAGCCAAAGAAATGAAATTCATAAACAGGTTAATGAAATGCTAGAAGACGACGTCATTCGACCAAGCTCAAGCCCATGGAACTCGCCACTATTACTTGTTCCAAAGAAGGCAGACCCTGAAGGTCACAAACGCTGGAGAGTCGTAGTAGACTTTAGAAAATTAAACGACCTAACCGTTGGGGACGCATACCCTTTGCCCAACATAACTGACATACTTGACCAGTTGGGAAGAGCAAAATATTTTAGCACATTAGATTTAGCCAAAGGATTTCACCAGATTCCCGTTAAAGAATCTGACAAATGTAAAACAGCTTTTAGCACACCTTTTGGACACTACGAATATAATAGAATGCCATTTGGGTTGAAAAACGCCCCCGCTACTTTTCAAAGACTAATGAATAACGTACTCATGGGCTTACAAGGCTTTGAATGCTTTGTTTATGTAGATGACATTGTTGTGTACGGCTACGACTTAAAAGACCACAACCAAAAATTAATTAAAATATTCGACCGATTGCGTCATCATAATCTCAAACTCCAACCCGATAAATGTAATTTTCTTAAACAAGAGCTCAATTATTTAGGACACATCATTTCTGAAAACGGTATAAAACCTGACCCTGAGAAAATTAAAGTAGTAAAAACATATCCAACTCCAAAAAATACGAAAGGAATTAAATCATTCCTTGGATTCACGGGATATTATAGAAGATTTATAGAAAACTTTTCCAGTATAGCCAAACCACTCACAAAATTGCTGAAAAAAGATGTAAAATTCAGTTGGGATGCATTCTGCGATGAAGCATTTACAAAATTAAAAGATAAACTAATAAGTCCCCCCATTTTAGCCTATCCAAATTTCAGTGAAGAATTTATAATCACAACAGATGCGAGTGATGCAGGACTTGGCGCAGTCTTATCCCAAGGTATAATTGGAAAAGACAAGCCAATATGCTTCGCAAGTAGAACATTGAACGATGCAGAGACACGCTATAGCACCACGGAAAAAGAATTGCTAGCTATTGTCTTCGCCGTAAAACAATTTCGACCGTATATTTATGGTAAAAAGTTCACGATCTACACTGATCACAAGCCGCTCGAATGGCTAATGAAGCTAAAAGACCCAATGTCAAGATTGGCTAGATGGCGAATCCTTCTATCAGAATATGAATACACGATCAAGCAGGGAAAAACAATACAAATGCTGACGCACTTAGTCGCATCACTAAAGACAAAAATATTACAGAAATAAAAAACAAGGTTTTAGTCATGACACGACAAAAGGCAAGCGAGCAAATAAACAATGAGAGTTTTCAAACAGAAGCAAAACAGCCCAAAAATATAAGGAATGAAAAAATATTAAAAATAATAGAAAGCACAGAACAAATTTACGCCAATAAAGGAATAAAAATAAAATTATTATTGCTACCCCTAACAGAATCACCAGAAGAAAATCTTATAAAAAAAAAGATCCCAATATTTATCAAACCTCTCATGGGAGAAAATGAAATATATACGCTAGAAAATTATTGTAAATTATACGTAACAACTTTACCTATACCCTTCAGAACTACTAAAGACCGCGAAATGGCAAAAGAAGTACTACAAAAAATCAAAAACGAGAATTGTACACAGGATCAAAAATCCATCGCAATAGCAATTCCCAAATTTAACTCCCAATTTAAAGAAGAATTCAAGACAATGCTTACGGAAATATTTTTTAACATGGAAATTAATTTACATATAAACAATAGAACAATCTTGGAAAACACGAACGAAATCGAAACAGTTCTAGCACAATACCATAAGTCACCATTCGGAGGACACCAGGGTATAAATCGAACCTTGAAAAGATTAAAAACAAATTATTACTGGTCTACAATGAAAAAAGATGTACAAAATTTTATTCAAAAGTGCGAATCATGTCAAAAGAATAAACTCAACAAATCACCAAAAGTACCAATGAAAATTACAACAACGAGCTCTTCACCTTTCGAACGAGTAGCATTAGACATAGTCGGTCCTCTTCCAGTAACGTACAAAAATAACAAATATATTTTAACTTTTCAAGATGATCTTACGAAATTCACTGAAGCTATACCTTTGGAAAATGCAGAAGCAATCACAATTGCAAGAGCTTTTGTAGAACAAATACTCTGTCGATTCGGATTTCCAGACTCACTATTAACCGATCAAGGCACTAATTTTCTCAGTGAATTGTTTAAAGAAGTATGTAAGTTATTGAAGATCAAAAAACTACAAACTACACCATACCACCCACAAACAAATGGAGCACTTGAGCGAAGCCACCGCACGCTAGCGGAATACCTTCGACATTATGTAAATAATGATCCACTCACTTGGGACGACTGGATTCCCTATGCGATATTTGTTTTCAATAACACACCACACAGCAGTACAAACTACAGCCCTCATGAATTACTTTACGGATTTCCGGCCAAGATTCCTTCCAACTTACAAAAAGATCCATCCATAAATTATAACTATGAAAATTACGCCAACGAACTTAAGGCAAGACTACAACATGGATTTAAAATTGCTGGACAAACTTTAAAAGAGAAAAAGGAAAAGTCTAAGGAATATTATGACAAAGGTGCGAAACCGAAAACATTTAACGTAGGTGAAAAAGTTTTGATTAGAAACCAAACCAGGAAGAATAAATTTTCATCTCTATGGGAAGGTCCATACGAAGTAATTAAAATAGTATCACCCGAAAACACTGCCATAAAAATGCGTAACAAAATTAAAGTCATACATAATAATAATTTAAAACTTTTTTCTGATTAAAAAACAACATTTGATGGTCCATTTAAACACAACATTAATAACAAAGTCAAAGTAATTAAAAACACAAATAACACACATACACAAAACACTTTTATATAACTGAAAACACAGCAAACACCTTAAATCAATACACCCATTATAATTTTTTACAAATTTTTAGTTAGCTTGCTGGAGTTTCTGACTAGCCATTTTTTAAAGATTAGGGAAAAACATATTTTCCGTATAGTTTTCCAAAACGTAACGAAGACTTTGTTGTTCTCCCTCCAATTTTGGTAGATGAAAATAAAAATATTGCCAAACGATTTTAAGCAATAAAACTACGACAATTTTTTCTCTTCTCTCAAAAGAACTTTCAGCTATTTTTATGTATGAAAAAAAAAAAATTTAAAAATCTTTCTATCGCAAAAGCTTTCAAATATGAATAAAAAAAAAAAAAAAAAAAAAAAAAAAAAAAAAAAATTTTTTAAACATTGTAATAACAAACGAAAAAAAAAAAAGAGTTCAACAAAAAGAAAAATATATATATAAAGTATGTAATTAAAAAAAAAAAAAAAAAAAAAAAAATAATAAGTTCTATAAAAAATTTTTTTTTAATTCATATAATAAATTTTAATTCAATTTCCTTTTAATATTACGCATAATTTTTAACGCTGTAAAATAGTAAAATATTCATTTACAATGCATAAACTATATATATATCATATTGGAAAATTAATAATGTACATATATTTAAGTTTTACAAAAAATGTAAATACCCTATGCTCATTTCTGCTCAACCGGTCAGTAACGCGACAGAAAATTTTTCAACCTCTTCAAGGAGAAAAATTTTCTTTTATAAGGGGGGAGGGATGTTGTGACCCGCACAACATTACCCTGTACACTTTGTACAGCCCGACCTCACACAAAGCCAGAATCTTCAATAGATTCTCTTTAAAACTCATACATAAATATCAATAAATATTGCCTCGGCATTTGCTGGCAAAATTTATGACTATTATTTCCATGAACGACCAAGACCCAATTCAAGTGCAGTGACTCGAATTGCTGGCGTTAATGAAAAACTGACCTAATTTTAGCGCACGCTTAAAATTACCAAAATAAACAAAACCATTGCTTGTTTTTAGTTGTCAAGTGTTTCCGACTACAACGTCGGCGACAACAAAAAACAAAGCAATGAACTGTTTGGGTGCATCGGCATTAGCTTGCACGGTCAGCATAATAGCGATCATTTACCTACCCTAGTTGCTGCGCTGCTCGCAAAGTGCAATGCCTGCAGCTACGCAACATGTAAGACGTACGTGATCACGTATCGCGAAAGGGGAAGTAATATGTAAATAAATGCAAAGATTTTATGTATGACATGTAATGTTTTGATTGGGTAGAGTCGATACATAATTTCCACTTATTGGAAATTATGGGAATTGTGGGAGTTTCTGGAAGAAAGGAACCTCTTTGGAAAGTGAGGATTTTCCTTTATAAACCCGTCGCCGGCGCAGAAATGGACAGAGAGCGTTTTTAGAGTTATAAGAATAAACAACTAATAAGGTCGCAGCCTCGCCTAGACAGCGGGCCTTTTAGTTAAAATAAAATATTAATAAATACTTAAGTAAAACACAACATTGGTCGCAGCCTCGCCTAGACAGCGGGCCTATGTTGTAAAATAAATAAAATTAACAAACTTAAACTAAATATCTTTTACTCGCTCTCCCGTCTCTGGTCTCTCTTCTCCCTGCGGAAAGCACGGAGGCCACGGACGTTAAACGCAACAGCAAGAAGAAGAGTCGAAATTACTTAGATGTTGTAAATGAATTTTTAAGTGCCTACGAAAAAATGGGCTGCAATATGTCAATCAAAATACATTTTTTGCACTCCCATATAAACTTTTTCCCGAATAGCCTTGGGCAGTTTAGTGATGAACAAGGAGAAAGGTTCCACCAGGAGATGGAAGCTATAGAAACCGGCTTTTAGGGAAAAAATTCCATAAACATGCTGGCAGGCTACTGCTGGTCCCTAAAACGTGAAATCGATTATAATATATATAAACGAAAAAGGTCAAATAAACATTTTTAGAAAAAAAAAAAAAAAAAATTTTTTGTATTTTTTTACGAATACTAAAAATTCGATAGTGCATTTGTATTTCAGCCAATTGAAGTAAATGATAACTTATTGAACGCAAAATTTAACAGGCTTTCAGAATCCTTCTAAAACTAATAGTGCCAAAAAACAAAATTTGTTAACAAAACGTTGTTAAAGTTGAAAAAATGAAAAAGAAATGAGAAATTTTCAAATGATTTTACCTGTAACTTTGTCAATTCTTTTTGTAAAAAAAACGGTCTGTATATTATATTAAGGGTATATTTTTCTTCTTTTTATCAATGTTTAAATTTTTAAAATTGAGCTAGATATAACGGAGTTACATAACAAACTATACATGCACCTACCTAAAATCGGTTTTTTGACCACAAATCCCGATTTTGAGGGTATATTCACAAAACTAAGTATGCAGTTATCTTATGTTCAACTAGACCTACAACCTCTACTATGTCTCGAGCCGAGTTTATTTTCACTGTTACACCGTGTTATTAAATAAACGTCCAAAATTTTAGCTTTATTACAGCGCGATACAGAAATACGTATACAGAAAAACGTATTCAAACTACTACTTTTACGCAACCACACACTTTTTTTATTATAATTTTTGCACTCTAAACTTTTTCACTTCTTTTAATATTCTTAATGTTTTTCTTTTGTTTATATTTTTTATTGCACTTACTTTTTAAATCTTCTAATATTCCCGGCATTCCGAACTGCAAAAGCAGATTTTTTAAGCGGCTTTCGTCATCCATTTCGATATAGCTTTTAATGCACTCACTCACCACAGAATAACAAAGACTAATTAATCTCAATTGACACTAAGCTCTTGATAGCTAAAAAAAACACAGGTGCGTCACTGGACACACGAGAGAAGCGAAGCATTTTCGCAATTTCAAAGATTTGAGAATTTAATGCCTTTTTTCGATTAAAAAAATTTTTGAATTTAAAACTTTAAAATAACAAAGTTTTTCGTTTTTGTATGGGAGCACCCGTAAGGAGAGGTCGGAGGGGATAGGTCCTCAAGGAAAAAATGTTCCCTTTGCAAAAATAATGGGGGTTGATAATACATATCAACCCTCTCCGGCCCTCCTGTTCAGTTGTAGGGAATAAATATACAAAAATTTTTAGTACTCTTGTTTGTATAGCCAATACACAATCTATAGTGGTTATTGTGTATTGGCTAATGATTATGGTAGGAGATGAAGGCTTGTAGCCAATACAATTCCTATAAATAGATTATTTTGATCTACTGCAACATAGCTTTAGTTAATTCTTGAAATTGAATCAGCAACATTTACCAACAAAGGGTTTTGGTTCGATGGCTTAAGCTTTAAACTATCGGTCGACGGGCATTGGTTCAATTCCTGCAGCGGGCAAGAATTTATTTTTAATGTAACATTATCTGGTTCAATTGATGCAAGCAAAAAACAATATCAATTCTAAGAAAAAAGGTGTCGGAAAAAGTGTCGTTTTTTCTGATTTCACTCTAGCAAATCGCAGAACGAGGCGTAAAAAGCTTCGCTTAAAAAAAAATGGGAGAAATCTAATCGCAACGAGTGTTATTACATACATTCGTATATCATCGGCAAGCAACGAACTCGGTTTGTAGCTTCAAAAAGGAAATAAAAAGAACATTACTTTTAGTTTTCTTTTACAGCAGAGAATATTCCTTTCAAATTGCTGTAAAAGGTAAAATACATTAAATTTAAAAGTAAATGCAGTAATTTTTTTTCTCGGTGTACCTTACGTTATTTACGTGCTTCTTCTGATTTTACCCCCCTTGTGACTAGGCGAAGGCTTGTAATACAGTTAATAATGCCACACATAACTTTTGCAGACGTCGTATACAGTAAGCTCGATTCACAGTCCCAGCACAAGCTCCTCGTGGCATTTAATAATGCTGCTAGGTATGTTTTTAAAGTTCACCGGTTTGACCATATTACTTCGAGAAGCAAGAAGCATACTTGGTTGTAGTTTGGTTGAGTATTCAGGTACTCAATGCGTACTCAATGCGTAATATTACATTTTTACATGGCATTTACATGTGGCGTCCGTGGCGTAGTTGGTTAAAGTGCGTGGCCGCTATGTCAAAGAACCTGGAGACCCAGGTTCGAACTCCAGCAGCGACAGAAAATTATTTGAATTAAAATAATTTTTCTGTACGGCCGCCACCTCTCTGCAGGCAATGGCAAACCTAAGAGAGTAATCAAAATGCCATGTAAAGCTTCTTGAGAAAGAGAACATTCCGTTCATCGCCGTTCGGAGTCGGCGTTAAGCATGTAGGTCCGGTTCTCGGTCAATTGTGTACAAACTTAATAACACGCAGTCCTTTAAAGAGTTGAAATGGCCAGTTATTTATTTTTTTTATTTTTTTACATTTTTACATGGACTTATAAATAAACAGAGCCCTGGGTACCTTTATGAGAAACTACAGTTGTTTCAATCTGCTCGGTCGACCAATTTCATTGTCCCTAGACACAACTATCTTAACAGCAGTAGATTCTTTTTCATTAGCACCATTAGACTTTGGAACTCTTTACCCCTCTCTTTAAAACAAATAACCAATAGAGCCAGCTTTAAACGTGCAATTTTTCTCTACTTTTTATCTCTTTAATGATAATTTCTTTTTTTTATTGTTTTCTTCTATTTATCGATATTTTAATTTTTGCTATATTTATTTTCTTCTTTTTTTTACTCATTCCATAGAGTTTTAAGTAAAATGTTCAATTAATTAAGTTAATGTTTATTAAATGAATTTTCCTTTTTTTTAAGTACTTTAAAAGATTTATCTTAATGTACAATAGTTTAATTATAAATAAATAAATAAATAAGTAAATAAATCAAAATTGCCTACTCAGCCCAAAGTAACACCTGTTGGCAAGAGTTATCCTTCGCTTTATCTCAATACTGACATCGTTGAAAGAGTTTACGCTGGATCCCAGGTAGACGAAGTCCTTAACAACCTGGAAGGAGATGTTGTCAACAGTGACGTGGTTTCCAAGACGCTGGGACTGTTTGTTTGTTGACACTAGGTACTTCGTCTTATCTGCGTTCACTGCAAGACCCATTCGACTCAACTCTTTCGCTAACCTAGAGAATGCTGCACTGACTTTGCGCGTATTATGGCCAATAATATCGATATCATCAGCATACGCCAGCAGTATAATACTTTTGTAGAATATCGTGCCACTGCGTCTCAAATCAGCAGCTCGGATGATCATCTCCATTATTAGGTTGAAGAAGTCGCACGATAAGCAATCACCTTGTCTGAAACCTCTTCTGGTATCGAATGAAGGAGTGAGGTCCTTCCCGATTTTAACTGTGCTGCTGGTGCTGCTCAGTGTCATTTTGCAAGGGCGGTTGAGCTTTGCAGGAATACCAAATTCAGACATGGTGGAATATAATTGATTCCTTGTTGGACTGTCGGAGGCAGCTTTGTAATCGACAAAAAGATGGTGTGTGTCGATTTGTTTTTCTAGGATCTTCTCCAAGATTTGTCGTAGCGTAAATATCTGGTCTATGGCGGATTTTCCAGGTCTGAAGCCACACTGATAAGGTCCAATCAGCTGGCTTACGATGGGCTTCAGTCTTTCACATAGTACGCTCGACAGGACCTTATATGCGATATTCAGAAGGCTTATCCCACGGTAGTTGGCGCAAATTGTGGGATCGCCTTTCTTGTGGATTGGGCAGAGCACACTGAGGTTCCAATCATTTGGAATGCATTCTTGCGACCATATTCTGCATAGAAGCTCATGAATGCATTTAAATAGAGCTTCGCCTCCATTCTTGAAGAGCTCAGCAGCTAAGCCATCGGCTCCTGCGGCTTTGTTGTTTTTAAGCCGAACTATAGCTTTCAAGACTTCACTATGGTCGGGCAGCGGAACTTCAACGCTGTCGTCCAAAATTGGGGTTTCCGGGATATCATCTCTATTGGCGGGATTGTTGTCGTCATCGCCATTCAGAAGCCTAGAAAAGTGTTCCCTCCACATCATCAGTGTACTCTGGATATCTGTCACTAGATTCCCATTTTCAACCCTGCAGGAAGAGGCCCCGGTCTTGAAACCATTGGCCAGGCATCTTATTTTTTCGAAAAATTTTCGGACCTCATTCCTGTCACCATGCATCTCAATTTTCTCGCACTCACGCATTTCCGCTTCCCTTTTCTTTCGCCTGAAAATGCGTCTCTCCTCCCTCCTCTTCTCTTTGTATCGCTCCTTAGCAGCACGCGTTACAACCGACTGCAGGGTGGCTTTGTAGGCGGCGTCTTTTTCTGCAGTGGCGTCGCGACACTCTTGGTCGTGCCACTGGTTTCGGCGAGGGCGGTGATAGCCAATCACCTCTTCGGCAGCCGTACGCATAGAGTGGGAAATATGATTCCACTGCGCGCATATATCGTCGATCGGAGGAGTGCTTTCTTGAAGCAGGAGTGAGAGTCGAGTAGCGAAGTCTTCGGCTGTTTGCTTTGATTGCAGCTTTTCGACGTCTAGCTTTCTCTGTGCTGGATTGCGCGCATTCTTGGTTGCGCACAGGCGTGTACGGATATTGGCTGCGACAAGATAATGATCCGAGTCTATATTGGCACCACGGATCGTGCGTACATCTAAAACACTGAAAGAGTGCCTTCCGTCAATCAAAACGTGATCAAGTTGGTTGCTCGTCTTTTGATCAGGAGACAGCCAAGAAGCTTTATGAATATTGAGATGCTTGAATGTATTGCTACTAACGACCATGTTTCGCGCTGCGGCAAAGTCAATCAGCCTCATTCCGTTATCGGAGGTATTGTCGTGGAGGCTGAACTTTCCGACTGTTGGACCAAAGATATTTTCTTTTCCCACCTTGGCGTTGAAGTCACCAAGCACGATTTTTATGTCGTGGCGGGGGCTGCGCTCATAGGCCTCTTCAAGGCGCTCGTAGAGGCTGTCTTTGGTGTCATGATTTTTGTCGTCTGTCGGAGCGTGCGCACGAATCAGGCTTATATTGAAGAATCTTGCCTTGACACGGATTATGGAGAGTCGTTCGTTTACAGGTGTGAATCGCTGGACAAGATGCCGTAGTTGCTTGCCAACCACGAATCCGCATCCAAATTCGTGCTTCTCCGCATGGCCGCTGTAGTAGATATCACAGGATACTTGCCGTGAGCAACCCTGTCCCTTCCATCGCATTTCTTGGATTGCAGTGATATCAGCCTTGTATCTTTCTAAGATATATATCAGTTGGATAGAGGCACCATCCCAATGATGGGTTCGGACGTTCCAAGTGCATTTCCGTAAATCATTGTCAGTTTTTCGTTTGCGGTAGTCGTCATCAGATTTGGGGATGATTTTTGTCTTTTTTCTTGTCGTTTTCATTGAAATTTGTTTTTACGTGATGGGCTTCAAACCCAACGCACAACCCTTTTAAGTCAGGTAACCCGCTGCTCAGATTAGCCGTCAAACTAACGGTTGCCAGTTTGCCATTTCTAGAGGACACCACGTAGAGGTTTTAGTCGACTTGAAACGAGTTCGACATGGATAATGCTGGCCTCACCAGGTTGAGGCAGTCAGACACGTTGCCATATGAAGATCGCCTTGTGGGGATCGTCCTCCTTACATAGTTAATCTACTTATGCTGAAAATGTGAGTAATTCTTTAACTTACTTTAATTTAATTTATATTCTTAACAGAAGCAAAGCCCAAATGATGTCATCGAAATCAATTGCGTTTACTAAACGTCTTTTAATGAACAATACTGCAAAGCACTTCCATTTTTCATTTTTCATGGTTGATATTAAGAAGTTTTTTATGCGCTTCATTCCTCAGAATGATCTTTTGGATGATCAATTTGTTGCAAAAAGGCATTAAACCATTCAAAATGCAATGTTCAAATTTGGGGAAATATTTTCAACTTGGTTATTTCGAATTATATTTGCCATCTAAATTATTATATTTTCTTATACTTCTTGAACAAAGTGATACTTCTTTTATGAGTGGTTCTAACCAGATGCACAGATGGTTTTTTCGGAAGCTTCAATGGGACTGAAAAATTTTTTAAGACTAGCTGTATTTTTCAAAACATTGCATTGGTCTGCTTCTTTCTTTTTTTAATCTTAGAGTAGTGGCAGCCACTAAGCCGCTTGCGTCCATCCATTATTGTTACTTAACCCTTTTATGCCCGAATTAGAATAGGCGAGGCTATATGTTTTTTGAAAACAAATATGTGTCAGTCTTAACTCAAATATGAACTGACCATTATTTTAAAGTCCTTGTGGTCCTGGTTCGTTTGCTACAGGATGTTGTCTATAGGCAACATTGGGGAGTGGTTGGAAAAACTTAGAACATTTTTCATTTTTTTTTTTTACCTTCATTTATTTATTTCGTTAACTTGGTTTTACAATAAAAAAATAATTTAAATGTTTTTAACACTTTTTGTAAGAAAACTTTTTTCGCGAAACGATCTTGATCTTAATTTTGACAATATCACTTTGCGGAGAACGGCTACTAAAAACCGGAGAACGAAAATAAACAATAACGAATCGTTCTATTTTGTTACGTTCCGATCTTTCAAGCTAACGACACAAAAACGATTCAAACAATGAAAGAACGATTGAGCGAAACTATAAACAAAACAAAAAGACTGAGTGACGAAGAGATACAAATGAAACCGAAACAATGATTCGTTAAACGATAGTCGGATTACAAAAAAAAATTCTCTACTTCGCATTATTTTGCAGGGTTCGTCTCAACCATGCTGGCGCCAGTTGGAAACACCAAGCGTGGTCAGGTTATCCATCACCTGATCCTTCCAACGAAGATGTGGACGTCCTCTTCTGCGTCTTCTGCGTTGACCACCACGGGCACCGAATCGAATATTTTTTTTGCTGGAGCGTCGTTTTCCATTCGCTCAACAGGACCTAGCCAGCGGAGCCGCTCGATTTTTATGCGCTTAACTATGTCGATATCAGCGTACAGCTCATACAGTTCGTGGTTCCATCGAATTCGGTACTCACCATTGACACAGATTGGATCAAAGATTTTACGAAGGATCTTTCTCTCGAAGGCTCCCAAAGTCTTTTCATCAGAACTGCTCAACGTCCAGGTTTGTGCTGCATATAATAGGACGGGCATGATTAGTGACTTATAGAGCGTGAGTTTTGTTCGTCGAGAGAGGGCTCTGCTTCTCAATTGCCTACTTAGCCCAAAGTAACACCTGTTGGCAAGAGTTGGCAAGAGTTTTATCTCAATACTGATATCGTTGAAAGAGTTAATGCTGGAACCCAGGTAGACGAAGTCCTTAACAACCTCGAAGGAGATGTTGTCAACAGTGACGTGGTTTCCAAGACGCTGGGACTGTTTATTTGTTGACACTAGGTATTTCGTCTTATCTGCATTCACTGCAAGACCCATTCGACTCGACTCTTTCGCTAATCTGGAGAATGCTGCACTGACTTCGCGCGTATAATGACTAATAATATCGATATCATCAGCATACGCCAGCAGCATAATACTTTTGTAGAATATAGTGCCACTGCGTCTCAAATCAGCAGCTCGGATGATCTTCTCCATCATTAGGTTGAAGAAGTCGCACGATAAGGAATCGCTTTGTCTGAAACCTCGTTTGGTATCGAATGGAGGAGTGAGATCCTTCCCGATTTTCACTGTGCTACTGGTGTTGCTCAGTGTCATTCTGCAAAGACGGATGAGCTTTGCAGGAATACCAAATTCAGACATGTTGGAGCATAGATGACCCCTTATTGGACTGTCGAAGGCGGCTTTATAATCGACAAAAAGATGGTGTGTTTCATTTACAAGGTAGGCTTATTTTGAAATGGCTGCTCAAATGTGAAATTTTGCAACAACAAAGCTGTAGGAGCTACAAACGTCAAACGAAAAAAGCAACAACAACAATTACAAAAATTCGAAGTTATTAGCTGATTTTGACAACTAGCACACCCTGCTCTTCAATATGAGTCTATCTTGTAATTGTATCATGGGTATCAACAATGTTGTCTCAAGCTTGTTGAATGTTTGGCTTTCAACTTCAGAGCAGCTAGCCTGCTGAAAAATTAAGCTGCTTACGCGGTAAGCATTGAAAACTTGCTGATACTTACAAGCAGAGTCATAAAAACATGCTCACAAGCTGCTCAGTACTTTATTGCGTTGCAGTAAAACAAAAAACAAAGCAAACGAAAATAGAGGAGACAAAAGTATAGAAACGATCTTCATTGATAGATTCTTCATAACTTTTCTTTTTTTGTTTTTTTTTTTCTATGTTCACATTGATCATTAGTGAAACGTTTGCTTTGGTTTCGTTTTCTATACTGACACTATAGTAAAAATTATAAAAATTACGTTAGCTCTCTCTTCCACTGAAAGGTTTCGTGTTTCGTTTGCTCTCACTAACGAAACGAATGAAAAATAACGTTTTTGTATCACCCTCTAAGAGATCGGTTCAGATATCGTTTCGTTTATTTGCGTTCTCTGCTAAAAACACGCTCACAGCTTACATTAGAACAATTTTTAATTGACAGAAAAAGCAAAGTCTACTGTTTGGAAATAATTGCTATTGCGCCATCTTTTGAGGCGTAGCACAAATATATAAAACACCATGACATCGTCAGAAGCACACAAAATAGTAACCCACTGGACAAAATTGACATTATTTTTTTATTATAACACAAACAAAATAAGTTTTTAAATTACGTTTTTATAATATAACAAAAAAAAACAAAGTGTTGTATTGTTTTTGCCACAATTTGTCGCCCCTAAAAATTTGCCGCTGTAGGCTCGAGCCCACTCACTCCCTAGGGTTAATCATCCACTGCGTATGCGCTTCCAATTGCTTGCCAAGCATTTTTCTGGAGCGTTCGAAAATGTGCGGGCTTTGATCGTACTTGAACCAAAGAGCATATATTATAAAGAGGTTTCAGAACCTTAACAGAGCACTGTTAATGTTAATCATACGCGTCCGAGTTTAGTTCCTATGACAACTAATTGAAAGCTATCACCGTGAATGATATTTTTCACTAAATAACCTGCAGTCGGTCGAAGCTCAACGCCATGTCCACTTCTTTTGATGGCTATTATCGGTTGAGGTATTGAACATTCTTCCATGGCATTCGATATTTTCTTGAAGCAGTCGATGTGAATGCAAGACAAGCTTTCTTGCTGGCCAAAGCTTCATGTCGGTAGCACCTTCCAGCGCACGTTTTTGATAAAATGACAAAACCATTCAATGGCGAACTTGGCAAATGGGCGAAGACAACTGAAATAACTTTTTGTCAACACAACACGGCACAATTAATTGAATTAAATATTTATTTAAACTTTATTCTCACAATCTATATTAATAAAAATCATTTTCTGTTTGTTTGACTTCAATACAAATCTTAATGGCTGAACGGATTTAGCTCAAATTCAACTCACATATTACTTGAATCCTAACTCAGGTTATGGCATAATCTAACTTCTAGCGAATTTTTTCAAGCGAAAATGCACGACTTATTAATTGTAAGGAAATCCTGTTATTTTGACACAAAAAACATTCACATATCTTTAAAATTGCACAAACTTCTGGTACAACGTCTTTTTCTAATAACATCGTTTCCTTAGAATAACAAAAAAACTATCAGAAATTCGTATATTTTACTTGCGATGCAAATAACTCCGTTGTTTTTCAATATATTTCAAATTTTTTTCGTTGATAAACTCAATTCAAGCACTTAATAAAAACAATTTAAAGGGTACCGTTATCTTAGCGGATATATTTTTAATATTTCTTTCAAAAAAGGTCCAAAATATTGACTTTTTACTCAAAAAATGACACAAAAGTTGTTTTTGTTGTTAAAATAATAAAAACTCAAAATTGCATTTTCGACTACCTTTTACATGACAGCGTTTAATAGGAAAAATGCTTTCAATTCTACAAAAAATTTATTAACTGTTTCTGTCATCAAAAAACATGATCCTACCCCCAGTGATTTTTTAAAGAAATTAATTTTTTTCAAAAGTTGTTTTTATTCTTTTTATAGAATAGTTAAACTTAAAGAATAATATATGTGAAAAAATTAGAAAAAACATGGACCTTTAATATGAGCTTGAAATTAATTTAATAATCAATTTAGTTCAACTTATATCCCATCATTTGGATTTTTAAAAATATTGAAACGAGGACTACAGGACCCGAGTAGAACTGGGTATATCAGCTAGTAACCTATAAAAACTATAACACATCATCATCTAGCAACTCAAACAAATAACACAATTTGACAACTATCAACGGCTCCTCTCTTCCGCTCTCAATTTTTTGACAGAAAGAAAGCTATTCTTGGTGTTGTCAAAAATTCACTAACACCTTATTATTATTACACCATCACATCAATAGTGATTTACATATGAATGAAATCACTATTTTTACAGTTTTTCATTTGTATGTATGGATGTGTGTTCGCCTCGTAGCTGACATAAAATAAATTTGCGATATCTGACCTTTTTTCCGATCTTATTTGTTAAGCAAGATTTTTTTTTGATTTTAGCAAACCAAAATACATATGGAATATATTTTGATGAAAAATTATTTATTATCATCTAAACTTTTTTAATTTTTGTTTTTTGCGGCCTCGGTAGTCGAGTATATAGCGTGCTCGACTGTACCCCATAGGTCCCGGGTTCGATTCCCGGCCTGACCATGGTCCTTCGCTTTAAACCTTTCTAAATTTTCCATCCTCATTTCTAATCAACTGAAATTAAAAATTCATCAATATTTACGACTTAAAGTTGTAGTTGATGGTAGAGAAGTTTGTGGATGAGGATTGTCTTATAACTTGAATTGACCGAGGTAAAGGCATAACACTTGCTCTGATTAAAATTCACATGTTTCTTTGGCTTTCCACCACGCTTAGAACATTCTACACATGTTTCACTTGATTGCCCTTTCCTTCCCACTAATCTATCACCCCATTTCGAACCAAGGCAGACTTGACTGAATAGGCATTCCACCCGAAGTCCTTGGTTTAAAGCTAAAAAAAAAACAACTTTCGCGAAACAGAAATATGCACTTAAAATTATGATATTCTTAGAAGCATTATTTTAAAAATTAAAAACATTATCGAAATAAAATTAATTAGGACATAATACGAAATTATGTTATTAATTGTGATGTATTTATAAGTAATTAATTATTTCTTTATTTATTTCATGTATATATAATCAAAGCCAATTAAGGCCAATATGATTACAAGTATATAGCTGTACAAGCAAACCCAAATTTATAATTTTTATTAAAAATGTTCACAAAAATGTATGTTACAGTTTTATATTTGTTACGTTTCTATTAATAATATAAACTCTTATAGCTTTGTGACTACTTCTGGAGTCCCGCAAGGTAGCATCCTTGGTCCTTTGTTGTTTATTTTATATATAAATGGCATTCATAAATCTTTTTCATTTACTAAATTTCTTTTGTACGCTGACGATTTAAAGGTCTTTGGCAGAGTTCGGACTGAGGCTGATGTTGCCGCTTTGCAATCTGATCTTAATAAAGTTGTTGATTTGAGTATTTGTAATGGACTTTTCTTAAATATTAGTAAATGTTCTAGTGCGACCTTTAGTAAATGTCATGATGTTATTTCAACTATTTACAGCATTTCTGACTGTCCACTTCAAAAACTTGATATTGTCCGTGACTTGGGGGTAATATTTGATTCGAAGTTTACATTTATTGAACATTTAAATTTCATTTAAATTGCTTGCTTTTGTTCGGAGAAATAGTGTGGAATTTCGAGATCCTCATACTAGAAAAGCTCTTTATATTTCTTTGGTTAGATCTAGATTAGAATATGCTTCTTTTATTTGGAACCCAGCTTATGCAATTCATTCTTTAAGATTAGAAAGAGTTCAAAAAATTGCGACTAAATATATGTTACGGTCCACTAGTTTTAATGTTATGATGCCATCGTATAATGCTCGTTGTTTGTTAATGGGGCTGAAATCTCTTGAGTCGAGAAGAAAGGTTCATTCTTTGTTAGTTCTTTTCGATATAATTACAGGGAATATTGATGTTCCTTCCTTATTAGCTCTTATAAATTTTAACTTACCCACAAGGCATTTGCGGTTCGGTAAATTATTTTTTAATAAATGTCGTCGAACTAATTATGCTCTATGTGAACCCTTAACTAGATCAATGATTTTATGTAACTCTTTGTCAATTAATAATGTTATTGATTTCTCAGTGTCTAAACTCAGCTTTAAAAATATTATTGTTAACTTACTGCAATGAAGTCCTTAAATTGTTGTTAATTAAATTGTAATGCATATTTTATGTTAATTTTTCATAATGCGTATTTGTATCTATAAATTATTTTTAATTTTAATTCTAGGCTGTAAGGATATTTCTTGTCCAAAGACTCAATAAATAATAAAAATTTCAAATAAACATATATTCAATATGATGTAATAAGTTTAATTTGCTATTTTAATTCAAATAACTTGTGGAAATACCCTTAAATTTAGATTCCCTAGTTACTTAATTTTTCACAAGATAACCCCTAGAATAGATAAAACGAAATGAAAATATTAAATTGAAAATTATTTATGTATATTACATATGGTTCTATATTACAGTTAAGTTTCTAAAGTACAAAAACCTGTATCAAAGTCTAAAAAAATGCAAATCACCCTGTATCTCAAAAATTCAACCTATTAGGGAAAAACTGAGTATAGATGTAGAATCAGTGTAAAAAGTTTTTCCAGAAAAGTATTTCAGGTCTCTGGATAAAAAACCTTGTGAAGTGTAATAGAAAAACTAGTAATAGAAAGACTAGCGTAATAGAAAAACAATGTCGAGCAAATTCTTAAAATATTGCAAGCCCAAATAAAATACCAATATAATATAAAACACCAATATAAAATAGGTGGCGCAAAAATAACCTTCCGATGTTTTTTGGCTGTAATTAAAAAAAAAATTAAAAACTTTGATTCTTCTTGTGGATTATTTTTATTTGGTCTTTTAATTTTTTTTACATCAAGTCGAGAATATGATTTCATGTAAATGGCCGCCACCACAGTTGATTGTCATTTGAGCCCTTTTTATGGCATTTTCCATCACTTCGGCCAAAACTTCCGGCGATAGGTCCTCACATTCTTGACGGATATTGTCTTTAAGAGCTGCAAGAGTCTGAGGCTTGTTGACATAAACCCGCGACTTCAAAAAGCCCCACAAAAAGAAGTCTGGAGCGGTCAAATCAGGCGATCTGGCTGGCCAGTGCAAATCGCCAAATCGGGAGATTAGGCACCCGGGAAATCCATCCTTCAGCATATCGGTTGTGGCACGTGCAGTGTGTGCCGTTGCACCGTCCTGTTGGAACAACATGTTTTCCAATCCCAATTCATCAAGTTGCGGCAAAAAGAACTCGTTGATCATTGCTCTGTAGCGCTCACCATTCACAGTAACTGTCTTCGAAGAAAAAAGGTCCGATGACTCCTCCAGCGAAAATAGCACACCATACAGTGACTTTGAGCGGGTGTAATGGCTCTTCGTGGGTTACACGCGGATTTTCAGTGCCCCAGAAGCGTAAATTTTGCTTATTTACGTACCCGCTAAGATGGAAATGGGCCTCATCACTCATGATTATTTTTGATTAAAAATCATCTTCCTCTTCCTCCTCCGCGTTCTGGAGCAGTGTAGCGTAACATTGTTTATTAACGTGTATTTCGCATGTGTTTACTACACACATGTCAAAACAGAACTGACATTAGGGGCCAATCGCAAAATTTATAGCATTTTCTGATAGGAGGATTACTTTGGCGCCACCTTGTATATTAACCATAAAAATCTATGCATTACTTTTGAAGATGTGACATTTTATATAATATAAACACTTGTTGGTTCACCCTTTTATGAAATAACCGAAACGAAAGTGTAAAGAAATTTTAACCATAAAAATACATACATTACTTTTGAAGATATAGCTGTATTTGTACTCAGAACTTATGAGTTACTACCAATTGTGTAGGTCTTTTTGAAATATTTGTCTTCGAAATTGAAAAAATAAATATTTTCAAATAAATATTTTCAAAAATTAAATATTTTCTTTCATATTGAAATAACTCCTAACACTGAAATTATCAAGAACATAAATTTGAATAACACAAAAACTAGCACCGTTTAAAAAACTCGTTAAAAAACAATTTTAGGGAAATTGTAACTTTTTTTAGCGAAGTTAGTGCCGCACCCAGTATAAGCGTATATGATGAATGTTCTTCACCGGAAAACATGTTGCCTTCCTTGTCTCAGACTATCTCTTCCGGGACTCAAACTAACATTCATTCTGAAAAAGACCAGAACAGTTAAAAAAAGAAGAGGAAAAATAAAAATAAAAATAATAAGCGTCGCAAGACGTCTGCAAACACTCCTCAGGCTAAGAAGCCCTCAGCTATGCCTGCAGAAAATAATAACACAGTTATTTCTTCACCTCCATCTCTTACTCCTCCATTGACTTAAAGTCCAAACTTGATTTCAACTGAGCCCAATAACCCAATAATTAATTTAAGGGCAGTGTCGAGGCGAAAACTTTTATTCATTTCACGTCTTCAGCCCGACACAACAACCGAAAATGTATTAACGTTTGTCAAACAAAATATATTATTTACTCAAAATGCATTCTGTTCATGCAACAAAATTGGTAACAAGCCTTCCCACGCCTCATTGCAGCTGAAGAGTTTGCATCTGTTCTTAACTCTAAAATGTGGGCCGATAATATCCTCGTATCTGAGTTTACGCCTAAAAATAAGTCTAGAAGGACGAATAAAATCGCTCATCAGACCCAAAAAAACTAAATAGATTATCCCTTTACTATCAAAATGTAAGGGGATTACGTTCTAAAACGCGCGAGATATTTTTGGCGTCTCAGAATTTCTCTGAAGATATTATCGCGTTAACAAAAACATGGCTGAACGGAAGCATTATTGACTTGGAATTGTTTGACAATAGTTTTCAAGTTTTTAGAAGAGACAGACACACTAACAATATTTCTGATGTTGGTGGTGGTGTCCTTTTAGCTATAAGGAATTCCTTTATCAGTTCCTTAATTGATATTCCCTGCTCTTCTAATATCGAACTTATATGCGTTAAGGTTATACATTGTAATTCCAATGTATATGTTATTAATGCGTATGTTCCCCCAAAGAGCAGTGCAGAAGTCTATGCAAGCCTTGCGGATTGCATAGAATATATAATAAATCTACTTGACGTTAATGACGACATTTTACTGTTGGGCGACTTCAATCTGCCTGACTTAAAATGGCATTCTTCCGACGATGATAGATATTTTTGTGCATCAAATTCGAAGACCCGCCAAGAACATATATTTGTTGATAATATATGTTCTTACTTACAACAAGTTAGTTGTATTTATAATAGTCTTGAAAGACTTCTTGACCTGGTCTTAACTACAGACAGTAACAATGTGATTGTTAAGAGGGCCTTCCATGCTCTGACTATTGTAGATGAGTACCATCCACCATTGACCATTTGGTATAAATCGGACAGAGAGAGCATAGTAAATTCGAGTTCAATAGACAAGGTTTATGAATTCAATTTTAAAAAAGCTGACTTTTTGAAGTTGAATCATTTACTTCAAAACAAACTAAATGTTATTTTAGAGTACTTAAATGGAAATAACCTTGATAATTCCATAAATTTTTTTTATACGGAGCTCTTTACTGTGTTCTCTCAGTCCGTACCATATAGCCTCAAATTTGCGAAAAACTGTGCGTACCCTTGGTACACTAAAGAATTAAAAACTCTTCGCAACAACAGGAATAGGGCATGGAAGAAATATGTCTGTAGTTTAGACTCAAATGACCTGGAAACCTACAAACGTTTGTTTCTGGAATTTGAAAATAGCTCAGCTGCATTATATAATGAATATTTAGACAATATAAAGCTGAGAATACTGTCTGATCCAAAGAAGTTTTGGGGATTCATAAATACAAAGAAGAAATCCGATGGATTCCCTTCATCATTCAAAACTGTTGATGGAATTACTGACGATCCCGTCATTATTTGTGGCTTGTTTGCAAATCTTTTTAAAGAGTCATTTTGTTCGGATTCTTTTGATCCTGATGAGGGGTATTTTGAATATATGAATTCTATACCCAGAGTTTCTTTGGACTCTTTATCCTTTACCTCAGAGGATATTTTAAAATATTTTGGTTCGATCGATGAAGATGTTAGCGCTGGACCTGATGGAATTCCTGCCGCAGTGTTAACTCAATGCGGTTCAATTTTGTGTCAACCACTCTCTTTGTTATTTAATAAGTCTATAAAAGAAAGTTATTTTCCACTGTTTTGGAAAAAATCATTTATTAGTCCTATTTTTAAAAAAGGTTGCAGGAATGATGTTATTAATTACAGGCCCATTGCTAAACTGTCATCGATTCCAAAACTTTTTGAGCGAATCGTGTATGATCGGGTAAAAATACACTGTCGTGAAGTCATAACAACTCGTCAGCATGGTTTTGTTAATGGCAGATCTACGATATCTAATCTGCTCGATTTTACAACGTTTTACTTAAACACCATTGAATCTGGTTGCCAGGTCGACTGTATCTACACTGATTTTAGCAAGGCATTTGATAAGCTACCACACAATTTTACACATTCTATTTAAACTTAAGTCCATTGGATTTCCACAATATTTTGTAAACTGGATTAAATCGTATTTGACAGACCGTTCTTATCAAATACGATTCCGAGGGATTTTGTCTGCTGAGTTTATTGCGTTATCAGGTGTTCCTCAAGGAAGTCACCTAGGTCCACTTCTGTTTATTTTAGCCATTAATGATGTGACCCATATCATTGAAAACTCTCATCTGCTTATTTATGCGGATGATATGAAAATATACAGAAAAATAAATTCTCAAGGCAATTCAGCCCTACTCCAGTCCGATCTGAAACCTTTTGAAGTTTGGTGTTCTAAAAATAATTTATTTCTTAATCCAGATAAATGCCAAACTATGACCTTTTCGCGAAAAAGGCATAAATTAATTTTTGATTATAAAATAAAAGATACTGCTTAATGTCGTGTGGATGTTGTTAAAGATCTCGGAATATGTATGGATTCTAAGCTTTCCTTTAACATTCATATTGATAACATTTGTAAAAAAGCATCTTCTATGCTTGGATTTATTAAACGCTGGGCCAAAGAATTCAATAGCATGATTACGACCACAACGTTGTATTATGCAATAGTGCGTCCTCACTTGGAGTACGCAAGTCAAGTTTGGTCTCCAAGTTACAATGTGCATGTTGATCGAATAGAGAGAATCCAAAAATGCTTTGTTTGGTTTGCCCTACACAGAAAAAAAAGAGTAGAACTTTTACCTAAAAATGTAGTCAATTCAGCTAAAGTAATCCGGTGATTTTCAGTCAACGAATTTGATTAGGTGCGCTACCAATTTCTAAATGTTAATTATATGCAATTATATTGGGTAGTTTAACTGCGAGAGTAGCTAAAAAAACCTAAATATTTAGGTGTACCTTCAACCATAAAATAGATAAGACATATAATTTATTAGAAGAATTAGCTAATTTTTTTAAACTATGACCACTTCAGATTAGGCAAGCCACCTACTAAGTGTAGAAAAATCATCTAATTATTTAGATAGCATTCCCACTTAAGAGTGGGAATGCCGTGCAAAAAATATGCAAAAAATATGTTTTTTGTTTTGCAATTTCTATTTTGAAGTGAAACTTTCCCTCCTTAGGTGACTTTACTTCATTTCGTCACATGATAGATCAGAAAGATTTGTTTTATAGTAGGTAGAATGAGAGAGATATATACATTGTATAACTGACTGAAAAATTTCTTTGCCACCGCTGAGATTCGAACCTGTGATCTCAAGATTTCAACAACCAACGCCTTATCTATTGAGCTAAATTTCCAATTTAGGAACTTACGCTACATACCAATTAATCAAATTGCTGTAGATGCCCATAATTTCAGAGTTGTGGACCTCATATTTTTATATACATTTTGTTCACAAATTATCAAACGGCGTAACAGCACAGCGGTAAAGCGTTTGACTATAACACAAGCGGCCCGAGTTCAATTCTCGCGTTAGACTTTACTTTTTGTAAAATTTTCTCACTTTGTTTTTATTTATGTTTTTTATAGGAGAGCGCTGTGCTCCTATAAAATTCAAATACGGGGAAAAAACAAGTTGTAAGGAAAGCATTTGATTTATCCACGTAAATATTTATATAAAATTTATACTGAGGCGTGGATAATGCTAATATGCGTTATTTCCCTAGTGTACGAACAAATCGACAACTTGCATTAGGTAAAATAACTAGAAGAATTAGATGATTTAATAAGCAAAATTTTAGTTGAATTAACTAATTTTAATTAGGTGAATTACCTAATGCATGATTGTTAAATTAACTGTGTAAGTAGAAAAGTTGTTGAAAAGATTAGGTGAAATAGAAACTTTCACATTAGCTAAACTAGTTTAGGTAATAAATCAATTCTTTTATTTTCTGTGTAGGGGGCTTAAATGGATTTTTTGACATTTTAAATCTTCTACCTTACGAGGATCGCTTAAAACTTTTAAAAATGCAATCATTGAGTGAGCGAAGGAAGTCTGCAGATATCGTCTATTTGCACCAACTCATCACCGGTGTATTACGTTCTCCAGAACTTCTTTCTCTTATAAATTTTAACTCTAATCGTAGAAGCAGTAGAAATGCTAACAATTTAATTTACTTACCATTTAGTAGAACAAATTATATGTTAACTGCTCCTTTAAACCGTATGAGTAAATTAGTTTACAATTATAGCTTTTTTGATGTTAACTTTTTTTTTTTTTTTTTTGGATTCGCCCGGAAGTAGGAAATCTTCATAGATACGTATGACCCGTGCCATACGCATGCACGATTTACATTCTAAGAAGTTCCCGGATCAGCCGGACTGAATAGAATGCACCTACGTGCTAAAACCTACCACCTGTTGGCAAATAAAAGCCTCCACTAAGCACAATTGCTTGGCCTTTCAGCGGAAATTAAAATTAAATAAAGATATTTGAAATTTGAAATTTGAGAAATTTTTGTGCTTATGTAAACATAATAAGCATCATCGAATAAAAGCACATTCTTCATAACACACGGGAATACAAGACAACATCCAAAGTAGTTTATTAGACTATATATAACCGCATTTATAATTGTTGTCATTCGGCTTGGGGCCACTGTCCAACCCAAGATCCTACGTGGAAAAGAGATGCAACTCTCAAACACCAAACCAATACCAAACATAGCACAGATATACAAGTATATATTATGCAGGCACAATATATTTATATATTCGGGTCACTGAAATAGGGGAACACCGAGCTAAAGTTATTATTTGGATATGCATTTGGGCCAACGCAGGTAAAAACTTGTATGGAAAAGAGATACACTCTGACACACCAAGCCGAGGGATACGGTATACATGGTCCCATTTTAAACGAGCTATAGAACTAAGCATGTAAAATAATTTCATGAAAAAAATTAAGCAACGAAACTAAATAAAACGAAAGCTTAAAGTATTTATCAAATTCGATAATGCTTATAAAGGGTGATTTTTTTGAGGTTATGATTTTCATGCATTAGTATTTGACAGATCACGTGGGATTTCAGACATGGTGTCAAAGAGAAAGATGCTCAGTATGCTTTGACATTTCATCATGAATAGACTTACTAACGAGCAACGCTTGCAAATCATTGAATTTTATTACCAAAATCCGCTGGCAGAAAATCCGCTTTTTTATCGACAAATTTTGTTCAGCGATGAGGCTCATTTCTGGTTGAATGGCTACGTAAATAAGCAAAATTGCCGCATTTGGAGTGAAGAGCAACCAGAAGCCGTTCAAGAACTGGCCATGCATCCCGAAAAATGCACTGTTTGGTGTGGTTTGTACGCTGGTGGAATCATTGGACCGTATTTTTTCAAAGATGCTGTTGGACGCAACGTTACGGTGAATGGTGATCGCTATCGTTCGATGCTAACAAACTTTTTGTTGCCAAAAATGGAAGAACTGAACTTGGTTGACATGTGGTTTCAACAAGATGGCGCTACATGCCACACATCTCGCGATTCTATGGCCATTTTGAGGGAAAACTTCGGAGAACAATTAATCTCAAGAAATGGACCGGTAAGTTGGCCACCAAGATCATGCGATTTGACGCCTTTAGACTATTTTTTGTGGGGCTACGTCAAGTCTAAAGTCTACAGAAATAAGCCAGCAACTATTCCAGCTTTGGAAGACAACATTTCCGAAGAAATTCGGGCTATTCCGGCCGAAATGCTCGAAAAAGTTGCCCAAAATTGGACTTTCCGAATGGACCACCTAAGACGCAGCCGCGGTCAACATTTAAATGAAATTATCTTCAAAAAGTAAATGTCATGGACCAATCTAACGTTTCAAATAAAGAACCGATGAGATTTTGCAAATTTTATGCGTTTTTTTTAAAAAAAAAGTTATCAGGCACTTAAAAAATCACTCTTTATGTTAAATCGTAAAATCTACACAATTATCGCGAGCTATTTTTGTTATCGCAATGAATGCGTTAAGTATTCAAATGTAATATAATTTTACGTTTTAAGACATCCACCGAGTCAGAAAAATTTATCAAGTTCAAGTTGCCATTGAAATCACTACACATACATCGCAAAGGGTCGTGAAGGGCATAATTAGAAGTGCACTGACTCAACTTAAAAAGCTGGAAATGTCTGGCTCCGCTCCTAGGGATGTTGAAGTTTAATGAAGAAAGGAGGTAATGTGAGTCTATATCACCACTGAGTAATTTGTATAAAAAGGAGACATTTAGCATAATTCTTCTGCTTCTTAAGGAAGGCAGGGAAATAATTTTAAGGCGGGTTTCATAAGGGGGTAAAATAATGTTGGGGTTCCAACGATAATGTAAAGCAAAAAGTAAGAATTGTTTTTGGACCGATTCTAATGCATCGATGTGGACATTGTATTGAGGGTTCCATATTACGGATGCATATTCAAGAATTGGTCTAACAAGAGAGGTATAAAGTATCTTAGTAGTGAAAGGATCGTTGAATTCTTTAGCCCATCTTTTAATGAAACCAAGGACACCTCTAGCCTTATTTACCACCAAATTAACTTGAAGATTGAAACGAAGTTTAGGATCCATAATTACACCTAAGTCAAGAAAACTGTGTACAATTTCTAAGTTGGTATTATTTATAGTGTAATTTATACTATTAACAATTCGACGTGAGAATGTAATTTGCTTACATTTTTTTAAGTTTAATTTTAAAAGGTTTAAATTACACCACTCCACTAGACTATTTAAATCGGATTGTAAGAGTTGTTGTTCTTCAGGCGATTTGTAAGTTAGAAAAAGTTTTACGTCATCGGCGTACATTAAGACGTTACAGTGTTTTATTACAGCAGGAAGGTCATTTATAAACAGTAAAAATAAAACCGGACCAAGATGACTTCCCTGAGGAACACCTGATGTGACCAAAATATTTTTTGACATACAATTCTTACATAAAACTTTTTGCGAACGATTCGACAAGTACGATTTAATCCAGTGTAATAGTTTGACGGGAAACCCAATTAGATGAAGCTTTTTCAGAAGAAGATAATGATTAACACTATCGAAAGCTTTGCTAAAGTCTGTATAAATAACGTCAGTCTGTCGTCCTAAAGTAAAACCTTTAATGACACGCGTAGTAAACTCCAAGAGGTTAGTTATCGTAGATTTTCCCTTTAAGAAACCATGTTGAGAGGTGGAAATGGAGGAAGATACGACGTGGGTTATTTGATCAGTTATAATTTTCTCAAATAACTTAGGGATTGCGCTTAGTTTTGCGATACCTCGGTAATTGGAAACATCAATTTTTGAACCGGATTTATGAATAGGTATTATATAAGATTTTCTCCATATATTGGGAAAATGACCGATGTGCAAGGATGAGTTAAAAATTTTTGATAGGGGAGAACACAAACTATTAGAACAATGCTTTAAAATGCAGCTCGGGATTTCGTCAGGACCAGTAGTAAAAGAAGATTTAACTTGTTGAAGGTAATGCATAACTATATTAGAATCTATTATGGGGGTTTCAAAAGAGTTAACTGGTGGTAGGTAAGTATATTCAAGACTCATGCTCAATGGTATATCGGAGTAGGTTGTTTTAAAGAAGTTTGCAAACATGTTGGAAACATCGATGTCGCAAGATGCTTCATCATGATTAAATTTCATAAGAGGTGGGAAACTGGAAGTTTTTCGTTTTGAGTTGACAAACGTGTAGAAAAGTTTCGGATTATCTTTGAATTGAATTTTTATATTGGCTATATATGCAGAGTAGCATTGTTTATTTAATAGTTGATATCTGTAACGACAAGAGGAATAGGAAGCGAAGTCTAAATTAGAGCCTGACTTTTTATATATCTTAAATAAGCGATTTTTTGAATTTTTTAAAGACTTAAGCTCATTAGTTAACCAAGGAGGGCATAAAGGCTTGAAATTAATATTTTTTTTTGGCACAGATAATGAGAAGCATTTTTGCAAGGTATCATTGAGAAACTGCACTGAAGATTCGACATCATAAAAAGAGTACGAAGACCTATTATTTAAAATTGGGGACCAGTCAATCCGCGCGAGAAGAGCATTCAGTTTAACATAGTCTGTTTTTTTAAAGTTAAAAATTTTATTATTTCGCGTATCTGGAGCTAATTTATTTTCATTTCCGTTGGCAAGTAATATTGTTATTTCAAGAGTTGGATGATAATCGTCTTCCGGAAAAGAAACTGGGTTCGAACGACGGAGATTTACGGAAGTGCATCTGTCTACAAATACAAGGTCAAGAGATCTATTACTTTTATTAAGAATATTATTAACCTGCTGAAGACACAGCTCAGACAACTTATCTAAGAAGTCATTTATCCAATCAGAGGCAGAGATAGGAGTAAGAAATGCGGAATCATCGGAAAAACGCCAAGACACGGAAGGTAAGTTGAAATCACCTAATACAATGATAGTGTCCATATTTTTAAGCATATTATGGACAGTTTCGATGGCATTAATATGGTTTAAGTAAATTGTTAAATCACTTTTAGGTGGAATGTAAGAGCAAGTAAGATAAATAGAATGATTATTTAGTTTAACTGTAACACAAATAAACTCCAGGTCGTTGGTGCCAGGAATTGTTAATTCCTCAGAAGCAAGCGAGTTATGGACAGCTATCAGAACGCCACCACCGATCTTATCATAGCGATCTTTACGAAAAATTTGGAATTTATTGCACATTATTTCAGAATTTAAAACGTTGGAGCGAAGCCAAGTTTCAGAAAAAATTATAAAGTTATATTCAAAATCAAAACTATTAATGAAAATATCGGAAAGTTTAGAATTGAGACCTCTAACGTTTTGATACACAAGCTCTAACTTAGACTTGTGATTTTTTAATCGTTTTTTGTATGGTACTGAGGACTGTTCGAAGGACGAGGTAAGTGAACAACATTTGCAATACGCGGTTTGTTTTTGAATTCAAATTCATGAACAATTGTATTACGGGGCCAAAAGTTTACGTCCACAAGAGTTTTAAATAAATTTTCCGGAACAGTCAATCTAAAAGAAGTAGTCAGTCTCGCATTTAAGTATTTGAATTTTTGGATCGAAAGAGGGATACCACTATTTAACTTTGAATTAATAAAAAATTTAATATCATTTTCAGTTGTATCAGCGGCTAAGCGCGAGACAAAGATGGCTTTAGTTGGTGGAATTGCGATTAATGGCTTAGGTGAAATAGTAGCAGTAGTAATCGGAATCCGTTGAGCGTCAACAACTGAAGTTTCAAAAATAGGAGTGTTAACAATAGGAGGAGCAGTTGAAACAGCTTGAGCATAAGAAAGAACAGGCTGGTTAACTGGTATAGATGGTGCTAATATTGGCAAGGAAACGGTCTCTGGTGCATTTGGATCAGATGTGGAGGCAATCGTATCAGTACAAATGTCCATATCGTCCACAATGTCCTGTTCAACAGGTGGTGGCATTGGTGGTATCGAGTTAGTTTTCGGCTTATTGCGCAAGTTCATGCTTTTCTTTTTACGCTTGGGTGAAGGAATTGACTCTTCGATATATTTGCACTCATCGAAAAGTGTTTGATATTTTAAAAATTTAGCAGAAAGCAAAGAAAATTCCCTACTAATTTCGGAGAAACCCTGCTTTGTCTGCTTAAAAAGCTTGTAAAAGTTTATATCGGTCAGTCTACACTTCTCACAAGACCAACGCAACCCTTTACCTTCTTCAATAAGGTCTGCAACTCGACCCATTATGCCCACACATTTGGCGTGAACGATATTATCACATAGCCAACATGATAAATACCGCTCATTTTCACCTTTAGTGGAACAGCCGGGCTTAGAACAAAGCATTTTAATTAATAAATACAAACAAAAAAAAAGAGTAGCAAAAACAAATAAAGTAGTAAAAATATTAGTAGTTATTAATATATAAAAATAAAACCAAAAAAGTACTAAAAATAAATAAAAGTAGTAAAAGTAGTAATAATAGTAGTAGTGAGCAAAAGTGACAACTTGAACTGATGGCAACCCCTATCAATTTAGTGAAGTGCCCAGAAGTATGCAACTATTTTTCGATATATAATTAAAGTAAGTATAATAAATAAAAAGTATGTAGATAGACAGAGCTAGGCAGATGTCTAAAACGAAATTACAATATAAACGAAAAAGAAAGATATATAATAAACAAAATGTACTGAAACTTGTTCAGCCACTTCAACGAAATATTAATAAATAGTTATTAATAAATAAACTTATTTTATAAGAAGTAAAATATAAAATATAAACAAAACTTATCGCTGTATCTTCAAAAAACCACAAAAGCACAAAAATTTTTTGTTAAACTTTAGAAAAACCAATGTTTTTAAATATAAACTTTGCACAATCTAAAAAACACAACGTAAGCGAAATTTAGCGCGTTGCCAACTTGTCTAAAGGTCAACTCAAGAGTAGATTAAAAACTATTGTGTAATTGCATGGTTATGTTTTTGCATGGTTAGTCGTGATGTCTTGTGTTGTCCTTGAGCCCAACCATATTTTGGTGGGTAAATTTTTCTCACATAAGCTTATTTTGAACCACTTGTATTAATATCGTTGAAAATTTCAAAGATATTTGGATTGTGACTTTAAATGTGTTAATGATGAGAAAGTGCGAAAAAGCTGTAGTAGCTAAACTCGATTGTTATTGCATGTAAAAAAATTTTTTTAATAAATAAATCCATATACATATATACGTACATATATCTAAAACAATTACTTAACCCTCATCGGTAACTCAGACCCATAACCCTAAAAGGTTCCTTAAGTATGCGCGCGCTTACATACAGAAAACTTTAAAAAGAAATAAAAATATCACAAATTTTATGAATAAAATTTAAAGACTATTTATTCTTTTTATGAATAAAGTTCAATATATATTTATAAAAAAAATTGATATTCAGGACAAAAATTGGAAATATTTCGAAAAAAGTTAAAAAAAAATATGAAATCTTGTCGATTTGGCAAGTATAAGATAATTTTAAGATATTTTATTGGCACAATTCAAGCATGCATCGAATTTGTGATCTGCACAGATGAATTTCTTGCATTTATCACATCTTGTTGCAAACACATTAGGATTGTTTTTGCTAGTACAAATGTAACATCGATCAAGCTTCCGTGTTGGTGACGCATGCTGAATTGGATGAATTGGAACACTTGCGACATTTGTTAAGATTATTGGTGTTTCGGGTTGTGCCACTCTTGGACCACGTATTCGCTTCGCGATGAATGGTTCAACCATAGCGTCTCCAAGCTCAATCAAGAACAGTCTACGACGAATATTCCTGTTACTTTTTTTGATTGAAATTGAAGTGAAATATTAACGTACGCATTAACTCCACTTATATCAAGTAAATTGCAAAACAATGCCATAGGCCATCGATTGACCTTTCGCTTGCATCGATAAGTGCCAACCATTTGATCAAGCGTATCTACACCGCCTTTATTTGTGTAAAAAACAGGCTTTTTCCGCATATTTCTCAAAACTGGTGGATTTACAGAAAATAAGACTCAAATAGAAAAAAATCAAATTTTTTAAAATTAAAGAATCTGAAAGTAAAGAATTAAAAGAAAATTATAAAGAATCTGAAAGCATCATGTCTTTATTTGCTTTGATTACTGCTTCCAAGTTAATTCCTGAATACCAAGGAGATTTTCGTGATTTAAAGAATTACATTGGTCTAATTGAATTTTATCACGATACCTTGAAGGATGATCAACAGAATAAAAAATTGATCAAATTTATTCTGGCCACGAAACTATCTGAAAAAGTAAAGAATAAAATTTTAACAGAAAGCAAACCAACTACTCTTGAAGAATTGAATAGAGCGCTTCAACAAGCATATATATCTAATAAGACTACATCAAGACTTCACAGTTAGTTAACACGAATAAATCAAGGCAGCTTGAGTGCTACTGTATTCGGGTCAAATAAAGATAATTTATTAGCTTCACTAAATGAGCTACAGATTAGTGACCAAGGTGAAACAAACTGAGAGGTAATAGTAAAGTTAAATGACCAAACTGTTTTGACAACTTTCAAAAATGGTTTAGTTGAACCATTTAGATCCATTGTAATGGCAGCAAGACCTGCAAAGCTAGCAGAAAAAGGCTGTAAAGCCGTTAGGATATCGTCAGAAATAGAACCCAACAATAGTACTCGAATCATGTTTTTTGAATAAGTTTCATAGAGGTAGAAACAATTATAATACAAATAGAGGACAATTTAGAGAAAATAATTTAACGAATAATGGAAATTTTAGCAGAAATCAAAATTTTAACAGGAATTACAATAATAGTGTAAAGGATATGATAATAATAGAGGCAGAAATAATACTAATTCCAGAAGAAATAATAATAGAGGATTAAATAGGAACAATAACATTAATAATAGAAAATTTAATAATAACAGAAGAGGCAACCAGGGAAACTGGAATGCCCCCGGTGATCAAAGACCGGGGAATTCTTAAATATTAGGACAAACAGGATTTTACGACATAATATAATTAATGTAAGTAAGTCTAATGAAATAACAAATTATGTTACAGTTGATATAGAAAATAATATAATTACATTCTTAATAGATACTGGAGCAGACATGTCTCTATTAAAGAATAAGGCAGTAAATAATTATGTTGATAGTAGTGAAATTTGTTATATAATAGGGATAACTAATGAGGTGACGACTTCATCAGGAAATTCACAAATAAAATTATTATGGGAAAATAATAATATACTGCATTCATTTCATATTATAGATCATAATATAAACTTAGGAACAGACGGAATCTTAGTTAGAGATTTTCTAATTGATTATAATTGTAAAATAGATTATGAGACTTATACACTAGCAATAACAACTGATGATCAAGATTTAGTAATACCAATAAATATGCAAATGAAAATTATAAAGGACTTGAGAATTCCTCCAAGAGCAGAGACAGTAATGGCTGTAGACATAGATATAAATGAAGAAAGTGTAGCCTGTGGTAAAGAAATAAGAAAAGGAGTATTTGTAGCAGGTACTATAATTCCAGCAATTGGAATAAAACACGTGAAATTTTTGAATACAACTTATAATTAAGTTTTAGTATCTATATTAATTCTGGGTATAGAGAAGATGGAAAACTATGAGATATTACATTTTAAAAACATCCTGCCAGATGAGAGCAGATTCCAAGAATTACGAAAAGAAATTAAAAAAAAAAACAAATAAATAACTGGCCATTTCAACCCTTGAAAGGACTTTGACCTAGCTTCTTATGATCAATTGTGTTGTGCGTGTTATTAAGTTTGTACACAATTGACCGAGAACCGGACCTACGTGCTTAACGCCGACTCCGAACGGCGATGAACGGAATGTTCTCGTTCTCAAGAAGCTTTACATGGCATTTTGATTACTCTCTGAGGTTTGCCATTGTCTGCAGAGAGGTGGCGGCCGTACAGAAAAATTATTTTAATTCATTGCATTTCATGCATTGATTTGTAATTTTTGTATGTCCTAGTCGGAGTCTAACTATTTTAATTTGGTCTAGTCTGCTTAAGTTTTGTTGGGATATAGTAGAAAAGTAATCTCCAATGGATAATTTATTTGAATTTATGTTTTTGTACCAGTTGCTACAGTTCTGTATTTTTTGTTGTTGTTTTGTATTAAGGGCAGTTTTAAGAAATTTGTTTATATCTTTTGTGTTTATATTTGGTGTAAGTATTAAGGGTGTTTTTGATGCTTCTTTTGCGCAGCGGTCTGCAAGTTCGTTTCCTGGAATGTTGCAGTGTCCGGGAACCCATAATAATTTAATTTTTGGGGAATGTTGTGTTAAAAGGGATCGGATTTTGGAGGGATATATATTGTTGTTGTTTATATTTGAGATAGCATCTATGGATGAGAGCGAGTCTGAGCATATGACGAATTGACCTGGTTTATATTTAATGAGGTTTATTGCATCTAAAATTGCAATTATTTCAGCTGAGATTACCGTGGTGAAGGCAGGGAGTAAAGCTACTCTTAGAGTGTTTACTTCTGTTGTTATAGCGTAAGTAGTAACGTTATTTATCTGTGAACCGTCGGTATATATGAATGTATGTTTTAACGTAGAATACGTTATACGGGGGTGTTAATCTGGACCACAAAATTTTGAGAAAATGTTTGTCACTTTCATTATAAGTTTTTAATACTTTATGCATGCATTGAAGAAAATTCAAGTATGGTCGTAACATATTTAATGTCTTCTTTTGATTTGTATTTAAATAATCATATTGCTACATATAATTTTTTTGATTCTATAAGTAAATCAAAATTTAACTCCTTCAAATTTTGTATTAATTTTCATATGCTTTGTATTTTATGTATTATAACATCATGTGTAAGAGCAGTACGATTATATGTGTGTTCATCACAGAACCAGTGTGAGAAAGAGAAGAAGTATAATGACCAAGTAGCGAATGACAACCATGATAAATTTAACCATGATTTTTGTTTGCTTTTCTTTTAATATCAAAGACATGCTCCATATGTGCCCTTTGCAGCATTTTTTTATACGGTGGCCATTGTAAATCCATAGGAATTCTTAATTTTTGTAGATATTTTCCATAGTTCAGACACAAACCTTACAATCATAAGCAGAAAATGAAAAAATGTTTATGAATAAAGCCTAGTATGCTGTAGAAACGAAAATTTCTTGGCATATAATTCTACACCCAAAATATTAGTGTAGAGTCAAAAATGTTTGTGTGGAGAAAAAAGCAACTACAGTACGACCTAGCTCAATGCAACTAATAGAAATTCGGCCAGTTGACGTAGTTAATGTTGAAGAAACGCAATTAAACTTCTAAACATAAAGCTTTATGGCTCTGAATCCTAGATATTGTGGTTTTATGTATTAAGATATGCACTTTGTTTCCTTAAATTACGTTTTAAGAGATTTTTCGTACATTAAAAATGTATTTTACAAGAAAAGAAGAACTGAAAGCAAATAATATAAAAGTTTATGGAAGTGTACGCAAATAGAAGTTGTGATAATTGTGCATTTTTTTTTTAAGTTGCGTTTACTGAGTCAACAATATAAATTTTTGAGTATTGCGATAATCGAGTGTTGCGTAAAGCGAGGTCGTACTGTTTTCTTATTGAAATGTCAAAATTCTGGTGCCAATTAAATGCCACATAGTGGTTGTACTTGCTAGCATTGAACAAATTTTTCACCACTACAGCGTACTAAGTAGCGAAAAAAAATTCCGCTGCCTTTTCGCTGTCAACAAGTCAATGCATTCCTTATGGAAAGTTTCTTTCCGCTTCTACAGCATACTGGGTTTAAACAGTGCGTAACTAAACAAACGTTTAAAGGTTGTTTAAGGAAATCTATTGAATAAGGCTGTTAATGACTAACGTATTCTACGTCTGACCTATGCGCCCGTGTTATCTAACACAGGCTTGAGCTTTTTTTTAAATTCTTCTTTGATGGTCTCAAATTGTTGCCGGTAAATTATTGGATTTTTGTTTGTTTTTTGGTGAATTCTTAGTTTGGTGTTGGTCAAATTGTTTGTGATAAGCCAGGAAGGCTCCATTTTGATTGTTTTAGCTGGTACATGTGGCAAGTCGTGCAGATTGCAAAGTGCTATTGTTTTTCCCATGGTGGATAATATAGATTTACTTTTCTTACGTTTGTAGTTTTTAAGGATTTTGTAAATGGGTGTGTTTCGAGAGTTAAGGAGATTTTTGTAAAGTTTGGCTATTAAGTAGTCTCTTTTATCTTCTATATCTGCGATGTTCACTTCGTAAAGCAGGTTTTTGACTGGTGTAGTTCGATAGGCGCCTAGGCATGTACGTACTGCTGCATTAAGGATAATTTTTATTTTGCTTAGAGTGGTTTTTGGAGCGAATCCATATAAGTAAATTGCATAATCGATTTTTGAAATTAAAATTGCTTTTGTAACGGAGAGTAAAGTATGAGTGTTGCAATTGAATTTTTGATTTGCGAGGCATTTAATAATATCTAGCCTTTTAGAGAGGGATTGGGCGAGGTTATTGATGTGGGTTTGCCATTTGTATTTGTTGTTGATTGTTACACCGAGTATCTTCATATTGGGAGTGGAGCGAATTTGTATATTATTACATGAAATTGTGCATTTTCAGTTGCGCTTTATGCAGATATGAAGTTGTTTGCTTTTGTTTAATGACAACCTGGCGCCTGAAAAATTGCACCAATTTTCTATCGCTTGAAAGAGAGAATCAAGATTTTTAGCTGTGTTTTTTTTAATGTTTTTTAAAGGGTACTATTAGTTGAAAATAGTCTGCGTATGCGCAGAACATTATATCTTTTTGTCTCGAAATAATTTCGGCTAATTTGTTATATGCAATCAAAAAGAGGATTACAGACATTGGTGAACCTTGCGGTATTCCATTGCTTAGGGGATAAATATTTGATGTGTTTCCTCCGACTCTTACTATGATTTTTCTGTTTGACATAAAGTTTTTAATGTAGTTTATGATTTTTGGGCCTACTTTCCACTCATGTAACTGTTCAATGATGGCGTGAATGCCTATTCTATCGAAAGCCTTCTCGAAATCGAGAGATATGATAGAAGCATGGCATTTTCTTCCTAGAGAATCGGTTATCAAGGAGTCTGCGTAGAGCAGAGCATCTGTAGTCGATTTACCTTTTTTGAAACCAAATTGATTCATATGTATAAGATTGTTTTGATCCAAAAACCATCCTAAGCGTTTAGCAATGATCTTGTCTAGCGTTTTTGCCAAGCAGCAGTTTAGGGAAATGGGTCTGTATGAATTAATGTACATCTTGTTTTTGTTTGGCTTTAAAATTGGTATTGTTAAGTTTGTCTTGTATGTTTGTGGTATGAAATTATTAAAAATATTATTGTTTAGATCTAATATTCTGTGTTGAGTGACAGAACTGTTTTTAATCATTGGGTATGAGATTCTATTTTGGCCATGTGTTGAGCCTCTTAGTGATTGTAATGCAGAACTTAGTTCTGAGAAAAGGATTTCCTTTTCTATTAACAAGGCAGATGATGATGGTGTATAAATTGGGTAGTTAATGTTGTATTTATGAGTTATAAATTCTTGGTTGAAATTGTGATCTATTGCGAGTTCTGACCAGTGTTGGGCAAAGTTATTGGCTATTGTTGTTTTGCATGTTGTTCTTTGATTATTAATTGGATTTGTTATGCAGTGTATTTCTTTAGATGGGTTTAGACCGCAAAAGCGTCGTATATTAGACCATATTTTGGTGGTTGGTGTGCACGGTTCAATTTTAGATGTGAAAGCAGTTATGGCTGTTCGTTTTCTTTGTTTTAGTTCACGCTGAAAGAGAGCAGTGTCTTTTCTGTATTTAATAATATTCTCCTGTGTTATATTTCTGTTAAGATCAGCCCAGCTTTGTTTTTTCCTTTTGTGTAATTTATTTAGAGTTTTATTCCACCATGGCACCTTGTGTTTACATCTTTTGTTATATGTGGATTGTGGGATACTAAGATGTGCACTCTGCAGTATAATTTTTGTAATATTTACATTTTCCTATTAGTGTTATTGCTTATTTCAATTTTTTTGTGTGCTTCTAAAGTAAGTTTTTCATATTGTGGCCAATTGGCTTCTTTTATTTTAAAGAATGGTCTAGCGAAGTCCCTGGTAATCGTTTGTCTGAAGATTGAGATATAAATGGGAAAGTGGTCACTGCCCATTTAGTCATCGAACATTTGCCAGTTTGCGTAAATGGTTAAGTCAGAGGAGCACAGGGATAGGTCAACATGAGAGAATGTGTTGTGTGTACTGAAGTGAGTTGGAGATTTGTTATTTAGTAGTGAAAGATTATTTTTGTCGATAAATTTTGATATTATGTTGCCTCTTTTATTGCTTTTGGGAGAACCCCATTTCAGGTGCCAACTATTAAAATCTCCTGTTATAAGTAGAGACGAGTTTCGAGTGTTAAGTACACTTTCAAGATTTTTATATGAAAAATAATGTGAGAGTGAGATGTATGCTGACATGATTGTTATTTTTTTAATGGATTCTATTTCTATTGCACCTGCCTCAAAGTCATTGTTGATACTTACCGCCCTATTCTGCGTTTTCTGGATAAGTAGTTTATCAATAAAATTTGTAAAGAATTTTATCAACCGAAAGCTTTTTTAGTATTCTACAGAAACTTTGATAAATAAAAAGTTCTCGTAATTCACCAGAGGAGGTGAATTCCTGTTAACAGCTAATTGTTCTCATTAATAGCATAACACAGAGAGCAGAGCGTGAGAAGCAGCTTGATGTGCATGAAAAGCAAAGAGAGGAGTGTGAAAAGCAGCAACACTCGATATACGAACAGCAACAGCAGCAATAATTAAAACGATTTCTGCTTTCATTTTCTTATGTAACACAAAAGTGTATTCATTTGTAGAAAATATTTATTATTATTAATATTATTATGTTAATATTAACCTTGATATTGCCTGCTACGAGCAACCACAACTCTCTTGAAAAATTTATCAATAGCAAATGAGATATTGACAAATTTATCAATTAAAGAGCTTTTTTTTCTATCACAGAATACCAAATCTTTATAAATAGTCACTACTTGATAAATATTCAATAAGGTGAATTTATCAAGTATGCAGAATCGGGCTGTTAATGTGCTATATTGAATTGATTTGTGAACCATGGTATAATAATACATGGTAGCATTGACAACTGCTTATTTTCTCTTCAACAGGAAAACATAAATTGTCAAAAACAGCTTTTTGTGGAAATACATCAGCAGCTGCTGTGGTTGTTGTTTTTTTTCACTTCAACGTTTTCAACATTGCTTGTGTTTTCAATGGCGGATTATGAGCGCTCTCTTTTTGAGTATATTTTTTGACAGTATATGATTTCCCAAGCAACTGTCAATGCTACCTTGTATTATTATACCATGTTTGTGAACCAATAGCAAAGAGCATATATTGTAAAGAGGTTTCATGAACTTAACAGAGCACTGTTAATGTTAATTATAAGCGCCCGAGTTTAAGACCTATCGAAAGCATCACCGTGAATGACATTTTTTCACTCTCCCACGAGCGCATCAAAATTGTTTGAGAGTGGCAGCTAGAACTTGAGACGAATGCATGAATGAAACTTCCACTATTTTTACCGTTTTTCATTTGTATGTATGGATGTGTGTCCGCCTCGTAGCTGAAATAAAATAAATTTGCGATATCTGACTTTTTTTCCGATCTTATTTATTAGGCATGATTTTTGTTGATTTTAGCTTAAGTTTGTGTTGTTGTTTTGAGCATTGCTTTGTGTTGTTGGTATCCTTTGCACTGAGTTTGTTGTTCGTGTGTTGATCACAAAACAGATTCATTACTTAGATCAAACATTAAAGAAATTTTGCGGCAAACATTGCGGAAATCGTTTAAAGGTCATTTTGAAGCTACATATTTACGAGTGAAACCATTTTGAATAATGTGGTTACAAACCGAAATACATACATATGGAATATATTTTGATGAAAAATTATTTATTAGCATCTAAACTTTTTTAATTTTTTTTCTTTTTATTTTTTAAAATATGCATCTGATAATTTTTGGACATACTAGTTCGAAAAGTTCGAAAAAAAACAACTTTAACAAAAAAGAAATATGTACCTCAAATGCTGGTATTCTTATAAGCATATCCTATATTATTAATTTGAATAAAAATATAAAACATTATTTGAATAAAATTAACAAAAACATAATACGAAATTATCTTGTTAATTATGATATACAGTACACGTCTAATATAACGAATACCCGATTTAACAAATGTCCAATATAACGAACGGCAAACTCTCTTCATTGACTATTCTATATAACGTATTCAAATAGTGGGTTGTCATTCGATTTAACGAACATTCAAGGGCTTCTATACTAAAATCAATATTTTACAAGAGAAATTATAAATAAAAAAAAAAAAAATATATGCAAATATTTTATTAATATATAAATAAGAACTGAACTACTAAAAACTATATTTCTTTGTTTAAAATATTCATTCGACATAACGAATTATCCGATTTAACGAAAAGGCTGGACAAGAAACCATTCGTTATATCGGACGTCTACTGTATTGATAAATAATTATTTATTTATTTCATGTATATAAAATCAAAGCCAATTAAGGCCAATATGATTACAAGTACATAAATCTAAATTTATATTAATAATGTTTACAATAATTTAAGTTGAAGTTTTTTAATAATAAGAGTAATTTTCTATTTTAATGCAAATAATGTTGTGGAAATAAACTTAAATTTAAATTCCGTAATTACTAAATTTTTCACAAGATTACCCCTAGAACAGATCAAAAGAAATTATAATATTAAATTGAAAAATGTTTATTTATTTTCATAAGTAAACATGTGTATATAACATACCGATATAAATGTATTAAAGATTTTTTGTAGGTATTTACAATATTGCAATTAAATAAAAAAAAATATTAACTTACATTTAGCAATTATATGAAATTTTCTATATATAAATTTCTATAATAATTCTATAAAGATATTACAATATCTTTATATATAAACTAGCAAATACCCGCTGCTTCGCCGGCGATATAAATATTAAATAATATTAAAAACTTTAAATCTTAAAATTTAACAGCCGTATTCATATTGAAGTAGGAAGAGTGTAAATACTGGTTTATGTATTAGATAAATTCAGTGACTTCTTCTCTATTTGTCACATTTTCGTCAACATTTTGATATTTAAACATCAAAAATTTTGCACTGAAATAATTGTCATTTTATTATTATGTTTTTTTTCTTTTTCGTAAATATTTTGAAATCTTTGACAAATTATTTTGTTTTTATTTTCTTTTTTTTTTTTGGAAATTTTTTATATTTTGAATTTTTTTGACATAATTTCCAAATGTTTCAATTATTTTGAATAATTTTAATTATTTTTGACAATATTTGTGCTCAAATGAGAAGTTTGTAGCACGTTTCAACTATTTTTAAAATTCCTCTAATTTATAAACAAACATTTTCAAACACGTTTTGACATTTTGTTTGGTTTTGATACATTTTGAAATAATTTGATACATTTTTGACAACATTTGTTGCGCTCAGATGAGAACAAAAAAATGTTTAAAATGCTTTTTAGAGGGTTTATTGATGGTTTCAACCATTTTTAAAAGTCTCTCATTTATCAAGCATTTAAAAGAGATTTTGAACGCTGTTGAACGTTTGTGAATATTTTTCAATTTTTAAGAATTTTTTCTTATGAAGGCTTTATAAGACGTTTATAAATTTTTATGAATACAGCCGTTAGAATTTTGCTAAAATTGTATATTGTGTTGGAGCTTCTTAGTAGTTCCATCCGAATAAAGTAACCAGCTAACTAAAGTAATCAAAAAAATAACTTAAGCAATAAACTTTTTGTATCTTCCTGATCTTACCATTTTTTTTTTTCATGCATTGGTAAACTTTTCCAAGCACTGTCACTATATAAAATCTCGTTTATACGTAAAAATATAATCTCCGAGGTAAGAAAAATATATGACGGCCTTATAGATAATTGTTGTTTTAAAATTAAATATATCTTTCGTTTAAGCTGAAAATTTCAGCAAAACATTTCAACAAAACATCGACGCGGAATTTTTGTCGATGCTTTTATAATATGGCAGTATTTTTACATTCAAAAAGGTGGTAGCATTGGTACCGCACACAATACATGTTGCTGTCTTTTTTTTTTCTTTTTTGTGGACCTTCCCACTCTGAAAAAAAAAGCAATTGTGTTTAAAAAAAGAATCAATTCTCTTCTCCAATATAGATTCTAGAATTGATAACTTTTAACATGCTGATGTCCTACAAAAAGTAGTACATTCTTTTCTCGCTTCCATATAAATCGCTTCAAAAATCGTTTTTTTTATTCAGTTTTTTAATGGATTCTTTTAAATAAAAAGTATTATTTTCAAAAATAAGAAAACAAATCAAAACATACTGATACTTTTCTCGCTGATACCAGAATTTGTTTTAGAATCAATTCGTTGTTCACTTACCAAAAAAGCAAGCAAGGAATCTAAAAACATATTCTATAGTAGAAATTATTATATAGGTCGTAATCGATTCTGGATTGAATAAACACGAATCAGTGAAATTTTGGTTGATAGATTCCAATTCATAGGTTTTGCTTTATATTTATATATTCTTTGGAATACGTTTCAAAATGTAAGAAAAAGAATCTATTCCATTTACGTTTTTTTCAATTCTCATTTTCCCGATGGGTTGTTGACTTTTATTTATGATGCTCAAAAAGAGTTTGAAAATAGAGCGATTTTGACATATAGTTCTATCTCATATATTCACCAACATTAGAGTGCAGATATATTGTTATATGAGCGAGAAAATATATAAAGGAAATTAAATTTCAAAATAAAAAACTCAGGAGCGGTGCTTTCATTGTCAAAAATTTTAGTCAAAATTTTTGTTGTTTGAACTTTTATGGCTAAAATTTTGTTTGTTTAAGTTTATTCATATTTCAGGCGTTGTTATAAAGGGTGTTTTTTTTAGAGGTATAGAACTTCGAATTGAAATAAAACACAAGAAAATCGTTTTAATGTCCATCAATTTGGCTTTATTGGAAGGATAATTTTATGCCATTAATGTTTAAATATGATTTCGGGCATGTGGCCGCCGCGGCTGGCTCGAATAAAGCCAATTCTACAGGTCCAATTTTCAACCACTTTTTCGAGCATATGGGGCCGTATGTCGACAATAACGCCACGAATGTTGGCCTCCAAGTCCCCTAACGTTTCTGGTTTGTTGGCGTAGACGAGCGACTTCACATATCCCCAAAGAAAATAATCCAATGGTGTCAAATCACACGATCTTGGTGGCCAATTGACAGGTCTATTCCGCGAAATTATGCGCTCATCGAATGTTTCCTTCAATAAATCGATTGTGACGTGCGCTGTGTGGCATGTAGCGCCGTCTTGTTGGAACCACAACTCATCCACATTCATGCCATCCAATTCGGGAACAAAATAGTCGGTTATCATGGCTCTATACCGGTCTCCATTAACGGTAACTGACTCTCCAGCATTATTTCGGAAGAAGTATGGCCCAATGACTCCACCAGCCCATAGAGCACACCAAACAGTCAGTTTTTGTGGATGTAATGGCGTCTCAAGGATCTCATGTGGATTCTCTTCACTCCAAATGCGGCAATTTTGCTTGTCGACGTAGCCATTCAACCAAAAATGAGCCTCATCACTGAACAAAATTTTGCGATGAAAATCAGCATCGAGATCAATCTCATTTTCGGCCCATACACCAAAATCACGACGCATTGCATGGTCTCGCGGCTTTAATTCTTGCACAAGCTGGATCTTGTAAGGTCGCAAGCCAAGATCTTTGCGCAAAATCTTCCATAAAGTTGATGGACAAAGCTCCAATTGCTGTGCACGGTGGCGAATCGATTCATTCGGGTCCTCTTCAACATTTTGCTCTACAGCGGCAATTGTTTCTTCGGTGCGCACTGTTCGACGTCTCTGCGGATGCGTATTATCACATAGAGTAAACGTAGTGCGAAAACGACCCATGGTTAACCGAATTAATTGCTCTGATGTACGATTATGTCGACCATAAAATGGACGGAGCTTGCGGTAAACTTCGCGAACTGAACCATTATTTTCGAAATAAATTTGCACGATTTGCAAGCGTTATTCTTTTGTCAACCTGTTCATGATGAAATGGCAAACCAAACTGAACATAAATGACATTAGAGTTGCCAGATTTGACCAAAAAATGCCAGTTTTATCTCTATTCGAAAAACAAACCCCTAAAAAAAAACACCCATTAATTGTTCTATAATGGTGCGTACCTGTGATTTCGGCAAAACAAATATGATTTGTTTTCTTATATGTTTGAAGCAAACGTTTTCATAACAACCGCCCCTGTGACGATTTGGCATTTTCTTTCGTGTTTAGTAATTTTCATATTTTCAAATAAACTAATAGAAACAATAACAACATCTTATGTTGTTATGGCTGTCTCTCTTCGATTTCGGAGTTGGAATACAGAAGTACTACATATATATATGTTCTACATTATTAGTTTTGGGCACAACCTTCCCAGCAGTTATTTTGGAGTCAATTAAAAAGGTGAACTAGTTCATTTCTAGCGCAATTCGCAGTAGCTCTGAAAAAGTACAAAAGGCGTTCAGAGTAGAACAGTTATCTTTGCTTTTGTTTTCAAAAGTATTGCTGAAAAACATAAACGCGTTCTGGCTACTTTTTAAAATTTACTGCGCACAAGAAAAAAAAATAAAAAAAAAATGTTTACAGACAAAATGTTTTTTGGATTGTAAATGGAAAAGATGGTACAAATGAGATCTTTAGGACCTTTCCATTGCACTAAATTCTTACACTTTTGATATGTTCACTTTAAAACTAGTTAAAAAAGAACCACTTTCAGGCTACTGCGAAAGCAACCAGTTTAAAAATGTTCCTAATGCAACTAGTTCAAATATAGGGAAAAAGGAGTGTTTCTGGGGACAATTGTCTTTTCCTATGACATCTACCCGCAAAAAGCGTCAGTTCGTTCAATGTTAATGGGTATTGTAGTGGAGCTAGTACTGGTCCTTTTTGGAACTAGTTCAGAACTATTTCAGATTTGGTCCACTTTTCTGCTGGGTTTTTTGAGTTGCACAGAGCTTTAATGAGAAAAGTTTTTCTCTCTGAGAATAAGAATAAAGAAATTATATGGTTATTCTCTTTGAATTAGTTAAATAATAGTTATCAAATTTATATAGCCTGTGTCTCAACTGGGCATGATAGCTATCCTAGAGAAAAATAATTTTTGAAATAGCGCCTGCCATTCTCAAGCTTTTCGCAGCCGAACATACGTGAGTCCTCTTTTATATAATAGTATAGATTTCTATATTAATTCTATAAAGATACATATAACAATATCTTTATAGACGATCAGATAAATATTCGAACGGACAAACAGTGTTGTTTGTATTAGAAAGCCTTTGCATTATTTCTACACTGACTTTACGCTGCTTTTCGAAAGATTTTATCTTTCCTTCCTCGGAAATAAATTTATCTTTTAACCATCTTGAGTTTTCCCGGATTAAAACTGTATTGAGATGATCAAGTATATATAACTTGTGGTCATAATAGTTGTCAGTCTCATCCAATCACCCAGATTTTAAAGTATTTGAGGAAGCTATGCAATATTTTATAATCCACGCCTTTTGATTCGTGACATCTTTTTCGAAAAATTATTTGTAAATTGAGGATCCTGATGAAATTTTAGGAACTTTTTTAATTTTTATATATTTTAAATTGATTAAATTTCAATTAATGGTTATGTATCGACTCGGGTGGTGATGCTGATCAAGAATATATATACTTTTCTATACCTACCACGCCTCCTTATGGGCATTACAAACGGCCTGACAAATTTAAAATTCCCCGTTTACGTTTTTTAAACGTGGGGGTATAAATATAAATTTTGGTTTACTTGTAAAGCTAATACTTGTAATCATATTGGCTTTGATTTTATATACATGAAATAAATAAATAATTATTTATTAATATATCATAATTAACAAGATAATTTCGTATTATGTTTTTGTTAATTTTATTCAAATAATGTTTTGTAATATTTAAAATAATATAGAATATGCTTATAAGAATACCAACATTTGAAGTGCATATTTCTTTTTTGTTAAAGTTGTTTTCTTTTCGAACTTGAACAAGTATGTCCACAAAGTATCAGATGCATATTTTAAAAAATAAAAAAAAAAAAAATTAAAAAGTTTAGATGCTAATAAATGATTTTTCATCAAAATATATTCCATATTTCGGTTTGTAACCACATTATTCAAAATGATTTCACTAGTAAATACATATGTAGCTTCAAAATGACCTTTAAACGATTTCCGCAATGTTTCCCGCAAAATTTCTTTAATGTTTGATCTAAGTAATGAATCTGTTTCGAGATCAACACACGAACAACACACTCAGTGCAAAGGATACCAACAACACAAAGCAATGCTCAAAACCAGTGATTGCCATCGCCTAACTCTTTCCACTCTTTCCACTCTATTACAACAACTTCAATTGTTGTAATTCGCCGAATCGTTCACAGGCGCAGCTGCACCGCAACCACGTGGGGGTTTAAAAAACACAAACGGGGAATTTGGCCGTTTGTAATGCACATAAGGAGGCGTGGTAGATATAGAAAATTATATATATTCTTTATCAGCATCACCACCCGAGTCGATTGTTCCGTTTGTGTTGTTCCGCCATGTCCGTTTGTGTGTCAGCCCTCGAAAGGACTTTGACCAATTGCGTTATGCGTGTTATTTATCTTATGATCAATTGCGTTATGCGTGTTATTTAGTTTGTACACAATTGACCGAGAACCGGACCTACAAGTTTAACGCCGACTTCGAACGGTGATGAACGGAATGTTCTTGTTCTCAAGAAGCTTTACATGGCATTTTGATTACTCTCTGAGGTTTGCCATTGCCTGCAGAGAGGTGGCAGCCGTACAGAATAATTATTTTAATTCAAATAATTTTCTGTCGATGATGGGGTTCGAACCTGGGTCTCCAGGTTCTTTGACATAGCGGCCACGCACTTTAACTAACTACGCCACGGACGCCACAAAAATTTTATGTAGGTATTTTTAATATTGCAATTTAATAAAAATAATATTTACTTACATTTAATAAAAAAAATATTTACTTACATTTAGCAATTATATGAAATTTTCTATATATAAATTTCTATAATAATTATATAAAGATATAACAATATCTTTATATATAAATTTCTATATTAATTCCATAAAGATACATATAACAATATCTTTATAGACGATCAGACAGATATTCGAACGGACAAACAGTGTTGTATGTATTAGAAAGCCTTTGAATTTCTACACTGACTTTACGCTGCTTTTCGAAAGATTTTATCTTTCCTTCCTCGGAAATAAATTTATCTTTTAACCATCTCGAGTTTTCCCGGATGAAAACTGTATTGATATGATCAAGTATATATAACTTGTGGTCATAATAGTTGCCAGCCTCACCCAATCACCCAGATTTTAAGGTATTTGAGGAAGCTATGCAATATTTTATAATCCACGCCTTTTGATTCGTGACGTCTTTTTCGAAAAATTATTTGTAAATTGAGGATTCTGATGAAATTTTATGAACTTTTTTAATTTTTATATTTTTTAAATGGATTAAATTTTAATGGTTATGTAAACGTCTCTTATCTATAGTTTCTGTTATTATTAATGGTAATAAATTCTCAATAATCCAATACATTGCTTCATATTATCACTTGATAATTTCTTTTATTTCCTTAATTAATTATTAATAAACTTATTTTATCATTACATATTTATTTTTAAGAAATTTTATATGCTGCGGGAGATATTTATCTTCAAAAAAATTTTCACGGATCATTTATCAAAGAAAATGAATTTTATTAACATGTAATTACTTAAAAACTTATTTAAATTAATAATAAATGAAGGAAGAACCCTTTTTTTTATTAAATTGCAATATATTTTGTCAATACCTAGATAAAAACTTTAATAAATTAATATCGATATTTGTGAAAGTAAATAAATATTTTTCAATTTAATATTGTAATTTCTTTTTATCTGTTCTAGGGGTTATCTTGTGAAAAATTTAGTAATTAGGGAATTTAAATTTAAGTTTATTTCCACAACATTATTTGCATTAAAATAGAAAATTTAATTTATTAATAAAAAACTTTAACTTAAATCATTGTAAACATTATTAATATAGAATATAAATTTAGATTTATGTTCTTGTGATCATATGGGCCTTAATTGGCTTTGATTTTATACACATGAAATAAATAAATAACTATTTATTAATATATCTTAATTAACAAGATAATTTCGTATTATGTTTTTGTTAATTTTATTCAAATAATGTTTTGTAATTTTTAAAATAATATAAGATATGCTTATAAGAATACCAACATTTGAGGTGTATATTTCTTTTTTGTTAAAGTTGTTTTCTTTTGAACTTGAACAAGTATGTCCAAAAATTATCAGATGCATATTTTAAAAAATAAAAAAAAAAAATTAAAAAAGTTTAGATGCAATAAATGATTTTTCATCAAAATATATTCCATACGTATTTCGGTTTGTTACCACATTATTCAAAATGATTTCACTCGTAAATATTTAGCTTCAAAATGACCTTTAAACGATTTCCGCAATGTTTCCCGCAAAATGTCTTTAATGTTTGATCTAAGTAATGAATCTGTTTTGTGATCAACACACGAACAACACACTCAGTGCAAAGGATACCAACAACACAAAGCAATGCTCAAAACTACAACACAAAGCTAAGCTAAAATCAACAAAAATCATGCCTAACAAATAAGATCAGAAAAAAGGTCAGATATCGCAAATTTCTTTTATGTCAGCTACGAGGCGAACACACATTCATAAATACAAATGAAGAACGGTAAAAGTAGTGCATGGTGTAATAATAATAAGGTGTTAGTGAATTTTTGACAACACCAAGAATAGCTTTCTTTCTGTCAAAAAATTGTGAGCGAAAGAGAGGAGCCGTTGATAGTTGTCAAATTGTGTTATTTGTTTGAGTTGCTAGATGATGATGCGTTATAGTTTATGCATATAGTTTATAATATGCATCAAAAGAAGTTGAAATGGCATTGAGCTTCGACCGACTGCACGTTAGCTGATTTATTTTCATTCCAATTCACCATCAGCTGTTTTTGACAGGAGCGGGGCGAAAAAATTTATCATTTTGAGAGAGAAGTGTCAAATTCACTAACACCTTATTATTATTACACCATGAAGTAGTGGAAGTTTCATTCATGCATTCGTCTCAAGTTCTAGCTGCCACTCTCAAACAATTTTGATGCGCTCGTGGGAGAGTGAAAAAATGTCATTCACGGTGATGCTTTCGATAGGTCTTAAACTCGGGCGCTTATAATTAACATTAACAGTGCTCTATTAAGTTCATGAAACCTCTTTACAATATATGCTCTTTGCCAATAGGGCCACTCCCCCGAATCTATTTTGAGCATTGTTAGTTATTATTTCATAATTAGTAGGAATTGGGAAATGGTTAGTGTTATATATGTAGATGTGTTTCTTGTAGTGAATTTATATGTGGTGTGTATTGTTTAATTATAATCAAAAGGTTATTGTATACGTTTAAGTAACCTCTTAAATTCCATTGAATGATTTTAAGTGACATTAGATATTAAATAAGAGTAAATATACACTTAATATTAATTAAACGAGTCTATACAATTATTTTTTATAAAAACTTGTTGGGAGATCCTGTGCAGAGTCAAGGTCTATTGACATAGAGTCTGATGAGTTGTCATGATGAAGTATAGATGTTTATGTTTTTTGTGTGGATTTTTCCTTTTTGTTTTTTTGTTTCTTCTTCAGTTCCCCTATTAGCCTCTTAGATGTGGTTTTTGGTGGAATCATTAATTTTGCTCCAGACACGCTGCGAGGTGTGAGTTTAGAAGACGACTCCCAGCGGTAAAATGCATTCGAATTTTGCAAATGATCCGAATGTTTCCTATAATTGCCTTCACACAATTATTTTTATTTTGTCGAACATCTAATTGTTAGCGGTCATGTATGTGAGTCAGGATGAGCAAAGAATTCAAGCAAAGCATAAACTGAAGAGCACCCAGCTAGACAGCTCTAACGTAGTTACAAACACAATGAAACAAAATTTGGTGTTCACTAACACACTCTTACATTTTGATGTCATGTTAAACAAGGCACGCAAGAAAATAATAGCCTAAAATATAGAACTTTAATAATAGTGGCCGTGGCGCAGAGGGTAGAATATGCGTCTTATATGACCGATGACCGAGGTTCAAATATCACCCGACAGAAAGTTTACAATTGTGTTTAATTAATAAAATAATGTTCGAAAGTGAAAATGATTAAAAATAGACACATGTAATAATAACCTTCTTTCTAAAGAAAAGTAAGTTCTCCTTGCTACAGTAAAAAATAATAACATTATTTTTTGTTTTATTTTTTTAGTTTCTTTAAATGTTTTGCTTAAATTTATCTTTTGTACATACTACCCATTAATAAAAATAGAAAAACAACATTTCTTAACAAAATTACAAAAAAAAAAAAATTGGCTTTATTTGGTCAAGGGTTTGAACCCGCGCGTGTTTGCCTTAAAGGCCAGCGCTCTAACCACTACACTATGGTGGGAGGTTTTTGGCGCACGCTAACTTCGTAGTTCAGTAAACAGCTGGGTTTGTTATTAAATTCTTTACGGAATTCGTAATAAGTGTGAGCAGAGCACCTATAGCTTTTTTTAATTGATAAAACATGCGTGGCAGACAGGGATGCACGGTCACACGTATAGGAAAAAGGACCGATCGTACCCTCACTTACAATGTTTCCATGTAGGATCTATCTGTGTGACTATGACAAGCCTTTGTAAATGTAAATAGCATTTTGATACAGGATTTGGATGTATCCGACATACATTGTATGGGAGAGATGACATATCTTGTCATGGGTCATTTTACCACTGGGCTGTGCCGATGTTGAGGGTGTGTCGAAGTTCGAGAGTATATCGATGTAGTTCACAGGTTCTCTTGAAGGCGAAAGTTGAGTGTGAGGTAGGCTGCTGGTTTTTGTTTGTTCCGGGCTTGTATATATTAAGTTATCTGCGATTACCTTATTTTTTGTTACATTTGCGTAAGTTTGCTGGGAGAGTTGATGGTTACGGTTATAAATTTCATAAGCAGTTTTGTTGTCTACTTTTTGGCTTGTCTTAATTGCAATAATTTCCTGCTCTTTCAAGAATATAGGGCATTTTTTATCAGCAGAAGAATGTGTGTGGCTTGGAAGTTGTTCTTCTCTGCAATTTATACAGTTTGTGTTGTTGGTGCATACTTCATTATTGTCTTCATTTATGTGTTGCTGAGTTCCGCATTTGACGCATGTTTTTGGATTTTTGCAAAATTTGAGTATATGTCCAAAGCGAAGGCAGTTATTGCAACGTAATGGAGTTGGTATGTAGGGGCGAATATTTGTTCTTTCGTAACCAATCATAATGTGATTAGGTAGAGTTATTGAAGAAAAGGTTAAGATAAGTAAGCCTGTCTCTTTTAAATTGCCATCTACTTTTTTCATTATTTTTCTAACTAAAACAACGTTTTGATTAATGAGTTCCTTTTGTATTTCTTCCTCTGATACTTCGCGTAAGTCATTGGAGTAGATCACTCCTTTGCTGTAATTAAGTGAGTTATGTTCGGATACTGTAACCGCCATGTTGTCAGTGAGATGAGTCATTTTTAATAGTTTGTTGGCTTGCAGAACGTTTTTTGTTTTAATAAGTAGGTCACCACTTCTCAATCTTTTGCAGGAGTCGACCTCCCCGCCACAATTGTAGTCAATTATTTTTTTTTATAGCAAATGGGGATAAATTAAATTGTTTCTCACTTTCAATTTTGCGAGAGATCACCATATATTTTGGTCCAGGTGTCGTTAAAGATTTTACTTGGCCTTGGCTTAGCAGAACTGCACCACCTCCCCGGTCGGGTGGTTCACCCATTGTATGTTAATATAGATTACCGTTGAGAACGAGATTTATCGGATTATCTGAGAACTCGAATAAGATGTTGAAAGTATTTCAAGTTTTTCTTTATTTTATCAATTGTTAAAATGAAAATTTATTGATTTTTTGTTTTTTTTAGTATTTTAAATTTTTCAAATTTTTCTCTTTTTTTTTTTTAATTCAAATTTTTCACAGAAAACTCGACCGAATTCAATGAAATCAGAATGTAAACTGATTATCAAAGTATTTTCACTTGGAAGGAGAAATTTTAACTGAAAATAATTTTTATGAACAAAAAATTTCAACAATAGATAAATCACCTGTACATTAAAAACTATAGAACTGCACATGCTAATTTACAAAAAAATAAAAAATCAAGAACAGAAACTATTAAACGAAGACATTGTTAAAACTTTAGTGAACCCATATAACTTACCCTTGTTACTAGTTCCGAAGAAAAGTACAGAGGAAAATAAGAAATGGAGACTAGTAGTTGACTTTAGAGTTTTAAACAAAAAAGTCGTGGATGACAAATTCCCTTTAACTAGACTAGAAGATGTTCTTGATAAATTAGGTAAAGCAAAGTTTTTTTCCACTTTAGATATGACAAGTTCATTTTATCAAATTCCGTTACACCAAAAATCAAGAATATTGACAGCTTTTTCAACTGATTCAGGTCATTACTAATTCAAACGTTTGCCATTTGGTCTAAAAATTTAAACAAACTGTTTTAAGGAATGCTTTCACTTGCACTAAGTGGTCTGCTTGCACTAACAAGATTTAGCATTTGTATATGTTGATGATATAATAGTTTTTGGTTCAAGTTTAAAAGAACATAATAAAAATTTAATAAAAGTTTTTAAAAGATAACGTAAATATAACTTAAAATTTAATCCAGGTAAATGCAATTTCTTAAGACCAGAAGTATCTAAGATCTAGGGCACTTAAAAACTAATCAAGGTGTAACTACGGATCCTAGCAAATACGATGTAATAAAAAATTATCCAATACCTGCAAACGCAGATGAAGTACGCAGATTTGTAGCTTTCTGTAATTACTACAGACGTTTTATTCAAAATTTTGCTGAGATAGCAAAACTATTAAATCAATTATTAAAGAAAAAAGTCATTTTCAGCTGGTCACAGAGTTGCCAGAATTTTTTTGAGATTTTTAAACGAAAACTAATTTCACCACCAGTTAAGCTACCAAGATTTTTTAAAACTGGTAGTGGAGAAATTGGTAATGATAAACCGATAGCATTTGCAAGTTAATCACTCAACAAACATGAGATAAAGCAATAATTGAAAAAGAATTATTAGCAATACATTGGGGCATAAATCATTTCAGATCATATTTGTATGGTAAAAGATTCCAAGTGTATACAGACCATAGACCACTAGTTAGTTTATTTACTCATAAAGACCCATCTTCTAGGTTAACCAGAATAAGAGTAGATTTAATGGATTATGATATTGACATCATATTCAAACAAGGTAGCATGAATACGAACGCAGATGCGTTATCAAGAATAGACTTAAGTTCAGAAAAATTAAAAGAAATGGTATCGACACAAAATGTTAATGTGGTGACGAAAGCAATGAAAAATAAAGAAACAAGTGATACGACAAGAGAAATACCCCGGGACACATCGCCATTGAAGACTAATCGTTTTAATGTATGGGAGTGTGTATCCAGTGGCGTTTCTAGACTTGGTGACACCCGGGGCGGATACTCATGGTGTCACCCCTATAAAAAATTACTAAATGCAAAAAGAAACCAATTCGATGAGATTAAGTGTTTTTATTATTATCTTTATGTTCCGAAAAAAAAACTAACAACATATGACAAACAATAAGAATTTGTAAAAGACAAAACAAAAATATTACATTTCAGGTGTCTACATCAGTGGCGCACAGCCCCAGCTAGCATTTGGAAGATTGTATGACGATCGCGATCATTTCGCGATTCTTTTTTTAATCGTCAAGACGATTGTTAAGTAGAATTTTATTTTGCTCTTCCACATGATGCTATTGCGAGTCGTTGTGGCGATTTTTGGACGAGGTAATCGTCGTTCGCGCATCTTGGCGAGCATTAAAAGAGTGCAAGCAAGAATGCGTCATTTTGATGATTGATTGATGAGTGTTTTTTTCTTGCCATCGTTTGGTGAATTTAACCGTTGTGTTTAGAAAAGTTTACAAAGAACAACTGATTTTTGCATCATTATAACTCAGTTGTTAGCTAGTGAACACATGTCACGACTGGTAAATATTTTGTTATTAAAAAGTATATATAAAAATTAAAAATTAAAAATTGTAATGCTATCTACCAAAGCAATAAGATTAAAAAGCAAACGAGAAGCAAAAAAAATGTATTCCAAGATTATTTCAAGTAAGTACTTTTTATTTCATGCTCTTACAGTTTCGTATTTGTTTTTCTTTTTTAAGATGTATGTCCCACAAAATTCAAAGGTGACGACACATTAATAAATAAAGTGATGCATCAACATTTTGTCCATGCTGGTGACCGACTCAGGAAGGGTGATCGGAGCAAGAAGGATGATGAAGAAAATTAGGGGGATTTGGCTCCATAATTTATTTTTTATATATTGTTTTTTTCTATGTCTGAATTTTGTTTTGTTTTTTTTTTTAATTAATAATTGAATAATTGTTATTTATTTATTCGAGTTTAAGCTAATTACATATATTACAATTAAAAAATGAACAATACAGAACAATGCTTTTTATTTTGAAGCATTTGGGGTAAATTAAAGATCGTCTTGGCAATAGTTTCAATACTCTTCAGCGATTCTTTCCTGAGCATCGTAGACGACTCAATTAGGCGATTGATTCAAGGGTCGTTTGAAGTAGGAATAAAAGCATCTTACACGATTCTTTTTTGAGCATCGTACACGACTCAATTAGGCGATTGATTCAAGGATCGTTTGAAGTAGGAATAAAAGCATCTTACACGATCCTTTATTGAGCATCGTACACGACTCAATTAGGCGATTGATTCAAGGATCGTTTGAAGAAGGAATAAAAGCATCTTACACGATTCTTTTTGAGCATCGTAAACGACTCGAATGGAAGAGTCGCCGGCTTGACACAGTTTCTCCTGTTGTACTGAACTTCCGCGATCGGAATACGACATCGTCGACGATTTTTTAATCACCCGCTCCGATCGTGGAAGAGTCGCCTACGATTGAAAATGCTAGCTGGGGCGTTGGCAGACCTTCCAATACAAGCGCAAAATTTTTGTTTTAGTATGTGTGTGCGAACAGAATACTGAAAAAAAAGACTTTTGCAAATTCTTTTACACTCATTAAGTAAAATGAGAGGATAATGTGTTTTTGATAGATGGATTAAGGCTCATAATAAAGGTTTAAATAAAAAAATAAATAAATTCCCATTCAGATCGAAACATGTTTAATTCATTCATATATTGCGTCTGTACAGCATTTAACAAAATTATTTGCGCATGAGATGCTTGCTCCAAGAAGTGCAAACGCAAACTGATTCTTTGCTAGCGTTGCAGAAGTTCGGTAATTTCGCACACACGACTTGTATGTGAAAGCCGAGTGGCTCCGTAAGCATCTCGTGTGCATCACTGGTCTACACCATGGTCATGATCGGGTACCCAGCTAGCATTTTCAATCGTAGGCGACTCTTCCACGATCGGAGCGGGCGATTAAATAAATCGTTGACGATGTCGTATTCCGATCGCGGAAATTCAGTACAACGGGAGAAACTGTGTCAAGCCGGCGACTCTTCCATTCGAGTCATGTACGATGCTCAAAAAAGAATCGTGTAAGATGCTTTTATTCCTACTTCAAACGACCCTTGAATCAATCGCCTAATTGAGTCGTCTACGATGCTCAGGAAAGAATCGCTGAAGAGTCTTGAAACTATTGCCAAGACGATCTTTAATTTACCCCAAATGCTTCAAAATAAAAAGCATTGTTCTGTAGTGTTCATTTTTTAATTGTAATATATGTAATTAGTTTAAACTCGTATAAATAAAATAAAAATAATTCAATTATTAATTAAGAAAAAAAACAAAATTCAGACATAGAACAAAAAAAAAATAAATTATAGAGCTAAATCCCCCTAATTTTCTTCGTCATCCTTCTTGGTCCGATCACCCTTCCTGAGTCGGTCACCAGCATGGACAAAATGTTGCTTTAGCACTTTATTTATTCCTGCGTCGTGACCTTTAAACTTTGAGTGACATACATCTTAAAAAAGAAAAAAAATTAGGAAACTGTAAGAGCATGAAATAAAAAGTACTTACTTGCTATAATTCTTGGACACGTGTTCACTAGCTAACAACTGAGTTAATATGAAGCAAACATCAGTTGTTCTTTGTAAACTTTTCTAAACACAACGGTTAAATCCGCCAAACGATCGCGGGAATGCGTAAGTGGCGATTCCTAAACATAACGGTTAAATTTGCCAAACCATCGCGAGAATGCATAAGCGGCGATTTTAGAGTAACACAAGTACACGAATGGTCGTCAGAACGATTAAACGACGATTGTAGAGTAACAAAAAAAAAAACACTCGTCAATCAATCATCAAAATGAGTCGCATTCTGGCTTGCACTCTTTTAATGCTCGCCAAGATGCGTGAACGACGATTCACTCGTCCAAAAATCGTCACAACGACTCGCAATAGCATCATTTGGAAGAGCAATATAAAATTCTACTTAACAATCGTCTTGACGATTAAAAAAAGAATCGCGAAATGATCGCGATCGTCATACAATCTTCCTAATGCTAGCTGGGTATGGGCACCACTACATTTAAAGCTTCTGTGTTGTTTCTGTGTTTGTGTTTTGTCTTTGATTTGTTGTTGCGTTTTGTGTTGCTACATAAGCCTTTGTTCTCAATTCTTGCTCTCAGCGCTCCAAGAGCGCTCTCTGCCCATAGTTGGTCATGATACAATTATACAGGTAGCCAGTGTTGCCAGATTTTTTTTTTAAAAACTGCTAAATCTGAAGAAAAAAACTGCATTTTGAACACAAAAACTGCCATTCTAAAAAAGGATTTGTTAAGCATTTTCTATACTTTTTTTTATTAAAAACAGAAATAAAACAAGTTCATTTGTATATAAAATTGTTGTTGTATATAATATATAAAAAACTTCTAGTATTTTATTCACATTTCAGATCATTTTAAGATAAGTAATTCAGGTATTTTTAATGTTTGTTTTTTTATATATATTATTATTTGCATTAGTTATACCACTAAGCAATGCATACAGCAACAGAGCGCATGCGTGTGTCCCACAGAAAATTCATGAAGTGACGAAAATCCAAAGCTTCACGATCGCAATAACAAAATATCGTGGCCACCAAAACACGAGTAACGCTCGTATAAACATGATACAATAAGAAGGTAGGGTAAGGAGCTTTGACAAGACCGTCTGCTTATGTCAAAAAGCCTTTTAGCGTTGCCACTTTTCTGTATTTTTCTTAAATTTGGAACAAACACTTAGAAAAGGAATTATGTGTAGGGCAAATAAGAAAAATATTAAATGATATTATCTATAATTGAAACAATAAATTTTTTAGTAATTTTAAAGCTTTATTTTCACTAATTTACTATTGCCCATAATTTTTTGCTTAGCTTTTTGTATTCTTAATTTCTTATATAAAAATTTTATGCGAATGTGCATACGATATCTAATAAAAAATTTTTTTATTTTGTCTAACAGTGGAACACCCAAAAAATTAGTAATTCCCCGTTTATCATAATTTTCAGCAACGCATTTCATATGAAACGCTTACCTACTGAAACCATGAAACATGGATTTGTCATGGGATTTTTTTCTTTAGATATGGTAGCACTGTATTTTATGGTTTTGACATTAGCAGACGGTCTTGTCAAAGCTCCTTACCCTACCTTCTTATTGTATCACGCGTATAAACGACAAGAACGATCGTAGCATAATTGAGAGTGTGGGAGCCATTGCCTACATTTTTTTTTGGGTTGAAATTTTTATATGGTTTGAGTTCTCTATCTATTGTATGCTCAGTGGTTATACATATCACTATTACATTTTTGTATCATAGTTTTTGATACGTCAAAGTTTGAACAATAATAATTGTTTTATTTTTTTTTTTTTTTAACCTTGTCGCTTCAAAAGAAAACACGCGAATTGGCGCAAAAAGAGAAATGAGGTTGGCTTATGTTCAATGTTCAATGCGTGAAGTTGACAGAAGCTGCTTCTGAAGTTTAAAGCAGATCTGCTTTAAAAAAGTAATTGAACCATAATGATGTTTTGATAAAGAGAATTTATGAAAACTACATAAGATTTTATATTTTCAAAAAAACTGCATTTTACCCTGAAAAACTGCATTAATAATGGAAAAACTGTATTTTTTTTTAAAAAACTGCCAACCTGCTCAGAGTTCAAAAAACTGCCATTTGCAGGCAAAACTGCCATTCTGGCAACACTGCAGGTAGCATTGACAAATATTGATTTTCTCTGCAACAAGGAAATCAGCATCTGTCAAAAACAGTTGTTCGTGCAACAAATATTAAACGAATGTACAAATAAATAAATTCCACAAAATATGTACGTTAAATAAACAATTATAATAATGAAAGTTGTGAAAAAATTATGTGTGATATGTGTTTAACGTTTTCCAGCCGTGATGTTTTAATTTTAAGTGAAAACTTCTTTAATTTCGTCCATATGCATCTGCAGCTGCTGAGCTTGCTGCATTTGAACATTTTCAACATTTTTTTATGTTTGCACTTAATAACACAAAGTTCACAAGTTATCTTCGTTGTAGTAATAATAATTCAGTATTGATTAAATAAAATAGGCAATATTTTGTAAACAAATATTTGGTTATTTACAAGCGCTGAAACATAAACAATGGCGAAAACATAAGCAATAATTGAACGCTCTCTTTCTTGACTTTTTTTTTTGACAGATGTTGGTTTCCCAAGCAACTGTCAATACTACCTTGTATTATTATACCATGCATTATGTTAGAACTACAAGGTAGGGCTGAGTCGCTCAGTGCCCTCACGCGTCAACGAACAGTGGATACTAAAAAGGTCGGTTAATTGTCAAAATGGCGAAGTTCGTAGAAACCTCAAATGAAATAAAAGTGGAAAGTGGAATAACATATATTTGACTGGAATATTGTAATAACATTGTAAATAAATCTATAAAATGCCGAGGAAGTGTTCAATTTGCAGAAAAGATTGCAAAAAGTTCGACTTTAAATCAACTGCGAAAAATGAACATACACTAAGGGAAATAACGCATATAAGCATTATCCACGCCTCAGTACAAATTTTATTTAAATATTTACGTGGATAAATCAAATGTTTTCCTTACAACTCTTTTTTTTCCCCGTATTTGAATTTTATTTATACCACACACGTGCACACATATTCCATACAAGCAATCAGCAACAGCATCGCACACGTACACACATATTCCGACAAGCAGCAACAGCATCGCACTGTTCCTGCAGTTTATTTCTTGCAGTTGCAGCTTTATAGTTCTCATTTAGTTTTTGTTGAGAGGGTAATATAGCCTGGATTTTTGACAAATTTTAGTGTGAGTGCGATTGATGATCGCACAATATATTTGTGTAAGGTTTGAGTGACAACCGGATATTTTCTCACAAATGTCTTGCGCCAGTTGTCATTTGCCTGCATATTTTTCTTTGTCCCTTTATTTTAGTTTAAAGTTTTTTTTCTCTTTCTCTAATTTGTACTATTTTGACATTTGTTGCCATAATACTGCAATAACTGTCAAAAATAGTATAAATTAGAGAACGAAAAAAGAATATAAAATATACTACCAAATGGCATTTGATGGACGCATCTCGTGGGAAATATTCATATAATTTTTTTTTTAATTTCAATATTTTTATATAAATATTCTTTAAATGCGATAGTTTTATTTTCTTAAATATTTGAAAGATATTTAAAAAAGTTCGTGCATAATTTTAATATATTTTTTATTAATTCTGCTTAAATGTTTTAATATTTTATTTAATTAAAAAAGTATTTAAATAAATTTTAAATATTTACGTAGTCGATTTAAGCAAATGCGTTATTGGTGCAAAAATGACTCTCTTTTTGGATACATTAAAAAAGTTTTTGGATAAATTTAATATTTTTTTCCCTTAGTGTAAAGAAACTAGAGATGAACAGCTGTTTTTGACAACTAGCCCGCTTTTCGCTGCTTTGTACTCCATTCTTATCCAAGTCGGTCCTACCTTATAATTCTACCATGGTCTACATATTTAGATATGTTGGCATAAGGTAAAAAAGGAAACTTATTAACATCGCAGTTTTAAAAACTGACGGAACAAAAACATTACATTTTCAGGTACATATTTGTATATTTAGGTATAAGGTTAAACAAAGAAATCTTATTAATGGCGTTGTCTTAAAAACGAACTTTTCTTACTTGAAGAGCTGCAAAATTTGTAATAACCTCATTTAAATCAATAGCAAGATCGGAAAGGCCTGCCTGTCCCATGGAATACCTTAAATAAGTCTTAATAAGTATATCAGTGTGTATCAGTACACAAATTGTTAGAAATCATTTCAATGCGACAAAATGGGACACTCATTTTTTAACGTAATGTATTTGAACTTTTTTTTTCTGTTTGAGAAATTAAAAAAAATATCGAAATGGTGTCACCTCTAAAATGGTGGTACCCGGGGCGGACCACCCCCCTCTAGGAACACCTCTGTGTATATCTATATCTGATACTAGATACTAGACATGGGTAACGCTGCGCTACGGTACGCTATTGCGTTGAAGCACTTAAATGCGTTACTGCGCTCATTCACTTGAGAGAAAATATTTTTGCAGCGAGCGAAAATTGCACAAGTTTTACGTCGCCTTAAACATGGAAATAAAATGTTCGAAGCGAACATTGTCGAGGAAGATGCTGTTAAGCATATGAAGAGTGTTTGATTGTTATGATGCTTTGCCGATCACGCAATGGTTTTTTCAATATGTCCAACGTGTTCGATTTTAAGAGTACAAACAAACTTGAATCAAACTTTAAACTTGCTGCAATGCCAGAATCCTTTGATGTTTTAGTTTTGTTCATGATACAATTATACAGGTAGCATTGACAAGTATTGATTTTCTCAGCAACAAGGAAACCAGCATCTGTCAAAAACAGTTGTTCGTGCAACAAATATTAAACGAATGTACAAATAAATAAATTCCACAAAATATGTACGTTAAATAAACAATTATAATAATGAAAGTTGTGAAAAAATTATGTGTGATATGTGTTTAACGTTTTCCAGCCGTGATGTTTTAATTTTCATTGAAAACTTCTTTAATTTCGTCCATATGCATCTGCAGCTGCTGAGGTTCCTGCATTTTAACGTTTTCAACATTTTTTTTATGCTTGCACTTAATAACACAAAGTTCACAAGTTATCTTCGTTGTAGTAATAATAATTCACTATTGATTAAATAAAATAGGCAATATTTTGTAAACAAATGTTTGGTTATTTGCAAGCGCTGAAACATAAACAATGGCGAAAACATAAGCAATAATTGAACGCTCTTTCTTGACTTTTTTTTGACAGATGCTGGTTTCCCAAGCAACTGTCAATACTACCTTGTATTATTATACCATGGTTTTGTTTAAAGCGCACTCTAAAAACTCACCGCATTCAACAAATTGACCACATAACGCAATTTAAAAACAGCTTGCGTAGATAAACATGTTGATAATACAGGTATCATAATATTTCAAACTGCTTCATGACGCAATTGCGTTAAAGTATTATGCTGCTACAGTGAACTGAGCTTGGGTTAGTGTAGCAGCGTAGCATTTTTTTCCAGGTTACCAATCTCAAGTTGTTTTTTTTTAACTATAATCTAAATGACGCATCTTTAGTATTTGTGTTTATGTATTTTTACTTTTTCCTATTCATTTATTCACTACTTAATTTAAAAGTACAAATTTTCATGTTATTTTATGAAAATAATTTATTTTATCTGCCATCATTATTATCTTGAATATGATTTTAATAAAAATATGAAAAATTAAAGGATAGAAAATAACGGTTATTTTTTAATTTTTGTATCAGAAGATCATATCGCTCGTTTTCTTCAATAACGTCATAACTCAAAAAACATAAAAATGGAGTTAATTACACAGAAAGATTTGTGTTACCATGATCTATGTCGAGTGCAATTTTGGTAATGATATCTTCTTTAACTTTTGCAGGAGAGTAGAATTTGTGATTTATTCACCTCAATATATTTCCGATTAAATCATGTTATATATCGATAATCTCAAGTTTTTTCTGTCACTTTGTAAGCATTAAACCATAAGCATTAGAGTAGTACTTGCATATTTGATGTTTTAACCATATTTTGAAAATAGTGAATTCATTTCCTTTGTCCATTCAAAACTTAAAATGCTTCTCCTGAAAAATCTAATTTTTTGAGTTATGACGTTATTGTAGAAAACGAGCGATATGTAAAAAGATGTAAAATAATTTTAAATGTAGCAATATGAAGCTAGTGAGTCAGAGATTCCGTTTTTAGCATGATTTGTTTTTTCATGATTTTTAAGATAGAAATCATCTTCATTCAATTATTTGTGATCGATTCTTTTTTCGATTATATATTAAAATTATTTTTGATCCTTATTTTTCGACCTGAAATAAAAATTATTTATTTGATCGTTATTTTTTCAATCATAAATATAAATTATATTTGATCGTTATTTTTTTCGATCAAAAATAAAAATCATTTTGTGATCGTTATTTTTTCGATCAGAAATTAAAGTTATTTTCTCATCGATATTTTTCAAGCAGAAATAGAAATCATTTTTAATCGTTATTTTTTCGATCAGAAATAAAAGTCATTTCTTAATCGATATTTTTTCAAGCAGAAATAAAAGTTATTTTTTAATGGAATTTTTTCCAATCAGCAATAAAAATTATTACTGATCGTAATTTTTTCGATCAGAAATAGAAATGAAACAATGAGCTATATTTTTCTAATCAGAAATAAAAAGTATTTCTTGATTGAAATTTCAATCAAATCAATATTTACAAATAAAACTGTTTTGAGTTAAAATAGAGAAGTTATTGCTTCGAACCCATGTTATCAAGTTAGCTAATCGTCTTGGGCAAGGATTTGAACAACGAATTTGACGAAGATAAGGACAAGATCTTAGACATGGATTTGGAAAAGGATTTGGATTAGTACTTGGACACGGATTAGGTAAGGCAAAGATTTGGTCAAGGATTAGGACAAGGGTTAGAATAAGTACCAAGACAAGAATTTGAATAAGAACTTAGACAAGAAAATATTAGTAGGATTGATAGACAAACTGGTAGCATGAAATGGTTGCAAAAAATAGTAGTAGAAAATATTGATGGAAAATATTAGTAGAACACTATAGAAAATATTAGTAGAAAATAGCTGTAGAAAATAGAAGTACAAAATATAAGTAGTAGATATTTCGATGCCACCCACCCTCTTTACAAAAGCCACTTTTATTATTTCTTATCTTCTTTTGTTTTTTAGTTATAGCACTTTTTTAAGTTTTCCTTTTATTATAATTTATATCTTAATATGCATGTTACTTTTTTGATCGATTTAATATAGATCAAAAAATAATTTTTTTATTTCTGGTCTAAAAAATATCGATCAAAAGTAATTTTTATTTCTGATCGGAAAAATATAGATCAATGATTCATTTATATATATGATCGAAAATAACGATCACAAAATTATTTTTATTTCCGATCGAAAAAATAACAATAAAAAATAGCTTTTTTTTTAAAACGATCAAAAAATAATGTTTATTTCTGATCGAAAAAATAACGACAAAAAATAATTGTTATAAAATGATTGATTGATAGCGGTAAGCGTTATTTGCGGTCCCTTGAAAAATTAATGACATTCTAATTTTTTATATTTTTCAGTTCAAACTGCGCTGAGCACATCTTCTTGCTTAAGCCCAGTATGCTGTAGAAGCGGAAAGAAACTTTCCATAAGGAATGCATTGAGTTTTTGACAGCGAAAAGGCAGCGGATTTTTTTTTTCGCTACTTAGTACGCTGTAGAGGTGAAAAATTTGTTCAATGCTAGCAAGTACAACCACCATGTGGAGAGTTGAAATGTCAAAATTTCGCTGTCAATTATATGTCCGAGCATTTAATTGACACCAGAATTTTGACATTTCAATAAGAAAACAGTACGACCTCGCTTTACGCAACACTCGATTATCGCAATACTCAAAAATTTATATTGTTGACTCAGTAAACGCAACTTAAAAAAAAAATTCACAATTATCGCAACTTCCATTTGCGTACACTTCCATAAACTTTTATATTATTTACTTTCAGTTCTTCTTTTCTTGTAAAATACATTTTTGATGTACGAAAAATCTCTTAAAACAATATTTAAGGAAACAAAGTGCATATCTTAATACATAAAACCACAATATCTAGGATTCAGAGCCATAAAGCTTTATGTTTAGAAGTTTAATTGCGTTTCTTCAACATTAACTACGTCAACTGGCCGAATTTCTATTAGTTGCATTGAGCTAGGTCGTACTGTAGTTGCTTTTTTCTTCACACAAACATTTTTGACTCTACACTAATAAATATTTCGGGTGTAGAATTATATGCTAAGAAATTTTCGTTTCTACATCATACTAGGCTTTAATGTTAAGCAGCGCTACTTTTTGTTTTGCGCTAAAGCTAAATATTGCGCTAAAAAAAAGCTTAAAAGTAGCGCAGTAACCCAAAATCGCAGGAATTTGTATTTGCTTCATGTACAGTTTTTTCTATAGATTTGCATTGCTTTTAAGGTACATGGAATCAAACTAACATTCAACTTCCAACTTGTCTTGCATACCAGAAATGTGTATGTACATATTGCTTGATATCTAATACTCACGTTGAACAGCATGCAGTCATGCTTGAAGCATACAATTTGTTAATTTTTGGTTAATGCTAAAAATACGATATTTATTCAGTAATACTTCACATTAATTGAATAATTAAATGAATTCATAAGTAACATAAGTCTTTCGATGGATAAATTTTTTCAGGATTTTCTAATTGATTTCATTTATGTTTAATAAGTGAATACAATATGCGCTAAGCTCAACTTGCTAGTTCACCACAAAGCTCACCGCATTCAACAAATTGACCACATAACGCATCGCGCTATCCAATTCAAAAACAGCCTGCGCTGGTCTTGAAAATACAGATATCATAGCATTTCAAAATGCTTCATGGCGCAATTGCGTTAGCGCATTACGCTGATACAGCAAACGGCGCTGGGGTTAGTGTAGCAGCGCAGCATATTTTGCTGCGTTACCCATGTCTACTAGATACTAGTAAAAAAGTAAAAATTTGAATTTAGGAAACGAAATAAAAAAGGCAAAAATTGTGAAATTTATGAATTCAAAAATATGTTGCATGTTAGATACAATCATAAGACATTATCAGAGTTAAAATTGATTTGGAAAAAATTGTTATCTTATACAGAGCTTGAACATTTGTGTAAATTAGCGCAAGCGGATGATGATAGAATATTTGTGCACAGATTTAAAAAAATATTTATTGAGATTCAGAAAGACAAAAAGAGAAATTCGAAATGAAAGACTTAATAAAAAGTATCATAACTCAAAAACAGCAGGCCATTGTGGCGCAAGAAGATGCATGGCAAAATTGAAGCAAAGATACGTTTAAAACAGGATGAATAAAATAGAGAAAAAATAAATAAATAAAATACACAAAAGAAAAACTAATAGTGACAGATACGCCAACCACATCATTTGATGTTGTAACAATAGATACTGTAGGTCCTCTCATACCATCCAATTCATTCAGATACATTCTTATTCATACAGAAGCTAGTGGGAATAGTTACAAAAGAGGCAGTTACTGTAGCAAAAACAATAGCAGAGACATTTATATTAAAATATGGTCGTTTTGGAAAACTGAAAACGGGCAAAGGCGCGGAATTCACAACTGAATTATTAGTAAACATTTGCAAATTGTTGAACTTAGATAAGGTAACTTCTACACCATATCATCATGAACATTAGGTACGATGGAAAGAAACCATAGAGTTTTGAATGATTTTCCAATGACATTAGCAGCGACAGAAAATTATTTGAATTAAAATAATTTTTCTGTACGGCCGCCACCTCTCTGCAGACAATGGCAAACCTCAGAGAGTAATAAAAATGCCCTGTAAAGCTTCTTGATAACAAGAACATTCCGTTCATCGCCGTTCGGAGTTGGCGTTAAACCTGTAGGTCTGGTTCTCAGTCAATTGTGTACAAACTTAATAACACGCACAACAGAATTGATCATAAGAAGCTAGGTCAAAGTCCTTTAAAGGGCTGAAATGGCCAGATATTTATTTTTATTTATTTAGACCGCGGTATCCAGATTCTGTGACGATAAAAATTTTGTATTTAGATTCAGTATAGATAACCAATTTATATTTGACAAACTTTTTTTCAAAATAACATAATTACTTACTTACTTACATGGCGCTTACAACCGTTTGTCAGTTTTGGCCTCGTATAAGAAATTGCACCAGTCATTTCTGTTTTTCGCTTGCTGGCACCAGTTGGAAACACCAAGCGTAGTCAGGTTATCCAACACCTGATCCTTCCAACGAAGATGTGGGCATCCTGTTCTGCGTTGACCACCACCGAGCACCGAATCGAATATTTTTTTCGCTGGAGCGTCGTTTTCCATTCGCTCAACATGACCTAGCCAGTGGAGCCGCTCGATTTTAATGCGCTTAACTATGTCGATTTCAGCGTACAGCTCATACAGCTCGTGGTTCCATCGAATTCGGTACTCGCCATTGACGCAGATTGGACCGAAGATCTCACGAAGGATATTTCTCTCGAAGGCTCCCAAAGTATTTTCATCAGAACTGCTCAGGGCATGATTAGTGACTTATAGAGCGTGAGTTTTGTTCGTCGAGAGAGGGCTCTGCTTCTCAATTGCCTACTCAGCCTAAAGTAACACCTGTTGGCAAGAGTTATCCTTCGCTTTATCTCAATACTGACATCGTTGAAAGAGTTTACGCTGGATCACAGGTAGACGAAGTCCTTAACAACCTCAAAGCAGATGTTGTCAACAGTGACGTGGCTTCCAAGACGCTGGGTCTGTTTATTTGTTGACACTAGGTACTTCGTCTTATCTGCGTTCACTACAAGATCCATTCGACTCACTCTTTCGCTAACCTGGAGAATGCTGCACTGACTTTGCGCGTATTATGACCAATGATATCGATATCATCAGCATACGCCAGCAGCATAATACTTTTGTAGAATATCGTGCTACTGCATCTCAAATCAGCAGCTCGGATGATCTTCTCCATCATAAGGTTGAAGAAGTCGCACGATAAGGAATCGCTTTGTCTGAAACCTCGTTTGGTATCGAATGGAGGAGTGAGATCCTTCCCGATTTTAACTGTGCTACTGGTGTTGCTCAGTGTCATTTTGCAATGGCGGATGCGCTTTGCAGGAATACCAAATTCAGACATGGTGGAGTATAGATGATTCCTTATTGGACTGTCGAAGGTGGCTTGTAATCGACAAAAAGATGGTGTGTGTCGATTTGTTTTTCTAGGATCTTCTCCAAGATTTGTCGTAGCGTAAATATCTGGTCTATGGCGGATTTTCCAGGTCTGAAGCCACACTGATAAGGTCCAATCAGCTGGCTTACGATGGGCTTCAGTCTTTCACATAATATGCTCGACAGGACCTTATATGCGATATTAAGAAGGCTTATCCCACGGTAGTTGGCGCAAATTGTAAGATCGCCTTTCTTGTGGATTGGGCAGAGCACACTGAAGTTCCAATCGTTTGGAATGCATTTTTCCGACCATATTCTGCATAGGAGCTCATGAATGCATTTAAATAGAGCTTCGCCTCCATTCTTGAAGAGCTCAACAGGTAAGCCATCGGCTCCTGCGGCTTTGTTGTTTTTAAGCCGAACTATAGCTTTCAAGACTTCACTATGGTCGGGCAGCGGAACTTCAACGATGTCGTCCACAATTGGGGTTTCCGGGATATCATCTCCGTTGGCGGGATTGTTGTCGTCGTCGCCATTCATAAGCCTAATTCTCTAGGTTCTAGGTTCTGATGTGTTCTCTCCACATCATCAGTATAGTCTGGATATCTGTCACTAGATTTTCGTTTTCGTCCTTGCAAGAAGAGACCCCAGTCTTGAAACCATTGGCCAGGCGTCTTATTTTTTCGAAAACCACTACCATGCATCTCAATTTTCTCGCACTCACGCATTTCCGCTTCTCTTTTCTTTCGCTTGAAAATGCGTCTCTCTTCCCTCCTTTTCTCTTTGTATTTCTCTTTAGCAGCACGCGTTACAACCGACTTCAGGGTGGCTTTGTAGGCGTCGGCTTTCTCTGTAGTGGCGTCGCGACACTCTTGGTGGTGGCACTGGTTTGGGAAACGGTGGTGATAGCCAATCACCTCTTCGGCCGCCATACGCATAGAATGGGAAATGTGACTCCACTGCGCACATATATCGTCGATCGGAAGAGTGCTCTCTTGAAGCAGGAGTGAGAGTCGAGTTGCGAAGTCTTCGGCTGTTCGTTTTGATTGCAGCTTTTTAACGTCCAGCTTTCTCTGTGCTGGATTTCGCGCATTCTTGATTGCTCACAGAAGTGTATGGATCTTAGCTACGACCAGATAATGATCCGAGTTTATATTAGCACCACGGATCGTGCGTACATCTAAAACACTGGAAGAGTACCTTCCGTCAATCATAACGTGATCAATTTGGTTGCTCGTCTTTTGATCAGGAGATAGCCAAATTGCTTTTTGAATATTGAGATGCTTGAATCTAGTGCTACTAACAACTATGTTTCGCGCTTCGGCAAATTCAAGCACTCTCATTCCGTTATCGGAGATATTGACATGAAGGCTGAAATTTTCAACTGTTGGACCAAAGATATTATCTTTTCCCACCTTGGCGTTGAAGCCACCAAGCAGGAATTTTTGTGTCGTGGTGGGGCTGCGCTCATAGGCCTCTTCAAGGCGCTCGTAGAAGCTCATCATCTCTGTCGTCTGTCGGAGCGTGCGCACATATCAGGCTTACATTGAAAAATTTTGCCTTGAAACGGATTATGGAAAGTCGATCGTTCACAGGTGTGAATTGCAGGACATGATGCCGAAGTCTCTTGCCAACTTCGAATCCGCACCCAAACTCGTGCTTCCCCGTATGGCCGCTGTATTAGATATTTTTTTTGTTTTTTTTTTTTACATGCAATAACAATCGAGTTTAGCTACTACAGCTTTTTCGCACATTCTCATCATTAACACATTTAAAGTCACAATCCAAATATCTTTGAAATTTTCAACGATATCAATACAAGTGGCTCAAAATAAGCTTATGTGAGAAAAAATTTACCCCCCAAAATATGGTTGGGCTCAAAGACAACACAAGACATCACGACTAAACATGCAAAAACATAACCATGCAATTACACAATAGTTTTTAATCTTCTCTTGAGTTGACCTTTAGACAAGTTAACATCAAAAAAGCTACAATTGTTAACTAATTTACTCATACGGTTTAAAGAATCAGTTAACATATAATTTTTTCTACTATATGGTAAGTAAATTAAACTGTTAGCGTTTCTACTACTTCTACGATTAGAGTTAAAATTTATAAGAGAAAGAAGTTCTGGAGAATCGAATACACCGGTGATGAGTTGGTGCAAATAGACGATATCTGCAGACTTCCTTTGGTAACTTATCAAATGCCTTGCTAAAATCAGTGTAGATGCAGTCGACCTGGCAACCAGATTCAATGGTGTTTAAGCAAAACGTTGTAAAATCGAGTAGATTATATACCGTAGATCTGCCATTAACAAAACCATGCTAACGAGTTGTTATGACTTCACGGCAGTGAATTTTTACACGATCATACACGATTCGCTCAAAAAGTTTTGGAATCGATGACAGTTAAGCAATGGGCCTGTAGTTAATAACATCATTCCTGCAACCTTTTTTATAGATAGGATTAATAAATGATTTTTTCCAAAACAGTGGAAAATAACTTTCGTTTATAGATTTATTAAATAACAAAGACAGTGGTTGACACAAAATTGAGTTAACACTGCGGCAGGAATTCCATCAGCTCCAGCGCTAAAATCTTCATCGATCGAACTAATATATTTTAAAATATCCTCTGAGGTAAACGATAAAGAGTCCAAAGAAACTCTAGGTGTAGAATTCATATATTCAAAATTCCCCTCATCAGGATCAAAAGAATCCGAACAAAATTACTCTTTAAAAAGATTTGCATATAAACCAGAAATAATGACGGGATCGTCAGTAATTCCCTTCAACATGATGAAGGGAATCCTTCGAATTATTTCTTTGTATTTATGAATCCCCAAAACTTCTTTGGATCAGACAGTATTCTCAGCTTTATATCGTCTAAATATTCATTATATAATGCAACTGAGCTTTTTCAAATTTCAGAAACAAACGATTGTAGGTTTCCAGGTCATTTGAGTCTAAACTACAGACATATTTCTTCCAGGCCCTATTCCTGGTGTTGCAAAGAGTTTTTAAATCCTTTGTGTATCAAGGGTACGCACAGTTTTTCGCAAATTTGAGGCTATATGGTACGGACTGAGAAAACACAGTAAAGAGCTCCGTATAAAAAAAATTTATGGAATCATCAAGGTTATTTCCATTGAAGTATTCTAAAATACCATTTAGTTTGTTATGAAGTAAATGATTCAACTTCAAAAAGTCAGCTTTTTTAAAATTGAATTCATAAACCTTATCGATTGAACTCGAATTTACTATGATCTCTCTGTCCGATTTATACCAAATGCTCAATGGTGGATGGTATTCATCTACAATAGTCAGAGCATGGAAGGCCCTCTTAACAATCACATTGTTACTGTCTGTAGTTTAGACCAGGTCAAGAAGTCTTTCAAGACTATTATAAATACAACTAACTTGTTGTAAGTCAGAACATATATTGTCAACAAATATATGCTCTTGGCGAGTCTTCGAATTTGATGCACAAAAATATGTATCATCGTCATTTTAAGCCATTTTAAGTCAGGCAGATTGAAATCGCCCAACAGTAAAATGTCGTCATTAACGTCAAGTAGATTTATTATATGTATATTCTATGCAATCCGCAAGGCTTGCATAGACTTCTGCACTGCTCTTTGGGGGAACATATGCATTAACACTTTCGGCTGCAATTAAATTAAGCTGGTGCCTGCCAGAGAATCAATTAATTTTTTCATATAAAAATGAAGAGCAGAAATTCCCAGTTTTTTATCATTGCTCTATTTTTTAGGTTGTGTCGAACAAATGACGGGAATTCCAGCCACGACGGGAATTCCTGCATTTAATTTTTTGATTATTTATTTAGTTGTGCTGTGCAAATGGCGGGAATTCCCTAATGACGGACTTTCCCGCATTTGGTTCCTTGAGAGTATATTTAGTTCTCAGAATATAATTGCGGGATTTCATTAATATGGAGGAAATAAACAAAATATTATTTATGTATTTATTAAAATTTATTATAAAAGATGTACATATCTATATATATAAAAAAGGAGCTTATGTTTGTAAGGCCGCAATAGACTCCTAAACTACTCATCCGATTAGCATGAAAATTTGTGTATAGAAGTTTTTTGGTACGGTGCGTGTTTGTGGGCTATCAATTTTGATCCACCTTGAACACCAGAGGGCGCTGTAGTATACATTTTTTATAAAACTGCCTAAAACTCACAAACTGCTTATGCGATTAGAATGAAAAGTGGTATACAGTGGGTTTCATATACGCTGAGTGTTTTGCTGCTATCGTTTTTACCTATCTTGAACACCAGAGGGCGCTGTAGTACAAATTTTTCGCAGAACCACCTAAAACTCCCAAACCGCTCATTCGATTAGAATGAAAATTGGTATATAGTAGTTTCCAGGTACAATGAGTTTTTGACAGTATCTTCTTTGAACCACCTTGGACACCAGATGGTGCTGTAGTACAAATTTTTTACAAAATCGCATATTTTTAGTTGTTTTCTTAGGTTACATATGCAAATATTTACAAAATATAAAATATTTCTTAAATTTAGTAAAACTAAAAAAATTTCCGTTATTTTGACATCAGAAACATGAACATATCTTGAAAACTATGAAAAATTTTACTACAACGATATATTTAATGCAACATCGTTGCTCAATAACGAGAAAAAAACAATCAGAAATTTAATTTTGTGACTTTCGATTGAAATATCTCCACTGCTTTTTTATACATTTTGTTAAATTTTTTTTGTCTTAAAGCTTCATCAAAGTACTATGAAAACCTTATTGCAAAAATACCGTTAGTTGAGTATATATATTTTATATATTTTTTTCAAAAAAGGTCTGAAATTTTGGAGTTTTCCTCAAAAAAGGCTCAAAATTTGTTTTTGCTGTAAAAATAATTTATATTCAAATTCGTAAATTTTCAACTCTATTCACAAATTATAACATTTATAAGCAAAAGTTATTTCAATTTTACGCAAAAATTAAAAACCATTTTTGTGATTCAAAAAACAAGGCTCTACCCTTGATTCTTTTGAAGAAATTTTTTTTCCAATATTGTGGTTTCATATTTTTGAATAAATTTACAAGCTAAAATAATAATTTATTAAAAAAAAATTATCTCAGTATCTCTTACCAATCAAAAGTTATAGCCAATAATCTTTATTCAATATATATATACAAAAAGCAAAATGATGTCTGTGTGTTGGCTGGAAACTTCAAAATTGCTGAGTCGATAGAGCTGAAATTTTGGCAGTAAATTTTTTTCAAGCACAAGATGGTTTTAATTTCTGTCACACCCCCTTTTACCGCCCACAAATCAATAAAAATGCTATATTTCCTACGGTTTTCGTGGATTTGGCTACATATTGGTAATTTAGTTTGTATGCTCACTGTCGGAAACTGTACTAAAACTGGGTAATGTCCATCTACTAGAAAACTGGGATGGGCATTATATAAGAGGGTGTGGCTCCGCCCATACAATTTGTATTATCGAATAGCTTCGAAAGTAAAAGTAGCAATAGTTACATACAAACTCAAAATGGAGTTACTATTTGGTGATCTCCTGCTACTGGGAAACTGTAACGGGCAGTGGAAAATAACAGTGGTGTCAAACTATGAGTCTAAGAAAAGTTTTGAATACACCTATTATGTTCCCATATAGTTGCAGGGTGCAGCAACGCGCGCCGGGAAAAGCTAGTTTATTATAAAAGATAATACATTACTTCTATTTATTTTAAATGATATCTTTCAAAACAACCATCAGGACATAGTGGAGGCTTATGAAAACAAGTTTTGCATTGAAAGCTTGTTTCTTTTCTGGTACCATTTTGAAGACAATATGTGCATCTCTTGTGATAACTTTTGTTCGTACTTGAACCCTGATATTTTAACGGGAAAGGAATTTTTTCTGGGAAGTACTGAATGCTCATATTAATTGAACAGGTTTCGTTTTGTGTTTTTGGTGGACGTCCGCTAGTTGTTACGAAATTAAAAAGATCCTTGCTTTCAGCTACATTTGTTGGTATATTAAGCAAACTTAATATTAAATCATCCCGAAAGTCTAAAAAGGATTTTTTTGGATGAAACCTTTTATAAATATAAAATGAGTTCCACACAGCCATATCCAGGATATGAAATATGACCATTTTATACCAATTCCTGCCATGTTGTCATTATAGGCAGCAACGTCCACTGGTTTCATCTTCTTTTTGCCCCTGCTATTGGTAACTTCGGTAAGACATGGATGATGTGCCGTAGTTATGGACAATACATCGCGTTTGTTTTTCCATTTTGTCACGTAAACATGCCCTGTTCTTCGCCAAATCATTTCTCCTTTTGCCAGTTTTTTATTAATTATACATTTAGGGCTCGGTTTACGATTGGAACGTAAAGTACCTGTGGAGTGAGTTTTGTAACTAAGTAGCGTATGTGACAAATCAACACTGTTGTAATAATTATCCATATATAAATGGTTGAGGTACGAATCCATAAGTTTCAGAACTACAGTTTTTGTTTTCGATCCTGAAGTCTCTTCAATATCTTTTCCTGCATATATTTTAACATTTAAAATGTAGCCATCTTTCATAGTAAGTTCGTAAAACTTTATGCCGTACCTAGCTCGCTTTCCCTTGTTATATTGTTTAAAGGATAATCTTCCTCGAAAAAGCATTAAAGACTCATCTAAAGAAAAATCTTTACCAGGTTTAAAGGCGTTTAGCAATGAAGCAATGGCATTATTTTTCCAACTTTCCTGCGTTGCTATCGTGTTCATATGACGCATGGCAGCTGAAGCATCTCAGAATTTGCTGGAAACGTCTTCCGGACATTACAGCGCCAAATATTGGTTGATAATACAACTTATTCTTTGTAAACATTTTCTTAATCGATGGTTTTCTGTTCTGACCTTGTAGTAAGCATAGGCCCAAAAATTTATGCATTTCATCTTTTGACGTTTCAGGAAAAATTGTTTTAGGACGCTTCCTTGTCGATGGTTTGGGGTCATTATTCTCAAAATTTTTTGCATAAGCATTATGGGAAGAAATCAATAAATCAATCACGTCTTCATTAAATAATTTTTGAAATATTATCAGTGGAGATGTGTCTCTATTTATTTCGCCACGGATGCCCCAAGATTCGTTGAATGTAATAGATGGTATTGGCTGTATATTCTCGTGCCAAATTTCATCACCTTCAGTATTATACTCACGATTACATTCAATATCGGAAGTACATGGACCATCATCCTCCTGACTAAAATCTTCCTGATCACATTCATCGCCTACACTTTCAAGATCGCTATTATCGGCAGAACTGGAATATCCTGAGAATTCTTCTCCATCTGATAATTTTTCGTCTTCTGAACTAATACTTCATCCACCATTTGTTGCAGTTTGTTATTTGCCATATTACAAAAAACTTTACAAAACTGCACCAAAAATTGTTTTTATAAAAAATTGTTTTTCCCGCGTAAATGAGCTTATGAAACTGACTGCCTTCAGAAAATCAATTAATTTTACGTACGTGTATTTCTTATGTGATCAACGCAGGAATTCCCGCCATTTGGTTTTTTTAGGGCGTTTCTACACAAACAAAATAAGGAATTATACCATCACTTTGAATGGCAACTCTCATTATGGGAATTTGTGGAATTGGGTATTTCTTGCTAGTGCTAGTACTTTAGCACTATAGCAACACTAATTCCGTACAATAAAAAAAAAATTTAAGTTCTAACGCTTAAAAAAGTGGATTTGAAATTGTGCGGGAATTCCCGTCATTAGTTTATTTAACGTCAAGGGAATGACGGGAATTCCCGCAGTTCAGCCGAAAGTGTTAATAACATATACATTGGAATTACAATGTAACACCTTAACGCATAAAAGTTCGATATTAGAAGAGCAGGGAATATCAATTAAAGAACTGACGAAGGAATTCCTTACAGCTAAAATGACACCACCACCAACAGCAGAAATATTGTCAGTGTGTCTGTCCCTTCTAAAAACTTGGAAACTATTGTCAAACAATTCCAAGTCAATAATGCTTCCGTTCAGCCATGTTTCTGTTAATGCGATAATATCCTCAGAGAAATTCTGGGACGCCAAAAATATGTCACGTGTTTTAGAACGTAATCCCCTTACATTTTGATAGTAAAAGGATAATCTACTTATTTCTTTTGGGCCTGATGGGCGATTTTATTCGTCCTTCTAGACTTATTTTTAGGCATAAACTCAGAAACGAGGATATTATCGGCCCACATTTTAGAGTTAAGAACAGATGCAAACTCTTCAGCTGCAACCGTTAGAATAAAGGACGCGTGGGAAGGCTTGTTGCCAATTTGTTTGCATGAACAGAATGCATTTTGATTAAATAAAATATTTTGTTTGACAAAGTCAATACATTTTCAGTTGTTGTGTCGGGCTGAAGACGCGAAATGAATAAAAGTTTTCGCCTCGACACTGCCCTTAAATTAATTATTGGGTTATTGGGCTCAGTTGAAATCACATTTCGACTATTAGCCAATGGAGGAGTATAAGAAGGAGGTAAAGAAATAATTGCATTAATGTGTATTAAAGGCATAGCTGAGGGCTGCTTAGCCTGAGGAGGGTTTGAAGACGTACTGCGACGCTTATTATTTTTATTTTTATTCTTCCTCTTCTTTTTAGAAATATTCAGGTCTTCTTCAGACTGAATGTTTGATTGCGTCCCGGAAGAGATTATCTGAGGCAAAGAAGGCGAAATTTTTTCCGGTGAAGAACATTCATCGTAGGCGCTGATACTGGGTGCGGCACTAAATTCGCTAAAAAATGTAACAATTTCCCTAAAATTGTTATTAAGCAAGTTGAGACTTTCACCAAAAAGCTTAATTTTAGAATAAAGCTCATCTGGCGAAAGGGCCATGCACGAAGCATAGTACCAGCAAAGACCAGACCGGACAGACATTAAACGTCTAAACACGATTTGGAAATACCCGCACATCTTGAATGAAACATTCGCTCACATGGGCCAGAACAACTGAACATTGGGTTCAGAATATTCTGGCTTTTGCATAGCTCGTTAAGGGAACAAGCAGCAATATTTTCAATAGAAAAATAATCCATGTTGCAAATTGAGCAGAACGTGCCTAAAGGGTTAAAACTCTGAAGCTATGTATAATATACATATACATATACATTGTATATATGAAGTGAGCATACAGTTAAAAAACAAATACAACACTCAATACGCTTGATAATAGTAAAACACAGCACAAAGAAGAATAAAATTAAAATAAAAAAAAAACACAGTAAGAAAGCAAGCATGCAGACGAAACAAACAAAACAAGAATATTACTTGCACAAACCAAATTAAAATAGTATTAATTAAATATATAAAAGAAACTTTTCAAATTTACCACAATCACAATGTTTTAAATTTTATTTTATAAAAACACTCACAAAATACTGAAATTAAATTAAATATAACACTGAATAGTTACAAACAAAAACAAACAAACGCAATCGTTAAACTTCACAAAACACTTCTAACATCGACTAATAGACGAAGTCAACTGAAATCACAGGATGCTTGCCGTCAGCAACCCTGTCCCTTCCATCGCATTTCTTGGATTGCAGTGATATCAAAAACTTGTATTTTTCTAAGATATCTATCAGTTGAAAAGAGGCACCAACCCAATTAACCCATTTCTTGCCAAAGGGTGCGTTTTCGCATCCAAAAGTTGGGAAATTTTTTAATAAACAATAAAGGTTACTTTAGTTTGATGTTAATGCATAAAAAGAATGTTTGATATTTTAACTTTCGTATTGTAAGTTTGAATTAAGCATTACTTCAACCATACTCTCTTCCCCCTACCAGATAAAAAGATTCCATTTGTGACCTATGTATTTTTAAGAAAATCAAAAAAAAATCCTTAACGAAGAAAAAAATGTCTTACAATTATCTAAATGTGATGAAAATAAATCAAAAAATAATAAATGATTTACTGTGTAACGTAAAGTAAATGTAATTGCGATATATATGCATTACTTTTCGTTGGGTGCGAAAACGCACCCGTGGCGCTTAGCCTGATTTTTCTATTATACTAATGCATACTAACTATTATATAAAATTTAATTGCAAAACTAATTTGCATTTATTGAATTGGGTTTTGCTTGTTAGTGCTAATATTTTAGTACTTTACCATGTAGTGTACTCTTAAAGTCACTATAAACATTGTTAAATTAACGCAATTGTTTTTCCCACATTCTTTTTTACTGTGAACAAATTTAAGGCAAAAACAATAAAATAAATATTATTTATAATTGAGTCAAAGATCCCAAAAATATTAATGAAAATTTAAAGTAAACATTTTTACCATATTTACAACCAATAGTATCAAATTCATAAATGCATTTTCTCACCCCTTCGCTTGTGAGAAAATGCACACACCGCATAAGCGTGAAGCCAGCAGCGTTAGCATAACTGCTAGCATCAGCTTACAATAGCTGTGTACAAATAAGTACAACAACAACAAGCATTAGGCTGCACTCGTGCCAACGACACTTTCAATATCAAGGTTGAAACATATATTTATTAATTAATGCCAATGATTGAAAATTAAAAATATCTTTTTGAGGGGAAATGTGCATAATGATCAAATCAAAGAATTTGATTGGTTTTCTTTAATTTAAAATTTAATAAGCTGGAAAAATAGGAGGAGTATTGGAAATAGGGTTATTTTAGTTTTAAGAAAATACTGTTAAAAATTAGATATAAGGAAAATGAATTGAGAAATAAAGAGGTTATCTTTTTGACAAGAAACTAAAAACAAGCGGCTCTTTAGCCTTATAGTTATTATTTTTTTTTGAAGACTTAAACTGCGGCTCTCTAGTCTAAGTCAAAGCAAACATTTATGAACACTGCGGCTCATAAGCCATATCAATATTTGGCGTGACACGCTTTCTAATATGTCAACATACACAACACGATAAAACCGTACAGATAGATCCTGCAATACCATAAGTCCTTCCATGGCGATCCTGCCCACATACGAACCAGAAATTTAAAAAAAAAAATTTATAGAAACAAACAAAAAAAATAAATATATTTCAAAATTTAAACCATCAAAAATTCCATCAAAACCATCAAAATTTCCATGACGACTCAAGAAGAAATAGACAACATCTTTAAGAAATGGGATAATTACCAATTTCCCATTGTGGAAGAATACATACCGGAAGGTACACATGAAGACACACCAATATACCAACCAACACCGAAATCTGCTGGACCAAAACCGATCTCCATCGAAGAATACCAAAGGAGACAACAAACTAAAATATCGATAGCAAAAGACACAAAAACAAAGATAAGAAGACCAAGAGGAGGCCGAAAGGTAAAAGCACGCCAACAACTAGCGGAATTACATAGAAGTTTAGTCATAACTAAAGATAAAAACTTGAAATCAGAATTATATAAAAAATACAAATAGAAAATAAAAAATTACATAATTAAATTATATTTTAACTAATATTAATTTGTTATTTTTTTCTATGATACCAAATATAACTATTTTATATAAATATATTACAATGTTCGATAAAAAGGAGAAAGAACATATTGTAATTAATGAAAATATATAAAATAATATTAATTCTACGATAACCAAAAATGAAATTATTTAAATTTTAAGTAAAGTAATAATAACTGTTATAATTTTAGTCATTATAATATATACATGTTTTAAGATTAGCCAATACCATAAAAAAATACGTTAGAAAACATGTAGTAAGCGCTACAGTTGAATAACTCATTATATTAGGTAATATTAATAACTTTTTAATAACTTTTTCTTCTAAATAAAAAAAATGTTAAAGCGTGGTGTAATAAGTAAATACCAAGGATGTTTTGGAATCCTTTTTAATAAATGTTGTAAAGAATGCATCACAAAGATTATTGATATTGGAAAAATTATATACATATCATATTTTGGAAACGCATGGCATTATAATTGTTTTAAGTGCCATGGATGTAAAAAAGTCATGAGAAATTTAATATTTAAAGAATTTAACGCAAACATATATTGTGAAAACTGTTCATATTATACTAATTAAATATATTGATGAAAGAATTAAGAGAAATTTTTGATCAGGTACTAAAAATAAAACAGAATATAAAAAAATCTTCAAACAGAAAATATACGAAAGAAACGATTGACATAAAGTTTAAAAACCTAAACCAATATAAAAAGCATTTTGAAAACATTGCTACAAAATTAAATAAACTCGAAGCATATGAGTTAACCACACAATTCAATTTATTGTTGAAAGAAACAGAAAATCTATTGTCGAATCACTTGGTAGAAAAACAAAAACTAAGCATGTCTGAATTAAATCTAGAACTCGTTTTGAAAACAATTCCAATTTTCACAGGAAACTATAGAGAATTAGATGCTTTTCTATCAATAGTTGAAATTATTAATAACACATACACTGCTGAGAGCCAAAAACAATTAATAAACATAGTAATAAATGTGAAACTTAATTCAAACGTAAAAACAATTTTAGGTTATACTGCAAATATAGACACATATCGTCGTTCGCAAATTATTGTGTTCTATATGACAAAAATGTTTTTTTGGTAAATCAAGTTTAAAGTTTAGTAAAAAACTGAACCGAAAAATCTGCCGCGATTTTCTTACCAATGAAAGTTCAAGAGTTTGTGGTTTTTTCTGTCAAAAAAAATGTTCATCCTTGGAAGCGTTTTTTAGAGTAAGATGCGTTTAAAAAAAAATAATTTGTTCTATATGCACTTATTTACGAAACTATTCTTGTTTTATAGCATATAGAACAAAATGTAATATGTATTGGAGAAATGAAAAGCAATGTGATTTCACTCAATAAAAACTTTATTTCATACATATATTATAATTTTAACTTAATTTTAAACTTAATCTTATACATATGTTCTTATGAGTCCACTTAATCAATACCTGTTAATTTCTTAAAAGTTAAGTTTCGACTACAAAATCAAGTAAAAAATTAACCAAATTTATTTGACTTCGATTCCACGAAGTTCATGCTTGATTTACGGAGATTTTTTAATTGAAGCAAGTTTGTTAAAAAAACGAAGACAAAAAGTTGTACCTATATTTTAAATTGTATTAAACAAATTATTAAGGGTATTCACGGGTTGATGCGAAACACAGTTGCGACGATGCGAAAATGCAAGATTGCGAATTTTTGCTTCATTCCAACAACAAACACATTAGAAGCAATTTTGGGACTCTTCTTAAATTACGCACTGCTCAAACCTATAGCGAAAGCGCACAAACAGTGATGCGAAACAGATGATTCATGTTATGGGTGTTTTCAAGCATAGTTGCTATCTGGGTAAAACTTAAAAAAGGCTAAGTTTGTACGTTGAGGTGGCAATATATTTCTTTCCGCTATCGTAAAGTTACAATATTGATGTTCACGCGTTAGTGCGAAAAATATGTTGCATTTTCGCATTCTTGCAATTCGCATCAACCCGTGAATACTCCTATTGTAGTATGCCACTGCATCAAGTGATAAAAAGTTGTATAAACTTTTCACATCATTTACTTTCTCCAATGATATCTTCTTATCTATTGCTTATCCATTCTTATTCTTAGTACATATTAAGCTTTTTTTAAACGTTGTTGTAAAATTTAACTTCTAACCTTATGTTATTTATGATGGGTATTTTCTTTTCGTTTTTGTTTCATTTTATTTACCAACTGCAATCTAAAGCGAGATTTTTTCTTTTTTGTTTCATTTCATTTGCCAAGTGCAATGTGAAGCTAAGAAAAAAAACCTGAAAAAAACAAAAAAAAAGCAAAATACAAAGACCTCCAAATAATAACTTTAATAACTTTATTTAGACTTGCATATAGAACAAAATAAAAAAATATTTTTTTTACTTAGTATTTTTGCTTCGTTTTTGTTCTATATGCACGATTTTTTGCATATAGAACACAATAGGTTACGAAGCTTAACACAACAGTGTTGTATAGCACAAAGTCGATATCTCATATTTCGAAAACTATAAAAGATAAAAGCAAACTGATGACACAGATCGATAGATCTCGAAAAATTTGCCTATATACCAGTTTTATCTCCATTTTTTCAATTTTGTGATATAGAACACAATAATTTACGAACGACGATATGCAAAACTTAGAACAGCATTAACCACTAATTACAAAAGTAATTTAACAACTGCTCAAATTCACACACAACTTTCCACACTACCGTAACGAAATGGTACAGTGTTAATTTTTAAAGAAAATTTACTAAATTTGACATCTGAACTTAACAACTTGCAAATCAAAGAATTGACATCTGAAGCTAGTGATCAACAAAGAGATCTAGTCATGAAAATGAATGAATCCTATGCTTTGACAATTTTTAAAAATGGTCTTAATGACGATTTAAAGAATACAATATTTGCATCTCAACCAAAATCACTAACTGAAGCGACAAACTTAGCCTTAGAACTGGAGAAAAATATGAAGACAAGCAACCATTTAATGTTTTTTAGGACAAACAACAATTCATACTACAGACAACAGAATCTAAATACAAACAATTCATATAGAACACAGCAAAACAACAGAAATAACTACAACACTATACAGCAAAATAACAGAAATAACAACACACACTTCATGCAACGAACAACTTACACAAATAACAAACAAAACCAGCATAATTGCAATAACCACAACAGATATAATAATTCCAACAATAATAGAACAAATTTTAATAACAATAACGGAATCAGACGTTATGATTATCACAACGATAATAGAAATCAAAACACACAGAGACGCAATTTCAATACCAATAGAAATTTCAACAACAACCGAATGTATGCCATAAACGACAATACACCGGGAAACGACGAGCGCTCGGAGATCACGAGAGAAGATTATCCGCAACAGCAAAACTAAATATATATAACATATCGGATAACACAACTAATTACATTACATATTGTAAAATGTAGTGATTCAAAGATAAATTTAAAATTCTTAATTGATACAGGTGCGGATATTTCAAGCTGCAAAATTGAAAACATAAATGATGATACAGAATTAATGATGGGAAAACATGTAAACTAACAGGTATAACGGACGAAGAAACTTTTACATTAGGTTCAATAAAACTGGGAATAGATTTCCAAAATTATATTGTTCATCAAACTTTTCAAGCAGTAGATAATGATTTTCCTATACACACTGACAGTATATTAGGTAGAGACTTTTTATCCAAATATATGTGCAAAATTGATTATGAAACACAAACTTTAACAATAATATTAGGAAATATCGACATAGTTACACCATTGTACTTCAATAAAAACGCGTATGACGTAAGTCGTATACCCCCAAGAACAGAAATAATTCAACCTATCTACTTAGAATTAAACGAGGATAGTGTTATATTAAACGAGGAAATTCAACCGGGCGTATTTTTGGCAAATGTAATAATACCAGGTAATGGAAAACGTTAAAATACTAAATTCCAATGAGGTAGAAGTAAAAATTCATAAGCTATCACCAAAAAAAAATTCACTCATAACAATAAAACAAATGATCAAAGATTCGAAAAAGTAATAAAGGAACTAAATATAGAACGCAATAATCCATTAACTAATATATTTATAAAGTATCAACACATATTCCATTTAGAAAATGAACAACTATTTATAATTTTTATACACAAAAACTTTCATCAGTAGACAATACACCTACTTACATTAAAAATTACAGATTGCCCCATGTACATAACACGGAAATTCGAAATCAAGTAGAAAAACTATTACAAAATGATATAATTGAACCATCAGTAAGCCCATACAATTCACCTTTACTTCTTGTACCGAAGAAAAGCAGTGACGACAATAAAAAATGGCGCTTAGTAGTCGATTATAGAAAATTAAATGACAAAATAGTGAACGACAAATTTCCCTTGACTAGAATAGAAGATGTTTTAGACAAACTAGGCAGAGCAAAGTATTTTTCTACACTCGACATGACGAGTTCATTTCATCAAATTCCTTTAGACAAAAATTCAAGACCGTTAACAGCTTTTTCGACAAATGATGGACACTTCCAATTCAAAAGACTACCATTTGGATTAAAAATATCCTCAAACAGTTTTCAACGAATGCTGACTCTAGCACTGACAGGATTGAACTCGGAAGCATTTCTATATGTAGACGACATAATAGTTTTTGGATGTAGCCTCCAACACCATAATAGCAATCTAGTAAAAGTTTTTGAAAAGCTATCAAAATGTAATCTCAAATTAAACGCAAGCAAGTGCAAATTTTTAAGACCGGAAGTAGTTTACTTAGGACATTTAATCACACAAAACGGCATAAAGACTGACTTAAATCTTTATCTCGATAAATTCTTTAAATCGATAAAATCTTGCACACAGTCATCCTTCGTAAGCTAAAAACTTTCGGCTTTCAACCCCCGTTAATTGCTTGGATCAAATCTTACCTTGAAGAACGTCGATATAATGTCATCTTTAGTTTTTCAAAATCCGAGTTTTTTACAGCAACTTCTGGCGTCCCTCAAGGCAGCCACCTTGGTCCTTTGTTATTCGTCTTAACAATATCCGATGTCGATGAGGTCATCAAATACTCAAATCTTTCTGTTTATGCTGATGACATGAAAATCTATCAACGCATACATACTAATACTGACTCAACCCGCCTTCAAGATGATCTAATCAGTTTTTCTACTTGGTGCCAAAAAAACTTCCTGGAACTCAACATCAACAAATGCCAAGCTATGACATACTCGCGTAAGAGACCCCAATCTCCATCGCGAACTTATTACATATTTGGCGAGCCGATTCCCTTAGTCAGTTCTTTGCGAGACTTGGGTATAATTTGCGATAAAGAACTTAATTTTCGATCCCATATCGATAATATCATTAGTAGAGCCAACTCTACTCTTGGTTTTGTAAAACATTGGTCCAGGGAATTCTCTAACCCATATGTTACAAAATCTCTCTACCTAACCTTTGTGAGGCCGATACTCGAATATGCTAGCCAATTTTGGTCACCGCTCTATGTTTCTCAATCGTTGCGTATTGAAGCTGTACAGCGTAGATTCCTTCGATTTGCGTTACGCGGCCTCCCTGGTTCCGACAGTTTCAATCTACCTCCTTATGCTGATCGTTTGATGTTGATTAACATGCAATCTCTTGAAAAACGCAGGGTGGTTGCCGATGTCCTCTTCATCCATCAACTACTAGACGGCACCATTAACTGCCCTACACTGCTCCAATTGATATCCCTTAATACCAACCCACGCTACCTAAGGTCTGTACCTCTCTTCCACCTCAATTTTCATCGCACCATCTATGGATGTGGTGAACCTATAACTAGGATGCTTCGTCTGACCAACAATTTGATCAATGAATTCGACTTCCATCTCAGCAGATCCGAACTCCGAAATATCCTTCTTAACTCAAACCCCCTTCCTCCCTCTTAAATAAATTGTGATATCTTTTTCTCATACGTCTTGTGGGCAGACTATAGCCCACGTAAATGTAAATTCCCTACCTTACAAATAAAAAAAAAAAAAAAAAAAAAAAAAAAAACAAAAAAAAAAAAAAAAACCCTAGGATTAAGAAATTAATGTTAAGTAAAGAGTGATTTTTTAAGTGCCTGATAACTTTTTTTTAAAAAAAAACGCATAAAATTTGCAAAATCTCATCGGTTCTTTATTTGAAACGTTAGATTGGTCCATGACATTTACTTTTTGAAGATAATTTCATTTAAATGTTGACCGCGGCTGCGTCTTAGGTGGTCCATTCGGAAAGTCCAATTTTGGGCAACTTTTTCGAGCATTTCGGCCGGAATAGCCCGAATTTCTTCGGAAATGTTGTCTTCCAAAGCTGGAATAGTTGCTGGCTTATTTCTGTAGACTTTAGACTTGACGTAGCCCCACAAAAAATAGTCTAAAGGCGTCAAATCGCATGATCTTGGTGGCCAACTTACCGGTCCATTTCTTGAGATTAATTGTTCTCCGAAGTTTTCCCTCAAAATGGCCATAGAATCGCGAGATGTGTGGCATGTAGCGCCATCTTGTTGAAACCACATGTCAACCAAGTTCAGTTCTTCCATTTTTGGCAACAAAAAGTTTGTTAGCATCGAACGATAGCGATCACCATTCACCGTAACGTTGCGTCCAACAGCATCTTTGAAAAAATACGGTCCAATGATTCCACCAGCGTACAAACCACACCAAACAGTGCATTTTTCGGGATGCATGGCCAGTTCTTGAACGGCTTCTGGTTGCTCTTCACTCCAAATGCGGCAATTTTGCTTATTTACGTAGCCATTCAACCAGAAATGAGCCTCATCGCTGAACAAAATTTGTCGATAAAAAAGCGGATTTTCTGCCAACTTTTCTAGGGCCCATTCACTGAAAATTCGACGTTGTGGCAGATCGTTCGGCTTCAGTTCTTGCACGAGCTGTATTTTATACGGTTTTACACCAAGATCTTTGCGTAAAACCTTCCATGTGGTCGAATAACACAAACCCAATTGCTGCGAACGGCGACGAATCGACATTTCACGGTCTTCAGCAACACTCTCAGAAACAGACGCAATATTCTCTTCTGTACGCACTGTACGCATTCGTGTGGTTGGTTTAATGTCCAATAAAGTAAACTGAGTGCGAAACTTGGTCACAATCGCATTAATTGTTTGCTCACTTGGTCGATTATGTAGACCATAAATCGGACGTAAAGCGCGAAACACATTTCGAACCGAACACTGATTTTGGTAATAAAATTCAATGATTTGCAAGCGTTGCTCGTTAGTAAGTCTATTCATGATGAAATGTCAAAGCATACTGAGCATCTTTCTCTTTGACACCATGTCTGAAATCCCACGTGATCTGTCAAATACTAATGCATGAAAATCATAACCTCAAAAAAATCACCCTTTATCTGCTTGTATTAAGCTCATAATAAATAAATAAATAAATTAAAGACTTAAGACTTAAAGACTTATCAAAGACTTTGCGATGATAGCACAATGTTTAAATACACTACTTAAGAAAAATCAAATTTTTACTTGGACAGAACAATGTCAGACCGCTTTTGAAACATTAAAACAGAAATTAATAGAACCACCAATTTTGCAATATCCTGACTTTTCAAAGCCTTTTATTCTAACAACAGACGCCTCAAATTTTGCGTTAGGAGCAATATTGTCTCAAGGAGAGATAGGACAAGATTTACCCATATCATACGCTAGCAAAACTCTACAGAAACATGACATTAATAAACCTATAATAGAGAAAGAACTTCTAGCCATCCATTGGGGAATCAACTTTTTCAAACCATATTTATATGGACAAAAATTCATAATTGTTACAGATCACAGACCTTTAGTTTCATTATTTAGTAACAAAAATCCATCATCAAAAATGACCAGAATTAGACTAGATTTATCTGACTATAATTTTACAATAGTATATAAACAAGGAAAAATAAATACTAATGCCGATGCATTATCACGAATAAAGATAGATTCGGATATTTTAAAAAACATGATACCAACTGACGAATCGAGCACAAAAAAACAAGCCATGGTAATAACAAGGGGTGATAAAAAGAGGCAAGAAAAACTTGCAGTAGATAAATGCACATCTCAACCGGAGTCTGATCAACTCTATATATGTGATTGCACATCCACTAGTGATATTAAAAACATACGTAAATTGAAATTCGAATTAAAAAATTATTATATAAATAACAATGATAATACTAGTATTGAAATTATTAATGATATTGTGCACGTGCGATGTAGCGATAGATCGGCGAATCCAGATTTGACCCCGATGAAGCCATCATCAAGAATAAATAAAGAAAATAAATATATGCATGCAAGATCTAATTATAATTCAGCGACTCTAGAGCCGATTCTGAAGAAATTAGTATCTAAAATGAATAAATTAAATATAAAAGAACTAGCGCTAGATGAAGAAGATAAGATATTTGAAATCATGCATAAGAATGAATTTAAAAAAATATATAATAAGCTGCAGCAAAAAGTTAATAAAAATTATAATGAATCACTAAAAATTTTAATATTCAAACCCCCGAAAAGAACAACTAGTAAATCCATGCAAAAAAAATTAATTAAAGAATTCCATGACTCACCGCAAGCAGGTCATATAGGTATTAGAAAAACAATTCTGAAGTTAAAACAACGCTATGTTTGGAAACATATGCGACAAATGGTAAAAAATTAAATCAATAAATGTGAATATTGCGCTCGAAACAAACAGACAAGACATATTAAAGAGAAAATTACCATAACAGACACACCGACAACTAGTTTTGAGAAGATTTCAATAGATACGGTAGGACCACTTAGAATTTCAAACGGTTACCGTTACATTTTAACAATGCAATGTGATCTTACGAAATCTATTATTGCACATCCTATTGAAACCAAAGACGCGAAGACTATCGCAAAAACACTCGTAGAACAATTGATTCTTAAATTTGAAAATTTCAAAACGTTGAAATCAGACAGAGGAACAGAGTTTACAAATGATCTTATGAAAAACGTATGCAACTTGTTGAAGATAGAACAAATTTTCTCAGCACCTTATCATCACGAAACAATAGGAGCACTTGAAAGAAACCATAGGGTTTTAAATGAGTACCTTCTTTCCTTCACAGATGACGGGGAATGGGACAAATGGATTCCGTACTACACATTTGCATACAACACAACTCCACATGTAGACACCTGTTATTCTCCTTATGAATTTTTTTTTGAAAAATTACCAACTCTGCCAAATGATGTAACAAAGGATAACTGTAAAATTTATAACATAGACGAATATGCTAACGAATTAAAAATAAGATTAAAAATATCTATTGAAAAAGCCAAAAATTTGATAAATATAACAAAACAAAAAAGAAAACTTAGTTATGATAAAAATGTAAATATATCTGACTTACAAGAAGGCGATTTAGTCTTAATTAAATTAGAAAGTAGAAAGAAATCCCAAAGCCCATATCACGGACCTTATAAAATAGTAAAAAGAGAAGGCGTGAATTCAATTATAGAAATAAATAATAAGAACAAGAAATTTCACAATAACATGCTAAAAAATTTACAAACAATTAAACATATATGTATTTAATTAAATAGATTTAAGTCAAATAAAAAAACAGTATAGAAGAAACATTAATTATAAATATACAGATAGCAAATAAAATAAATATTAATTTAAGTACACAACTTAATTACACTTAATAAGATATTTCAAAATACATAACTATAAAATATTAGCAATAAAATAATATTATACTCTCTCTTTAAGGGGAGCAACGCAGCCAGAGGACTAAAAAAAGGTCATGTTTGTGAATTTTTTTAAGGAAACCTATGGGATATTTTTAAATGAGGGTTTTTATACCTAAAAATATACACATTCAAGAGTATTTTTAGTTTTTTTTTTTATTAAAAAAAATTTAATATTAAGGTCGATACAGCAGTTTTTGTAGAGCGCTCTGAAAAAAAGGTGAAATGCGGTGACCAAGATTGCTCCTCCTTAATTCATCTGAAACAAAAAAATGAAATATACTATTAAAGTAGATACTTAAAACTCGTACTTGTCATAGCCGTTTTTGAAAATATTGATTTTTCACAAAATGGCGGACTTTCGAACGTAAAAAAACGATTTTCGACCAAAAATTCGTCATAGTTTTGCCTATAAAAAATGAACGAATCTAAAAAAAAAAAATCCTATGACAAGTACGAGATTATTATGTGTACAATAAACCTGCGAAAAAATCAAAACGATCGGTTCACTGAGCTTCGAGAAATCTTGGTCACCGACTTTGAAAACATGGTTTCGAGAAAAACGCGTTTGAAAATAAGCGCCAGCACTGCGCGCTCTAGAAGGCGGTTCACTCAGTAGGCTATAACTTTGTTATTTTTTGAGATATTGACTTGAAATTTTCACCACATATTCTTGAGACTTAAGGCTTTAAGAAAATGCAAAAAAAATTTTTGAAAAAAAGAAAAGTTCTGACTGCGTATCTCCCCTTAAATGGCCAAATATGAAACATTGTACAAAATATACTACATATCTATACTCTATACTATTATATAAAAGAGTCCTCACGTATGTTCGGCTGCGAAAAGCTTGAGAATGGCAGGCGCTATTTCAAAATTTCTTTTTCTCTAGGATAGCTATCGTGCCCAATTGAGACATGGGCCATATAAATTTGATAACCATTATTTAAATAATTAATTAAAATTCAAAGAGAATAACCATACAATTTCTTTATTCTTATTCTCAGAGAGAAAAACTTTTCTCATTAAAGCTCTGTGCAACTCAAAAAAGGTTGTGCCCATGGTAGAATTATAAGGCCGACTCGGAGAAGAATGAAGTGGAAAGCAGCGAAAAAGGGGGCTAGTTGTCAAAATCAGCTGTTTATATCGAGTTTCTTTATGTTCATGTTTCGCAGTTGATTTTAGGTTAAACTTTTTACAAACTTTTTTTCAAATTTAATACTTCCGCGGCATTTTATAGATTTATTTACAATGTTTTTACAATATTTCCACTAAAATTAACACAAACTTAACACACGTGTCCGCACTATTTACAAATTGAAAACATGATATTACTTTTTTCATTTGACATCTCCACCAACTTCGTCATTTTGACAACTACCCAACCTTTTCACTATCCACTCTTCGTTGACGCGTGAGGGCACTGAGCGACTCGGCCGTACCTTATAATTCTACCATGGTTGTGCCCAAAACTAATAAGGTAGAACATATATATATGTAGTACTTCTGTATTCCAACTCCGAAATCGAAGAGAGACAGCCATAACAACATAAGATGTTGTTGTTGTGTTAGTATATTTGAATATATGAAAATTACTTCACACAAAAAAAAATGTCAAATCGTCACAGGGGCGGTTGTTATAAAAACGTTTACCCCAAACATATAAGAAAACAAATCATATATATTTTGCCTAAATCACAGTAAGTACCATTATAAAACAATTATAATAACGCCTGAAATATGATTAAATTTAAACAAACAAAATTTTAATCAAAAAATTCAATCAACAAAAATCTCTACTTAAATTATTGACAATGGAAGCACCGCTCCTGAGTATTTTTATTTTGAAATTTTATTTCCACTATATATTTTCTCGCTCATATAACAATATTCAGCACTCTAATGTTGGCGAATATATGAGATAGAACATGGTACAATGAAAACAAGGTAGAAGCACTTCAGAGAGGCAGACTGCCGCAACTGTCAAAACGAAATTGACTGCCTATAGAAAATCTGAAAACGATTATTTTTTTATTTTTTTTTTCATTTTCATTTTCAAATTACAATTGAAAGACAATTTTGGCTATGAGAACGAGAGCGCAGTCCGAAATGCGTCTACCTCTGTTATTCTACCATGAGATAGAACAATATGTCAAAAAGCTCTAAAATTCAAATAAAATTCAACAACCCAGCGGGAAAATGAGAATTGATTCTAAAAAAAATAGTAAATGTAATGAATTCTTTTGCTTATATTTTAGAACGTATTCCAAAGAACATATAAATTTAAATCAAAACCTATGAATTGGAATCTATCAAGCAAAAATTTATTGATTTGTTTTTATTCCAACCATAATCGATCCAAAATGACCGATATGACCCATATAATAATTTCTGCTATAGAAAATGTTTTTAGATTCCTTACTTGCTTTTTTGGTAAGTGAAAAACGAATTGATTCTAAGAAAAATGCTGGTATAAATGAGAAAAGCATCAATCTGTTTTGATTTTTTTTTCTTATTTCCGAAAATTAATACTTCTTATTTAAAAGAATCATATATGTAATACTTCTATATTGGCAGTACACTCAAGGTACATTCGCCAACATTAGAGTGCAGATATATTATTATATGAGCGAGAAAATATATAAACAATGTACCCGAAATTTAATTTTATAATAGAAAAAAACATGAGCGGTGCTTTCATTGTCAAAAATTTCATGTAAAATATTTGCTTTCATTGTCAAAAATTTCATTTAAAATTTTTGTTGCTTTAATTTTTATGGTTTAAATTTGGTTGCTTGAATTTTTCTTTTTAAAATTTAAGCATATTTCACGCGTTGGTTTTATAATTGTTTTATAATGGTGCGTACCTTTGATTTATGCAAAACAAATATGTATGATTTGTTTTGTTTTATGTTTGGGGTAGACATTTTTCTTAACAACCGCCCCTGTGACGTATAGTAGTAGTATATTCAAATATACTAATACAATCAACAAAATCTTATGTAGGCTATCTCTCTTTGATTTCGTAGTTGATATTCATTGAAAATTTAGGTTGCTTCCAATATAGAAGTATTACATATATGAAAAGAATCCATTTAAAAAGTGAATAAAAGAATAAATTTCTGTAGCGATTCAACTTGAAGCGAGAAAGAATGTACGTACTATTTTTTGTAGGACATCAGCATGTTAAAAATAATCAATTCTAGAATCTATACTGGAGAAAAGAATTGATTCTTTTTTCATATACAATTCCCGGTGGGGTGTTAAAAATAATCAATTTTAGAATCTATATTGGAGAAGAGATTTGATTCTTTTTTCATACACAATTTCTTCTTTTGGATCGGTGGGAAGATCCACAAAAAAAAAAAAACGATAGCAACATGTATTGTGTGCGGTACCAATGCTGCCACCTTTTTGAATCTAAAAATACTGCCACTTTTATAAAAGCATCGACAAAAATTCCGTGTCGATGTTTTGTAGAAATGTTTTGATGAAATGTTTCAGCTTAAACGAAAGATATATTTAAATTTAAAATAACAATTCTCTAAGGCCGTCATATATTTTTCTTACTTCAGACCTGATATTTTTACGTATACACTTTTTAGATTTTTATATAGTCACAGTGCTAGGAAAAGTGAACCAATGCATGAAAAAAAATTATCAGAAAGATACAGAAAGTTTATTACTTTACTTATTTTTTATTACTTTAGTTAGCTGGTTACTTTATTTGGATGGAACTACTAAGTCGCTCCAACACAAATATACAATTTTACCGAAATTCTAACGGCTGTATTCATAAAAAATTATAAACCTCTTAAACAAAGCCTTCATAAGAAAAAAATCGAAAAAAAAATTGAAAAACATTTTTATTAACGTTCAACAGCGTACAAAATTTTCTTTTCAATTTCTTTTAAATGCTTGATAAATGAGAGAATTTTAAAAATGGTTGAAACGTTCAATAAACGTTCGATAAAGCATTTTAAAAATTTGTTTGTTCTCATCTGAGCACAACAAATATTGTCAAAAATGTATAAAATTATTTCAAACTGTATCAAAAAAAAACAAAATGTAAAAAAGTGTTTGAAAATGTTTGTTTATAAATTAGAGGATTTTTAAAAATTGCTGAAATGTGCTGTAAACCTCTTATAAAGCAATTTTTAAATTATTTGCTCTCAGTTGAGCACAAATACAAAAATATTTAAAAAATTTGGAAAATATGTCAAAAAAATTCAAACTATATAAAAAATGTCCAAAAAAAGAAAATAAAAACAAGAAAATTTGTCAAAGATTTCAAAATATTAATAAAAAAATATAATAAAATGACAATTATTTCAGTGCAGAGGGTAGCTTAGAAAAGCTTTTAATTTTTAAATAACAAAATGTTGACGAAATTGCGACAAATAAATAAGAAGTCACTGAATTTATCTAATACACAAACCATTATTTACACTCTTCCCACTTCAATAAAATACGGCTGTTAAATTTTAAGATTTAAAGTTTTTAATGATATTTAATATTTTTATCGCCGGCGAAGCAGCGGGTTTTGCTAGTAAGCATATATTTTTCCAACCTCCACAATCTTAAAAATTAATCTTCAGGGATAAATTTTCGCTTAAGGGTAAGGGTGTAGTGTACTCTTAAAGTCACTATAAACATTGTTAAATCAACGCAATTGTTTTTCCCACATTCTTTTTACTGTTAACAAATTTAAGGCAAAAACAATAAAATCAATATTATTTATAATCGAGTCAAAGATCCCAAAAATATTCATGAAAATTTAACGTAAACATTTTTACCATATTTACAAGCAATAGTATCAAATTCATAAATGCATTTTCTCACCCCTTCGCTTGTACAGCCACACACCGCATAAGCGTGAAGCCAGCAGCGTTAGCATAACTGCTAGCATCAGCTTACAATAGCTGTGTACAAATAAGTACAACAACAACAAGCATTAGGCTGCACTCGTGCCAACGACACTTTCAATATCAAGGTTGAAACATATATTTATTAATTAATGCCAATGATTGAAAATTAAAAATATCTTTTTGAGGGGAAATGTGCATAATGATCAAATCAAAGAATTTGATTGGTTTTCTTTAATTTAAAATTTAATAAGCTGGAAAAATAGGAGGAGTATTGGAAATAGGGTTATTTTAGTTTTAAGAAAATACTGTTAAAAATTAGATATAAGGAAAATGAATTGAGAAATAAAGAGGTTATCTTTTTGACAAGAAACTAAAAACAAGCGGCTCTTTAGCCTTATAGTTATTATTTTTTTTTGAAGACTTAAACTGCGGCTCTCTAGTCTAAGTCAAAGCAAACATTTATGAACACTGCGGCTCATAAGCCATATCAATATTTGGCGTGACACGCTTTCTAATATGTCAACATACACAACACGATAAAACCGTACAGATAGATCCTGCAATACCAGAAGTCCTTACAACCAACACTTTAATGCGTGGAAATTACACTGTCTTGCATGTAAAGAGAAAAATATAAAATCAATGCCACAGCTTGATTTCAGATCGGAAATAGCCAGAAATCTAATATTAGCGGATGATAAACAACCTGAGTCAGATGATAATGTGGAGGAGCTCAGCGATGAAGAAGATTTTTGACCATCAACATTGCCACGCATCAATGTCCCTGAGCATGTAATTTTTAATGCATCAAAACGACTAAAATATAAAAAATGTAAATCAAACATTGTTTTTCATTGTAAAAACAGTGTCCTAAATGTTTTAGTGCTTGGCATAACATATGAACTTTTTTGTTATGTTTTTTTTTTTTTTGTTAAATAAAAGCATAACCATCACGCAAATTTTGATTTTTCATATATTTATGTATATTATTCCCAAATAAAGTTCTTGTGCATCTTAGTTGCCACGGGTGCGTTTTCGCACCCTGCTGCTCCAGGTGAACGGAAAAGCGGAAAAATTTTTTGACCATTTCAGATCCATTTTGGGGAACCTACAACCTAGCCATTATAAGGATTTCACCGGGAAAGAAATGTGCTTGTCTTGGCCAGAAATGGGTTAAATCGTTGTCAGTTTTTCGTTTGCGGAAGTCGTCATCAGACTTGGGGATAGTTTTAATCTTTATTCTTTTGCGTTTCATTGAAATAGTTTTTTACGCGGTGGGCTTCAAACCCGACGCACAACCCTTTTAAGTCAGGTAACCCGCTGCTCAGATTAGCCGTCAAACTAACGGTTGCCAGTTTACCGTTTCTAGAGGACACCACGTAGAGGTTTGAGTCGACATGATACGATTTCGACATGGATAATGCTGGCCTCGCCAGGTTGAGACAGTCAGACACGTTGCCATGTGAATATCGCCCCCCTGACCCCCACGCGTTGCCTTGTGAGGATCGTCCTCTTTTGTATCCATTTTTATTTATTAGCCGTGTTTTGTTCGTACTGGTTTAACGAAAAATGTTCTAAATTACATGCAGAACACTAACAAAAAGATGAACCTGGTCAGTAGCTGGACAATCTTGTTACACTTTTTTTTTGTTCCGCTACGGCTCCTTAGATGTCATTTTTTATTTTTGTTTTCATTGGTTTATAATCACCCTTTGCTGTCAAAGGAGAAAGCTGTGCTTATTTCTTTGCAATAAATAAATAAAAATGGATGCAAAAGAGTTGTAAGTTTATTGCACCAAGCGGCCAATGCCCCAATGACCCAAGCGGTCAGCAGCAAAACTAAAAAAGTTTAACTTATGCGATCTACTCGTTCATCAGGTTAAACCAGAACGAATAAAACACGGCTATTTATTCCAAAGAAATAAGCACAGCTGTTTCCTTTGATAGCGAAGGGCGACTATAAATCAATGAAAACAAAAATAAACAACGACATCTATGGAGCCGTAGCCAGACGAAAAAAGTTTAGCAAGATGATCCAGCTACTGATATCTATTCATTTTTTAAGGCAAGTGATTATTATGTAGCAGAGAACTATCAATAGCCACATTAATTATGCATAAATTTGTTTTGGTTTCAATTGTAAATGTAAAGTTTTATATCAGATGTGTTAAAAAAGTAACGGGAATTTTTAAATTCGTGGCAGTGTTAGTCCAATTGCTATGATTTTTTAGTTGTTGTGTTGGCAAGGTATCTAGAAAGTATTTGTTCGCTTTCAACCTTATTAGTTATTTACTTTTTCACTGTTGAAAGAATGAGCTATTTCATTTGCATTCAATTTTGTAAGAAAAAAGAAACCACCGAAAAGGGAATAAAGTGCAATAAAATCCTAGAAATTTTAAATATTGTTTTCGGTGAATTTGCTATAAGTAAAACAAGACTTGACAAGTGGTATAAGTGTTTTCAAGATGGTCGCGAAAGCGTTGAAGATGACGAGCGCACGGGTCGTCCTAGCACATCAACAACCAATGAAAATGGTTGGTTGCTTCACAAATGTAGCGTTTTGTGTTGCTACATAAGCCTTTGCTCTAAATTGTTCTTAGCTGGTTTCGAAACCTGCTCCGTGCCCATACTGATTATGAATGATCGCCGAATCAAAATTAGGAAATTTGCGGATGTTTTATGTTGTTTTGGGTATAAAACATGTTACAGTAAAATTTGTTGCAAAAGTGTTAAATTTCGCCCAAAATAATCGCCGAATAAAATTTACTCGGAAGCCGCTGAACAATGCAAAACTATTAAAACGTATCATAACATGGTGATGAAACACCGATTTATAGTTATGATGTCGAAAGTAAGGCGCAAACTTTCAGGTTTTAGTACCAAAGCACGTATTCTGCCTTCAACAGGTGAAGAAAGTAAGCAACTATGGCTGAAAATCTATAGATACTTTCTAGACATGCTTTCCAACACAACAACAACAACAACAAATATCGTGACAATCAGACCAACACAACCTGCGAAATTTCAAATTTTCCGTTACTTTTTTAACGCATCTCGTATGTAGCTTAAAAATAAAAATAAATAAGATATTAAGTTGAATTGTATTTTATTTCCTTAAATCTTGATCAAATCCTACAGATATTTTTTAGAAATGGCTTTTTATATATTTTTTTTTTTATTAAAATTGCAATATACTAAAGTGTTTTGTGAAATTTACTGTCGTATATATAAATAGTTACTTAAATTTATTTTGGATTTGTTATGGGTGGGAAGGTTATGATAAAGTTAGACTGAACATTATCTAGGCATATTGTTAAGAAAGGAGAATCCGCCTTGATAATTATAATTGAAGCCATCCTATAATTATGCGGTCATTTTTATGTAAAGCACTATAAAGAATTTTTTAATTATGCACTAATAGGTTATGTAGGAAATAATATGCTTACTCCAAAATTGCATGCACCCCGCGTTAGACGGTCTTTTAAATAAGTTATAAAAATAAATAATCTATTAAAAGTTTAAGAAGTGAGCAATCTTAAAATAAATAAGTGACTGAGGCAATAATTGCTAAAAATAAATTGAAAGGTATACCTAATCCTATTGAAGATATAAACATTTGAAGCTTGTTCGAACTAAGGAAGGTATGTATACAAATACTAAAAGATATTCAGTAAAAAAATATTAAGCAATACCTTCGTTGATGGCTGTAGGTATTTCATCCATCTTAAAACACGAAAGTCGCAGACTTTATATTCATTTATTCTGTAAAACAAATTAAAACGGCTTGTAGTAACAATACGGTATCTTATCAAAAATAGTTTTAAATAGTCAACTATATATAATAAAAAGTTTACTATAGAAATATGCATAAGCAGATTACTTAATCCAATACCAGAACCAGCGAGGCGATTTAAACATTTTTATACTCTTTTTGAAAAGGCAGGAATTTTCAAAGGAAAAGACGAAATATATATAATTTTTTAAGATAAAAGGAAGGAATTTCAAATAATTTATTTTAATTTTAATCCTCAAAAAACTATAGTTTGTGAATTAATATAAACATCATAACTCTCAATTTGATATATTTGAATATCAATCTGATCAGGGAAGGTATTTTAAGCCTGAAGATCGGATAAGAGGCAAAAAAATTAAATAAAATAAATACAAAAACTTTTTAAAAATGCAAAATAAGGCATTTATGGAGTACAAATGTTTATTGTTTTTTTTTTAAACTGGAAGGATTTTTATTTTGGCTTTTTATTTTGGCAAGCCACCAAATTGTGTTGTGAGAAAATTTTGAATAAGTTTGTAGTTTTGTTTACTTTTACTTAAAAGAGTTTAATCTATATCAACGGCTATTGAAACACTGCTTAAGTATCAGATAATACGCACAGTTCAGAAAATCATTTAGCATGTGAGAAATAGTGCGTACTATAATCGGCTTGGGCGACCTGACCTTGCGCTAATTCCATATGCCCTACTCCCTACTAAACCACTAAAACTAATTGATTCATTCAGCCCGGGGCATATGTTGCGGTTTATATAATTTTATTTATTTGTAAATTCTCCCACCCTTGCAAAAATGTCTAGGCCATACTGACCAGTTGCCGCAAATGCGATATAAATGAGCACCTAACATATGTTATTAATATTATATGTATATTCGAGGATCTTAAAATATAGATAGGGGTTTTTGTTTAGAAGTGGAGAGTTTGAATTAAAATGAAAACTGAGATCTTATTATTTCAAACCGAAAATTGGCTTTATTAGAGAGATAATTTTATGCAATTAGTTTTTTAATATGATTTCGAGCATGTGACCGCCGCATCTGGTTCAGATATAACGCATTCCTGAATTCCAATTTTCGATCACTCCAATTGTTGCGATCCAATCACTCCAATCGAATCCTTTGGGTCCTTCTCAATACTGCGCCTACAACACACAGTACTTCGATTCTTATGAAATTTTGCATAGCAGTTAATATGTGCTCACTGAATGAAATCAGTTTAAACATAAGTCTATTACTTTTTACAAAAAATGAGGTTTAAATATCCAAATTTCTCCATTTTAAATTATATAAAAAAAAAATTATTAAAACATTCAATTCAGAAATTATTTATTTTTGTCTTAGATTAAGGAATTAACTTTTTGATATTCAAAACCGATTTGAAATATTGTTTTTAGTTTCAGAGATACAAATGAATATATCCATGTATATTTACGTACCGAAATGTTACATAGCTTGTTTACAAAAAAGTAGTTTTTGTAAGGAGATATTTATATAACGGAGATAGTTATATTTTCATTTTATTTTTAAAAATTATAATAACACTTTTCGTTTTTTTTTTGTTTTGTTTTCATAAGGCATAAGAATACCCTACATTTAAAAATTAATAGTCATTATTTATTTTCAACATGTATTTGAATAGCAGCATTTAAACAAACTACTGTTCATATTCTAATAATTATTACAAAAATATAAATCAAACTGCACATTAAAATCACTGCTTAATGTACCTCTTAAAAAACAAATTTTTTCTAAACTAATACGTCCACCTTTTGAGCATAGAGTACAAGAAATTCATACTGATTACTTTGAAAATGATCTAAGTCTTCATTTTTTAAAAGTAAATATTAAATGATTTAAGAGAAATACACGTACTTTTTTACCTAATGATGTCGTTAATTCAAAAACAAAAAATTGACTTAGGTCATTTTTGAAATAAGTGACCCATAAATATGTTTGTTTACTTTTTTAAGGTGTAACATGCTCTTCAAACGCTTCGTTAATTGGTGGAAAATATGATTTTCAGACCATTTTTCAAAATGCGATAACTCCAAAAATAAGTTGAAAATAGTTATCAAATTTAAGTATCTGAAAGACTAATACACATATAATAATTTGATTGAAAATTAAAGAGATGTTTTTTGTTGTTGTTTTTGTTTTTAATTTGCTGTCAAAATTTGCAAATTTTTGCAAAACTATTTAAAATGTTTGTTCTTATGGAGATTTTTTTTATTTTCTTTTTCAGCTAAATTTGAGACATATTAAAGTCATTTATACAATATTTTGCTTGACTTATAATAAAAAATTAAAAGAATTGGGCTAAAATTGCGCTAACAGCTCTTTTCTTCTTTGCAAGATGCGCAAAATAGAAATTTCCATTAACTAGAGGAAAATATGATTTTTAGACCATTTTTCAAAATGCGATAACTCCAAGAATCGGTTGAAAACGGTTATCAAATTTTGGAATCTGAAAGATAAATACATGTTTAATAATATGCTTGAAAATGAAAAAGATGTTTTTTTGTTTTTTTTTAATTTGGTCTCAAAAATTGCAAAATTTTTTGAAAATATTTAAAAAATTTTTATTTATTTGGAAATTTTTCATTTTATTTTCTTAAGCTTAATTGAAAACACATTATTTATTGAAACAATATTTTTCTTGAAGTAAAATCAAAAATAAAATGATTTCGGCTAAAATTGCGCTTACAGCAATTTTTTTCTTTGCAAGATGTGCAAAATCAAATATTCCACAACAATAAAAATACATAAAAAAACTTTTTAACAAAAAAAAACCGACTTCAAAATCACTACAAAGCAAAAAATAATTTTAAATACCTTTTCCCATTCATTTCTTGGTCATATTTTAAAAGCTATTTATATGTATTATAATATTGGAAATCTTATCATTTTAATTTTTTTTATTTTGTTTTATTATCATCAATATATTAATTGCTTTATGAACATAAAAGCTTTGAAGTCGGCGCTTATCTTACTATTCGACATCTTTTTATTTTAATTTTTTCTAATTTGTTTTATCATAAAAATATTATTAACTTTATGAATATAAAAGCTTCTTAGCGATTTTTTTTTCTTTCTGTTGGCAATTTTTGAGTACGCTGAATGTAGCCAATGTGTTCCATGCATTATTTTTGCAGCTGTTACACACTATGTCATATTGAATATGAGCTTTACAAGCTCACCCAAACCAGTTTAGTGTGAAATTTAATGTGTATAAAGCTTTTAAAATTACTACAGTGTCACCAAGGCACCAAATAGTGCACGGATGGTAAAAGATCATGATTGTGTGTCAAAGATGAGCGCCGACTTCAAAGCTTTTATGTTTATAAGAAATGAATGGGAAAAGTTATTTAAAATTATTTTTTACTTTGTAGTGATTTTGAAGTCGGTTTTTTTTTTTTTGTTAAAAAGTTTTTATTTCTTCCTTTTTAGAGAATATGAAATATTTTATGTAATTGTATTCTTGAGGAAAATTATAAACATGAAACTGTGTTCTTAAAAAATTTGTTTTATTATTTCCTGAAAGTTTGTTGGGTATTTTTCATTTCTGTTTCTTTAAAATTAGTGCCACGCCCTTTATTTAATCCCGCCCACTTTATTTACCGTACCTTATAATTATTCTACCTAGCCCTGTGCCAAATTTCAGTTTTCAAGTTTCAATATTAACTGTAATATAGTACTTTCCTTAAAGTGCCACACCCTGTATACAATCCCGCCCACTTTTTTAATGATTCTACCTACCCACCTACCTGCATACCAAATATTAGTACGCTAGTGTCAATATTAACTAAGATGTAGTATTTTTATAATATTGACACGCCCCTTTGTTGAATAACGCTTTTTTGCCCGTAATTTGTAGTAACTGTACCTACCCATGTACTAAATTTCAGCACCCTAGTGTCAATACTATTTGAGATACAGTGTGGTTTTAATATGACCACACCCCTTTGTCAAATAACGCCCACTTTATTGATCGTAATTTCTAATAATTGTGTCTACCTTACTATTTTTACTGTAAATTTCAGTACCCTAATGTGAATATTAACTGAAATACAGTGTTTTTCTTAAATTGACACGCCCCTTTGTCGAATATCGCCCACTTTTTTAAAAAAGGACCCTCCGCGTTCATGGTATCTATCTGTTGACAAAAAAATGATCTGTTGAATCATTACGGAAATCGGGCAAGTGCTTTAGGAGTTATCGATGTACATACATTTAAAAAAAAAAAAAAAAAAAAAAGCGGACAAACCAACGAACTTGAGAACCTCCTCCTTTTTGACGTCGGTTGAAAATGGTTGACTTTAAAGAGGTATAGTGTCTACAAAAATTGTTCAATTGCAATATAAATTTGGATTCTTCTTAGTGAAAGTATTATCTAAAAAACGGTACCAATTTTGTTAGGTTCTGTTACAACAAAAATCTTGATTTATTCCTATGAGACAAAGTACTGTGCAGCAGTAATTATTTTTCTTCAGTGCATACTGTACGACGTTTTTGCGGATGCTTATTATAATTTCTAGTATGCATGGTGCGAAAACGATCCATGGTTAATTCATGGATAAACGATCATGTCAACGCAACGCACCGTCATATTTCCGAACTGAGCTACGATTTTCGAAATTAATTTTCCCAATATGCAAGCGTCGTTCTGGCGTTAGTCTATCTATGTATATTAGACCGGTTCACATTTCAAAAATGTAAAAATACTTCGGTGCGCGTCCATTTTCCGAAAGTTCCATTCCTAATGAGAACAAAAATGCCTTAACACCCAAAAAAATTTGACCTCTAGATATTGCTGAAATCGTTTAAAGGTCATTTTGGAGCTATTTATGACTTAGACCATACTGAATAATATGTTGTCCAAACCGAAACACATGATGAATATATTGTAATGAAGATATTAATATATTTCATTTTTTTTATTTTTTTTAAAAAATGCATCTTATATTTTTTGGCGGAGCTTTGAAAATGCAATTTAACTCCTTAGTCAAAATTATCGTATTTCCACATAAAATTTTTTTCTTATTTTGTTCCAGTGACATTTTGTTTGTAATTTTGTATTTTTGTGCGAAGCTTAAGGTTTCTTGCTATATAACTTACTGCATAATTTTTGGACCATAACATGAAAAAAAGAATAAAAACACCACAAACATTTGTTTTTCCTGAATTTATTTTTTAAAAATATGATTTTTTGTTATGTTTTTCGAATTTTTTCTACGGTTATCTACCACTTGCAGCAAATATTGTTTTTGCTCTTTATTTGACGTAATTGAATTATTAAATTCAGTTATTAAAACTACACTTCTCTCTGCTGAATCGTTTCAACTTCTACAATGTATTACACAGTGTGACGACTAAAAAAGCACAACCAAACTTTATAGAAATTCTTAAAGAGGGACATGTTGTGAGTCCATCGCACTTGGTCTGATCTCTCAATGTCGTCACAATTTTTTTTAATTCATTTTTAAAGTTGAAGGGTTCGATTTTTGTTGCGCCGACGTTCATTGGATTTTTACAGCTATTTGCCTTGTTGGAAATGAAAAACAAATTCCACTTCTTTTCAGTAGAATTTCACGTAGAATAAGGCTGTATAAAAACAAATACGAGTAAATACAAAATGAAGCGTGTAGCGAAGCAAATTCCTTAATTTTTCTTTATTTTCATAAAAAAAAATTAGTGTTTCTATAAATTTAAATGATATAGTGCTGCATGAATGACATTTTTTTTCACAAAAATTTATTGCACGTAAAAATACCTTTTCATTGAATCCAAAACCATCAATATCGGTTGAGAATTGGCAAAATGGCGGCAGCTCTAACGTTTTTTTTTTTTTTTGTCATAAAACACTGACTCCCATGTATATGTTGCTATCGTACAAAGTGCTGTCATTTTGTCAAATCTTAACCGATTTTGGACATCTTTAGCTCATTGGAAAGAAAATATGATGAGTAGTAACATACATCTAGAACATTGCTATATAGATCTTTGAAAAATAAAAAAGTTACTATGGAACAAATAAACATATTTTTATTTTCAATAGAATTTTTATATGAATGAATGTGTACGAGTGTATAAAAGTACGCTCACACCATATAATCTGAAACATTTTTGTAATAAATTTTGAAAAACAATTGTCGAGCATTTAAGTTTATTTTCGGCATTTACAGTCCTATCTTATGGCGTTTACTTTTCTCAAAAAAATTCTGCATTTTTTCTGCCCGCTTTAAGAACTCTGCCCTTTATGTGCTTTTTTCTCAATAAAAATTCTGACCTGTAAATTAAATCTAGTTCTTTTCTCGACTATGTTGACCTCAAAAGTAGAAAAAATGCAGAATGATAATATTAAATATTATCTGTTTATTTATTTTATAATTCTTAAAAAACATATTTTTTAAGAATTATATTGTGAGCTTAATGCCAAATAATTCATGAAGCAACAGGTTGCTACAACAACAACGTTCTTTGCAGAACTAAACCAAGCTGACTAGACCATGGTTTCGTCGGACGCTACTCCGACTCATCAGTAGTCTCAGTGGTTCTAGCAGTCCACTAACTTTGATAAGCTAATAAGCGTAAGAGCAATAAAACCAAAGTGGAATTATAGAAGCGCCTATACTTTATCAAAGCAATGTTTTTCTACTCTTTTGCTAGTAGCAAAATTTCAAAAAGTTGACTGCATTGATTCTGCAAAGATCAAGCGTCGGAGTAGCGTCCGACGAAACCATGGTCTAGTCAGCTTGGTTTAGTTCTGCAAAGAACGTTGTTGTTGTAGCAACCTGTTGCTTCATGAATTATTTGGCATTAAGCTCACAATATAATTCTTAAAAAATATGTTTTTTAAGAATTATAAAATAAATAAACTTATTATATAAAAAACATGCCACAATTTTATAAATATTATCATTGACATTTCATTACAATTTGGCTTTTTCACGGATGACAAAATAAATCTTATAAAAATTGTTCTAAAAAGTAAGTACAGTACAGAGAACATTGAAAAAATGTTGAATTTTTTTTATCTTTTCTCGACTAAGAACAGTGCAACATTTTTTGAGTGCAGGTCAAAATGTAAAATATTCTGCACTCTCAGAGGGCAGAATTTTTTGCCAAGAAAAGGAAACGCCATTAAAGAAAGATATATAAATGTTTTTATTTCGAGGAGTCCAACTTTTTTGCCCTAAAGGTCATTGGGATCAATCACCCCGTTCTAGCACTTACCCACGAGAAAGTATATGGTAGGTAAACTTACCCTACTTTTTTATATGTGAAAAGTAGCTTATTAAAATAATTAAAGTGACTTTTTAGCAAAAGCTTACGCACTATAAAAGTTCTGTGTTTTAAATAAAAGATAAAAAATTGCAAATAAAAATTGAATTGAGGGTCTTCAAAGTTTTAGGCAACGGCTCAAAAAGACTTTTTTGATTTGACATTTATTTTTTTAATTCATGTTGTAAAAGTTGAAATCTGGTTAGTACTAGAAAGGGGTTCTCGACCTTAATGTCTTTTAGAGCAAAAAACTTGGACGCCTCGAAATAGAAACATTGATATATCATTCTTGGACAAGAAAGGTCTGTAAATGCCGAAGATATGAAGAAAGACTTAAATGTTCGGGAAAAAACAATTGTTGTTTTTTCAAAATTTTCTTAAAAAATGGTTCAGATTACAGCTTACTTTTTTCTATTACGGTTTTCGAATGCACTCGTACACATTCATTCATATAACAATTCTGTTGAAAATAAAAATATGTTTATTTGTTCCATAGTAACTTTTTTATTTTTTAAAGATCTATACTGCAATGTTCTAGGTGTATGTTGCTCATCATATTTTCTTTCCAATGAGCTAAATATGTATGTCCAAAATCGGTTAAGATTTGACAAAATGACAGCACTTTGTACGATAGCAACATTTACATAGGAGTCAGTGTTTTATGACAAAAAAAAAAACGTTAAAACTGCCGCCATTATGCCAATTCTCAACCGATATTGATGGTTTTAGATTCAATGAAAAGGTATTTTTAGGAGCAATAAATTTTTGTGAAAAAAGGATGTCATTCATGCAGCATTATATCATTTAAATGTATAGCAACACACATTTTTTTTTATGAAATTAAAGAAAAATTAAGGAATTTGCTTCGCTGCACGCTTAATTTTGTATTTTATCGTATTTATTTTTATACAGCCTTATTCTACGTGAAATTCTACTGAAAAGAAGTGGAGTTTGTTTTTCATATCCAACAAGACAAATAGCTGTAAAAATTCAATGAACGTCGGCGCAACAAAAATCGAACCTTTTAACTTTAAAAACGAATTAAAAAAAATTGTGACGACATTGAAAGATCAGACCAAGTGCGATGGACTCCCAACATGTCCCTCTTTAAGAATTTCTATAAAGTTTGGTTGTGCTTTTTTTTTGGTCGATTTCGTCACACTGTGTTATCAACAAAATTTGAAATTTTATGTTGAGTAATGAAAAGTGCTGAAGGATCGACAATTAGTCCTGAAATCTGTTTATTTTAAAGGTTTTAGAAAACAATGGAAAAATATTGACCAATCAAGGAGTTAAATTGCATTTTCAAAGCTCCGCCAAAAAATATAAGATGCATTTTTTAAAAAACTAAAAAAAATGAAAATAGCTTAAATTATTATAAATGATTCTTCATCACAATATATTCAACATGTGTTTCGGTTTGGACAGCATTTTATTCAGTATGATCTAAGTCGTAAATAGCCCCAAAATGACCTTTAAACGATTTCAGCAATATCTAGAGGTCAAATTTTTTTGAGTCTTAAGCCAGTTTTGGTCTCATTAGGAATGGAACTTTCAGAAAATGGACGCGCACCGAAGAAAAAAAGACCCATAATTTTCCTCATATATTTTTGAACCGGTCTAATGTATATATATTAAAAAGGAGTTTTAGTGTTTAACTATGCAATAGACTCCTAAACTATTCATCCGATTGGCATGAACATTTGTGTATAGAAGTTTTTTGGTACGGTGCGTGTTTGTGGGCTATCAATTTGTATCCATCTTGAACACCAGAGGGCGTTGTAGCACAAATTTTTTACAAAACTGCCTAAAAATCACAAGCCGCTTATGTGAATGGGATGAAAATTGTTATATAGTAGTTTTCATGTACGTTGAGTGTTTTTCAACACTCAAGTTCAAGTTTTTGACCCAACTTGAACAACAGAGGGCGCTGTAGTACAAATTTTTTGCAAAACCACCTAAAACTCCCAAACCGCCCATGCGATTAGAATGAAAATTGGTACATAGGGGTTTTCAGGTACGATGAGTTTTTTAGCACTATCTTCTTTGATCCACCGTGGACACCAGATGATGCTGTAGTACACATTTTTTACAAAATCGCATATTTTTAGTTGTTTTCTTAGGTTACAAATGCAAATATTCACAAAATACTTAAAGTACTTCTAAAATTTAGTAAAATTAAAAAAATTCCGTTATTTTGACATCAAAAACATGAACATATCTTGAAAACTATGAAAAATTTTACTACATCGATATATTTAATGCAACATCGTTGCTCAAAAATGAGAAAACAACAATCAGAAATTTAATTTTGTGACTTTCGATTGAAATATCTCCACTGCTTTTTTATACATTTTGTTAAATTTTTTTTGTCTTAAAGCTTCATCAAAGTACTATGAAAACCTTATTGCAAGAATATCGTAATAATAACTAATATAATAGTTAGTTGAGTATGTATATTTTATATACTTTTTTCAAAAAAGGTCTGAAATATTGGAGTTTTCCTCAAAAAAGGTCTTGAAACTTGTTTTTGTTGTAAAAATAATTTGAATTCAAATTCGCACATTTTCTACTCTATTTAAAAGCTCTAACATTTATAGCCAAAAATTGTTTCAATTTTACGCAAAAATTAAAAACCATTTTTTTTTCTTGATTTTTTCGAACAAAATGTTTTTTCCAATATTGTGTTTTTATATTTTTGAAAAAATATGCAAGCTAAAAAATAAATTTATTAGAAAAAGTTATCTTAGTATCTCTAGCCAATCAAAAGTTATAGCCAATAATCTATATATAAAGCAAAAATAAAAGCAAAACGCTGTCTGTGTGATGACTGGAAACTTTAAAATTACTGAGCCGATAGAGCTGAAATTTGGCAGTACATTTTTTTTAAGTACAAGATGGCTTAAATTTCTGTCACACCCCCTTTTACCGCCCACAAATCAATAAAAATGCTATATTTCCTAAGGTTTTAGTCGATTTGGCTACATTTTGGTAATTTGGTTTGTATGCTCACTGTCGGCAACTGTACTAAAACTGGGTAATGACCATCTACTAGAAAATTGGGATGGGCATTATATAAGGGGGTGTGGCTCCGCCCATTCAATTTGTATTATCGAATAGCTTTGAAAGTAAAAGTAGCAGTACTTACATACAAACTCAAAATGGAGTTACTATTTGGTGATCTGCTACTGGGAAACTGCAACGGTCAGTGGAAAATAACAGTGGTTCCTAAATGTTGACTAGGTTCACTAAATGATCCCATATAGTTGCAGGGTGCAGCAACGCGCACCGGGAAAAGGCTAGTTTATTATAAAATGGTAAATCGATCTGAGCACAAATGATAATAGAGTACACACCTCTGATCATCGTATGACAGTTTAATCCTTGTCGAAAAATTCAATCTCTAAAAAAACACTGTATAGGTATAATTTTTACAATCATCCACAAAACAAAGTAAATCTTATGTAATTGAATATCCTATAACAAGATTATTTCGTGTTATATCCAAGTTTTGTTGAATTGAAAACATTTCATTGAAAAGTAAGGAATTTATTATCTTGGGCATGCCTAAAGCTAAAATACTCCATAGTGGAGTCTATTAGCATAAGTCAACACCGAAAACAGTTTCTTTATTTTTTTATTATTGAGTCTTAATCAATTTTGAGATTTACAATGCATCTTAATTAATATGTTACTTTTTAGATTGTATTGTATTATCTAACGCAAGATGGTAAAGTTTTATAATGCAACGAGCTAATAATGAATGTTTACAGTTAACAGATGATTTATAACAATTTTATAGCAAAGGTTAAAAGAGTGATCAAGTTTTGCTCATACCTCGGAAGTTTGACATTGAGGAATATTTTTTTCTCATAATGAACTATATATAACTTAAAACTAATATACAAAAAATTATTTATAAAATTTTATAAAACTATGTGTACATACAAGTATATATGTATAGATATATATAATATATATATATATATATATATATAAGTATAGATATATATATATATAACATATTGTTGATTTTAACCACTGTGTGTGTTTGGGAGTTTATTTTTGTAAAATTCGGGCAGAGTGTTGTGTTGATCAGAATTAGATAACGATTCATTTATGATGCCAATTGAAGAAAGGTAACATGAATTAGACCAATTATATTCCTTTTCTTGAATGTATATTTCATTCATTAAAAAGTTGTCATGGAATTCAAGTTTGTCGACAAATCTTTTTTGAAGATCAAAAGCATAGTTACAAAGAGAAACTACAAGAGCCCTGTTGTAAATATAATTATTACTAAATCTTTTAATTGGCTATTCATAGTTTCTGTCCACACACAATCTTAGGACTTTTCTTTCGGATATTTCTAATTTTCTGGCTACCGTTGGAGAGATTGAGAACCAAATGGGAAATGCATATAAAACCGCAGCGCGAATACTAACTTTATATATAAGTAATTTTGTTCTTTGGCTAAGTGATTTGCTATAAAATAGTCTCGAAAACATTGCCGTGATCTTTGCAAATTTTTTAAGAGCTAGTTGCGCATGTTCATTAAACTTGAACAATTTATTAAACGTGATTCCAAGATATTTTATTTTATCATGAAAAGGGATATTAGAGTCACTAAATTTTAATTTTAGATTTTTGCTCTCTGGAACAACCTTCCTTTTACATGTACCTGAAGCAATTCTTATACATATGGCCTGTGACTTTAAAGCATTAACAGTGATACCCCAAGACTTATAATATTCCTTTATAACTCTGAGATGAATTTTAACTAAACGAAGAGCTTCAACAGGAGATTTATTATGAGCGTAAATTAGTGAATCGTCAGCATAAAGAATGCTTTTTGAGCCATTAATTTCATGAGGGAAATCGTGAGTAAAGATGTTATAAAGATGGGGGGCCAAAATAGCACCTTGAGGAACGCCACTTTTAATAGAACCATAATCTGAATTTGAATTTTTAATTTGAACAAAAAAAGCCCTGTCAGTAAGAAAACTTAAAAATAATTTTATTATAAAAGGATCAAAACCAATATTAATTAATTTATAAATAATTCCTTTATGAAATGCTTTATCAAAAGCTTTTTCTATATCTAGAGAAACTGCTACTGTACAAGATTTTTCTCTTAAATTTCTTACAACGTCATCATGTAATTTAAGTAACGCATGCATAGTAGAGTGTCCCTTATTTTGCGATTTTTGGAAATGTCAAGGGGCTGAAAGGTTTTTTTATGCGTTTTTATATTCTAAGAACGAAACTAAAAAAATTTTTTTTTTACGACAACGTTTACCCGTGCCAATCGGGCCCGAAAGTTTCGAAAAAATGCCCATATTAGACCATATTTGCACAAATTAAAAAAAAAAATCTTTTCTCTGCTTTTTATAAATCTTTTACATTTTTTGGAACACATACATAAGAAATATGATATCTACAAAGTTTTTTCATGGTGGGCGTGGTTACCGCCCCTGCTGCGTCGAAATTTCTCCCGCAGCCTTTTCCCACTTTTTCATGAAATTAGTGCAATTTAGGTATTAATATCAACAATAAATAAATACATTTTTATTATGCTAAAAGTATGATTACATTTCATTAAATTCACATTATGTACTTACAAAAATTAACAATAAATTAAAAAACTAGTATTTTAACCTGTGGCGGGCGCGCAACAAGCTAATACCTACAAGCAGTCTTATTGCGGCTTTTCACCCGAAATCATAATTTTTTTTATAAATAAAAAATATTAAAAACCAAAAATATATGCCCCCTGAAGGGTTAAGTTTTAATAAGAAATACAAATTAATTATAAGTTTTTCTTAAGAGCATGTATTTTTTTTTTTTTTTTTTTTTACAGTTCGAGTATATTTTTGAGTATTTTGGGCCACAAAAGTAGGTTTTGTAGCTGCGCTTCTGATTTTGTAAGCTCGAGAAATTCTTGAGCAAGTTGTACCCCACGCTCCGCAACATCATTTACAATACAAAGATCTTTAAAATAAGTTTTTACTCTCTGGTATTCTTCATCTTTTTCCCATTCGTCAGAATCATATTTTAAAAAATTGCATGTCAAACTAAACCTACGAAATAGATTTGTTGTTCGACAAGATGCAAAACAATCTAAATCTTTTTTGTCCATTCATTTAAAAAATTTGGGTTTGCGATTGGATGATTACATGGAAACTTCTGACCTTGCAATGCTGTCACCATACTGCGTTTTCTCTCAATAGAAACTGCATCATCGAAAAAAGCGAGTGCTACAAGTTCTTCGCCAAGGTACCAAAGATGCCGACCAAATTTTTGACTTGCAGCAATGGATATTTTGTTAATTGTCTTGTATGCGACCAAATCTTTTAAAAAAGACAGATCCTGATTTGGAGCTTTTATGCTATTAGTAGCTTCAAACCAGACTTTGATGTATAGTAGAACTACAAAAATACAGACTTGACGGATTCCGATAATAATGAATAGCATAAAAGCTCCAAATAAGAATCTGTCTTTTTTAATTAATTTGTATTTCTTATTATAATTTAACCCTCCAGGGGGCATACATTATTGGTTTTTGATATATTTTATTTATAAAAAAAAAACTATGATTTCGGTTGAAAAGCCGCAATAAGACTGCTTGCAGGTATTAGCTTGTTGCGCGCCCGCCGCAGGTTAAAATACTAGTTTTTTAATTTATTGTTAATTTTTGTAAGTACATAATGTGAATTTAATGAAATGTAATCATACTTTTAGCATAATAAAAATGTATTTATTTATTGTTGATATTAATACCCAAATTGCACTAATTTCATGAAAAAGTGGGAAAAGGCTGCGGGAGAAATTTCGACGCAGCAGGGGCGGTAACCACGCCCACCATAAAAAACTTTGTGGATATCATATTTCTTATGTATGTGTTCCAAAAAATGTAAAACATTTATAAAAAGCAGAGAAAAGATTTTTTTTTAATTTGTGCAAATATGGTCTAATATGGGCATTTTTTCGAAACTTTCGGGCCCGATTGGCACGGGTAAACGTTGTCGTAAAAAAAATTTTTTTTAGTTTCGTTCTTAGAATATAAAAACGCATAAAAAAACCTTTCAGCCCCTTGACATTTCCAAAAATCGCAAAATAAGGGACACTCTAATGCATAGTCGAGTAACCTGGCTTGAAACCAAATTGATAATGAGGAATATAATTGGGGTAAATATTTAAATATATCTTAGATTTTATAATTCTTTCAAACAGTTTCCCAAGATTTGAAAGTAATGATATAGGCCTGAAGTTATTCAAAGTAAAAGAATTTGGTTTTTTTTTTAATAGCAATGACTTTAGCAATTTTCCATGCCAACGGAAAATAGCCATTATTGATACAGTTTTTAAAAATGATCGATAAAAATTTAAAAGCTGAATTTGGAAATTTTTTAATTATAAAATTAGAATTTAAATCAGGGCCCGCAGATTTTTTTTTTATTTAACTTTCTTGTTAATTCTTGCAAATTATTCGCATTGATGAAATGATGATTAGGAATGTCTTGAACAGAATTAAAATTGTCGTTAAAATTAATAATTGGATCAGTGAACACTGCCAAAACTTCGTTTATTTTTGTATCAATCAAATTTAAATTTGCTGCAATGGGGATGTTTTCCCTACAAATGTCTAAAAAGTGGTTTTTGAACTTTTTCCAATTTCAAAACTAAAATAAAAAAAAAATAAATAACTGGCCATTTCAGCCCTTAAAAGGACTTTGACCTAGCTTCTTATGATCAATTGTGTTGTGCGTGTTATTAAGTTTGTACACAATTGACCGAGAAATGGACCTACAGGCTTAACGCCGACTCCGAACGGCGATGAACGGAATGTTCTTATTCTCAAGAAGCTTTACATGGCATTTTTATTACTCTCTGAGGTTTGCCATTGTCTGCAGAGAGGTGGCGGCCGTACAGTAAAATTATTTTAATTCAAATAATTTTCTGTCGCTGCTGGGGTTCGAACCTGTGTTTCCAAAGTTCGTTGACATAGCGGCCACGCACTTTAACCAACTACGCCACGGACGCCACTATCATGTATGAAAACTATCATGTATGAAATTACCATTAAACTCAATCTTATGGCAAATTTCGAATATTTTATTCCAATAAATTTATACAGTTCTTTATAAGCAAACGGCCCAGGCTTTATTTTAGATAATTTATTATTAAGCATAATTGCTTGATGAGTTTTAATTTGATTTCTTATCATATTATTCAGTAATTTTATCTGCGCTGATAGCAATTGATACTCAGGATTTTTTCTATTATAATTTCTATGATAAATATTTTTCAAATGTTTTTGCCATTGATACTTTAAATACAAGAGATTTTTGATATTAGCTGGAATTAAAAAAAAATTGTGTCGATAACCGCTTTCGAAAATAACTCAATTGATTGATCTATTTAAGAATTTATAAATAGAAAAACTTAGAAGAAACGAAAAATTCCAGATTGTATTTTTATAAGATATGTAAGAACGTGGAGAGTTAATAATAAAATCAAATTCTGGTAATGTTATTTCAATTTTCAAAGGAAAGTGGTCCGAAAAGGTAGGGATACTCACAACTGAAAAATTATTTTTTATAGTGTCAATAATATTTGGACTTATTAAAAAGTAATCAAGATATGAAGAACCATTTAGAAACGAAGGATTTATATCACAGACTCTATGAAAGTCAGGAGAATTAGAATGAAGCCCATCTTTTAAAGTTTAACCATTTAGATTTTCCAGGGAATCGCCCCAGTCAGGACTTTTAGCATTCAAATTACCTCCAAGTATTGTACCGTCAAAACTTTTTGAAAAATTCCGAATTTTTATTAATGTGTTTACCATTTGAGATGGTGAAGCATTACTATGAAAATACAAACAACCCAATTATATTTTCTTTAAGGCAGAACTCATCATCAAAGAAATAATAATAAAACAGTGTGGAAATAAAAGATTAGGAATGGACGTTGTTATATATGTTAAATTCGTTTTAATGGCTATTCCTACTCCCTGGGAAGAATTGTCACGAATAAAATTTTAATTATTAATATAAATATTTTTTTTTGAGGTGAGTTTCTTGAAGAAAAGGGATGTCTATGTTATTTTGATTAAGAGTTGTTTCTAAATCAATTTGTCTGCTTTTATCAATTAAGGATCTAACGTTGAAAGTAAGAATTGCAAGTTTATTATGGCCCATGAATAATCAAAACTTCTTTGAGTAAAATCATGTACTCATTTTTGGCTTGTTCCTTAGGAAGGGATTTGTAAGTTGAAATTAAATTTTTAATTTTATCTTCAATGGCTGATAACGACGTGTCTTTAAAGTAACTATATAAATTTAAAAATTCACCAATAATTGCTGGTCTTTTATTTTTGAGATTGGTAGATGTTGCAAGAGTGGGATTTGTTAAAAAGTTACTTGCATAATATTTCCCGGGAGTCACTGAACTTGCTCCATAAATGGCTGAAAAAACATTATTTTTAACTACCTCCTTTTTTTCTCTAGCTTTCCTGATTAATAATTTTTTCTTTTCTATATAATTTTTAAAAGCTGGGCAGCCACGGTAATTGGCTGGATGGCCTTCTTGGTTGCAGTTAACACAAAATGGAGCAGACGAATCATTAGCCGTTCGTGCACATTGGCCTGGATCGTGATTCTGATTGCATTTAATGCACATAAATTTTTTGTTACAATTTTTTGCAATGTGCCCCTAATATTGGCAACGTTTGCATTGAATTTCTTTTAAATTTGATTTGGGTACTTTCCATTTTATAACTTGGTTAAGAATGAATTTTATTTTGCCAAAATCCCCAATCTTTCCACCAGGAACAAGAGTTATTAAAAAAAGTACACAATCTATGTTGTTAAGCTTAGAATTTCGAGTGTGGAATTTGGAGACTTTTTCCACAACCCCAGGAGCTTGCAAATCGATATCAGATTTTATTTCCTCAATAGTGGTACCATGATAAAGTCCTCTTAGAACGATATTAGGCTGTTTTAGCTCACTTGGTGTAAAGGAATACGATTCTATAGCCTTTTCTCTGAGTAAATTCATCATTTCACCATGAACTTGAAGATCTTCAAGAAATATTTTGCTTTTGAATTTGCTTTTATTTATTATTTTATATTCAATTTTAGGAGTTCTAGGATTAATTGGTCGACGAGTTTTTTTATGTCGATATTAAATAAAAAAATTGGTGGACAATATTTTTTCGCATTTTTATGTATTTGTTGAGGATCTTCATCCCTGACCGAATTTTTTACAGATTGTCTTACATATGTATTATTACTAATATTATCAACAGATAAATCTTGTAAGATTTGAAATCTATTCTGGTTATTTGGAGCTAATCCTTTATTAAAATCAAAACATAAATTAGATAAGGATACATTACCAGCTGTATCTGTATTTTTGGCAAAGCCAGAATTGGAACGCGTTAGTCGCTTCTGATTTGGAATCTGGAATCCATCTTGAGTTGTTGAAAAAGTTGAATTCTGCAAATGAGCATTAAAATTCATTAAATGGTAATGTTGAGCAGCAAGAATCATATCTGGAGAGACGGAGAGCGTAGGAGTTATATCCATTTGTTTTTAACACCGAAAACATTTGTGCTGCAAATATGTATGTTAAAGCTGAAACATTGATTTAAGTTTATAAAATCTTTTAATAAGCGTTAACAAAGGCAGTCGTGGATTACTCTCAACTAGGGTATGCACCTATATATTATATATCGATAATCGATAATATATATCGATATTATAAAAAACCCGGTCTCGAATGGTACAATTTTTACAAAACCGGTTTTCAAATTATTCGACCAGAAAAAAACGGGTTTTTTTTTAGATTAAAAAATTTTTTTACCCACATATGTACATATATCTACATTGGCTTACTTCGTAAGTTGGGCAAGCAATCGACACATTTTCTTTACTTATTTAAAATATTTAAAACTTACTTTTTTCTTAAAGTTGTTAACGATTCTAATTACTAATTTATGACAAAATTAAGGTTTGCAAAAACAAAATTCATAAACATGAATAAACCACCTTTTCAGACAAAAGATGAAAAAATTCCTTCTTAATCAGTGATGGGCACACTAATACTATTATATTTTCTGTATTTTCATGCTTGTTGTTGTGGAGTCTCGCTCTCAGCAATAAAAAAAAATTGTTGTGCAGGTATCAATTAATAGGACGACTCGGCTCACTTGTTTAATATTTTAATTTTAGTTTAGATTTCATTTTATTTTCATGTTTTGTTTTAATTTTAAAATTTAAATCAAAATAAATCAATTGACTTTAAAATTCAAATCTAACAAAAAAAAAAACATACACAAAAAACAAGTAAAACAAGTCGTCGATCCAAAAATATTTTATAAAAAACTCAGTGTTTACTATATTCAGTAAATTTTTATTGAATTTCATACATTGCCCAAAGAAATTTTCTGAAAATAAATTATCATTCGCCCAATCATATTTTTTTTCTGTGCATTACAATCACGTTCCAAGCATCATGCAGCTTGAACCTCATGGCTTGAAGCCTAAGCGCCAACCAGAGATAATGAGATAGGAAACTTCGATCCTATTGTGAATTCTGTTGATTTTGACAGCCACAAATGCTTCTTCTCCAATTTTTTATGCAATCACGTATTGTGTATGTGAGTTCACCTCATAGTTGTCAAAAATAGATCCTACACCCAAAAAAGTCTTGCATATTTAACCCTCATCGGTAACTCAGACCCATAACCCTAAAAGGTTCCTTAAGTATGCGCGCGCTTACATACAGAAAACTTTAAAAAGAAATAAAAACTTCACAAATTTTATGAATAAAATTTAAAGACTATTTATTCTTTTTATGAATAAAGTTCAATATATATTTATAAAAAAAAAATTGATATTCAGGACAAAAATTTCGAAAAAAGTAAAAAAAAATTAAATCTTGTCGATTTGGCAAGTATAAGATAATTTTAAGATATTGTATTGGCACAATTCAAGCATGCATTGAATTTGTGATCTGCACAGATGAATTTCTTGCATTTATCACATCTTGTTGCAAACACATTAGGATTGTTTTTGCTAGTACAAATGTAACATCGACCAAGCTTCCGTGTTGGTGACGCACGCTGAATTGGATGAATTGGAACACTTGCGACATTTGTTGAGATTATTGGTGTTTCGGGTTGTGCCACTCTTGGACCACGTATTCGCTTCGCGGATGAATGGTTCAACCATAGCGTCTCCAAGCTCAATCAAGAACAGTCTACGACGAATATTCCTGTTACTTTTTTTGATTGAAATTGAAGTGAAATATTAACGTACGCATTAACTCCACTTATATCAAGTAAAATGCAAAACAATGCCATAGGCCATCGATTGACCTTTCGCTTGCATCGATAAGTGCCAACCATTTGATCAAGCGTATCTACACCGCCTTTATTCGTGTAAAAATTTCTCAAAAGATAATTCTTTTCCGAATAATTTCTTTTTCCGCATATTTCTCAAAACTGGTGGAATCTCAGTTCGATTCTGCCGAATTGTTCCGATAATGGTCATTCGCCGTTTGTGTAACTCTTCAGCTAATTGATATGTGGTGCAGAAGTTATCACAAGTGACATTTCTATCTCAAAGTCCTTCACATAAATCGAGCACTACTCTTTGGCCTTGGTTTCTCTCAGGTGCAGCATTTCTAGCACGCCCCACATACACCTGAGCAGTGTGGACGTAATAAGATTTCGAATCACATAGAACCCACATTTTTATTCCATATTTTGCCGGCTTAGATGAAGTGTAGTGACGGAACACTGCTGTCTCGACCGCGAAATACATACTATAATGCATGTAAGAATAGACATGTTTGCGTGCACTTACTAAAAACCTGTACGTCAATAAGTTTACACGAGCATTTCCAAACGAGAGCGCCACTTGTAGTCGCGTGAAAATTGTAGATTCCATCGAAAAAAGCTATTTGCCAAAAACTCATGTCAATCGGTTAAAGTTGCAGAATTTGTTGCGCGCGCATACAAAGGACCGATGAGGGTTAAAAGAACTTTTCCCAGATGAGCTTTATTCAAAAATTAAGCTTTTTGGTGAAAGCCTTAACTTGCTAAATAACAATTTTAGGGAAATTGTTAAATTTTTTAGCGCAGTTTGTGTCATACTGGGTGTGCGATGAATGTTTTCGTCAGACATAGCGTCTGCGATGAATGTTTTTCACCGGAAAACATCTCGCCTTCTTTGTCTCAGACAATCTCTTCCGGGACGCAAGCAAACATTCACTCTGAAGAAGACCAGAATATTTAAAAAAAGAAGAGGAAGAATAAAATTAAAATAATAAGCGTCGAAAGACGTCTTCAAACCCTCCTCAGGCTGAAGGCCTCAGCTATGTCTTCAGAAAGCAATGCTACAATTATTTCTTCACCTCCATCTTATACTCCTCCATTGGATAATAGTCCTAATTTGATTTCAACTGAGCCCAATAACCCAATAATTAATTTAAGGGCAGTGTCGAGGCGAAAACTCTTCTTCATTTCACGTCTTCAGCCCGACACAATAACTGAAAATGTATTGACGTTTGTCAAACAAAATATTTTTTTTAATCAAAATGCTTTCTGTTCATGCAACAAAATTGGTAACAAGCCTTCCCACGCCTCCTTTATTCTAACGGTTGCAGCTGAAGAGTTGGCATCTGTTCTTAACTCTAACATGTGGGCCGATAATATTCTCGTTTCTGAGTTTATACCTAAAAATAAGTCTAGAAGGACGAATAAAATCGCCCATCAGACACAAAAAAAAATAAGTAGATTATCCCTTTACTATCAAAATGTAAGGGGATTACGTTCTAAAACACGCGACATATTTTTGGCGTCCCAGAATTTCTCTGAGGATATTATCGCATTAACAGAAACATGGCTGAACGGAAGCATTATTGACTTGGAATTGTTTGACAATAGTTTCCAAGTTTTTAGAAGGGACAGACACACTGACAATATTTCTGCTGTTGGTGGTGGTGTCCTTTTAGCTGTAAGGAATTCCTTCGTCAGTTCCTTAATTGATATTCCCTGCTCTACTAAAATCGAACTTTTATGCGTTAAGGTGTTAGTTACATTGTAATTCCAATGTATATGTTATTAATGCATATGTTCCCCCAAAGAGCAGTGCAGAAGTCTATGCAAGCCTTGCGGATTGCATAGAATATACATATAATAAATCTACTTGACGTTAATGACGACATTTTACTGTTGGGCGATTTCAATCTGCTTGACTTAAAATGGCATTCTTCCGACGATGATACATTTTTTTGTGCATCAAATTCGAAGACTCGCCAAGAGCATATATTTGTTGACAATGACTTACAACAAGTTAGTTGTATTTATAATAGTTTTGAAAGACTTCTTCACCTGGTCTAAACTACAGACAGTAAGAATGTGATTGTTGAGGGCCTTCCATGCTCTGACTATTGTATATGAATACCATCCACCATTGAGCATTTGGTATAAATCGGACAGAGAGAGCATAGCAAATTCGAGTTCAATCGATAAGGTTTATGAATTCAATTTTAAAAAAGCTGACTTTTTGAAGTTCAATCATTTACTTCATAACAAACTAAATGTTATTTTAGAGTACTTCAATGGAAATAACCTTGATGATTCCATAAATTTTTTTGATACGGAGCTCTTTACTGTGTTTTCTCAGTCCATACCATAAAGCCTCAAATTTGCGAAAAACTGTGCGTACCCTTGATACACAAAGGATTTAAAATCTCTTCGCAACAACAGGAATAGGGCCTGGAAGAAATATGTCTGTAGTTTAGACTCAAATGACCTGGAAACCTACAAACGTTTGTTTCTGGAATTTGAAAATAGCTCAGCTGTATTATATCTATACTATTATATAAAAGAGGACTCACGTATGTTCGGCTGCGAAAAGCTTGAGAATGGCAGGCGCTATTTCAAAAATTATTTTTCTCTAGGATAGCTATCATGCCCAGTTGAGACACAGGCTATATAAATTTGATAACTATTATTTAACTAATTCAAAGAGAATAACCATATAATTTCTTTATTCTTATTCTCAGAGAGAAAAACTTTTCTCATTAAAGCTCTGTGCAACTCAAAAAAGGTTGTGCCCAAAACTAATAAGGTAGAACATATATATATGTAGTACTTCTGTATTCCAACTCCGAAATCGAAGAGAGACAGCCATAACAACATAAGATGTTGTTATTGTTTCTATTAGTTTATTTGAAAATATGAAAATTACTAAACACGAAAGAAAATGCCAAATCGTCACAGGGGCGGTTGTTATGAAAACGTTTGCTTCAAACATATAAGAAAACAAATCATATTTGTTTTGCCGAAATCACAGGTACGCACCATTATAGAACAATTAATGGGTGTTTTTTTTTAGGGGTTTGTTTTTCGAATAGAGATAAAACTGGCATTTTTTTGGTCAAATCTGGCAACTCTAATGTCATTTATGTTCAGTTTGGTTTGCCATTTCATCATGAACAGGTTGACAAAAGAATAACGCTTGCAAATCGTGCAAATTTATTTCGAAAATAATGGTTCAGTTCGCGAAGTTTACCGCAAGCTCCGTCCATTTTATGGTCGACATAATCGTACATCAGAGCAATTAATTCGGTTAACCATGGGTCGTTTTCGCACTACGTTTACTCTATGTGATAATACGCATCCGCAGAGACGTCGAACAGTGCGCACCGAAGAAACAATTGCCGCTGTAGAGCAAAATGTTGAAGAGGACCCGAATGAATCGATTCGCCACCGTGCACAGCAATTGGAGCTTTGTCCATCAACTTTATGGAAGATTTTGCGCAAAGATCTTGGCTTGCGACCTTACAAGATCCAGCTTGTGCAAGAATTAAAGCCGCGAGACCATGCAATGCGTCGTGATTTTGGTGTATGGGCCGAAAATGAGATTGATCTCGATGCTGATTTTCATCGCAAAATTTTGTTCAGTGATGAGGCTAATTTTTGGTTGAATGGCTACGTCGACAAGCAAAATTGCCGCATTTGGAGTGAAGAGAATCCACATGAGATCCTTGAGACGCCATTACATCCACAAAAACTGACTGTTTGGTGTGCTCTATGGGCTGGTGGAGTCATTGGGCCATACTTCTTCCGAAATAATGCTGGAGAGTCAGTTACCGTTAATGGAGACCGGTATAGAGCCATGATAACCGACTATTTTGTTCCCGAATTGGATGGCATGAATGTGGATGAGTTGTGGTTCCAACAAGACGGCGCTACATGCCACACAGCGCACGTCACAATCGATTTATTGAAGGAAACATTCGATGAGCGCATAATTTCGCGGAATAGACCTGTCAATTGGCCACCAAGATCGTGTGATTTGACACCATTGGATTATTTTCTTTGGGGATATGTGAAGTCGCTCGTCTACGTCAACAAACCAGAAACGTTAGGGGACTTGGAGGCCAACATTCGTGGCGTTATTGTCGACATACGGCCCCATATGCTCGAAAAAGTGGTTGAAAATTGGACCTGTAGAATTGGCTTTATTCGAGCCAGCCGCGGCGGCCACATGCCCGAAATCATATTTAAACATTAATGGCATAAAATTATCCTTCCAATAAAGCCAAATTGATGGACATTAAAACGATTTTCTTGTGTTTTATTTCAATTCGAAGTTCTATACCTCTAAAAAAAACACCCTTTATAACAACGCCTGAAATATGAATAAACTTAAACAAACAAAATTTTAGCCATAAAAGTTCAAACAACAAAAATTTTGACTAAAATTTTTGACAATGAAAGCACCGCTCCTGAGTTTTTTATTTTGAAATTTAATTTCCTTTATATATTTTCTCGCTCATATAACAATATATCTGCACTCTAATGTTGGTGAATATATGAGATAGAACTATATGTCAAAATCGCTCTATTTTCAAACTCTTTTTGAGCATCATAAATAAAAGTCAACAACCCATCGGGAAAATGAGAATTGAAAAAAACGTAAATGGAGTAGATTCTTTTTCTTACATTTTGAAACGTATTCCAAAGAATATATAAATATAAAGCAAAACCTATGAATTGGAATCTATCAACCAAAATTTCACTGATTCGTGTTTATTCAATCCAGAATCGATTACGACCTATATAATAATTTCTACTATAGAATATGTTTTTAGATTCCTTGCTTGCTTTTTTGGTAAGTGAACAACGAATTGATTCTAAAACAAATTCTGGTATCAGCGAGAAAAGTATCAGTATGTTTTGATTTGTTTTCTTATTTTTGAAAATAATACTTTTTATTTAAAAGAATCCATTAAAAAACTGAATAAAAAAAACGATTTTTGAAGCGATTTATATGGAAGCGAGAAAAGAATGTACTACTTTTTGTAGGACATCAGCGTGTTAAAAGTAATCAATTCTAGAATCTATATTGGAGAAGAGAATTGATTCTTTTTTTAAACACAATTGCTTCTTTTTTCAGAGTGGGAAGGTCCACAAAAAAGAAAAAAAAAAGACAGCAACATGTATTGTGTGCGGTACCAATGCTACCACCTTTTTGAATGTAAAAATACTGCCATATTATAAAAGCATCGACAAAAATTCCGCGTCGATGTTTTGTTGAAATGTTTTGCTGAAATTTTCAGCTTAAACGAAAGATATATTTAATTTTAAAACAACAATTATCTATAAGGCCGTCATATATTTTTCTTACCTCGCAGATTATATTTTTACGTATAAACGAGATTTTATATAGTGACAGTGCTTGGAAAAGTTTACCAATGCATGAAAAAAAAAAATGGTAAGATCAGGAAGATACAAAAAGTTTATTGCTTAAGTTATTTTTTTGATTACTTTAGTTAGCTGGTTACTTTATTCGGATGGAACTACTAAGTAGCTCCAACACAATATACAATTTTAGCAAAATTCTAACGGCTGTATTCATAAAAATTTATAAACGTCTTACAAAGCCTTCATAAGAAAAAAATCTAAAAAATTGAAAAATATTATTCACAAACGTTCAACAGCGTTCAAAATCTCTTTTAAATGCTTGATAAATGAGAGACTTTTAAAAATGGTTGAAACCATCAATAAACCCTCTAAAAAGCATTTTAAACATTTTTTTGTTCTCATCTGAGCGCAACAAATGTTGTCAAAAATGTATCAAATTATTTCAAAATGTATCAAAAACAAACAAAATGTCAAAACGTGTTTGAAAATGTTTGTTTATAAATTAGAGGAATTTTAAAAATAGTTGAAACGTGCTACCATGATACAATTATAAGGTAGGCCCAGCAAAAACACGCTCTCTATGACTACAAATCAACAACAAAACAATAACAAAGGCGTAGGTATAATGTCAAAATACAATACAAAGCGATACAAATAAATTGGTTACTGAACTATCGAACTAAGTAGTCGAATGAAAATTATATAAAATAATCACTTTTATTTGCTTCGTTGAAAGCCAACATACAATTTATTCTGTATTATATTTTGAAAAATGGCTCATATTGTTGAATTTTTAGGGTTTTTGCTTACTTTTCTTGCATTATTTCACATAAAATCTGGGTACTCAATACCCAATAACCAGATTTATACTATTTAAAGTAAATTATACATCCTTATGGCTGAACGAATAAACTTCAATTTTCAAAAGTGACATTATACCTACGCAATTGTTTTGATTTACTTTGCTTTGCTTTGCTTTTTCGTTTTTTTTATCTCCGAATTGGGCCTACCTTATAATTGTATCATGCGTGCTACAAACTTCTCATTTGAGCACAAATATTGTCAAAAATAATTAAAATTATTCAAAATAATTGAAACATTTGGAAATTATGTCAATAAAATTCAAAATATAAAAAATTTCCAAAAAAAAAAGAAAATAAAAACAAAAAAATTTGTCAAAGATTTCAAAATATTTACGAAAAAGAAAAAAAACATAATAATAAAATGACAATTATTTCAGTGCAAAATTTTTGATGTTTAAATATCAAAATGTTGACCAAAATGTGACAAATAAAGAAGAAGTCACTGAATTTATCTAATACATAAACCAGTATTTACACTCTTTCTACTTCAATATGAATACGGCTGTTAAATTTTAAGATTTAAAGTTTTTAATATTATTTAATATTTATATCGCCGGCGAAGCAGCGGGTATTTGCTAGTAATGAATATTTAGACAATATAAGGCTGAGAATACTATCTGATCCAAAGAAGTTTTGGGGATTCATAAATACAAAGAAGAAATCCGATGGATTCCCTTCATCATTCAAAACTGTTGATGGAATTACTGACGATCCCGTCATTATTTCTGGTTTATTTGCAAATCTTTTTAAAGAGTAATTTTGTTCGGATTCTTTTGATCCTGATGAGGGGTATTTTGAATATATGAAGTCTACACACAGAGTTTTTTTGGACTCTTTATCCTTTACCACAGAGGATATTTTAAAATATATTGGTTCGATTGATGAAGATTTCAGCCCTGGAACTGATGGAATTCCTGCCGCAGTGTTAACTCAATGCGGTACAATTTTGTGTCAACCACTTTCTTTGTTATTTAATAAATCTATAAACGAAAGTTATTTTCCACTGTTTTGGAAAAAATCATTTATTAGTCTTATCTATAAAAAAGGTTGCAGGAATGATGTTATTAACTACAGGCCCATTGCTAAACTGTCATCGATTCCAAAACTTTTTGAGCGAATCGTGTATGATCGTGTAAAAATTCACTGCCGTGAAGTCATAACAACTAGTCAGCATGGTTTTGTTAATGGCAGATCTACGGTATATAATCTACTCGATTTTACAACGTTTTGCTTAAACACCATTGAATCTGGTTGCCAGGTCGACTGTATCTACACTGACTTTAGCAAAGCTTTTGATAAGTTACCACACAATTTAATTCTATTTAAACTTAAGTCCATTGGATTTCCACAATATTTTGTAAACTGGATTAAATCGTATTTGACAGACCGATCTTATCAAGTACGATTCCGAGGGTTTTGTCTGCTGAGTTTGTTGCTTTATCAGGTGTTCCTCAAGGAAGTCACCTAGTTCCACTTCTGTTTATTTTAGCCATTAATGATGTGACCCATATCATTTAAAACTCTCATCTGCTTGAAAAATAAATTCTCAAGAAAATTCAGCCCTACTCCAGTCCGATATGAAATCTTTTGAAATTTTGTGTTCTAAAAATAATATGTTTCTTAATCCAGATAAATGCCAAACTATGTATGACCTTTTCGCGAAAAAGGAATAATTTAGTCTTTGATTATAAGATAAAAGATACTGCTTTATGTCGTGTGGATATCGTTAACGATATGGGAATATGTATGGATTCTAAGCTTTCCTTTAACATTCATATTGATAACATTTGCAAAAAAGCATCGTCTATGCTTGGATTTATTAAACGCTGGGCCAAAGAATTTAATAGAATGATTACGACTACAACGTTGTATTATGCAACAGTGCGTCCTCACTTGGGGTACGCAAGTCAAGTTTGGTCTCCCAGTTACAATGTGAATGTTGATCGAATAGAGAGAATCCAAAAATGCTTTGTTTGGTTTGCCTTAGGGGGCTTAAATGGATTTTTTGACATTTTAAATCTTCTACCTTACGAGGATCGCTTAAAACTTTTAAAAATGCAATCATTGAGTGAGCGAAGGAAGTCTGCAGATATCGTCTATTTGCACCAACTCATAACCAGTGTATTTGATTCTCCAGAACTTGTTTCTCTTATAAATTTTAACTCTAATCGTAGAAGTAGTAGAAACGCTAACAATTTAATTTACTTACCATATAGTAGAAAAAATGATATGTTAACTGCTCCTTTAAACCGTATGAGTAAATTTGTTAACTCAAGAGTAGATTAAAAACTATTGTGTAATTGCATGGTTATGTTTTTGCATCTTTAGTGGTGATGTCTTGTTTTGTCCTTGAGCCCAACCATATTCTGGTGGGCACATTTATCTCACATTAACTTATTTTGATCCACTATCGTTATCAATATCGTTGAAAATTTCAAAGATTTTTGGGTTGTGACTTTAAATGCGTTAATGATGAGAATGTGCGAAATAGCTGAAGAAGCTAAACTCTATTGTTATTGCATGTTAAAAAAAAAAGAAAATTGTTTTTAGCTTAGCAAGAATATTGTTTATAAAAGTCGATAAAGAACTTTTGTTAATATAGGAATGTCAGTATTGTCAATCTACTTTATGGAGTTGCTTTGATAATAGACAAAAATATTTTTTAAAAAATTGAATTTAAAATAAAAACACTTGTTCTATTTACAAGTGCTGTTGTTAGCAGAAAAACATAATTCAATTTCTTTCAAGAACAGCTATATCTTTGTTTTAAAAACTCTGTTCTAATTTTTAAATGCATGAATTATTTTGAACAAAAGTTGTAAGTTAGTTTTTCCCTACGTCGAAAGTGAGATATTCACCAGAGCTCATGTCCAGAGGGGTGAATTCATCGAGAATCCATCGAGAGGGGTGAGTTTGTCATGATCTTTTACTTACACATTTATAACATTTGCATTAGTATTGACTGCATACGTATTGACTAGTATTGACCGTAGCATACGGCCAGTGTTGCCAAGTCAGTGCTTTTAGCATTGGATCTAGTGCTTTTTGGTGTTCCAATACGCGTTTTTTTTTTAAAAAGCACTAAATGAAAAAAAAGCACCAACATTAGTGCATTTTCATTTTGAGTTTAGTTTTTTGAGTATTTTGAGTTTAGGAACATTTTTTTGCATCCGTGAATGAAGAAATTAATATGAATTTCCGAACACATGAATTTCCGAAATATAGTTTATAATTAAAAACTAGATGCGTTGTGATTCTTTTAATATACCTGATGAAATTCTTTGTAAAATTAATTCTAAAACTAAAAATTCAGATTATTATATACCAAAGAATCTAAACTGTGGTCAGAAGATGATTCAGCTGGTTATGATGAAGCAGAAATGCTGTATTCTTTGATTAATTAAAAAAAATAAGTAAGATTTGTGTTCATTCCTCTTTTGTCTGTTTGTTTTGTTTTGTTTTTTTAAAAACTTAATGCTTAAACATTTTTCGAATACAAAGTTAAGTTTTAAAGTTGAGGTAACTTCAGTTGGAATCTTCTTTTTCGTAGGAGAGTTATATTTTTTAACTTTCTCTTGGTAGTTTTTAAAATGGCCCGTCAAATAAAACAATCTACGTGCGAAAAGCGTAAATTGATAATTTATCACCATTCACCAGGTAAAACAGAACGCGAAATCGCCGATTTAGTAAAAGCAAGTCAACTGAACATGATATATTAATAAGATATAAAAAAAACGCCAGGATAGAAAACAAGCAAATGAAAGGAGCTAAGAAAAAGTTGAGCTCGAGAGATGAAAACTTTATTAAAAGAGAAATTCATAGAGATCCATTTCTGTTCGCTCCAAAACTTGCCTCAGTTTTAAAAAAACAATTTTCAGCTTAATGCAAGCGCGGATCCACGGTGGGGCGATAAGGGCGATCGCCCCCCCAAAGCTTTGTGAATATACAAGTTCTCTAAGCTACACAGAAAGAAAAATCGTGGGCAGGCGCGGATCCAGGGGGTTTTGGGGGTTCAAACCCCCCCCCCCCCCCCCCGAAATTCTAAAAGAACCTGTATTTAAATGTGATGTACTGATGTTTATTATGTGGGCTAAGAGTACCAAAAAGAAAAAAAATTGGTTTTTTATAATTTACTTTAAATATTCACACCCCTATGCTGTAAACGTTTGTAGCTGTTTCTACACGTATTGCTAAAATACTGAATTCTGTTCCAGTTTTTGTTTGTTTTTGCGATATTGCGCCTGTAGCTGTAAACAGTCACACATACAATCTTAACCTGAAATCACAAAAACACCGCATTTTTTGGATAAAATATATCCAAACACCGCACAGTCTTAATTTAAAAACCCACAGTTTCGATAGTATCGGAAGTGTAGACTTAAAATTCCTTTTTATACAGTAATGGAGAAAAATTCGGGTTTTTGTAGTTTGACGTAAAATTCCTTTTTATACAGTAATGGAGAAAAATTCCGGTTTTTGTAGTTTTTATTTATTTTGATGTTGGTTTTATGTTGGCCTTTAATATTTGTATTCGAGTCAAATAAACAGAGAAATCACTTTTATTATTATAATTATCTTCACCCCAGCGTCAGCTTGTGGTATTTAACACAAAAAAAATAATCCTGAGCACCACACAATCATATGGAGTAAATATGGAGTGAAATGTGGATGGCTATTTTTTTCGTAGCAAAGTTTTTTCCAATAAGTGGAATAATTTTTTCACATATTGCAGCAAAACACAAATTATAACCTTCTTTTGAAAAACCAGAGGCTCGAAATAGATTTTAGACTAACGGTTTCTTCCCACGCCTACGATTTTTTGAAAAAAAAATTATCCTGCTCAAATGTATATAAAGGGTGGTTAAATTTTAAGGGCCGATGTTGAATATAAACCACACCTAAATGTCAAGTTTTTTTCTGCATTTCATTTGACATTTCTCAATTTCAGACTAACTCAATTTGAACCGTTAAAGTTATTCAGGCTTATTATGAAAATGAGCTTTCAAATCAAAATGCATATCGAGCACTTCGTGATTTTTTCGGTCAATTTAATCGTCCAAATGTGCGTACAATCGGAAAAATCGTGCAAAAATTTGAACAAACCAGGTCTGTAGGAGATGTGAAAACACTAGTGCCTGCTCGTACTGCAGAAAATATTGCTGCTGTTCGCGATAGTGTAGCTGAAGAGCTGTTCACCTCAACTCGTCGTCGTGCCCAACAATTGCACCTCTCACGTTCGTTGTTGATGAACATTATGCATAAAGACTTGCATTTACACGGTCAGAATGGTGGCAAGGAATGGCAACAGTGGATGATCAATTTTCGAAGAAACTCATCTTCAGTGATGAGGCACATTTTCACCTCAGTGGATTCCTCAATAAGCAGAATTACCGCATTTGGGCGAATGATAATCCAAGAGTGATTGTCGAAAAACCAATGCACCCACAAAGAGTGACTGTTTGGTGCGGTTTATGGGCTGGCGGCATCATCGGGCCGTATTTTTTTCCAAAATGAGGCTGGTCAGGCAGTTACTGTGAATGGTGTTCGGTAGCGTGAGATGATAACGAACTTTTTATGGCCCGAATTGGAAGATATGGATGTGGACGATATGTGGTTTCAACAGAACGGTGCCACTTGCCACACAGCTAACGAAACAATGGCTCTTTTGCGCGACAAATTCAATGGCCGTGTTATCTCACGTGGTGGCGATGTCATTTGGCCACCAATCATGTGATTTGACACCGTTGGACTTCTTTCTTTGGGGTTATTTGAAAGAAAAGGTGTACGTCGATAAGCCAGCAACAATTCAAAAGCTAAAGGATGAGATAATTCGGCGGCGGGGTGCAATAAGGCCGAATTCGGCCTTATTTCCATTTAAAAAAGAAATTAAGCCAATTTGGCCTTATTTCCCTTTAAAAGGAACCAATTTTAAAACGCCATCAAATAAGTTTTTTAGTTTTATTTAATGAAAAATTAAAGATATAAAGTATTGGAATAATTGTACTTTAGGGCCCATGCTCCTTTTTTCTTTTTTTTCTAAATGTGAATTTGGAGCTCCTAATGCACATGCTGCAAAAAAAGGTCGGTCTCAAATGGTTTAGGAAATAAAAATCGTGAAAGTTTGAAAAATGTACATATTTTGGAATAATTGCACTTTTGGTACACGCTTCTTTTTTTTTTTTTTTTTTGTTTTTTAAATGTGTATGGAACTTCTAAATCTAATGCTGCAAAAAAAAATAGGGAGGTCTCAAATGGTTTAGGAGATAAAAATCGTGAAAGTCTGAAAAATTTACATATTTTTTATTTAATTTTAATAAAAATTTTTTGCCTGCGGCGCTCATTCCTTATAATATTAAAACTTCTTCACCTTCACTATTGAACTACTACTAATAAATTTTTCGCGTTGATACGAAAACAAGCACATTGAGATTGACAATGGCAACTGTTCTCTTGCAAATTGAGTACCTGCGCTGAGTCCAGTAACTTTTCAAACAACAGACTACAGGGTGGGTACTTTTTATTAAAAATAATTATAAAAAATAATCCTTAGTTTGCAAAAATTATTTTTCGGCCTTATTACCATTTTGCTAAATTTTTTTTTAGGCTTTATTTCCTTTTCAAATGGAAATAAAACCAAATTCACAATTTCGTCCTTATTTCTCTTTGAAAAGGAAATAAAGCCAATTCGGCCTTATTGCCGTTGGCCTTATTGCACCCCGCCAATTCGGCACATTAACGGCATAGAACCTCACTTATGCCTCGGCGTCATCGAAAATTTGGGCCATCGGATGGAGGTGTGCTGCCGAGGTCGCGGCGGCCATTTAGCCGATATTTTGTTCCATGCATAATTGAACCATACCAATATTATCATAATAAAAAGAAACGACAATAATTTCCTTAAGGGGAGCAACGCAGCCAGAGGCCGAAAAAAAAGGTCATGTTTGTGAATTTTTTTAAGGAAACCTATGGGATATTTTTAAATGAGGGTTTTTATACCTAAAAATATACACATTCAAGAGTATTTTTAGTTTTTTTTTTTATTAAAAAAATTTAATATTAATGTCGATACAGCAGTTTTTGTAGAGCACTCTGAAAAAAAGGTGAAATGCGGTGACCAAGATTGCTCCTCCTTAATTCATCTGAAACAAAAAACTGAAATATATCATTAAAGTAGATACTTAAAACTCGTACTTGTCATAGCCGTTTTTTAAAATATTGATTTTTCACAAAATGGCGGACTTTCGAACGTAAAAAAACGATTTTCGACCAAAAATTCGTCATAGTTTTGCCTATAAAAAATGAACGAAGCTAAAAAAAAAAAAAATCCTATGACAAGTACGAGATTATTATGTGTACAATAAGCCTGCAAAAGAATCAAAACGATCGCTTCACTGAGCTTTGAGAAATCTTGGTCACCGACTTTGAAAACATGGTTTCGAGAAAAACGCGTTTGAAAATAAGCGCCAGCACTGCGCGCTCTAGAAGGCGGTTCACTCCGTAGGCTATAACTTTGTTATTTTTTGAGATATCGACTTGAAATTTTTAGTTCTGACTGCGTATCTCCCCTTAATAATTTGTGTTTTATTCAAAATCAACATCGGCCTTTAAAATTTAACTACCCTTTATATATATAACGTACATAAATATTTTTGAAACCCCCCCCCCCCCGAAATATATTCCTGGAACCGCCCCTGATCGTGGGTTAATCTAACGTGGGTTAATCTTATTATGAAACTAAAAACTAGATTTACTTCTATAATAAGTGCTATTAACAGGTTAATAGATCTTATATGTGTGTACAATTGTTTTATTAAATGTTTTTGTACATAAACTAAATAATTTTATAGCATAATTAACAAATAAAAATGAATACTTTTATAAGAACGAAAAATCTAACCCATGACTATAGTAAATCGAACCCATGGCAGTGGGTTACGTAACTATTGGAGCAGTAGATCAAACCCGCAGTTATGGGTTAGCGTACTATAAAATAGTTAATAGATAAATGATGTGGTTATTCTAACTATGGCAATAATAACGACTGCTGCAATTGTTACGTTTGTTATTATTCTAATTATGGCAATAGTTACGTGACCTACAAAGTTACTATTTTATAGTAAGCTAACCCGTGACTATGGGTTGAATTTACTGCTTCAATAGTTATATAACCCACAGCCATGGGTTCAATAAACTATAGTCATGGGTAAGATTTTTGGTTCTTATAAATTGTTGCCACAACAAGAATATCCAGAAAATAGTTGCTAAATATAACAACAGTAAGTCCCATTAATTTAGTTAAACTGCTGTTGCTCTTCTTAAGAAAACTTATATATTTTTATTGCTGTATATAATTGTTATAATTGATACACTTTCTAAATAGTTTTCATAATTTAAAATAATTACTCAAATATAACTGAAATCAATAATATTTTCGAAACATAATTTATTCTTTAATATTTGTATATTTAAAGGCTGGTAACCCTTACACTGTTGCATGCGCATGACAGTTGCACAGAAAGACAAAAGCAACGGGATGTTATGAGCTTTTTTTTTTTTTTTTTTTGTTTTGAGCAGTGTTGCGTTGTGTGGCAATTTTTCCATTTGTCCGTTATTTATTTAAATTAAGGGTAATTTTTACTTTGTTAATAGTAATATTCAAGTATTTATGCAACTTAATACAATGTGTTGGGGATACTAAAATAATTTTGAAAATACAATATTTGTGTTGCTTACATTAATTTCTACAAAATTTAATCGTAATGTCAAAGGTTGTGTAAGAAGTGCATTGTTTTTTATTTAAATCGAAATTAATTTCGAAATGGGATTGTCTTGACGTTTAGTTTTTGCCTTTGGAAAAGCTTGCCCCGCCGCACAAGGTATACTTTTGCATAAAAAAATAGACTATTGCTGATTATTTGTCTCCTTTTAAACTTCTTTCTTCCTAGGTGTGTAGAAAGATAGAAAAAAGTAGAATTTGAAATGTCTTTTATTTTCTCCAAAATTCGAATAAATCTGAAAAAAGTAAAGTTTTGACTTGGGTTATAATTTCATATTCTGTGTTAACAAATATTTCTGATATGTTAATCTTATCTAAAAATGTTTTCCTTCCTACAAAATTTCTATAACCTGTCTAGTTGTGTAATTTTCATTATTTTAAATAACTAATTCCATTATTTTATTCCAAGCAAATAAAAGCAAATTTTTTTTTTGTCCCCTTTTATTTGCAATGTGATATTTTTTGCAGCACTGTTGTTTGCGCAGTAAAGCAAAAGCAATATCGACAGTTGCGTTTCGATGGAAGGTTAAGTGATTGTTGATTGTGCGCGTGTTGTTATTTTTCGTGAATTAGCTGCTTTCAACCAACAATATGGAGCCAGAAGAATCTGCCAAGGAAAATCAAGCGTTTGATGAACTCGCTAAACTATTAGAAAAATGGAAGCTTAGCCACATGTTGGATGAATTTATTGGTAAGGTATTAATACATATGTAACAATAAAAGTTATTTTACTCTGTATAAATCTTAATGCACTGGCCAGGTTATGCAGACTCCAATATTAGTGCTCCAACTTTGCTTATCCGTTTCAGTCAATTAGCTTTAGGCTGCGGACAGAGTGCGCATTGTGCGACAAGCAGACAGTCAAATTTGTGCAAAAAAAAGTCAAAAACGAGGTGCAAGTTGGAGCCCCCTATGTGCTCCAATATGAAATCTGCTGCCTGTACGCACCAGTAAGACTTATTGACTGAAACGGATGAGCAAAGTTGGAGCATTCATGTTAAAGTTGCTGTAACCTGGCCTGTACGTTTTATTCATGTCTTTCTGTTTGTCCGTTCGTCCGTTGATATCATGATAACTACTGACAACAAGATGAATATTGGTGCATTCAGTTTTTATTTTGCTTTCTTTCAAATAGCTGAAGACATTACCTATAGAAGATTGCTATTCTTGACAGAATTAGATCTTACGGATCTTTTTAAAAGTCGAAAAGTTGGAGAAAAGGCAGAGTTTTGATATTGCTTGACCGAGTGGAGAAAGGCAGAGGTAAAAATAATTAATTTATTACTTAATCAAATAAAAATTTTAAATTTTAATTTAAGGGATACAAAAACACGCAAACTTGCGAAACCGTTTCTTTAAGAACATTCACTGAAGTAGAGGAGTTCCAGCAAAGTCCAGGTCCGCAACAACAGCAGGAATACTTTGTGTCTGAAACAGTTTTCGTAAGTATTGAATATGATTTCTTACTTTTGATATTAATTTTTTACTTTAAAAATTATATCTTATATGTTTTTATATGATTTTGACAAAATTCTACGAAACCATCTCACTGGCGACTACGTACATCGAGTTTATAAAGAAACAGCGAAACTCAATGATGCTACCTGCAAAATTTTAGTGGATGCTGTTGTCGGATGGGCCATAAAAAATAAAATTAGATTTACAAAAAGTCTTTTTACCAAGGTTTCAGCTGATATTGAAAACCAATTTAATGACAACAAGGTAAACAAGACAAATAATGTAAATAAATGTTTCATAACTAATGAAATTTTTTTTTGTAGGATATTTATTTTAACAGTAATGGGCAAAAAACCTCTGGTAAACTCTATGACAACGATTTCGCAAAACTGGCGAGTTTGAAATGGTTACTTTTTCACCAGTCAAAGATCCACCAAAGCAACCCAAAAATATTCTTTGCGAAGACAAGGAAAGGTAATAATTATTTAAAAAAACAAATTGATTATAATTGATTTAATATTGCAAGAAATCACAAAGGCTCATGAGTGGTTAAAGGTTTTCTGTGAACCTTGGAATGATGTACAAGAGAATTGGAGGAAGTGCTACAATAAACGAAGAAATGAAATTGTCCATACTGAAGGCAGTGGTATTACTGAGATTATTCGAAAGAGGCCACTTTTGACTCACTCGCTGGGGTACAACCTGGTAAAATTCTTTATTTGAAAAATGTATATCCTGTATACACTCTCCTTGTTGTACAAATAGTATTTATTTTTTTTGTTGCACACAAATTACAGGTTGATATCGATTTTAATTATTTATATCATAATTCGCCCTCTGAAATAATAATTTGTAACTTCTGTGTTGACTTATTCAAGTTTTATATGTAATAGGCTTGGGTAGTTCATGAACGAACTAGTTCAATTGAACGATTCCCACTCATGAACTATGTGAACTAGTTCAGTGTTTCTCGTTCTTTTAGTTCATTTTAGTTCAATTGATATTTCAGGGAGTAGGAACAAAACGAACGAAATCAAAAACAACTAAATTTACCCAGCTATGGTTTCAGTCCTTGGTTTAAGACTAGGTTTGAGACTTTTTGTGTCTGCACTAATAGAAATGTTGAATTTGATGGCTATCACATATTCAAACCAATTTTGTTTCATTTGGTAATGAACCTGGACAACAAAATGAACGAACGAACTAACAGAACTAAATGAACGAACTAGTTCATTACATACGATTGAACTAAAAAGAGCGATCTTTGTGGTGAACTAAAATGCCCAAGCCTAATATGTAACAAAATTCAAAAATTAAATTTTTCTCAATAAAAAAGAGTCCATTTCTTTCTAAAATAAACAAGTTTTTTATTTAAAACACTTTTTTACAGCACAGTCTTGCTGGTATAAATTTATTGTCAAAATTATAAAATCTTTTTCTAGATCCTTTATCAGCAGTCGGCGAAGAAGTTCTATAAATTGTAAGTCTTGCAATGCTAAAACCCTTTTTTCCTTGCAGGTAAAACGCTGCTTTAAAGAAACGAAAATAGTAAATCTAACTACAAAAAAGAAAATCTTACCCACAGTCATTGGTTAACAACTACAAAATAGTAAATAAAACTATAAATTGTAAGATAACCCATGACTGCGGTTGGATTTACTATTTTTGTGGTTAAGTTTTAGTTGATCATTCACCTCGGGTAAAATTACCTAAATTTTGATTTTGGTGAATATCAAACCACCGTTAAAGGTAAAATTTTATATTTTTATGCCTAACTATTGAGTTACTGGTGATCATAGGTTACGTAACTATAAAATAGTAAATCCAACAACAAAGTAGTTACCTAACTGCAAAATAGTTACCTTACTACAAAATAGTTACCTGGCTAAATACAAAATAGTTATCTAACTACAAAATAGTTACCTTACTACAAAATAGTTACCTAACTTTAAAATAGTTATCTTACTACAAAATAGTTACCTAACTACAAAATAGTTACCAAACTACAAAATAGTTAGCTTACTTTAAAAATAGTTTCTTAACCATACCCGTGGGTATTTCTAACTACATTTTGTAGTTAGTGCAATTCCAACCCACGTTTTGGGTTAGATTTACCCATGGAATTTTTTCCGTGTAGTCTCAAAACATGTTCAGAATAAAGTATTTGTGCCTGAGTATTTATTTTAGCGTAAGCAAACAGTTCTATTAAATAAAGCAAAACCAGAACAGTATAATTTAATAATATGCATTATCATGGGCGTCCGCAGGAATTTGTCGAGGGGGAGGGCAAAGGTATGCACTGGTGTGCACGTTTATGAAAATGAGCCTGGAATGTTACCTATGAAATTTTATTGCCTGAGATTTTCTGTGCAAACTTTGTTAACTTTGTTATTTTATGAAAATTTATATTTTTCAATTTAACTTCCAGTATAACGAACTTTTAGCTTACAAAATCATATTTACATTTATTAAATGTATTTAAAAATATTTAAAATAATTGTCGTTCGTTTTTAAATATAGTTAAAGATCCGTGCAGACTGAAAAAGATATTTTCAAGGTATTTATTTTATTTTATTATCATTTAAAATAGATTTTTTTATTTTTTATTTTGTTTATAATTATAATTTATAAAAAGAGTGCATGATTATCTTGTGTTTGTATTTTAAAAATTTTTTTATATTCGTTTTTCTTGAATGCTCGTTCAGTTATGAACAGAGCAACATGCTTAATATTTTTTTAAGGTACTATTACCGTCTAGAAATTTCAAAAAATGGATTTTTGTTTTTTTACATTTTTAGATTCTTTATACCTTCAATAATAACTGTCCAAAATATTAAATCGAAATTCGAAGCCAGTGCCGAGATATAACTACTCAATTGAAGCGCGTTCTCGGCTCGCAGGTGTAAAAAAAAACTTTATACGCATTTTTCTCGAGTTAAGGTTTTTTTAACTGGCCGACAGTTAATCTGCGGATCTACTAGGCCGTTATTAATAATTTTTGCAGCATTTTGTTTGTTTTTATATCCTGTCTGATAGTTTACCACAATATAACCAATATACCACAAAAAAAATATTAAAATTTTTGAATTTGAAAAAAGGTTGAAAAAAAGGCGATTTTTTAATAATATTTTCAAATGTCCGCCATTTTTTTAGCAGCAGCGTTTTTTTGAAAAGAACAATTTCAGCGCCCTATATTAAATGTACAATTAATAGAAAATAAAAAGAAAAAATTTGTTCGTTATCTTCAAGAACTGTTTAATACTGTAAAAAAAGTTTGATATCCATATATAATAGATTTATTTCATTTCCATTACATTACATTTTTATAAATCCAAATTATGAATATGAACAAGAAGTTTGTTTTTACAGGATAAAGTATAATGAAAAGAACTAAGCTGATTCTGTAGTTCACAAGGAACTAGTGGCGAATACAGTTGTATATTAAAATATAAACTTAATAACTAATTGGTTATGAAAAATTTAAAGTTATTAAAATAAATTATAAAGAAGTTAACATAAAAAAAAAAAAGAATTAATAAGACATTAAGATAACGAAATTATGGAAAAGGATCCAGGACATGGAATAAATTTGAGCTCAAAGAGGCTTTAATCAGAGAACAAACGAAAGTAAAGCATCAATATCTGAATAATTATGTTGTAGGAGCCAGAGTTTTATTCTTTTCAGAAAAGCAGATTTAGTCCGAATAGATCTAAGCTCAATGGAAAGGCAATTGAAAAGCCGAGGAGCCACTGAAGAAAAAAAATTGAGAAAAATTCTTAAGGAATGTTGTGGAACAGCGGTGATGTGCTGACTATTAATTCTAAAAGGCCGCTTTACATTGTCCTACTGTGTGTTACGATATGTCAAAATTTTCATGTATGATAGAATGTAGAATGGTGTAAACAACGAAAAGCAAAGTGTGTTCGAACCTGTTTTGATTTTTTTGACATGTCGTTCTACATTTTAATTTTTAGGTTTGTTTTTAATTTCATCACACATTCTATCCGACCAGAGATGAGTTTTATAAGATTTCTTCGAATTTAATTTATTGAAAATCACCAAGCTGCAAGTTAGATTTCATCAAATGTTTAAAAAGAAGCAAAAATTTTTGCTTCTATTTTTAATGCACAATTGGCCCTTATAATGCTTACAATAGCTGCTATGTCCCGATTCATTTTAAGAATTTTCAATTTTTAAATTTTTATTGAATAAAAGTGCAATGTGACTTTGTGAGATAGTCTAAAAGAGAAAAATTAATTTCTTGATACAAAAATTAAAAAATGACAGTGTGATAAGATTCGGTTATACTTTCTATCTCACATGTCGTAACACACAGTAGGACAATGTAAAGCGGCCTTAAGTGATATATGTCTGAGCGTCGACTCAACAGGTACCCGGATTTATCAAAAAAAATGTTTAAAACTTTATAGAAATATAAATGCTTTAATGGCAGAATGTTAAGATTCCTAAATAGCAACAGACTACTATATAGTCTACTTTTATTACAAATGATACGAATGGCATGCTTTTGTGAAACGAGAAGAGGGAAAATTTTATTACTATGCGTACCACCCCAACAACTTATCCCATAATCAAGTTTAGAATGAAATAAACCAAAATAGATTAAGAAGTGTAGGGCTGCAAAAATCTTTTAACAAGTAGAGATGTCTGGTAGCAGTCATCAGATATTTTTTTAGCACAGATGTATGAGTTAACCATTTCATATCACTATAGAGCCACACACCTAGATACTTGAAGCAATTCACATTTTCAATAGAAAAACAGCCCGAGGAGCAAGACCCACCATCAAAGAAAGTTTGTGTAAAGTTAGAAGAAGAACATATATTATTACTCATATATACATATATTATTATAATAAAGAAAGTAAAAAAAAATTGTTATGTTACATATATTCATGTTAATTTTTAGCATTCTAGACGATTATAGTACCTTAATTAGACATGAATGTTTATTATAATTTTAAAAATTTCTTTTGATTAGCCTTAGTTTTTTTCGAATGTGTAACATTCAGTCTATAGAAGGTCGGTAGAATAATTTTTATTTTTAAATCCTTCTGATGAGCTTACTTGGTTGTAAGCGAAAAGAATTCTTAAAGGAAACACACTTGCCTACACGGCTTTAACCAGGCATTAGGTAATAGGTCGTTTTCCTCTTTTTTCATCGGGTTGAATATCCTTTTATATTTTTTCAGCTTCCTTCGTTCTTATTGTTAAGCTCCCACTTAGCAATAAGAAAATCCTATCCTAATATCCAACTTTTTATTCATTAAACCTCATTCTCTTTTTTAGATGAGCTAGGTTTTTGTTAATATTTATTCAAACAATTTTTTTATTTCAGATAGTAAATTATCTGTTTAATTTTTATTTTAATTCATTATTATTATTTATTATTCATTGTTTACTATTTATAGTATATTATTTATTATTTCTGGTAAGTTTCTTATTTATTTATTTTTAAGCGCTACTCATTTTTTATCATACAGTTATTTATTAAAAATTATTTTGTGTATTACTTATGTCTATTTTTGGTATTTTTTATTTTATTATATATTTTTTATTTATTATATATTTTATTACAGTTATATATAAGAACAGAATAATATATAAAATTATATACAGAATTATATATAAGAACAGATTTTGATTAGTAAAAATAATTGACAGTAGCTAGACTTGGGATGAGAATGATTTAATTCTCATTTCAAGTAAACTAATACTCGGTGAGAGTAAGTTATTTTTGCTCTCACTTTGAGTGTAGTTAGATCTGAATCCTTATCTTACATCGTTAGACTCAGACGACTAGACAACGGACTCAGACAGGACTTAGTGGCTTTTTTGAAACCGACACGTCTCTAGCTCCCTTTGGCAAAGTGCGTTGACACTTTGTTTAAAATTATCAATATTGTTTTTAACAAAAGTTGCGGGAAGCCTCGCACATAATTTTGAGACATATTGAAAATTTAATTTTCATGCAAAAAAAAAAATTAAAAATATTACAATATCTATACTATTATATAAAAGAGTACTCACGTATGTTCTGCTGCGAAAAGCTTGAGAATGGCAGGCGCTATTTCAAAATTTCTTTTTCTCTAGGATAGCTATCGTGCCCAATTGAGACATGGGCTATATAAATTTGATAACCATTATTTAAATAATTAATTAAAATTCAAAGAGAATAACCATACAATTTCTTTATTCTTATTTTCAGAGAGAAAAACTTTTCTCATTAAAGCTCTGTGCAACTCAAAAAAGGTTGTGCCCAAAACTAATAAGGTAGAACATATATATATGTAGTACTTCTGTATTCCAACTCCGAAATCGAAGAGAGACAGCCATAACAACATAAGATGTTGTTGTTGTGTTAGTATATTTGAATATATGAAAATTACTTCACACAAAAAAAAATGTCAAATCGTCACAGGGGCGGTTGTTATAAAAACGTTTACCCCAAACATATAAGAAAACAAATCATATATATTTTGCCTAAATCACAGTAAGTACCACTATAAAACAATTATAATAACGCCTGAAATATGATTAAATTTAAACAAACAAAATTTTAATCAAAAAATTCAATCAACAAAAATCTCTACTTAAATTATTGACAATGGAAGCACCGCTCCTGAGTATTTTTATTTTGAAATTTTATTTCCACTATATATTTTCTCGCTCATATAACAATATTCAGCACTCTAATGTTGGCGAATATATGAGATAGAACATGGTACAATGAAAACAAGGTAGAAGCACTTCAGAGAGGCAGACTGCCGCAACTGTCAAAACGAAATTGACTGCCTATAGAAAATCTGAAAACGATTATTTTTTTATTTTTTTTTTCATTTTCATTTTCAAATTACAATTGAAAGACAATTTTGGCTATGAGAAAGAGAGCCCAGTCCGAAATGCGTCTACCTCTGTTATTCTACCATGAGATAGAACAATATGTCAAAATGCTCTAAAATTCAAATAAAATTCAACAACCCAGCGGGAAAATGAGAATTGATTCTAAAAAAAATAGTAAATGTAATGGATTCTTTTGCTTATATTTTAGAACGTATTCCAAAGAACATATAAATTTAAATCAAATCCTATGAATTGGAATCTATCAAGCAAAAAATTATTGATTTGTTTTTATTCCAACCATAATCGATTACGACCCATATAATAATTTCTGCTATAGAAAATGTTTTTAGATTCCTTACTTGCTTTTTTGGTAAGTGAAAAACGAATTGATTCTAAGAAAAATACTGGTATAGATGAGAAAAGCATCAATCTGTTTTGATTTGTTTTCTTATTTCCGAAAATTAATACTTCTTATTTAAAAGAATCATATATGTAATACTTCTATATTGGCAGTACACTCAAGGTACATTCGCCAACATTTGAGTTTAGATATATTGTTATATGAGCGAGAAAATATATAAACAATGTACCCAAAATTTAATTTTATAATAGAAAAAATCATGAGCGGTGATTTCATTGTCAAAAATTGCATGTAAAATATTTGCTTTCATTGTCAAAAATTTCATTTAAAATTTTTGTTGCTTTAATTTTTATGGTTTAAATTTGGTTGCTTGAATTTTTCTTTTTAAAATTTAAGCATATTTCACGCGTTGGTTTTATAATTGTTTTATAATGGTGCGTACCTTTGATTTATGCAAAACAAATATGTATGATTTGTTTTGTTTTATGTTTGGGGTAGACATTTTTCTTAACAACCGCCCCTGTGACGTATAGTAGTAGTATATTCAAATATACTAATACAATCAACAAAATCTTATGTAGGCTATCTCGCTTTGATTTCGTAGTTGATATTCATTGAAAATTTAGGTTGCTTCCAATATAGAAGCATTACATATAAATATGAAAAGAATCCATTTAAAAAGTGAATAAAAGAATAAATTTCTGTAGCGATTCAACTTGAAGCGAGAAAAGAATGTACGTACTATTTTTTGTTGGACATCAGCATGTTAAAAATAATCAATTCTAGAATCTATACTGGAGAAAAGAATTGATTCTTTTTTCATATACAATTCCCGGTGGGGTGTTAAAAATAATCAATTTTAGAATCTATATTGGAGAAGAGATTTAATTCTTTTTTCATACACAATTTCTTCTTTTGGATCGGTGGGAAGATCCACAAAAAAAAAAAAACGATAGCAACATGTATTGTGTGCGGTACCAATGCTGCCACCTTTTTGAATCTAAAAATACTGCCACTTTTATAAAAGCATCGACAAAAATTCCGTGTCGATGTTTTGTCGAAATGTTTTGATGAAATGTTTCAGCTTAAACGAAAGATATATTTAAATTTAAAATAACAATTCTCTAAGGCCGTCATATATTTTTCTTACTTCAGACCTGATATTTTTACGTATAAACTTTTTAGATTTTTATATAGTCACAGTGCTAGGAAAAGTGAAGCAATGCATGAAAGAAAATTATCAGAAAGATACAGAAAGTTTATTACTTTACTTATTTTTTATTACTTTAGTTAGCTGGTTACTTTATTTGGATGGAACACAAATATACAATTTTACTGAAATTCTAACGGCTGTATTCATAAAAAATTATAAACCTCTTAAACAAAGCCTTCATAAGAAGAAAATCGAAAAAAAAATTGAAAAACATTTTTTATAAACGTTCAACAGCGTACAAAATTTTCTTTTAAATTTCTTTTAAATGCTTGATAAAAGAGAGAATTTTAAAAATGGTTGAAACGTTCAATAAACGCTCGATAAAGCATTTTAAAAATTTGGTTGTTCTCATCTGAGCACAACAAATATTGTCAAAAATGTATCAAATTATTTCAAAATGTATCAAAAAAAAAAAAACAAAATGTAAAAAAGTGTTTGAAAATGTTTGTTTATAAATTAGAGGATTTTTAAAAATGCCTGAAATGTGCGGTAAACCTCTCATAAAGCAATTTTTAAATTATTTGCTCTCAGTTGAGCACAAATACAAAAATATTTAAAAAAATTGGAAAATATGTCAAAAAAATTCAAACTATATAAAAAATGTCCAAAAAAATAAAATAAAAACAAGAAAATTTGTCAAAGATTTAAAAATATTAATAAAAAATATAATAAAATGACAATTATTTCAGTGCAGAGGGTAGCTTAGAAAAGCTTTTAATTTTTAAATAACAAAATGTTGACGAAATTGCGACAAATAAATAAGAAGTCACTGAATTTATCTAATACACAAACCATTATTTACACTCTTCCCACTTCAATAAAATACGGCTGTTAAATTTTAAGATTTAAAGTTTTTAATGATATTTAATATTTTTATCGCCGGCGAAGCAGCGGGTATTTGCTAGTGTGTGATAAAAGCCTTGTAGGACTTTTTGTTCATCATCAGCAGGAAGTGTTTTCTAAACTGGTGGTCTTTGACCGAATCATCAAAAGAAAAGGAATTGTTTTCAAATATTTTTTTGCTTTTTTTATGTGACATTTCCTTGTCATTTTTTTAATTTCCTTTTCTTCTTGATGAAAACACAGTGTTGCATAGCAAAATGAGATGGTTTAGGTCGCAGTTTCAACCTAACTGCTTTGCGAGATAGTTAAGATTTTGTATGGGAAACTATGCAGTTAAGTATCCAGTTTCAAAGTTAACTGTGTAGTTTCGAGGTAATGTAAACATAGTATAAGAACTCAGAACTTAAGAGTTTAAAACTTTGTAACATATAAACAAAAATGTAACATATACACATAGGAAATAAAAATATATAACATTTTACAGTTGAGGGGACGCCCTTGTGCATTATGCAAAACATTTTCAAGCCCAAAGAAAACATAAATAAACATTTCCGTCTTTTCATGAAATTATGAAAGAAACTAAAGATGGAGAATTAATAGAACCAAAAGTCACTGGTATTAAATTAGGAAAAACTGTAGTGAATGCTTAGGAATTGCTGAATTTGTATCTTCAAAATTGCGTTGCTGTAAGAACAGATGGTTGTTCAATGATGATTTCGGAATCTTGTGGAGCTGTTGAAGAAGTGCTCGAAGTGGCTATAAATACCGTATACTGCCCTTGTTACAATCATTTTTTGAACAATTCGTTATCTGTATCAGATGTTCAAATAATCCGAAATGCTGTTGGTAGTATGAAAGAGACGATATCGTTCTTTAATGTCTCGGCGAAGCGTTCCAATACATTAAAAAAAATAATGGGTAGTCGGTTATCTAGCTTGTGTGAAACTAGATGGGTCGAGACAAGGAACATTAAGGAAGGTAGAGTTAGTAGTTGAAATTCTCTCTTGATGTGGGTACAGCACCTGTTAAAATCGGTTATTGAACGAATAAAAGCAAAACAAATAACAAAATTTTCCAATTAGACTTGTGTTGTTGATGAAAATTATTTAAGCCCAGAAGTTGTGCAATTTGTAAGAAGCCTTTTCAAAAAGAAAATGGCTCGTCTTTTAGTGTGCCTTTTAATGAAGCAAGACGCAATCGCTGGAACGTTGCTTGTTCCACAACATTTCCCCAATCAGCGCGGGTCTGCGAAAAGCATTTTTATAAAACGGATTTTATAAATCCTCCGGGGAATAATTGCGGTCCACTTCGGTTGCAGCCAGGAGCAGTGCCTTCCTTAGTGTTATTTTACCTTCATGATAAATACTAAAAATAAACATTCAGCACGCACAAAAATGAAAACTATGAATTTTAACACATTTGACAGTTTTCTATTTTCTCTTTTTTTTTTTTTTTTTCTTCTTACGCTCTTCTTATGTTTGACAGCTACTGTACCCACCACTTCGAGACGAGACTATCTTGTTGAATAAACCTTGGGTCGAGAGACATGATGGAGTTTTACAATATCGTTTTGCGCATCCGAAAATTCTTGAAACCCTGCACCATATATCTCAGTGGCATGATTCGAAAACGGCGCCAAAAGCAAACGTTTTAAGAATTGTTCTTTGTGAGACGAATTTTTTAGTTGCAGTCACTTGCCTCTCTGATGTGTTGAGTAACACACAAGCCCTCAGCTGTTTCCTTCAGAAAAAACAAATAGATGTTAAATCATCGCAGAGTACAATTCAAGATACTTTAAATTTATTACAGAAGAAGCAAGAGGCCTGTGAGATAAAATTTTAAACTCTTTTTAAAGAAGTTGCAAAACATTGCAAATAATATTGGAGTAGAAATTAAAATGCCACATGTAGCAAGTTTTCAAAAGAACCGCGATAATTATCCAGTAAAAGATCATTATTCCATTACCTACATAACCTGTGAGAAAAGTTTGTAAAAAATATTACATTTTCTTCAAAGAATCTTCAGAGGTTTTAGAAAGATCTTTGATTAATGAGTTGGAGATGTGGCACTTGCAATGTGAAAGAGAAAAGTTTGATTCAAGTACTAGTGCAATGCAACTATTACACTGCTGTGATGCTGAAGTATATCCTCTTATTCATACTCTTTTTAAAATTTTAATAATATTGCCTTCCAGCGGAGCAACTGCTGAAAGATAATTTTTTAACATTGAAGAGAATTAAAACCTATTTGAGATCTACGACAACAGAAGAAAGATTGAACGCACTTGCTTTATTAAATATTCATTATGACATTAATGTGATTGTAGATTAAGTCATCGATAAATACGCCAAAACACGGAACCATAGATTAGATTTCGTGTTGTGATTAGATTTTTCAAACCGGGAGATTATGTACTAAGTCATTTAATCCAAAAATGTAAGCCAAAAATTTTGTATTTCTCTTTTAATTTTTATATAAGTTATGTAAAATATTTTTTAATTCATGTACACATAAAGTCACTGAAAACTGGTTAACTCTTTTTTATTTAATATATTCGAAAAACTGGTTTTAAAAATATCGCCATTTTTGGGTTATTCCACACAAAAGGATTTTTACATTTTATAGAATATTTTGTTGCTTTTGAGTTGACAAACTACGATCGCGCCCAAATGAAGCTTTTGGATCCGCCACTGGCTTAATGTCTGTGCTGAAAGCGTACGAAGGATTCTACGTAAAAACAATTTAAATGGACTAGGAGCCCGTAAAAAGCCCTGCGTGTAAAAAATAAAAAGGATAACCTTGATTTTGCTCGCGAATACAAATTAAAAGATTTTTTATTTTGGAGCCAGGTAAGCTGTTATTTATATTTTATTTTATTATGTTTGGAACATTTAATAACATATTTTATTTTTTTAAAGGCGCTTCTCACAGATGAGAGCAAATTTAATTTGTTCGGATCTGATTGCAGGCGTTACATGTGAAGCAAACGTAATGAGGAGTTCAATAATAAAAACACGAAAAAACAGTTAAGCACGCAGGAGGGTCCGTTATGGTTTGAGGAGGCATCCTCGGGTGTGGGCAAACTCCATTTTATTTAAGACGTCATGGATAAAAACGTTTACTTTGATGTCTTAAAATCAAATGTAAAGGAGAGTGCTCGCATGTTGGGTATTTTGGATAACTTTAGGTTTTATCAGGAAAATGATCCGAAACACTACTCGTTGATTGTAAAGACCTGGCTCCTATATAATTGCCCCAAGGTAATAATTCTTGCTCAAAGCCTTGACCTGAATGTTATAGAGCATTTGTGGGAAGATCTATGTCGCAGGGTTCAAAATGGAAGTCGCACCATTAAGGGCCAGTTGAAAGCTGTGTTACAAGACGAATGGGTGAAACAAAAAGGTTGCGCAACAAAATATTGAATAATTCTCTTATATCAAGTATTAGTACAAAAAGATAATTTTGCCTGATTTTCAATGTGACTTTTTTATGGAATTATTATATTTTTCTTTTGTTTTATGGTTATAGATCAAACTATGGAATTGGTTTTTGTTGTTAAATAAATCATGAATAAATAACTTTTTACACACATTTAATTTTTTTTTCGACTTCAATTTGGCTAAATAAAAATCAATTGAACTTATTCCATACTCTCTCTAATTTCAGCAACAAGGACACTGTGGCCATAAGTGTCGAGACGGGCCATAACAGCTTGTGGCTTGTATCGGCATACTTGGCCCACGACCACGAAGTCCTCCCAGAAGACGTCATAAAAGACCTGGTCTCTAAAGCGGCAGCTGAAAACAAGGACCTGATCATCGGGTGCGATGCTAACGCCCACCATGAGATCTGGGGAAGCTCAGGTACCAACAAACGGGGTGAGTCTCTTTTTGATTACATCCTCACTACTTAAGTGAGTTAACCTTATCATAAGTAACGTGGGTTGTGAACCTACATTTATTATTAGCAATAGGCAGGAAGTTTTAGATATTACTCTTGCCTCCGACAATATATCAAATAGAATAAAGAATTGGAGAGTTTCAAAAGAACACTCCTTCTCTGACCATAGATATATTCTTTTTGACATAGATGACTTTGCCCCGAGATCACGTAGTTATCGTAATCTCAAGCAAGTCAACTGGGACCTCTATACAGAAACACTAATGACAGAACTTCCTAACGGGCCATCTTGTCTCCCCACTTGTAAAAACTCCTTAGATGACTTAGTAGACAAACTCACTGCGTCTATGAATAAAGCTCTTGACACTGCGTGCCCGCTCAAAACACCAAAAGGAAGGAAAAAGCCACCTTTGTGGGGCACTAAACTAGAAGAGCTCCGAATGAAGAGCAGAAAACTCTTCAATAAGGCAAAAGCCACTAGATCCACAGATGCGTGGACAATCTACAAAATGGCTCTAAACGAGTATAAAAAAGAATTACGCAAAGCTCAACGACAATCCTGGAGAAATTTCTGTGAAGAAATATCACAAACGTCCGAGGCGTCGAGACTTAGGAAAATTCTAGCATCTAGTCCACCTAACCCGAGCTTCATGAAAAAAGAAGACGGAACCTGGACCACCAACAGTGAAGAATCTCTTAATATCTTGGTAGAAACTCACTTCCCGGGCTGTTCAAAGATAGGGAATGCTCCAACACAAGAGGTGCATTTTCCATCCATTGACAACTCTCTACAAATAATTACACAATCGAAGCTAAAATGGGCCATAGAAAGCTTCAAACCGTTTAAGTCTCCAGGACTTGACGGCATAGCCCCAATCGAAATTCAAAAAACTTACGACATCATAAGCCAATGGCTTATGATAATCTATCAAAGCTGTCTTGACCTAAATCACATCCCAAAACAATGGCGACACGTGAAGGTAGTCTTTATACCTAAGGCAGGAAGAAGCTCGCACGTAAACCCAAAAGACCTTTGACCAATCAGTCTCTCATCTTTTCTTCTTAAAACTCTCGAGAGACTAATAGACATCTACTTGAGACAAAAAATAGAAGTAAATCCTATCTCACCAGCACAACACGCCTACACCAAAGGCAAACCTGTGGAAACGGCTCTCCACTCCATAGTATCTATCATTGAAAAGTCCCTTCATCAGAAGGAATATACAATGATAGCCTTCATTGACATAGAGGGTGCCTTTAACAACGTCAAGGCGGAGGCTATCACAAATGCGCTGACGGAGCTTGGGGTGGATTCTGCGCTGATAGCACTTATAAATCAAATGCTAGTAGGCAGGATTATAAGCGCGAGTCTCGGAGCAGCATCCACGCTAAGATCTGTACCAAGGGGAACACCTCAGGGAGGAGTTCTCTCGCCTCTACTCTGGAACCTAGCGGTGAATGAACTACTGGGTAAACTAGAACAAGAGGGGTGCAGGGTGATAGCCTACGCCGACGATGTTGCTATCGTCACCTCAGGTAAATATGTGTCCACCCTCAGAGATATTATGCAAAATTGTCTTAACACTCTCGTAAACTGGGTTACCGGCTGTGGACTTAGCGTTAACCCCGATAAAACCGAGTTAGTGATCTTTACCAGACAACACAACTTGCCCACTATTAGTCCTCCAAAACTGGGAAATACAAGACTAAACTTCTCAGAACAAGCAAAATACCTGGGTCTCATTTTAGATAGGAAACTAAATTGGAAACCCAACCTGCTCGAGAGAGCCAAAAAAGCCAATATAGCCCTATACACATGTAAAAAAGCAGTGGGTAGCAAATGGGGATTACAACCTAGGGTAACTCACTGGCTTTATACAGCTGTTATTAGGCCAATATTGTTATACGGTGCTATAGTCTGGTGGCCAGCACTAAGCAAACAAACACACCTCAATATACTTCGCAAAGTTCAACGGTCAGCAGAGCTGTGCATCAGTGGATACTTTGCTCCATCTAACTCCACTAGATATCCTAACAAAACGGATAGCTGCAAACACAGCAATCCGTTTAGAAGCCACTTCCCAATGGAAAGAGGGCACAATAGGACACTCTGACACCAGGAAACTCACTCCTCAAATACCCAAGAATATAGACTACATCACTCAAAAACTTTTATTCCACAAAAAGTTTGACGTATCAATCCCCTCCAGATACGAATGGGATATTGGAAGCCCTCCACCAAACAATGCCACTAGAATCTACACTGATGGATCAAAACTAGATGGCAAAGTAGGGGGAGGAGTCTACTCTGAATCCCTAAACATTAACCATGCCTTTAGGCTCCCCGACCACTGCAGTGTCTTCCAAGCGGAAGTCACTACCATACATGAAGCCGTTACTTTGCTACAGATGAACGAAATATTAGCAAAAGATATTTGTATTCTATCTGATAGTCAAGCCGCTTTGAAAGCCCTGGAATCTGTTGAAATAACATCAAAAACAGTCCTAGGCTGCCGCAAATCTCTAAATGAGATGGCAGAGCAGCTCAATATATTCCTATGCTGGATCCCCGGACATAGAGACTTCCAAGGTAACTGCAAAGCAGACGAACTCGCTAGAAACGGTACCATCAAACCCTTATCGACAGATAAGGAACAAATTGGAATACCTCTCGCAACATGTAAGCTACTGATAAATGAACTATCCCTTGAAAACACCAACATCAGGTGGTCAACGGGTAGTACATGCAGCATATCGCGTCAAGTTTGGCCAACACTGAACTTAAGACGCTCAAAAGAACTAATATCCCTTAGAAGGGATCAAATAAGTATTGCAATAGGCGTCCTAACAGGACACTGCCTGATTGGAAACCACGCCCAAAGACTGAATACTCCCCATAACGACTTCTGCAGAAGCTGCAGAGATGAAGAGGAAGTTGAATCCACAACACACCTTCTCTGCACATGCCCAGCGCTGGCCAGAAAGCGCCATCTCTTCCTAGGTAGCTGGTTCTACAGTGACCTAGACGAACTCTCAAAAACTTCGGTCTACCGAATACAAAGCTTCATAAATAGCTCCAACTGGTTCAAATAGGGTGGAAATAATTAACCCCTGGTATCACAACGGGCCAAACTGGCCTAAGTGTGTCTCATAGGAGACAGCCACGTCAACCTTACCTAACCTAACCTATTCCATACTCTTAACCGACTTTGAATGTGAGCAACTGTATGTAGTTTTTATTTAACAAAAATAACAACTATTTTTTAATAAAATAAATAAAGGTACTTATGTAGTTTTAAAATTATGTTTTGACTTTTTCTTTCAGTCTTTTTAACACATGTAATGATTATCTCTACATTTGTACTTAATGCTTTAAGATTTTTTTGACATTTCGTACAAGAAGCCTTGTTGAATTTCCTATTTTTTAAAAATACTTCGAAACTTACGAAGTTTATGTCAAGCTGTTGATAATTCAAAATATTGTATAAAAAATAATTCATTATTAAATAAAAATCATGTTTAACTTACATTAAATACGCCAGCCGCTTATAAATGCTGTTTTAACAAGAGAAAGCAAAAAGAAATGACCAAAGCAAATCTTTATACGAGTTCAAATAAAGCAAAATTAAATAGAAGCCAGATATAAGAAATGTAATATGTTAGTGAAATGGAACAACGTAAGTAGAAAACCAACAGGTTCGCTCAAATACAATAAAAAGAAGAATAAAGGTTTGAAGAATTTTACAATTTTAAATTGTAGATATATATATATATATTTTAACTATTCGAGCAGTCGAATAATTCGAGTAAAAAACTGGTTTTTGAATTTTTTGAAGATTGCTATTTTTAAAATCACCTGTTCGGTTAAAAAAAAAAGAAATGTCGAATAATTCGAACCGGTTTTGCATACCCTACTCTCAACTAATAATGAAAAATAGTATTTTTATGGAATTTTAACGTAAAATAATTGGATTTGTGCCCGACATGGGACTGACCGTTTCAATAAATTTTTTATCAGAAAAAAAGCTGCAAATGGCCTGTTACCCAAGGAACGAGACACGATGGGATTCCGTATTTAGCCCAGGAAAAAAGGAGTTTATAGACACAATCAGAAATAATAAAAAAGCGACAGATTTTCTTGGAAAAAAACCCGTAAACAGAATATTACAAATTTACCGAACGAAGATTTATTAGAGTACGAATTGACCTCACTTATTCAAGGTTGAGAAACCATTCAAGGTTTCAACCAGGAGGTTAAACTATTGAATGGGGAATACCTTTAGCTTTTTCTGAATAAAATAAGCTGAACGGATGTGGGACAAGAGGTGATAAACTTTTTGACAAAAACTTGCAGGGATAAAGTCCTCGATACTTTTATAACTAGTCTACCTAGTTTACTAAGTATGAAAGAACCGATTGACTGACCATAGGCCATACATCTATGCATAAAACAGAAAAACTTGAACTATAGGACAAATAATGTAAGCAATAGGAATCAATGCCAGAACCACCACGGAATCAACATTTTCGTCCAATCTATAAAAGCGTGAACCGCCACTTAGTCATTATCAACCACCACGCATACTAAGTCAGAAATTCGACAACGCAAACTACCCTGAACAATGCAGAAATTTTCAGCAATATTTACCAGTACCAACAAATCATCAAAAATATAGGTCTATTTCACCTCGTCCATTTGGACCAAAACTGCAGACTAGATCAGAGAAAATGGGCATCGATCATCGAAGTGTTAAAACCAGGAAAATCAATTATTTGCATCGGCCTGCCGACTACGATTTACACGTTAAGCAGCCACCGAATGATTATCCAGAAGTTAGGAAACCACAAAGAAATTTCCACATATCTGCTGAAAATTGTTAAAAAAAGTAAAAAAAAATAAATAACTGGCCATTTCAGCCCTTGAAAGGACTTTGACCTAGCTTCTTATGATCAATTGTGTTGTGCGTGTTATTAAGTTTGTACACAATTGACCGAGAACCGGACCTATATGCTTAACGCCGACTCCGAACGGCGATGAACGGAATGTTCTCGTTCTTAAGAAGCTTTACATGGCATTTTGATTACTTTCTGAGGTTTGCCATTGTCTGCAGAGAGGTGGCGGCCGTACAGAAAAATTATTTTAATTCAAATAATTTACTGTCGCTGCTGGGGTTCGAACCTGGGTCTCCAAAGTTCGTTGACATAGTGGCCACGCACTTTAACCAACTACGCCACGGACGCCACACGCTGAAAATTGTTATCCTACTTAAAATCTATTTGACTCATAGACGAAAATGTGTATCAAGAAGAGATTAAAAAAGTTGACAATGACTTTGACCATTCCAGATTGCATTAAGCTATTATAAAAGTTCTTAAACAGATAAATTCTTCTTAAGTTCATAAACAGAGAGATAGCATTAGGTGTCTTCTTGAGGGATAAACTTCAGTTTAGCCTGTCTTAGTTTCTACAGCTATTTCCTAATATATTTAATAAAAAATTGTATAAAAAAATATTTTTTTTTCCATAGACCACATGGGAAAGGATCACATACGCCTTACCCAATCATACTCAGACCATCGTTGTTGGTCCTGGCTGTTGTTTGCATATGCTCTTACGTTATTATGTCCTTGTAATCTTCTTTTTGTCCGAATAATCTATTTCTATTCTTCTATTCTATTATATAAAAGGGTTCTCTCGGATTTTTATCGTTCAATCACGGGGTAACCGCTGAACCGATTTTAATAATTCTTTCACTATTCAATTGCTATATGAAGCGACCCTGCTACTGGGTACTATGTTTTTGGTAAAACTTTTTATTTAATTTCTTAAGAATTTATGCATTTTAATCCATGCTGCCATTGCATGTATAAGCAGCACAAAATAAGAGCAAACAAAAGCTTAAGCTCTTTTAAGAGAGAGAGTGAGGTGAGAGTCTATAACTCACCGCGCTGCCATCTTGAGTGGATAATTGCACTCAGTTTATTTCTGCTGCAGTGTTGCCATAAGCCCAATATATCGTATTTATTTTAATTTTCATACTAAGATTGCTTGCCACTCTTTTTATCTCAATAGCTACTGAGTTAAAAAATCTAATAAATAGATTGAGATAAATTTTACATAATTTTAGGATAAAGCTGAGTAAAAATAAAAAAAAAATATAAGATTTTCATTAAAGGCCATTAACATTTTTATTAATGGCGAAACTAACTTCTATGATCTTATGATAAAATTGGATGGTAGTAGTCATGGTTGAACTAATGTGGTTGTCACAAGGGTGAGATCGAGTGCCCATAAATGTCAAATCGAAGTTGACAGCTCATACAAAATCTGAAAGCGAAAATTGATAACATGTAAGGCCGATGAAGTTGTTTTTGTTGCTTTTCATTGATTTTGACAATTGTAGGTACTGAAAAGAGAGTACGATCAGCCCCAAGATAACCTTCTTAATTTAGCTATGATGGTGATAAGTTTTGGGGTGAAATGTTTTATACTACCATGGCTGTTGTGTGTTCAACGGTCTAAAATGTCATTGCGTTAGGTTGTGGCTTGAACAACTGCGCTAAATATCGAGTCTTTTTTTAAATATGTTTTCATATTTATATTTATATTTATATTTATATTTATATTTATATTTATATTTATATTTATATTTATATTTATATTTATATTTATATTTATATTTATATTTATATTTATATTTATATTTATATTTATATTTATATTTATATTTATATTTATATTTATATTTATATTTATATTTATATTTATATTTATATTTATATTTATATTTATATTTATATTTATATTTATATTTATATTTATATTTATATTTATATTTATATTTATATTTATATTTATATTTATATTTATAAAAATAAAATAAATAACTGGCCATTTCAGCCCTTGAAAGGACTTTGACCTAGCTTCTTATGATCAATTGTGTTGTGCGTGTTATTAAGTTTGTACACAATTGACCGAGAAATGGACCTACATGCTTAACGCCGACTCCGAACGGCGATGAACAGAATGTTCTTATTCTCAAGAAGCTTTACATGGCATTTTGATTACTCTCTGAGGTTTGCCATTGTCTGCAGAGAGGTGGCGGCCGTACAGAAAAATTATTTTAATTCAAATAATTTTCTGTCTGGCTGGGGTTCGAACCTGGGTCTCCAAGGTTCTTTGACATAGCGGCCACGCACTTTAACCAACTACGCCACGGACGCCACAATATATTTATATTTATATTTATATTTATATTTATATTTATATTTATATTTATATTTATATTTATATTTATATTTATATTTATATTTGTATTTATATTTATATTTATATTTATATTTATATTTATATTTATATTTATATTTATATTTATATTTATATTTATATTTATATTTATATTTATATTTATATTTATATTTATATTTATATTTATATTTATATTTTTATTTATATTTATATTTATATTTATATTTATATTTATATATATATTTATATTTATATTTATATTTATATTTATATTTATATTTATATATTTATTTATATTTATATTTATATTTATATTTATATTTATATTTATATTTATATTTATATTTATATTTATATTTATATTTATATTTATATTTATATTTATATTTATATTTATATTTATATTTATATTTATATTTATATTTATATTTATATTTATATTTATATTTATATTTATATTTATATTTATATTTATATTTATATTTATATTTATATTTATATTTATATTTATATTTATATTTATATTTACATTTATATTTATATTTATATTTATATTTATATTTATATATATATTTATATTTATATTTATATTTATATTTATATTTATATTTATATTTATATTTATATTTATATTTGCATTTATATTTATATTTATATTTATATTTATATTTATATTTATATTTATATTTATATTTATATTTATATTTATATTTATATTTATATTTATATTTATATTTATATTTATATTTATATTTATATTTATATTTATATTTATATTTATATTTATATTTATATTTATATTTATATTTATATTTATATTTATATTTATATTTATATTTATATTTATATTTATATTTATATTTATATTTATATTTATATTTATATTTATATTTATATTTATATTTATATTTATATTTATATTTATATTTATATTTATATTTATATTTATATTTATATTTATATTTATATTTATATTTATATTTATATTTATATTTATATTTATATTTATATTTATATTTATATCTATATATATATATATATTTATATATATTATCCCAAGCAACGCTGGGAACGGATATGCTAGTAATATATAATCCTTAATGGTGCATAATCCATAATATTGCACCAACTGTCAAAAATTAGAGAGTATAAATTAGAGAACGAAAAAAGTAAAAAAAAAAGAAAATATACAAGCAAATGGCATTTGATGGACGCAGGTCGTGAGAAAATAACCATTTGTCAAGGCTTAGGCTATATAATCTTTATTACAAAAACTTTTTTTTATGTACATAAATTTTCTTTAAATGCGATATTTATGTTTTCAAATAGTAAATATTTGAAAGATATTTTAAAAAACTTCGTGCATAATTTCAATATATTTTTATTAATTCTGTTTGAATATTTTAATATTTAATTTAATAAAAAAAGTATTTAAATAAATTTTAAATATTTACGTAGTCGATTTATGCTTTATTGGTGCAAAAATTAATCACTTCTTGGATAAATCAAAGTTTTTGGATAAATTTAATATTTTTTCTCTTAATGTAGAAACATGTTCAATTTGATGCAAGTGTTATGCCTTTACCTCAGCCAATTCAACTCTTTTAGTTTCCCTGTCGAAAATCTTGGCAACCTCCTTCAACCGGCTGGAGGTTGCTATTTGCAAAATTGAATGGTTAACCATAGGGCCATGGTAATGAACGGATCCTGAAGAATTGTCTACGTAGCAATCTTGCAATCACTTGTTTCATCAAAACTCGAATATTTGTGGGAGATGCCTCGATCCATTTTTCAATTTTGATCAAAACATCAGGAATTGGTAACAAAATCATTCACAGTTTTCATATACATACATAGAACATACATACATATGTATGCTATATACACAAATATACAAAACATCTATACATTAATACGCAAACAAAAAAGTTTGTGTTCCCTTTTTTTCTGTGTTACCTTCAACATATTCACATAATACTTATATCGATGGATAGGTATTTTCGAGTAGATTTGCACAAAATAATTTTTATTCGAATATGTTGTCATTATGATATGTAAAACTGAGCAAATGTAAAATGCTTTTTTTAGCAATGGGACAATAGAAACTGCAAAGCGACAAAGCTCTGTTGAACATCGCTGCTGTAGCTTACAAAAGCAAGAGTAGAATGCGGGAGTGACGCAAACATTTAAAAGGAGCTGAGTAGCATTATTGTTATTGCTGTTGTCGTGGTTGTTGCTTTCTCTTAATTTCTCTCAGCGTTAAAAAAACAGTTAAACTGCTGCTTGCTTCTATTATCTTGAGAATTATCATTTATCTTGATTTATTTGTTATACTTTTCTACCGTTTATTTACTTATTTTACTTTTAATTTATTTCTTTACTTTAAATGAATTTTATATATTGAATAAATTATTATTGACGCATATGCTTCCTTTTTTTTTTTTTCCTTTACCACTTTTTTCCTCATAGCGTTAAGGTAAGCATTAAGAATTTACATGCAAATTATTAACCATTCATTATGTGAAAAACAACTTGGGTTTCGTTACCTTACAGAAACAGATGGCCGAATTTCGGCCACAGGCGATACTATACATATAAATGTAGAACATATCCCTGCAAACATTTTCTGAGTGCCTCAAAAAAATTTACTCTAATTAAAAAGAGTATTTTTTATGCGTTTTTTGTGAGTACGCAATAAAAAACTTCTAAAGGAGTCTTTCATATGATTGTAAAATGATTGCTCAGAAATAAGACTCTAAAAAAAGTATTTTTTATGCGTGTGTGGTTTTATACAAATGTTTTTTCATTTTATACTAAAAATTTTTTATAATTTTCTTTATTTGAGAACATATTTATTTAAATTCAGTTTTAGAACTGACAAAATATTTTAAATACAATTTTTTATAATTTCTTAATAATTAAATTCTGAAGAACAAGTGTATAAAGTGCAAGTGCATTTTTTATGTACATGTGATTGTGTGTCTTGTGAGAGCACCACACGTATTTTATGAGTACGCAATTAAAAGATTCCTAAAGGAGTTTTTGATATGATTGTAAAATAATTGCTCAGAAATAAGACTCTCAAAAGATATTTATTAATCGTGTATCTTTTTTAAATTGCGTACTTTTTATGAGTACGCAATAAAAAGACTTCTAAAGGAGTCTATGATTGTAAAATAACTGCTCAAAAATAGGACTCTCAAAAGAGTTATTATTATGCTTGGTTTATGAGTTTTCATAAAAATAACTCTTTAAAAAGTCCTAAATAAGACGGTATTATGTTTGTTCAAAGAGTCTTATATTCGAGTGTTTTATAAGAACTCGACAAATAGGCTCTGAGAGAATTTTATAAACTTTAAAGTAATATTTTTATCTTCTTAATATATAAAAACGTTGGTGCATATGTATGTCTGACCGTCACGGCTGATCCGGTGTAATTTATAATGTGATGGTAATTTGTGAGAATGCGAATATTTTTTTTGAAGTGAATACGTCATAATCAGCTATGGGCAGAGAGCGCTTTTAGAGCGTTGAGAGCAACAAAACGCAACAACAAATCAAAGACAAAAGCCAAACACAGAAACTTTAAATGTAGTGGTGCCCATACCTGGTCATAACCAGTTATGAGCAGAGAGCACTCTAGGAGCGTTGAGAGCAAGAATTGAGAGCAAATACTTATGTAGCAACACAAAACGCAACCACAAATCAAAGACAAAAGAAAAAAAGAAGCAACACAGAAGCTCTAAATCACCCAGCTAGCATTTGGAAGATTGTATGACGATCGCGATCATTTCGCGATTCTTTTTTTAATCGTCAAGACGATTGTTAAGTAGAATTTTATTTTGCTCTTCCAAATGATGCTATTGCGAGTCATTGTGACGATTTTTGGACGAGTGAATCGTCGTTCACGCATCTTGGCGAGCATTAAAAGAGTGCAAGCAAGAATGTGACTCATTTTGATGATTGATTGACGAGTGTTTTTTTTTTTGTTGCTCTACAATCGTCGTTTAATCGTTCTGACGATCATTCGTGTACCTGTGTTACTCTAAAATCGCCGCTTATGCATTCTCGCGATGGTTTGGCGAATTTAACCGTTATGTTTAAGAATCGCCGCTTACGCATTCCCGCGATCGTTTGGCGAATTTAACCGTTGTGTTTAGAAAAGTTTACAAAGAACAACTGATGTTTGCTTCATATTAACTCAGTTGTTAGCTAGTGAACACATGTCCAAGAGTTATAGCAAGTAAGTACTTTTTATTTCATGCTCTTACAGTTTCCTAATTTGTTTTTCTTTTTTAAGATGTATGTCACTCAAAATTTAAAGGTGACGACGCAGGAATAAATAAAGTGCTAAAGCAACATTTTGTCCATGCTGGTGACCGACTCAGGAAGGGTGATCGGACCAAGAAGGATGACGAAGAAAATTAGGGGGATTTAGCTCTATAATTTATTTTTTATATATTTTTTTTTCTATGTCTGAATTTTGTTTTTTTTTTTAATTAATAATTGAATTATTTTTATTTCATTTATACGAGTTTAAACTAATTACATATATTACAATTAAAAAATGAACAATACAGAACAATGCTTTTTATTTTGAAGCATTTGGGGTAAATTAAAGATCGTCTTGGCAATAGTTTCAAGACTCTTCAGCGATTCTTTCCTGAGCATCGTAGACGACTCAATTAGGCGATGGATTCAAGGATCGTTTGAAGAAGGAATAAAAGCATCTTACACGATTCTTATTTGAGCATCGTAGACGACTCCAATGCAAGAGTCGCCGGCTGGACACAGTTTCTCCCGTTGTACTGAACTTCCGCGATCGGAATACGACATCGTCGACGATTTATTTAATCGCCCGCTCCGATCGTGGAAGAGTCGCCTTCGATTGAAAATGCTAGCTGGGCAGTGATGGGCACACCAATACTATTATATTTTCTGTATTTGTGTGCTTGTGGTAGTGGGATCACGCTCTCAGTACTGAAAAAATGTTTGTGCAGGTATCACTAAATGACGACTCGGCGCGTTTGTTTAATATTTTATTTTAAGTTAAGATATAATTTTATTTTCATGTTTTTGTTTTAAAATTTAAATCAAAATAAATTAAAGCGGGCTACTTTTCAAAATCAGCTGTTCATCTCGAGTTTCTTTATGTTCATGTTTCGCAGTTGATTTTAGGTTAAACTTTTTACAAGCTTTTTTTCAAATTTAACACTTCCGCGGCATTTTATAGATTTATTTACAATGTTTTTACAATATTTCGCAGAGACCGGGTCTTACGTTCTGGTGTCACCAACTCAAATCCGAACTCAGAAGCAGACAAATTCAACTTCAGAATGATTCTGACCACATTCATTAAGTATGAATGCCCATGTATATATATGTATACGGACGCCCATGTATATATATATGAGTCAATTGGATACAGAACGTTATTTTTTTGTCCACGCTCTTTTAACTCTGTTTTTAGGTAAAAACAAAAAGAAAAAAACAAATAAAAAATGATAAAGTGATCACTGAAGAATATTTATTGACAAAACATATTTTTCAGAATCCTAAAATTGTTTGCATATTTGTTTTGAAGAATATTGTATTGCTCCCTCTCGTACTCGCTTAATAAAAAAACATGTGTCCCCAGCATAGCTGTGAAATTGCGATTACGATTAGTAATCAATTACATTATTTTTTAAAAAGAATTGTAATGATTATATAATCCTTAAGCAAGAATTTTATGATTAGTAATTGATTACGATTACAAATAATCAAAAAATAATAACGATTACTTGAGATTCCGCAAAATAATCAAAAATAATCAAAAGTAATCAAAAAAATAATTCGATTACTTTTAAAGATTATCTTTGATTCTTTTTTGATTATTTTAAGAATTTCAATCTAAAGTTCGGAATATTTTGTGAAAGTGATGATGAAATTGACACAACTGGTTCTTCACAGGACACCGTTAAACCCGATTAGTGATCCCAACAGACCAACTCTTCTCTTCAAGTGCTGAAATGATTTGGCAAAAGTATGGCTTGTTGAAGGAACCATTTATTTCATTCAATATGTACTCCTTTAACGCCCTCAGCGCCAGTTGAGAGACTATTTGTTTTTTTTTTGCCGGCAATGTAAACACTCCAAGACGGTAATCATTGTCTGATTTTTCTTTTGAAAAATTAGTTCTTATGAATGCAAATAGTAATTTGAGGTAAAAAGTACATTTAAATTAGTATTTTTAGAGTAAAATTTTTTGTACCTGAGACTGAAATTCTTAAAATAATCTAAAAAGAATCAAAAATAACCTCGAAAAGTAATCGGATTATTTTTTTGATTACTTTTGATTCTTTTTGATTATTTTGCGTAATCTCAAGTAATCGTTATTATTTTTTGATTATTTGTAATCGTAATCATGTGATTACGATTACAAACAGAAAAGAATCGTACTTAATCAATTATTTTACCTTTTTGAAAAAAAGAATCGAATAAGTAATGATTACGATGAGTAATCATTACTTAACAGCTATGGTCCCCAGTTACACTTTTTGATGAAAGACGTGAAAAAAAGTTAAAAACAATGAAAAAATATAACATATAATAACTGTTTTCTAATGATAGCATTTATTTCTTATGTATTATTTTGTTGTTATTCTCAAAACATCGCGAATTTGGCTTTCGATTTACAATTAGTCCCTGCGCTTTGCATTGAACGTCACTTTTTTTTACGCTTCGTTAGTTTTAATTTAGGAGTGGTATAGATGACAAGTAAGTTATATTAAGGAAGTGCAGAGATTAGTTCTCATAAAATTCTAAAAATTAAGACGAGTATTATTTATTAATTTATTAAAGTTCATTTTTTTTGTGTTTTCTCAGTTCATCATGATAAGTATGTATGTAGTAAAATGTATTGAACATCACGCGGTGTTTTGTTAAAACAAAAATAGTAAGTAAAAAAATCCAAGTTTAAATCACTGTTTCATAGGTTTTGATTAATTTCTTTGTTTTAGTATATTTGCAAAATAAAATTCCTAAGAAAAAAACTAAAAAGTGGCAAATGTATTGAACGCCACTTTTAAAATATGTCACATCACCGCCTGAAGTATTAATTTTGTATTTCGTTTTTGTATATTTAAGAGTAAAATAGCAAAATTAACGCCTGCTGAAAAAGCACGAAGATATCGAGTAAAAATAAAGCTAGATAAGGAACGAAATGAAGAATATAAACGAAAGCAAAAAGAATGGTACCTTTGTTTGACTTTGACCTGATTTTTGTTTTTACTAACTGATATCGCCCATTTCACATTGAAGTGATCAGTTGAGCTGATCATCTCCGATTTGGCTCAAATATTTTTCTTGCATTGGTTTATTGATTTGAAAACCAAATTCAAAGTTATACATTTTTAGAATAATTTTTCGCTGCCAAAATAGGGTCTATTTTGAGACAACGTAGCTCAATCAACTTAAGATCGATTACCGGTTGGAAAAGTTATTTCATCTTTTTCCAGGAAAACTACAAAATTTTTTAATTTATTGCAATTGGATGAAAATTGGATGAAAGTTTTATGTATAGCTTAATTATATACTTTATATTTTTTTTTTTTTTTTTGTTGTAAAAGAATGTTTTTTGTTAAACTCCCAATTTGATTTACATTATTTGGTTAAGCGCAACAAAATGTATTGAACGTCACCCTGTTGTTTTTTCTGAAATTGCTTATTATTCAACACTTTTCTATTATTCATTGCTGCAAGTGTACTACTTTGAAAATAACCTCTACGTTGATGTCTTTTTGGTGAAAAATGTTAAGTTTTTCCTGTTAAAATTGTAAAATAAGTAGGTATATTTGGTAAATAATTATTATTTCTGTATTGAAATGGCGATTTTTGCAAAAGCTGATTTAAGTGATGAAATAACGTTACAAACATCACAGTAAACTTTAATTTGCAACAATTTTAAATTTTTAGTGATGTTTCTCGTATATCTGCTATGTGACGTTCAATACAAAACTCGTATAAAAACCATAGAAAAAATGTTTTTTGCGGGCCTAAAAACAACTTCGAATTCTCCATTAAATTTCACTTAATTTTTAAAACCTCTTTGTGTACGTTTTTTTTGCAACTGACCCATATAGCATTTTTATTGATTAGTGGGCGTTAAAAGGGGGTGTGGCAACCCATTTTTAATAAAGTTGCCGGCACTAAGCATTCAAACTGAACTACTAAATTTTAGTCTAATACGACTAAAACCGTCTGATATATGGCATGATAAATTACAAAATTTTAGTCTAAAACGACCAAAACCGTGTGAAATACAGAACTTTTATTTATTTGTGGGCGGTAAAAGGGGGTGTGGCAAAATGTTTTCCCATTTATTGAAAAAATTTTTATTGATTATTTTGGCAATGATTTGAATGACTGGTATGTTGTTGAGAATGATAAAGATGATGAAGTTGATTATGATGATGGTGAAAATGACAATGATGATAACAATGACGATGATGATGATTTAGGCATTGATTTCACTTTTGTAAATGAAACAATGAATATCACAAATAAACAATTGCTTAAAACTTCATATGTAGTAAGCCTATATTTGGCACAGCAATGCAGATGTAATTTATAGATGTAATTTTTTTTATATATGCAATAAGTTATCATATTTTTGATTTAATGAAAACCAGAATATTTTATTGTAAATATTATTCTGTGTGTCTTGATGACACCACTGATATTAAAGGTTTCAGTAGGTTAATGATATGTGGTATAAGAACTGCAACCGAAAAGTTTGAAATTGTAGAAGATGTTTTTGGGCTCATGGGACTTCATGGACAAGTTATTGGTAAAGGAATTTATGAAGCTATTCAAAGTAGTATATCATTACAAACTGATATTAAAAACTCTCTTCAGTTTGCACTGACGCACAGTGGCCATAAATAGAAAAAAGTATAAGTTTTGAAATTGTAAAAATTTTTTTTACTAATCGACAGTTTATACTTCAGATAAGAAACACCCAAAAAATCACTCAGAAATCTTTTAAAGTTTGGTCAGAAAATGGCTCGAAATTTCAACTTTTTTTAATGACAAAAATTTGAGAATATTACTTGTTTTTAACCAACTTCAAAAAGGAGGAGGTTCTCAAGTTCGTTGGTTTGTCCGCTTGTTTTTTTTTTATTTTTTTTTTTAAATGTATGTACATCGATAACTCCTAAAACACTTGCCCGATTTCCGTAATTTTTTGTACACAGATAGATACCATGAACGCGGAGGTCCTTTTTTTAAAAAAAATTTACTGCACTGAAATACTGAAAGTACTGAAATTTACAGTAAAAATACTGGGATTGACACAATTATTACAAATTGCGATCAATAAAGTGGGCGTTATTGGACAAAGGGGTGTGGTCATATTAAAACCACACTGTATCTCAATTAGTATTGATACTAGGGTACTGAAATTTAGTACAGGGGTAGACACAATTTTAAAAAATTACTGTCAAAAAGTGGGCGTTATTCGACAAAGGGGTGTGGCAATATTATAAACACACTGTATCTCGAATAGTATTGAAACTAGGTTACTGAAATTTAGTACAGGGGTAGACACAATTTTTAAAAATTACTGTAAATAAAGTGGGCGTTATTCAACAAATGGGTGTGGCAATATTAGAAACACACTATATATCGAATAATATTGACACTAGGGTGCTGAAATTTGGTACATGGGTAGGTACAGTTACTACAAATTACGGCCAAAAAAGCGTTATTCAACAAAGGGGCGTGTAAATATTATAAAAATACTATATCTTAGTTAATATTGACACTAGCGTTCTAATATTTGGTATGCCGGTAGGTAGGTAGGTAGAATCGTTAAAAAAGTGAGCGGGATTGTACACAGGGTGTGGCACTTTAAGGAAAGTACTATATTACGGTTAATATTGATACTTGGAAACTGAAATTTGGCACAGGGCTAGGTAGAATCATTATAAGGTACGGTAAATAATGTGGGAGGGATTAAATAAAGGGAGTGGCACTAAAAATTGCAAAGAAACAGAAATGGAAAATACCCAACAAACTTTCAGGAATTAATAAAACAAATTTTTTAAGAACAAAGTTTCATGTTTGAAATTTTCCTCAAGAATACTATTACATAAAATAATTCATATTCTCTAAAAAGGAAGAAATAAAAACTTTTTAACAAAAAAAAAACCGACTTCAAAATCACAACAAAGTTAAAAATAATTTTAAATAACTTTTCCTATTAATTTCTTAGTCAAATTTTAAAAGTTATTTATATGTATTATAATATTGGAAATCTTATCATTTTCATTTTTTATATTTTATTTTATTATCATCAATATATTAATTTCGAATAAATTTCATATTTCGTATGGTGGGCGTGTCTGTGGGCGGATTTAATCCAAACTTATATATATTTCATTTTTAACTGTACAAAGCATTCATACCAAATTTCAAAGCTATAGGTTTATTTTTAAGCTCTATTAAGCTCTAAGCTTTTTAAGCTCTATTTATGGCCAAAACTTGTATGAAGTCCTCCCACTGTGCGACGCACAGTGCGCTTTTTTCGATTTTAGGATGACTTTTGGGGTTTTTTTTTTAATTTTAGGTGTACTTAGTGTACTCAGGTACTTTCATTGATAGTTGGAAGATATCTGCCTTAACACCAATTCATAAAGCTGGGTGTAAAACAATATAGCTAATTATAGACCAATTTCAAAGCTTACAACTATTTCAAAGCTTTTTGAGTCTATAATCAGGGAAAAAGTGTTCTTTGCAATTAAGAGTTTTATTTCTCCGAACCAACATGGTTTTGTTCCTGGCCGGTCAACAATGTCTAATTTAGTTTTGCTTTCGGAATACTGTATCTCAGCTTTTAGTAAAAGATCACAGGTAGATGTAATTTACACCGATTTCTCGAAAGCTTTTGACAAAGTTAGTCACTTTCTTTTAATTAAAAAGCTAGCAAAATTAGGTTTTCACTCCAGTTTTTTAGGTTGGATTGAATCGTATCTGTCAAAAAGACAATGTGTAGTTGCCTTTGATAATGTTGAATCCTATACGTATTTAGCAACGTCAGGTGTTCCGCAAGGAAGTATTTTGGGACCCTTACTTTTTGTTTTATTCATTAATGACATTTCATCGGTTTTTGCTCATTTTGCAAACACTTACTCTACGCTGATGATCTTAAGATTTTTCTAAAAATTTCCGATGTGACGGACACTGCTCTTTTACAGAATGATCTGAATAACCTATATATTTGGTGCTGCAATAACGGTCTTTTACTAAATTTTAACAAATGTGTTTCTATGTCTTTCTCCAAATCAGACACATTCTTAATGTCTGCTTACCATATTGCCAATTTTACATTGGCATATGTTGATCAATTCAAGGATTTAGGTGTAGTATTTGACCGTAAATTTACCTTCAATCTACACCTAGATTATATAATTCCTAAAGCGTATGCCATGTTGGCGTTTATTCGAAGAAATAGTGCATGTTTTTCGGACCCGTATACTTTAAAAACCTTGTTTAATTCTTTTGTGCGCTCTAGATTAGAGTATGCAGCAATTATTTGGAACCCATTCTATGAGTCTCATAAGTTGAGGCTTGAACGTGTGCAGAAAACATTTACTAGGTTTGCGTTGCGATCTTTTAATGTAGATGGCGTACCTCCCTCATATAATACCAGATGTCTTTTGATAGGTTTAAAAACTTTAGAGAGTAGACGAAGTATTTTATCGCTGCTTTTCGTTTTTGATATAATAAATGGTTGGATTGATTGCCCTGCATTATTGGAAATGGTGAATTTTAATGCTCCTGCCAGGATGCTTAGAAACTATGATCCTTTTTACTTAGAAATTTTTCGCTCTAATTATGCAGTGAATGCTCCTATTTATAGAGCTTTACAAATGTTTAATTTTTTAAATACTTATAACAATTTAGATTTTTCTGTTTCCAAAAATGAAATGAGATCTGTTTTAAATTGTATTTTATAATTTACTTATGGTTAATTTATTTATTACTACATATTATACTTTAACTAGTCTGTAAGTTACTTTTGGCATAGACTAAATAAATGAATATGAATATGAATATGAAATAAAACACTTTTAATTGAATATTTTATAAATGTGTAAAAGGTTATGGGCCCAGCTACGCTTATAATTTATGGAAAATAACAAGGCTGTTGATACATCATTTTCAGATTCAGGGATTGCCTATGACAGAAGTTCCACATTTTCATCGTTCCAAGATTTAATTCAGATTAAAATGTCAGAGTCCCGATCTTATCAAATCTATCGTTTCAATGGAGAGAACTACCAGCTTTGGCGCAGACAAATGGAAATCTATATGTCAGAGAACAAGTTCAAACCATATATTTTGGGCACGGAAGTCAAGACTTCTATAAACGCGCAAAAATGGGATGAAAAAGATGCTGAATCACAAGCGTTTATTATGAGAGGAATTGAGCTAGACCAGCTGAAGTACATGACCGAGTGTTCAACAGCAGCGCAAATGTGGTCAAAACTCAAATGCATACATGCTGAAAAGAGTGACCAGTCTGCGCAAGTTTTATTGGAAAAATTTATAAATCGTAAGATGGAGCAAGAAGAGAACGTCGTTGATTTCGTTGCGAGTGTTACTTCATTGGCTCAGAGACTCAAAGATATGAACCTCGAACAAAAAGAGCCTATGGTGATAGCTAAAGTAATAAGCGGCCTAACCTCTAAATACGATCATGTTCGTACTGCATGGTATGCGGTTCCACGTAACGAACAAAGCATAGAGCGTTTGACGGAACATTTAGTTAACGAAGAATCAGTTTTTTAGCTTACGGTCACATACAAGTACAACCCACAGCTACAGCAACAACGATTCAAATGCAGTGTATGCGGTGCGAAGAAATAAACCTTTTTCTAATAGCCACTACAACAACAATAGTGGCAAAGCAACTTTTGTAACAAAACGTAGTGGCAAATGCAATTATTGCAAAAAGCAGGGTCATTGGGCACGAGATTGTTTCAAGAAACAAATAGATCAACAAAACAAACAAAGCGAACGTTATTCCCTTGTGCTACAAGAAGAGAGAACAGAAAACAAAAAGAAACTGTCAAAATCAGCTGATAGTTCACATTTGTTTATTTTAGATTGCAATTGTTCAGACAATAAGGTTATAAATATATTTTATGCAGATTCCGGCGCCACCGACCATATGTCATTCCAGAGGGAGTTATTTTCTAATTTTAAACCTACGCTGCAAGGAGAAAACTGCGTGAAAGTTGGTGATGGTAGAAAATTGGATATTGCTGGAAAAGGAGACATCAAAGTTGAGGTATCAAAAGATGTTGTTTATATTATTAAAGATGTGTTATTGGTTCCAGGACTTGATAAAAATTTTATATCTATTGCAAGAGTTACTGAAAAAGGTATCAAGGTTGTGTTTGAAGAAGATGGACTTCACGTTAATTTTTTGAGAGGCCAAGAAATTGTAGCGAATGGCGAACGTGATAATAAGTTATATAAAATTAACTTAGAGCCTGTGACGACACCTGAAGTCAATTTTTCTGCGATGGAACCTTTAATTTTGTGGCACGAAAGATTTGGTCATGTGAATTTTAAATCCCTGCGAGAGATGAACAATAAATATACCGTGGTTGGCTTCAACATAAAGAATATTCCAAATAATATACCATTCTGCGAGGGCTGTGCCTAAGGCAAACAACATCGTACATCTTTCCCGAAGTTATGTGGAAATCGTGCAACAAAGCCAGGAAAAACTTTTCATATGGACTTATGTGGAATGATGAGTACGCCATTCATTGGAGGTTCAAATTACTTTTTACTGCTGAAAGACGATTTTTCCAGATACTGTTTTGTCTATTTTCTTAAAAACAAAACAGATGTTTTGAACAGACTTATGGCATTTTTGGCTGAAGTGCGAGCAGACGGACATGCAATTAAACGTATAAGATCAGATTGTGGTCTGGAATTCTGCAACGAATAAGTCAATACTTTTCTATTGCAACACAAAATCAAGCACGAGTTAACAACTCCACGAGCTCCAGAACAAAAGGGTTTTATTGAACGGCAAAATAGGACTATAGTCGAATGTGCGAAAGCTATGCTGCAAAGTGTTAATAAGAAGAGATGTAATTTTTAACGAAAACCATGAAAAATTAAATGAAGTGTATTAAACCAAATCGAAGACCGCTGAAAATGCTCCACGTAGCACGCCAATAGCAAGTAATAGCAGTTCAGCATATAGGAATCCTAGATTGCCAAATCCTCGTAGTCCATACAGGACTAGAAATGCTGCAAAGGCACAAAGCGGATCAGATGAAGCAGAAACGAGCTCTGAGCTTTGTATTGCATATTTTGAACCTGCAACACTGGAAGAAGCTCTCGGTAGTGAAGAAGCGTATAAGTGGACCAAAGCTATAGATGAAGAAATCGAATCACTGACTTAAAACAAAACATGGAGCCTGGTGCCAAGGAAAGAGGACATGCATGTCATAACAAATCGGTGAATTTTTAAAAAGAAGTACAAAGCAGATGGCCAAATTGACAAATTTAAGGCCCGTTTAGTTACGAGAGGGTTTTCTCAAATTCAAGGCGTTGACTATTTTGAAATATATTCACCTGTTGTACAATATCAATCTGTAAGGATGGTTTTGGCAATTGCTTCAGCTAGGTGCATGGATATTATACAATTTGATGTGAAAACAGCATTTCTTCATGGCATCTTGGAAGAAAATATTTATATGGAGCAGCCATACGGTTACGAAAAGGATAATAGAGTATGCCATTTACACAAAAACTTATATGGTCTAAAGCAGGCATCAAAACAGTGGAACAAACGAATTGTTGAGTTCCTCACTAATTTTGGTTTCAAAAAGGCTTTAGCTGAAAAATGTGTTTTCATATATGGTGCAGGACATCAAATTGTTTATCTTCTTCTTTATGTCGATGACGGCCTTATATAGAAATGATACAAATTTTATTCAACACTTCTAAATGGTCTTCATAAAGAGTTTGAAATTTCACAAAGGGATGCAGAGTTTTTCGTAGGCTTGCAAATTCAAGTAGACAAAGAAAACAAAAGGCTTAAAATTTTTCAGCGAGCATACGCAGAAAGGATCCTCGATCGTTTTAATCATGCTGATTGTGAAAGCATCTAAGAAAAAACGAGGCCAATCAAGCTAATTCGTTTCCGTACTGTGAAGCTGTGGGTTCTCTTATGTACTTGGTCGTTTGTACTAGACCTGATCTCTCTTACATTGTTGGAGTGCTAAGCAGATTTTTACAGAACCCAGATATGAGCCACTGGCAAAGTTTGACGATGTACTGTGACGCCGATTTTGGAAACGATTTAGACACAAGACGAAGTATTACCGGTTGGGCTTTTTTCCTAAATGAAGGACCTATTGCTTGGAGTTCGCAAAGGCAAACAGTTACAGCAACGTCAACAACTCATTGCACTCTGTGCTGCAACAAAGGCAGTAAAATGGGCAATTATTATCTGAGCTGCATCATCCACAAATATCACCCACACAAGTTTTTTGTGACAATGACCGAGCCATCACCTTGGTTAAGAAACCAGAATCTTCAAAACGTACTAAACATATTGATGTCCAATATTTCTACACGTGCGATATGCAAGCGGCTGCTGAAATAGATGTGCAGTTTCTGGAAACAAATAAGCAGCTAGCAGATATTCTGACGAAGCGTTAAGTAAAGAGAAGCTGCAATATTTCTTAAAGGAATATGGCCTTTCTATTGATAACTAAAAAGGCGAAAGGGAGTGTTGAGCATATACGCCTTTTTATTTTTATATACTTTTAGTTTTCCAATGAACATACTCTTATTAATTATGATTTAACTACAACACTGATTTGTAGAGTTTTTTTTTTTGTTTTAAAATTTCTTTTTGCTTTTCCTTGATCTCTCCCCTTCCATTTTGATACGATAAGTCATTTTTGTAATCTGAAATAATCTGAAATAATCTGAATTAATCTTTTGTTATTTTAAATAAAATACTTTTGATTGAATATGTTATAAATGCGTAAAAGTATGGTTTTTTATAAAATTCGTCAAAGTTGAACCATTTTTAACAAAAATAAACTCAATAAAACCCAACAAAAGAGAGTAATTTTTAAACAATAATAAATTCGAGCACAAAGTATATTTCGAGATTTTGTTTCTTGAATTTTTTTATGTCTTAACCGGTATTTAATTTATATTTATTATAAAATACAATAAAAAATATTAATAAATACAAATAGAAAAATCGTAAAAACATGACTGCAAATTTTTCAAGAAGTGAAAATTTAAGTAAAATTTAGTAGAAAATATCTAGCTAGTATAGCATTATTAAAGTCAAGGGCTATAGCTTTCATAAAATATAGAACTTCTACCTTCTGTTTCTGTAAAAACCTGCTGCTTCTAGCTGCCACTTAGAAAAACCACTTCATTTGAAAAAAGTCTTAAAAATCAATTTTTGCCCTAATTTTCAAGCTATCATCACAAAATTCAATATTGTAGCTGGTATATAATAAATAAAGATCAAGTTGAAAAATGAGCCTAATCAGATGAAAACCACGCTTACCTCCCATATAAAGCGACTTTATGAAAACTGTAAAATCTCTTAGAATTCCACAAAAATTAATATATGGATTTGAAATTTTGCATATGAGCTTTGATATTTATACACTCTAAGGATGAAATTCAACCAAATAGGATAAAAACAACGCCTACCTCCCATACAAAGTGACTTTATTAAAGAGGTGAAATATCTTTAAAATCCACAAAAATGAATATATGGACTTGAAATTAGCTTTGATATTTATTATGCACTCTGAGTATAAAATTCAACCAAATCAGATGAAAACCACGCCTGCCTCCCATACAAAGTGATTTTAGCAAAAAGGTGATATCTCTTTAATTTCCACAAAAATTAATATATGGACTTGAAATTTTCCATATGAACTTTGATATAAAACATGCACTTTGTATATGAAATTCAAACAAATCGGTTAAAAACAACGCCTACCGCCCATACAAAGTGACTTTATTAAAGAGGTAAAATCTCTTTAAATTCCACAAAAATTAATATATGGACTTGAAATTTTGCAAATAAGCTTTAATATTTAATATGCACTCTGAGTATGAAACCACGCCTACCTACCATACAAAGTGACTAACAGACCTATTCCGGTGAGTTGACAAAGTTCAACATATTTACAATAGTAAATATATTGACAATTGTTAATATTTCCTATTCTCGTTCAATTCTAAAAGCTCTTTTCTTGACACAGTTGTCAATAGCAAAAGAGGTGTTGTAAAAGAGGTATCCAGCTGCTGCTGGTTTGTTCGCTCATATTTTGCTCGCCAAATCAAATAAATGATTATAATTGTATAATAATATTTAATACATATTAATAAAACAATAAGAACAAAAGAAAGAAAATAAAAATAAAGAAGAATAAAACTAAAAACTATTTCGTCCATTTCTTGAAATAATTTAAACAAAGTGTCACTGTCAAAACAAAGTGTTGCCGTCTATAAACAGTATTGATCAAATATGTTGTGGGGGATAATTCAAATATAAAATTAAATTTTTATATTTTTGTTTCTTTAAATATTTTTAAATGATTTAACAATATTGAAGCGTTTAAAACGATTTTGAAAAGAAAAAGTGTAGTTCTCTTTTGATTTAGAAGATATAGTGGTTAAAAGTTCCATCTTAAAAGTGTGCTATCTCTGAAAGTTTCGAAGATATTTCATCAAAGCTGGTATCTTTGGAAAGGTAAATTGATTACCTTTATTATACTAGTTAGAATTTTTACTAAATTTCTTGAGGGTTGTTCAGACATAACGATTTTACTTTTTTTTAAGATTTGTTTTTCAAGAAACTTATTTTAAAGAAAATATTCATTATTATGGAACTCTTATATTAATGTAATAAAAAAGCCATATTTTTATCCTTCAATTTGATACATAATTTTTTATAGTAACTGTTAAACTGTCAGAGTTATCATACTTTTAAGAAATAACTTTGAACCAATAAAACTTCTAAAAGAAAAGAGAAAGAAATTTTTTTGTGCCATTGTTTTAAAGGCTTCAATATTTAAATATATCATATCAAAATAACTAAAAAATTCTCAACGTTAAATTCACATTTTCATTTTAAAAAAGGAACTTAACAAAATTGGGGTAATTTTTTCAATAAAAGTGCAACACTTAACAGCTGCTTTCTGACAACATGCTTTTCACCTTCTTGTGGTGAATAAATAAAGAAGATCATTTCTTACTAGTTATAAATTGTTTTGTTTTTAAAATGAAATTTTTTAATCTATTTTATTTTAAAGATACAGAATCATTTTGGGAGGTTTATGTAAAAGTGGTCGGATCACGCCCAGTTTTTGTAGTTTCATTTGTAATGATGATATTAAGCTACCTACCAAATATCAATGAAATGCACTGTACGGATCGAAAGTTATGTCATTTTAAACCATTATATACATGAATGTTATATGGGAGGTAGGCGTGGTCTTTGACCGATCATGCTTATTTTCTTAGATTTCTCTGTTTGTTCGTAATCGTAATTTTAGCAGAGACGGACTCACGGATGGACGAACGGACAGACGGACACGGCTAAATCGACACAGGAGATGAAGTTGATCAAGAGTATAATATTTGTTTGTACCGGAGATGTCTTTTTATCTGCGTTATACATGGAAGAATGCATATAAAGAGATCCCATATAAAGAGGCCTTGTATGAGAAGAGGGCGTGGCAGTTGACCTTTAATTATAATTTCATGACTCTGATAAAATTTCATGACTCCAGCTTTTATAGTTTTTGAGATAATTGCAAATGTTATCCTAAACTTGAAAAAAGCGCACTGTGCGATGGAGCAAATGTAATGTTAGGTATAAAATTAGGTTTCGTTGGATGCTTACCAGAGGTCTGCAGCGTTACAGTGCAATTGCTTGTACACTCAGTTAATACTGGGTTTTTGTATGATTCAATCTCATTAATACCATGCAACGCATTCTGCGCTATCGAATTCACTTCCAACGGCAATGATTTTGCAGTGCCGATCAAACCAATGCCAAACACTATGTGATGTTTTCTCGATTTCAGCAGTATATATCGGTGTTTGTATAAAACAAGTATGAGTATACGCCAGTGTTGCCAGATTGAGGTAAATTTCCCGAATTGATGTCATTTTTTAATTTTAATTTTTGACTTATTTTTTGGGCAGAGGTAAAATAGGTAATTTCTGACCAAAAGTGGTAAATTTTGCGAAAGCAATAATTTTTTTAGACTTGTTAATTTTTTGAGTTATTGGCAGCACTGTTACCTCTCTGAACATACTCACAAGCAGCTTAAGAGCCCGAACAGAACCAAAGCGGCTGTCGGTTGAAGATCTTCTTTCGGAGAAATCCGTTGAGATCACGTCCAGAATAAAAGCGGTTGTCGGTTGTCGGATCAAGCCCTGACCTAAATAGACGAAACGAGACGATTGCAACTTGCCGAACGTTTGCAATCGTTACGTCTGTTTTGGCATTTAACCCAAATTGAAACGAGTTCCTCTAATCGTCTGAAAAAAGAAGAAGACTACTCTGCACAGCTGTTGTTGACGAGTTGAGACGCTAAAAGTTCGGTTCTTACGGAACAAAACGTCTCGTCACACCGTTTCGTTCAGTTCGTTGAGTTTACCTTTGCTTATTTTGGGCAACAACATTGAATTGCATTTAAGTGAACATTTTTGTCTTCACTCGTTACGTACACTAAAGGAAATAACGCATGTTAGCATTATCCACGCCTGAGTATAAATTTTATTTAAATATTTACGTGGATAAATCAAATGTTTTCCTACAACTCGTTTTTTTCCCGTATTTGAATTTTATTTATACCACACACGTACACACATATTCTATACAAGCAAGCAGCAACAGCATCGCACACGTACACACATATTCCGACAAGCAGCAACAGCATCGCACTCTGTTCCTGCAGTTTATTTCTTGCAGTTGGAGGTTTCTTATAGTTCTCATTTAGTTAATGTTGCAAGGGTAATATAGCCTGTAAGTTTGGCAAATATGATTTGCGAGTGCGATGCATGATGAAATAATGCAGGGTGGAGTGACAACTCGATATTTTCTCAAGAAGTTCTTGAACCGGTTGTCATTTACCTGCATAATTTCCTTCTTATTCTCTAGCTTACTTTTTCTGTTTATAGTTTATACTATTTTTGACATTTGATGCCATATTATTGCACCAACTGTCAAAAATAGTAAAAATTAGAGAACGAAAAAAGTAAAGAGAAAAATAAAATATACCTTCATATGGCATTCGATGCACACAGCTCGTGGGAAATATTAAAATAAATTGTTTTTCAATTTCAATATTTTTATATAAATTTTCCTTAAATGCGATAGACTTATTTTTAAATAGTAAATATTTGAAAAATATTTAAATATATTCGTGCATAATTTTAATATAAAAAAAAAATAAATAACTGGCCATTTCAGCCCTTGAAAGGACTTTGACCTAACTTCTTATGATCAATTGTGTTGTGCGTGTTATTAAGTTTGTACACAATTGACCGAGAACCGGATTTACATGCTTAACGCCGACTCCGAACGGCGATGAACGGAATGTTCTCGTTCTCAAGAAGCTTTACATGGCATTTTGATTACTCTCTGAGGTTTGCCATTGTCTGCAGAGAGGTGGCGGCCGTACAGAAAAATTATTCTAATTCAAATAATTTTCTGTCGCTGCTGGGGTTCGAACCTGGGTCTCCAGGTTCTTTGACATAGCGGCCACGCACTTTAACCAACTACGCCACGGACGCCACATATTTTTACGCGCATATCTTTAAAACGGTAACTCTTTCGGTAAAAATGTTGAGGACAGTTTTGAAGCGGTTTACTGCTATCAGAGCATATCGAAGTTGTTGTTATTTTTGCTGTTTAGCTCCTCCCTTTTTCCACACTTTCATTTAAGGGTTCAGTAAGTTTAACTGATGGTACACCTCAATATGCTGTGATCGAATTTCGAAGATGCACATGAATTAAGGCTATGCCTAAAAGTATGATACGATCTAGGTTGTTAACCTTGGTACAGTATGCATCCAAAAGTAGATAAGAACTCAGTTACAAAAATTCAAGCGTTCTATGCCAAAAATAAATTCCGGGTAACTTTCTCGGCATATTGGCAGTATATGTAGAACCTAAGTAGCTTAAGTGGATCACAGTGTAAAGTCATACAAAGGCTACTGATGAGTTGGTGTAGCGGCCAATGAAACAGTCTGTATAGTCAAGCTGTGTGATTTGCTCTATACAGAGCCGTTGTTGTTGTTGTTGTTGGTTGTTGCCTTCTTTGTTCTTCATGTTGTCTTGCTGTCAACATCCTTGGCCTAGATCTCGAAAAATTTGTTTTCAATTTTTTATTTTTTTATTTTGGAAAAAGGTAAATTTTCTCCGAAAGTGGTAAATTTTTTCCAAAATAGTGGTTAATTGCAGTTCGTCTTTCTGGCAACACTGGTATACACTGCAGCGCATGAGAGCAATGAATACAAATATGAGCTCTTTTGAGTAGTCGACTCGTATAGCATTGCATGTTGATTTGAACTTCGGCTAAGCAGTGATACGAATGATTGCTTACGAACAATGAAATCAGCGCAAACACTGCAAATTGACTGAATATTAAAGTAAATTTTGCAGTATATGCGCTGATTTCATTGTTCGTTAGCTTAAAATTCGTATCACTGCAACTTTATCAATTTTTTATAGATTACAGCATGGAGAGCGTAACTAATTTTTATGAGGGCTGTTCACATTATCCAGACTGTCACATAGGATACTATCGAATTTTGATATCTCAGTTTTCACCCGATTTATTTAATATTTTTAAATATTTAGAAATTTAATATTTTATTAAATAAAAAAAAATCATTTGGTGATATGTATTTCAAAATTCCTAGATTTTTTTCTCAATTATAGCAAAAAATTACTTGCAATTGCATTACAACACTAAGGGAAATAACGCATATTAGCATTATCCACGCCTGAGTATAAATTTTATTTAAATATTCACGTGGATAAATCAAATGTTTTCCTCACAACTCGTTTTTTTCCCGTATTTGAATTCTATTTATGCCACACACATACACACATATTTCATACAAGCAAGCAGGAACAGCATCGCACACGTACACACATATTCCGACAAGCAGCAACAGCATCGCACTCTGTTCCTGCAGTTTATTTCTTGCAGTTGGAGGTTTCTTATAGTTCTCATTTAGTTATTGTTGCAAGGGTAATATATCATGGATGTTTGGCAAAGAAATGAAATGATGTAGGGTGGAGTGACAACTTGATATTTTCTCTGAAATATCTTGCACCGGTTATCATTTACCTACATATTTTGCTTCTACCTACATATATTTTGTATATTACTTTTTCTTCCTCTAGTTTATACTATTTTTGACAGTTGGTGCAATATTAGGGCACCAAATGTCAAATATTGCACCAACTGTCAAAAATAGTATAAATTAGAGAACGAAAAAAGTGAAGCGAGAATAAATAATACAGGCAAATGGCATTTGATGGACGCAATATGAAGAAAATAATACCATAAAACCATTAATAACATATTCAATTTAAATATGTTGTTTTTTAAATTCAATATTTTTACATAAATTTTCTTTAAATGTGATAGTTTATTTTCAAATAGTAAATATTTGAAAGATTTAAAAAAAAAAAATTCGTGCATAATTTTAATATATTTTTTATTAATTCTGTTTAAATATTTAAATATTTAATTTAATTAAAAAAGTATTCAAATAAATTTTAAATATTTGCGTAGTCGATTTATGGAAATGGGTTATTGGTGCAAAAATGACTCGCTTTTTGGATAAATTAAAAAAGTTTTTGGATATATTTAATATTTTTTTTCCCTTAGTGTAACCTTTAAACTTGAACTTTGAAGGTCTTTTTTGCAGGGATCGTAATTATTTTAAGTGATATCCAAAAACTCAAAGTTATCCAAAATTATCTTACGATTTTTATTGTTTTGATCAGAAATAATAGTTACTAGTAAACCCGTATGGCGTTAAAACGCCAAAACGAGAAAAAAAATCTAGTTTAAGATTGTTTTGTTTTTATGATTAGAACTGTTATCATGTTTTAATATATTTCTGTGTAAACTACCATTTGATGTTGCGAAACTTTCACTGTTGGGTAGGATGAGCTGCATACTCTTTTCTTTACTAAAAATTTTCACGATATCAAATGAGCGGATTCGACTTAATGTCAAATATTAATAGCCGTTTGCGAATTCTGGGGCTTGCAACTTTGCAATTTTTCTCAACGACTGTCTTAGGCTCTTATAAATAGTCATAGCAAATAACAGAGACCGGAACTTGAAAACGTTTCATTTTAAATGAAAAAACTGTTTCCGATAGGCTGAGCTTAATTTTTGGTATCAGAATTCGCTGACCAATGCTTGCACCGGTTAGTATAATACAGTCGACAGTATTATTGTAAGGATTAAAAATCTGCAGTCGTGTTCTATTGATAAGTCCTTTCACTGTATTAAGATTCCTCATCAACATAACAATTGCATCTGTTTGAGCGTTAAGTGGTGTCACGAAAGATCACTTACCTACTTTAGTGCTATTAAGGAACTCCGTTGGGAAGTTTATTTGAGCGGCACTTCGTCAGAAACGGTTGTGCAAATGCTTTTATACAAAACTTCTAGATAAGATAATAGTTCAATTACTAACAAATTCATTTTGAAACCATACTTCGTCTGTTGGTGCAAGAATAGGGTTTTTTTGAATGGTATCACTGTTTATGTCGTTTTGTAGATCATCATTAATAAAATCCATCCAAAATCCGTGTTCTAAAAGGAGCTGATCACGAATTAATTGTCCGGTACTATCTCTACGTAGTGTGTCACAGCCAACTTGTCGCAAATAACTTGATATTTTCTCTTCGCCTTTGTCTTATCGCATGTTTTTTCAAGCTTCATTGTTTTTACGTAAGATCACAATTTTTTATTGTTACAACGTGTCCAGAATAAGATATTTCTGGAACTGTTTCCTTAAAATCACCAGAAAATATAACAACTTTTACGAATGTCAGTTTAGTTGTATGTTTCGCGATGAACAGTTTACGAAAGTCTGGTAATATCGTGTAACAAACGATCAATTACTGTCAGTACTACTGCAGGAATCATACTTGCTTCATCAATAATGATAGTGCCGATACAGATGTATCTCAAGAAGAGTTCTACACTCTAAAAAATAAGTTTAAATTTACTATATTTCTAATAGTAATAATTTCTATAAAATTCAACTGAAGTGCAATTTTACTTCATTTTTTAAGTAATCATGAAATGCGAATAGTTAAGCATTACTTTGAGTAATATTAAACTCAAGATGTTGAATTTTGCTACAACTTGAATGTTAATATTAATCCATTTTTAAAGTTAAACATATGCAGCAGTAAAACTAAACACTAGATGTTGAATTTAAAAAAGTTAAACACATGTTGCGTAAAACTAAGCACCAGATATTGAATTTTGCTGCAATATCATAGTTGATTTTTATACTACTTCAATAGTTGTATTAAAATTCAGAAAGCATAGATTTTTGCTCATTAAAGTCGTCTTATATTCACGTAAGGAAGTTTCTTTTTAGTGCGAGTATTTAAACTATACAAATTTAAAGCATTTAAAGCTTATAGAACTAAGAGAAAAGCGTTTGTGTGCCAGCCTTCAATCGAGCTTATATTACAAAAAGGTTTTTGAAGAATGGGTTTTATTTTTATTTTAGCATAGGATTATGCTCTTGATGTCAGTAAACTCGCGTTGGAAGTTAACGGCACTGAAATCGAAGACGACGAGATTCTAAAACTATTTTTGGACAAAAAAAAATACTCTGATGATTTTACATAGAGCCGAATTCTGGGCGCCAAGGATGGAGTGCAACGCTTCCGATGCAAGAAACTGTAAAAACTACATGTCACCATCTCAAAGTGGACCAGCTTTCAATGCAGCAAATAATTCCGAAAGCTTTTTCGGCTTCGTTACAGTCGCCAATAAGGAAGAAGATATTTTTGAGTATACTACGTCAAACTTCGGCCAAAGAGAATTTCAAGAAGACACAGAAATTTTTCCTGTCCCTGAGGAGAATTCTCAGAGAATTCCTGCAGAGGATCCTGAGTGCTGTTTTAAGTACCTGAAAATGAGTTATCTGAAACTCAGTTCGTGTTTGTTCTTAAAGCGAGTCCTAGTAACTTTGATATTGGTACACGCAAAGAAAAAAAACGTTTATCGCCAGTTTGCCGCAAACGAACTTCGTTTGTCGTGCTTGAAATCGTTTATTGCAAACGTTTCAACAGTTGTCATAAACGTTGAACGAAAAATAAACAAAATTTTCAGTTGTGAGAAACGAGTCATTTAGTTGCAGGAAATGAATTTCGTTTGTCATAAACGCGGGTGATTTTTAAATTGCGGCAATTGAAAACTTCGTTTTTCCCAACTGAAAATTTTGTTTATTTTTCCCTTCGCTGTATAAACATAACGCTTACAGTTTAGAGTTACTTTTTGGACAAATTGTTACTATATAAGGAAATTGGTAGTTTGCTTAATACGCGGACGAAGATAGCAACAGAGGTGGAATCCATAAGAAGACGGACGGACATAATGAGAAAGATTATTAATATAATAAATAATAATGACCGAAATAGCTTGCGGTTTATATATACAAGATATATTTTTAAGTTGTGACAACTGAATATTCGTTTGCGGCAAGTACAGCTCGCAAATTAAGTATAGTTGGTGAATTTTTCAGTTGTGGTAAACGAAAAATTTCTTTGCGTGTACAGAATCTTTTTACAATACCAGCCTTAGACCTGTGGCAGCATGTGATGCTTTTGAAAACTTCGCCATACGGTGGCACAAAATGTCTCCATAGTTAAACTATGCTTTTCATAAAACAAAACTCGGCAAGCTTATAAATGGATTTGCAATTATTGTAGTTGACGACCTGCGTTTGTTCCACGCATGAGATCATTTAATTCCAATGAGTGTATTTAGAAACATTGCTCACATAGCAGCAATAAAATATCCAGTGTCGAGTGTACATAGAAAGAAATGGAGAAGGACATATTATGTCCTACAGTCATTCATAAATACAGTGAGAAACCGTAATAATTTCCTAAATTCTAAGCAAAAGAGGAAAAGAAACTTTGAAATTTCAAATGTAGGAAATATAACTAACAAATCAATAAGCGCACTGGCCAAAACTTGCCTAAACTGGCAGCCACATATTTTAACCATTCACAGTGAGAAAGATATTTTATCCAACCTGAAAATTAATGATAAAGAAAATATACAAAACTAAATAAAATATTATTTTGAAATTTAAAAAGATATATATATCTTACTCAATTAGTTTATAAAATAATGGTCTTATAGACATTGCTCATTAAAGATCTCTAGATTGTTAACATTTACATGGCCATATGATTCATACCATTAAGAATTTTTTTTTAAACAAAATTAATTATTTATAATGCTTGATAAGATACCTGAAAAAAATTTTATATCAATACTTTGTTATGTGCCTTTGTAAGATGTCTTTATTCATTACAATACCTTAATATATTGTACTTCCTTAAGTTACATAAAATAAAAATTTACAAAAAATATGTATATTTTAGATCTGCGTTACCTCCAGAGTCAAATTAGATTTGTACGTCTACCCGTCTATCCATCTGTGATCTAGATTACAGTCATAATTTTGAAGTTATCGTTATCGTTATATTTGGATGAAAATTCTGCCATTCAATGATAATTGCTTACTAGATTCAGGCAATATTTATTTTTTTGCTTATACTGAGAAGGAGAAGTAACATCCCAGCAAACCAAACTTGGCGACATTATCGAAATTCCGACTTATTCGTTACTATTTCGAAATGTCGTAAAGAATTCGTTACTATATCGTTACATCAAATTTCGAAACAGTTTCGATTTTAATGCGAATTTATATCGAGTTTCGATATGTGCCGGTTTGTAAGATTTATTCTTTATCATATGATATCACTGTTTAAATAAATAAAAAATAACAAAGTTGGCTAGACAAACTACGTTCATTTTTTTAAATAAACGTGTAACAGTGCAACTTAAACAAGTGCGCATTGCGGTGATTGAGGTAAAATTTGTTTTAATCTCTAAAATAAATTGTTTTCCGTGGTTGTTCTTCAACAAATGTGAAATGTGGCATCAAGGTTTTAGAAAAAGTGTAAAAAAAGAAGCTGCAAGGCATATGGACTCCATTTTTTCGCAAATACTCACATCAACAACAACACCAACACCAACACCAACACCAACACCACCACCAACAACACCAACAACAACAACAACAGTAAGTGTTTTAATAAGTGAAAGCGAGGAATTTGTTCAATCAAAAATCAAGGACTGTCAACTCGAGCAAAAAATTGCAAATTTGGATGCAATTGGATAGGAGGAAGTAAGTACTGAACAATTATATACATATTGACGCTTCTCAAGGCGAAGAAAGCATTTCAATAGAACTCCTGCATGCGAACACCACAAGAAATGATGGATCGGCAGGGAGTTTGGAAAAGTTCTTAGCTGAATGGTCGATTAGATATAGCATTAAAAGGTACTTTTACAGTAAAAAAAGAAACACCTTAATAACACATAACATATCGCACACCCTCTTCAAAAGAGACACAACTCGAAATTATTCAATTATGACTTTTTAATATAAATCAATTTATAACGCACATCTCCATCGACTGTCAAAATTTTGTTTTATTCTGACTGCTCGTTAATTTTTAAAAAATCATTTTATATCCTTCTTTTGTATGAAGTTGCTTGAAAACGAAATAGTTTTTTGGCTCTCCTGAAAATTTCAAAATTTTGAGTTGTGTCACTTTTGAAGAGGGTGTGCGATATATTTAAGAAAAAATTGCATTGCTTTAATTTTTATTACTTAACCGTTATATTCCATATGGCATGATCGCTCTTTTAGTGGTTAAATTTGATATATTTTCAACTAAATATTATTTTAACCAAAATTATTATTAACTTTTCAGATGCCTGCGTGTTTTCTATTGAGCATACAAAAATATCTAAAATCGATGCAACCATTAAGAAATATTTCAACAGTGCAAAAGACCACTTAAAAAAATTGGGAAAAAGGCAGAATTGGAAGAAACTGATAAACTCTGAAATATTCAACTAATATTCGGCATTAATTTCAACATTCCTTTTATTAACATTTTATTTTATAACACAGTCTCATTATATCGCTTGAAATTGTTCAATAATATGAAATTTAAATGAAATAAAACTTTTAATTTTCGTATCTCTAAATTAAACCGTTCTAAAGTTATATGCATACCTTCATTTCGATTTCGTAAATACATTTCATTCCGATTTCGTAACTACATTTCGTTACGATTTCATAACTACATTTCGTTACGATTTCGAAAAGATATCTCGTTCCGATTTCATAACTACATTTAGTTACGATTTCGAAACGATATTTCGTTCCGATTTCGTAACGAAATATAGTTACAAAATAGTTACGACACCTCGTCACGAATTCGTGTCAACCCCTTCATACGATTTTCTTTACAATTTTGCAACGAAATCGGATTCCGAAATCTGAAAGATACCGAACTATTTGAAACGAATTCGTCACGATTTCGGAACTTTTGGTTTGCTGGGATAATATTTATATTACTATATCATATGAAGTAAAATTCAACAGCAGTTGTTGAACTTTGCTAGTTATCATGTTGTTATTACTCAACTCTTGTTGAATTTTACACGCATAAGACAAGTGCTTTTAATGCATTATGAAAGTAAAAACATTGAAGTTGTGTTTAATTTTACTATAACATCAATGGTGAAGTTGGTGTTGAATTTTACTGAAAGCCGAAAGTAAAATCCAGAAGATGTTGAATTTACCAGATGAGTAAATTTACTTCAATAATAGTCACAAACCTGTTGCCTACAACTATTGTAGTAAATTTGAACAAAAACTTGTTAGAGTGTAGGAAGTTTGAATTGTCTGCGCAAAGTACGTCTTCATTCAACGAAGCTAGCGGCGATGCCAGTAGAGGCTACTGGAATAGCGATTTTACATGAACTTGCTCTTTTGCGGCTGGTACATAAATATAACATTTATTTGAATGTTTTTCGCTTTGCTCAACTGCTTTAATTATACAAAAGAAAGATTTTGGAAAATTTTAAAAAAAAAATACCACATACTTTTAGGCATTCCATAGAAAACTTACTTTCTTTGCAAAAGATTGTTTTGCTTTTTTTGTTTAAAAGGGTCTTGTAGAAAAAGTAAGACCCTATTGCACATCTGCAGGTCAAAACCTTTTTATTGATACTTCATTTATGAAAATCGCATTTACGGTATAGATTTGACGCTTGACAAAAAAAGCGCTTGCGTAATAATAATATATATTTTTTGATTTTTATTTTTTGGTTCAAGAATAAGAGTTATTTTTTAATTTTTATTATTATGCTCAAGAAGAATTTATTTTTTATAGAAATAAAAGTTATTACTCAATTTTTATTTTTTAAGCTCAAAAATAAAAATCATTTGTCCAGTTTTATTTTTTGTAGGTAGGGAATAAATATATAAAAATCATAAAACTTGTATGGGAGCTTCCCTAAGGAGTGGTTGAAGAGAAAAAGTCCCCAAGGGTAAAATTTTTCTTTTGCAAAATTAATAGGGGTCGGTCATACTTATTAACCCTCTCTGGCCCTTCCTTAAAGCCCCGCTGCTCAGGTGTAGGGAATAAATACCCAAAAATCATAAAATTTGTTTGGGAGGTCCCCTAAGGAGTGGTCGGAGAGAATAGGTCCCCAAGGGAAAAATTGTCCTATAAAAATTAATGGGGGTCGGTCATACATATTAACCCTCGAATAGCCCGAAGCACAACATCAACTGCTGTATAGTTCTTCCAAATCGAGCTTAGTTCATCAAAAGTTGTTCGCGAAAGAAGCACATCGAATCAAATGGTTGCTTGTTTCCAGAAGCGTTCTTAGGGGCGAGTGGGCGGTCCGCTCCGGGTGACACCATTTCAATTGATGCTCAATGTCTTTTAAATTCTACAAATGCTTTCTTTTCATCTGGGCTAATGTCTAAAAAGAAACTGGCGCAACACAAATTTACCTGCAAAAAAGGATTGACTGTTGAAAAATTTTTGATTTAAAGAAATGGTCTTGTTCACTTTCCGCCGGATGAACACTCAGAGTTGCCAATAAAAAAAATAAAAACGTAATTTTCACGAAGTGAAAAACGTCAAAAAGTCATTTCATATATTTAAAAACGTAAAAAATCGTCATTCTCTTCAAATCAATACTAGAATAATTATTAATTTTTTATAATCGTTTTTATTTATGTCCGTTACATACGGGTTTAAATAAAAATTAAATAACATTTTTAAGAATTCATTCACAGAGATCGATTTTTTATATTTATTTAATATAATATAAATAAAATTAAATATAAATTTAAAAACTGATTACATTCGATTTGAGCTTGAAATTTCTAATACTTCGACTAGCATTTTATTTTAAGGCCAATTTGCACGTTTGACAAAAAGGACTACAGTTTTATTTCTTTTATATAATAATAAGAGAAAAAACAATTCCTATAATTTTTTCTTATGCATATCTTGTCTCTATCTTTTAAAGCCTTTTCGCAAAAAATAATTATAATTAAGTCCTTTTTGTCAAACGAGAAATTTAACCTTAAGGTACAATAATATTGTAATATGGTAATTTTTAATTTGTATAAGTCTTTACAAGTGTATTTTTGTATAACTTTTCTTTTGTTAAATGTTATCTTTGGCGGCGGTGGATCTCCATCTCCTGTGCTTGGTGTGCTTGTTTCCGCATTTGACCTTTTTTCAGCTAAAATTAATTCGTATTTTAGTGTTATATTTATGTATTTGTGAATATAAACTTACCTGGTTTAAAATAACGCTTCATTTTTTAATTTTTGATCTAATTGGAGTTCAAATTATTTTAGTCACCTGCACTTCGCGGCAAACAGCAAGAAAAAAATAAGTAAACAAAGCAAAGAAAGCTAGAAAATGAAACACGCACAGTTTTTCAATAACTTAACAGTTTGAAAGCAAGCGCAACAAGACAGTATGCTCACGCGACCCAGTAAATCTAAACTTAAGCACAACCCAGCAAACATTAATCAAAGAGTGCTGACTTAAATTTTTTACAGTAAAATATAAAACAAGTCAATTAAAAAACGGCATTTTTGGTATTAAAATGAATGAAAAACGTCAAGTGATAATTGAAGCCAAAAAACGTCAAAATGACGATAAATCGTCAATAATCGCAACTCTGTTTTGTAGTAGTGTGCGCAAAGAATCTCTCTTTGGCTTACACTGTGATAATTTTACTTCGCAGGAGGCTTGAAGAAATTTTTTATTATTAACATTAAGCGGCATTCTAAATAAATGCAGGTATATGAAAGTGAATTGAAATTAAATAAATTTCTTACTAGATAAATAATGTGCAATATTATTTATTGTCTAGGGGCCGCGTTATTAATAATAATTAATAATAACATTAATATTAATATTTTATTAATAATATCAATATGCATATATTTATTATTAATATCAATATTACATATTTATTTGGAAAGTAATCTCTTACTTATAACATTTTACAGACTCCTAATTGTACTAATATTATTTATATTGCATATTACTCCAAAATAAAAAAAGCACTAGTAGCGCCCCCTACTTTCTTCTGACAAATAAAGTTTTCAATTCCCCAAAACATTTTTTAAAGAAAAAATATTCTAATTCCCACATTTGGCTGAACATTTTTTTACTTGTAAGCATTCAAAATTACGTAATAAATTGCGCTCGTGGTGTTAAGTTAACACTGTTAACACTGTTAACTAGTCAAAAGCAAAACATCGACTGAGCGCTCTTGCTACGAATAATCAGCAGCGTCGGTGTAAAACAGTGTCGGCCGCAGAGCTGCCAGGTGGCGGGATTTTTCCCCTTTTCGGGATTTTTCATACAAAACGGGGAGGCGGGGAAAACATTGATAAAAACGGGGAAAATTCAAAATAAAACAGCGAGTGAAAAAATATATCGGTTATTAAAAAAACCAACTACAATTTTTTATTTTAATTACATAAATTTTTTGTTTGCCATTTTTTTCAAATCTGAATGTGTCATATATGGAAAAATAGAACTAAATTTGAAGACTTTTTGATTGTTTCATGCGAAAGTAATACATTAATAGTCATAATAGTGTTTTTGATGTAGACTTAACGATTTTGATATTTTTTTAAGGTGCTATATAAAGGGCCATTCATAGATAGTAAAACTGAAAAATAAAACTTTAAGCTTAAAAACATTTTCACACGTTATTTCGGATCAATTCGAGTGGAATGATTTCGACCAAGAATATAGATTGTTAAGAAATATAAATTTTTCAAATATATCATCAGAAATTATCCAGGAATTCTGGAAAGAAGTTAAATTTTTCATTGATTCAGATGATATATAAAAAAAAAAAAATAGTGTCGTTTATTTTTAGCTTTCCCTATAGCGTGGCAAGTGCTGAAAATGCTTTTTCAGCTATTAATTTAAATAAAACAAACATAAGAAACTTTCTTGACAATACCACTCAATGCGGAATTCTCCGCAGTAAATCTTTTATAAAATATAAAAATTGCTTTGCAATTGAAATAAATTGAAAATTTTTGACTTTTTATAATAGAAATAATACACATACTCTTGTTTACTTGGTTTGATAATATGTATAACAATCAATATGTATATTTGAAATAATTTCTTACAATTTTTTATAATCTCAAAAACGTTACGTTCGAGTCAAAATACAATATCGCTTAAAATTTTCATTTTTATTTTTATTTTTCTTATAGATACCCAATAAACCACAGATCGGACTCGGACTCGTTTCGGATTCGAAACGGAGCCGAGATCTCGGATCCGAGTTCTCGCTTTCTATTCGAACTCGAGATGAATCCGAAAATATTAAAAAAAGCGAGTATTTAATTTTATGAAATTTTTATATTTTGTGGAGAATATTAATAAAAACAATATTTTAAATTTTGTTTCTTTATTTAAAAGATTTTAATGTACCAAAGGAATAAAATACATTTTTTAACTTAATTTTAAAAACTTTTCAATATCTTCTACACGTGTTTACAAAGCCTCAAACTGCACTTCTTAAATTGCTAAAAAATAAAAAAGAAACCATGCAACCATAGATTTAAATGTCAAAAACAAAACAAAAACAAATTGCTTGCTAGTTTATACAACAACTTTCAATAAACGTTTGCATTTTGACATTTTTGAAGTTTATTTTTAATAAAATTAAACGTATGAGAATTTTTGGTAATTCCTCTTCATCATCCACCTACACCACGCCAGGTAATATATAAATAAAGAGATTAAATAGGTTAAAGAATTAAAGAACATTGAAATTATAAGACTTGATATATAAGAAAATTTAAAAAATCTCGTTTCGAAACCGATGCGATTATTTTAAAAATCTCGTTTCGATATCGATTCGATTATTCTAAAAAGCTCGTTTAGAAAACCAAGTGTGAATTTCTTCCGATCGCAGATTCGTAAACGAAAGTAGAACGAAATTCGTTTTCGAACTAAATACACGAGATCTCGGTTTCGCCTCGAATTCGAAACGTATCCGTTTGGTTTATTGGATACGTACGTTTTTCCTGTTTGTATTTATTTTTGTTATAAAGTGTAAAGTGAATCAATAAACTTGTTATTTCTTTAAATTACTATTTATAAAACAATTTAAAAATCGGGGAAAAACACGGGGAAACTCGAAGTTAAAAACGGGGAAAAATATTCATTTGTATGCAAAAATAGGAATTTTTTTCGCTGAAACCTGGCAGCGCTGGTTGGCCAACGCCTATGCATGCGTGCTTCGTGAAACTTCGTATATTTACAACCATGGTATAATAATACAAGGTAGCATTGTCCATGATACAATTACAAGGTAGGCTCATTTTAAAATGGCTGCTCAATTGTGAAATTTTGCAACAACAAAGCTGTTGAAGCCACAAACGTCAAACGACAAAAGCAACAACAATAACAAAGAAAAACTAAAAGCTATCAGCTGATTTTGACAACTAGCGCACCCTGCTCTCCAATATGAGCCTACCTTGTAATTGTAGCTCGGTACAGATTTCGATTTAGTTGTTTCGCTGCGGAGTGCTTTTATCGCAGCCTGGCTGTCCACAAAGATTGTAATCCTTGATGGATTGATGTTCCTTGATTGGATTGTCGTAGCTGCTTTCTCTATCGCAAAAATTTCTGCTTCCGCTTAACGTTAATAATACAAAATTTCTTTAAACCTCCTGCGAAGTAAAGTTTTCACAGTGTAAGCCAAAGAGAGATTCTTTGCTCTCACTTGGGCGCACAATACTACAAAACTGAAAGAACTGTGTATGTATTTTTTTGGCCAACACCCCAGCTAGCATTTTCAATCGTAGGCGACTCTTCCACGATCGGAGCGGGCGATTAAATAAATCGTTGACGATGTCGTATTCCGATCGCGGAAGTTCAGTACAACGGGAGAAACTGTGTCAAGCCGGCAACTCTTCCATTCGAGTCGTCTACGATGCTCAAAAAAGAATCGTGTAAGATGCTTTTATTCCTTCTTCAAACGATCCTTGAATCAATCGCCTAATTGAGTCGTGTACGATGCTCAAAAAAGAATCGTGTAAGATGCTTTTATTCCTACTTCAAACGACCCTTGAATCAATCGCCTAATTGAGTCGTCTACGATGCTCAGGAAAGATTCGCTGAAGAGTCTTGAAACTATTGCCAAGACGATCTTTAATTTACCCCAAATGCTTCAAAATAAAAAGCATTGTTCTGTATTGTTAATTTTTTAATTGTAATATATGTAATTAGTTTAAACTCGTATAAATAAAATAAAAATAATTCAATTATTAATTAAAAAAAAAACAAAATTCAGACATAGAAAAAAAAAATTTATAAAAAATAATCCCCCTAATTTTCTCCGTCATCCTTCTTGGTCCGATCACCCTTCCTGAGTCGGTCACCAGCATGGACATAATGTTGCTTTAGCACTTTATTTATTCCTGCGTCGTCACCTTTAAATTTTGAGTGACACACATCTTAAAAAAGAAAAACAAATTAGGAAACTGTAAGAGCATGAAATAAAAAGTACTTACTTGCTATAATTCTTGGACACGTGTTCACTAGCTAACAACTGAGTTAATATGAAGCAAACATCAGTTGTTCTTTGTAAACTTTTCTAAACACAACGGTAAAATTCGCCAAACGATCGCGGGAATGCGAAAGCGGCAATTCCTAAACATAACGGTTAAATTCGCCAAACCATCGCGAGAATGCATAAGCGGCGATTTTAGAGTAACACAAGTACAAGAATGGTCGTCAGAACGATTAAACGACGATTGTAGAGTAACAAAAAAAAAAAACACTCGCCAATCAATCATCAAAATGAGTCGCATTCTTGCTTGCACTCTTTTAATGCTCGCCAAGATGCGTGAACGACGATGCACTCGTCCAAAAATCGTCACAACGACTCGCAATAGCATCATTTGGAAGAGCAATATAAAATTCTACTTAACAATCGTCTTGACGATTAAAAAAAGAATCGCGAAATGATCGCGATCGTCATACAATCTTCCAAATGCTAGCTGGGACTGGTGTAAAAGCACGACAGCCAATTTTATATCGGTGTAAAAATACGAAGTTTCACGAAGCACGCGTGCATAGGTGTCGGCTGACACTGCACTAGAGCTTCGAGTTGCGTCGTTTTCGAATTGCTTCGATACAATATTTTAAATGTACAATACATTACATATAACAAAAATAAAATTGTTTTGCTCATATATTATATGAACCGAAGAGAGTGTTTTTGCTTTTTTTATGAAATTTGAAGAATATTGAAGTTTATTTATAAAAGGTTTTTATTAACTTCAATTCATTTGTCTGTCACGTACAAATCTTGGAATCTATTTTTAACAAACTTCACGATGAGCTAGAGTTTTGAAACTTAAAATGTAGCTCAGAACTGGATGACTACACAATATGAACTTATTTTCATGTCTGTACGTTGCCATATGTATGACAGGCTGCATAAGATCCACGCCAACAGCAGCCCTCATTGTCATCTTAGGGCTCACCCCAATCCACATACACATCCAGATGGAGGCGAATCTCAGCCTTCACAGACTTTTCCATCTGGGTTAAACTTTCCCAAACCATCCTTTTAAGGGACACCTAACCTTAATCACAACCCTAAAGCGAGAAAAGGAATTCTGCATGCCATTAGATGACATGCTTCCCAAAAGCCGCTTTAACAAAAACTTCATCGTAGTTATCCCCCCCAGATCCAATTGGGAACACGAGAAACTAAGCCCGTCCGAAAACGACCTTGTGTGGTACACAGATGGCTCCAAAATGGAGAAAGGCGCGGGAGCAGGGGTCTTTGGAAAACACTCCAATGAGAGCCACTTCTTCAGTGCAGGTCTATTTACCACAATTTTTCAAGCGGAAATCCTTGCCATTAACAGATGTGTCAGACTGAACTGTCTGAACAATGTTAGGGGCAAATCAATTTTCGTCTTCTCTGATAGTCAAGCTGCCCTTAAAGCTCTGACATCACCCATTATAAAATCCAAGCTAGTGCTGGAGATTGTCGACGTCCTCAATGACATGGCTGCGCAAAACTACAAAGTTACTCTACAGTGGATTCCTGCACACTGTGGTTTTGACGGGAATGAAAGAGCAGACTCCCTAGCCAAACAGGGAGCAGCATCACCACTCATAGGACCGAAACCGTTCTGTGGGGTTGGTAAGAATCTGTTTAAGCAACACGTCAAAAAAACCTCATTCCGCGAATCTCAAGACATCTGGAAGAACTGCTTAGGACAGATGTGCACTAAGCAAATATTTCCAGAACTTTCTCCCAAGAAATCGAAATTTCTTATCAACTTAGGGAAGAAAGACTTAAAGATGATGACCGGAATTATAACTGGATTTATAAATGGAATTATAAAATGAATCTCGCTACTGATTCATTATGTAGATTATGCCTTGAGGATGAAGAAACTTCCAGACATATTCTCACTGAATGTCCAGCTCTTATAAGAACTCCATATAAGAAAGAGAATTCTAAATAGCGAAATAGTCTCTCAAGGACACCTTGCGATCCTCAACCTCGAAAATATATTATGTTTTCTGAAAAAAACTAAAGCAAACGAACTGCTTTAAGCAAAGAAAAGGTATGGCACAATAGACATCACAAGATGCCGCAGTGCCAGATCTGAATTAGCTCACCCCAAACATATCTACATCTGTACGTCTATCTGTACGTTTGTTTGTTTGGCTAAAATGCGAATTCATTTGATACATAACAGTCCGTTCAAAAAGTTCATAGGATGACATATAGATAGCGTTACTAGATTTTTTCCATATGATTTCTATTTAGTACTAACCTTCAAACGATACGTATATAAATTTGACAACAATCTGACTATTGATTCGTGAGTTATAGTGTTTTGTGTGCAACTTTTGTTATTGAAAAAAAAAAAAAGGAAAAAAGTAAATTTTGAGTTTTGATAAAGCATTGCCTTTTGATGAAAAAAATACAGTGGAAACCAAACAATGGCTTGATTAACATTATCTGGACTCTGCTCCATTGAGACAAATGGTAGAAAAGTGGATTGCTGAATTTAAAAGTGATCGTACCAGCACAAATGATGCAGAGCGCAATGGACGCCCAAATGAGGCTGTTATTCCAGAAAACATATAAAAAACAACAAATTGGCTATGAACGATCCCAAATTGAAGGTGCAAGAGCTATCTGACATTGTAAAGATATCAGATGGTAGTGTTTTTACCATTTTACACGAACATTTGGGTATGCGAAAGCTCTGTGCAAAGTGGGTGCCGCGTGAGCTCACAGTCGACCAAAAACAACAACGATTTGATGCTTCAGAGGAGTGTTTGGCGCTGTTAAACCGCAATAAAATCGAATGCTATCGTCGATATGTGACAATGGATGAAACATGGCTTCACTCTTACACACCAGAATCCAAAAGACAGTCAGCTGAGTGGACAGCAGTCGACGAATCGAATCCAAAGCGAGCAAAGACCCAACAGTCAGCCTATAAGGTGATGGCGTATGTATTTTGGGATGTGAAAGGAATAATATTCATCAAATATCTCCAAAAAGGAACCACCATTAACAGCGACTATTACTGTGCACTTTTGGGTCGATTGATGGCTGAAATCGCAAAGAAACGGCCACATTTGCAAAAGAAAAAGTGTTGTTTCACCAAGACAATGCACCGTGTCCCAAATCGATAAAAACGATGGCAAAATTGAATAAATTGGGCTTCGAATTGCTTACCCATCCATCATATTCTCAGGATTTACTCCCCAGCGACTTTTTACTGTTTTCAAATCTCAAGAGAATGCTTGCTGGAAAGAAATTCAAGTCCAATGATGGAGAAATCGCGGTCTAATGAGGTCTATTTTGACGAGAAAGAGAAATCCTACTATAAAAGTGGTATCGAAAAGTAGGAAAATCGCTATACTCGATGTATAGCTCTCGGAGGCGACTATGTTGAATAATATAATTGAGTTTTCTCAAAATTTTGTTTTTTTTTCTTACTTACCCTACGGACTTACTGAATGACCTGTTACATACATACATATTCAAAATCAAACAAAAAAATTAAAAGCTCATTGACATTTTAAAATTTCAAAAATGCACAACTGAATTGAATTTATTACCTCATTTAGAAAATATTTTGGTGTGAGTTCTGTAGTCCAGAGCGTAAAGCGAGCCTCGACAATGTTGGCGAATTTTTTGTTTTTGTTTTATAAAACAAATACAAATTTTTAAAAATTCACCACAGAAGGTGGAAAAAATTGTAAAAAGTAGTTTGATGCTTTATAATCGTAGCGAATTTCTTAAGTTTTTTTTTTAACCATTTGGTTCTTGAAACAAATTTTGTACTGATAAATACATAAAACCTTTAAAATCTATTGTCAAATTTTATACAAGACTAAGACTAATAAAATAAATAAGACTAATAATAATTTAAGTAAAAAAATATTTAATATACCACGTTTTTAAAACGGACTAAAAATTATAAAATAATTTCTGCTACAGTGGGGCTTTTTTTTTTTTTTGTGTTTATTTAGTAGAAAAATTCAAAACGTTACAAAACATATACTATTGCACAATTTACAGATATATGGTTATTTAAACCTTAATTCTTTAGCTTTATCTTACATTTATATATCACAGGCTTCAAATACTTTTTATTCAGAATTTGTTTATATTTTTGAAGGAAAATACGACAGGACTATAAAAAACCTTCGTATTGATGACTTAAGACTAATGGATTGACAGAGCAAAAAAGAAAAACTTAAACTTAAATGTGAAATATTTTACACTTAAACAAATTTGAAAACATAGCACACAGTCATTGGTATAATTCCCTGATAAGACAATTTTTGGATATATCACAGAGATTTTTGAATTTATTTGTTATTTCCTCTGTGCGAACAGATATTAGTTTTACGTTGGAATTGAGATGGAGTCTTTTTGTGGAAAAATGCCATAAAAAAGTAAGGCGTATTCTATACTGAAGTTAAAAAAACCTTAGTTAAGAAAGCATTTGTTCAATAACATATTAAAGTTTGCAATTGTTAACAAATAATTTCTCAATTATTCATAAAAGATAGGATAGATAGAAAAATTTTTAATAAAATTTTTTATAGCCTTGATAACTTCGATAACATTAAAATTGAAGAATTTTGAAACCCAAGTAGAAATTACTGGACTGAACGCAATAGGGGTGAACGCAAACTTAAATCTGCCATCCATCAAGGACTTCTATCCTGACAGTCAAGGAACCTGAGTTAAAAAATCATTTGTTGACTAACGTACTAGAATTTTTAATAAAACTCCTTACTACTCTCTATAGCATGTGGGGATTTTATAGGGGTGACACCACTGGTTTCCGCCCCGGGTGTCACCAAGCCTAAGAACGCCACTGCTTGTTTCTTAAGCTTTACCGATCATGTGAACGGTCAGTTCTGAATGGTACACGGCCAATAGTTTACCTCAAGTCGTCGGAGAAATTCGGAAAAAAACGAAGTAGAGGAAAATTAATCTGTATCATGATTATGCAAACTCTCATACATCAGCTCAAGCAAAGTCCAAATCTGCCAAAAATTCGAATTAATGGACTTACGAATTCGACTTATTTTTGTTCTCGCAAGAAAAATACGTGGTTTACGATGCCTGAGGAATATTTTGAAAAACAATAAAATCAATTACGATCGTAAACATTAGTTTTTCATTTAATAACTTATATAACAAATAAACCTTATATCTTTACATTTTTGTATATTTAATTTATCAATAACCTTATTTTGTCATATATTTAAACCACTATCTTTATACGATGTGGTATATGCTTATGTAGATGAACCGAAATATTTATCTCCAAAAATATCAAAAAAACAGTGGATTTTGCAATAAATCGCATGTACTAGCAATAACATAAATTTTTTTCAATTTGATTTTTCTATGTCTACCATCTAATATCCTTCAATGTTATTCTCTTGGAATTACTGGCTCAGCTCCGTTGTACATATATTTTAAATCAAAGCCACTCTTGCCACTGGCCAAAAACGATTGCAAATTACATAAAATAATCATAAAATCAGTAACAACAACAACTATCTACAACATCAAAGCAATTGGTTTATTTTGAATTATTTTGCGACTAACAATTTATAATAATATTTTCTATTAAGTTTTGACATTCATTAATTTTAATTGTCAACATACCATTGATCGCTGAAGGTTCCAAATGCTCCTGGTCCACTGACTCTTCGCTGAAATTGTTTAAAATGCATTTTAAGCACTTATTTCGATCTCTTCAATTTATCATGCAGCCTTTATTTTGGATAAATGGAACTTTATTTCATTCATTCTGGTAAATAACTGTAATTTTTTGTGTAGATTCCAACAAAAGTTGGTCCCATAATACAATTTCCTTGTTTTTATGTGGTTGACATATAGTTATTTGAATGTGAGTTAATAATTACACTAGTAGGCACAGTAAGATACTTCCTGATTCAAGTAACTTTATTATTTGTCACTTAGATTATGTTTATTTTTATAATACACTGTAGACTGAATTAACAATATCCTGTTCAAATAACCGCAATGATAGATCTATCAATATAAAATGGATGTTATATCTTTTGACGTCTTGATGTAAAGGAACTTTATTTTTTATCATTTATAAAAACTCATCTTTGTAGTTGACCAAGCAGAGCAAGATTTAAATAAGAAAGATGAATGTAACTATTAAACAATCGTAATTATTCAAATTATTGAAATATTTGAAAAATTTCAGATAAATTCGTAAGGATTAAAATGCAGGTACTTATATTTCGCTTACTTAGAAAAACTGCACTTCTATCTTGTTTAATAAAGAAGGCAAGCGTAGAAGTATGTTCGTTAAATTGTTTGTTGATTATGTAATTCTTCGGTGTCTATGTGCGCGTATCAGTTATCGCCAATACAAGGGAGAAAAATGAATTCACATATTTAAATAAATTGTACATTGATCAGCGTATACAAACATAAAACTTTTGGATATTTAAACTACTGAAGTTTAGTATTTTTTTTTAATTGACTTTTTTTTTTTTGTTAAGAGTTCCCTTTTATGTAGGATTTGTTTATTTTATATGAAGCGTTTATGAGTAGCTTATGATTTTAAATCGTTTGTCTTTACGTTTATTTAAACAGTTAAACAGCAAACTTGTTCAATTAAACAACTTTTAGGTTTTTCACTCATGTTGTAAAATTAAGCTTTCGATATATCTGTGTGACCTCTGCAATTTCGCACTTCCGTTCTAGTGCATCCATTAACAGCGAGAACAATTTTGAAATACATTACGTTTAACGGTGAATAATATTATTCTTTATTTAATTTATTAACTCTTGAAAATCCTTTTTATTGAAATTGATAAAAGTTACTTGCCGTACAAAGCCAGTGCTTACGACATGGGCTCTTTGCTTGTATTAAAGCTTTTTTACAGTTACCCAATTTTTCTGTTAAAAATCAATATTAACCAAAAGCAACACACAACTGAAATCGTCCTTAAAAAGCTTTTATGTTGTTAAGCAAACTTCCCACAACTACATGGTTTCAGTGCAAGAAAGTGTAGTATTTCTGAATAATAACCACCTTAAAAGTAAGGAATCGTAATAATCGAATTACATATCGTCTTCTCAATACTAGAGTGTCGTATTCGTATTCCAATGTCAGTTCCAAGGACCAAAACTTACAGTTTTCCGTGTTCAGAACATCTGCAATTTTTTCGAGCTCATTTATTTGCCTTATGAAAAATTGTGCTTGGTTAACGGCAAATACGTTTGGAAAATTATTTAACTTGAAACAAATGCTTGTTAGAATTTTGGTACTATTTAAAGGTCAATGTAATGCATATTGCGGCACATAAAGCGATTGACGGAAAGCGATTTGGTTAACGGTGTTAACACATCTAACATTGGACAGAAGTCTAATACGGCTAAGGTTGGTGATTTCAATTCAATATGCTAGAAAGTTAATAATCAACATATTCTATAACACAGAGAATAGTTCTGAGTTCATAACATTTTTATCTTTATAATCTGTATAGCTTTTTATAATCTGTATTAATATACGTAAAATTTAAATTTTTTACGTTATTTATTAAAATTATAAAAAAGTGCTAAGAGGAAAGTGATGGTACGGCAATAAATGTTGATTTTTTTACTTTGAAACATGTGTGGCCACAGAGCCCTGCATGAGTATAATAGTTTTAGTTTTGATTTTAAAAAAAATAAAAAAAAACAAATTTTTTATTTTTACTTAAAAACCTTTATTGAATGAATTACTTTATTTAAATAGTGCTTCGATCTTTCGAAGGCACTTGAATGAATTACTTTATTTAAATAGTGCTTCGATCTTTCGAAGGCACTCAGTAACTAGTAACTGTCTTTCTTAACTAACTTAACATATATTTATATCAACTTTAATGTTGACGTTGCAATTTTCATCGGTAATCGGTGTGTATGGATAAATATGTATTGGTAAAGAATTCTTAAGAATTGTTTACCAATTATTAATTTTTGGATTTAATAATTTTTTTGTCAAATTGCATTTTCGCTTTCATTGAACTTTTTGGTGAGAACGGAAGTGCAGTTTAACTTATGTCGAAAACAATTCGTTAGAATTGTTTATTGAATTTAGATTATTGCATTTTCGTTTCACTTGAATTTTGTCTGTGAGAACGGAAATGCAAATATTGATATTTATTTATTTTTAATTTTGCCAAATTGTCTATAGTTTGTGAGAACGGAAATACAAAAGTTTAGATTATTAAAAGTGTATATAGGTAGATGTGAATATTTATATTATGTTTAAGGGCTTGATTATAACACCCCCACCGTTAGATTGAGGCTCCGACGAAATTTGCAAAGTTGATGTATTTTTAGAATATTTGAGTACTATAATAATGAATATAATAATTAATAAAAATACAAATACATTGGTACTTAGGTTAACAATTGTGTGTTTTTGATTAGTCATTGATATTTTCTTTAGATTGTCTTCATAATTTATTTGTTTTAAAAACAAAGTTTCTAATTTTATGTTTTCAAAAGTTAGATTTTTTTCTTTTATTTTTGTGACGTAGTGGGGCAATACAAACTTATCATAAGTTTTGATATTAAAATTAAAAAATGTTTCGTTTTGCGTATTAATTTCACAATTTTCAAATTTAATGATAAAATTTCCTTTTGGTTTTAATGGTATATTATTACAATTTTGTTTGATTTCTAAATTGAAGTTTTTGAAAATTAATATACCTGTTGTTATTTCTCTGACTTCAGTTTCGTTAAAATATTCTAATTTACAATTTGTTTCTTGAAGATTAATTATATCTTCAGTACATTTATCGTTTAACTTAACTAGATTTTTCTTTAAATTTTCTTCTGGATTTACCTTAAATGGTTTATTATTTTCATCTAACAAAATTTTTCTGTTTGTAAGGTAAAGGGATCTATTTTTGGGATTAGGAATTGGTTCAAATATTATTTCTGAATAGATCTCTCTTGCAAATATTGGAAATTTAAGTATGATAACAATTATGTTGTCTTGGAATGCAATAGTTATTTTTGTATTCATGTAACTGTCGATGTCATCTATTAGGTCTAGTTCGGTTTCGGTAAAAATGTTTGAAGGTATCACGTCTAGTTTTCCAGAGAATATTATATGTCCAATGTCTTCGATATGGTCTTGTAACAATGATATATCGTTATCTATTCGGTATATGAATTGTAAAAACTCAATTTCGTCTTCGATACTAGCTATCTTTTTAGGAATGAAATTTCTCATGCTATTTAAAGAGTTTTCTATGACCTTTTGTTGTGAGTTTATGTGATTTGTAATATTTTGAATCTGTGAGGCTAATGAATTATCAATAAGGACGTTTTTATCTATTCTTAAATTGAGATTTTCACCATATTCTTTAAGTTCGGTCAATAACTTGTTAATTTTTATTTCATCGTCCGAGTCCATTGTTCCAGTTATGTATTTTAGTCCTTTTCCGACGAAGTTTATCAATCCTCTTTTTTGTTTCGAATGTGGTATCAGTCCACGTATTTTTTCTTTTAGTAGTAAAAACTTTTTCTTAATTGTCTCTAATGTTGTCCGTGCGTTTAGTGAAGATGATCTAAGTGTTTCTAAATTTCTATGTATTATGTCGGTTGTTTCTTCGTATTTTGTAATGTTTACTAAGTGTAAAATTTTTTTATATTGTTCTATTAACTTTTGTTCTCCAGTCTTTATAGTTAGGTAACCATTATTGTTTGTTAAATCTTGTATCTCTATTTGTTGTCCTTCTACGAGAGTTATTACAGTGAGTATTACCAATGTCGTCTTATATGCTGTCATTTTGGATCTGAAAGAAAATTATTAGGTTTTGGCTTTTATTGTGGGGTTCGCGTTATCTTGGAATTTTTTGTTGGGTATTATATGCGTTTTATAATATTTAAGTCCTGTTCTGTTATCTGCTACATGGTCATTATCTATCTTATTCCCAACAATTTTCCTGTACCTTGAGTGATTTTTCCCTCCTCTTATTTCCTTTATGAAATTAGGGCCAGTTTCTATAACTTGATCCACTCTGTCTTTATTAAGTTTTCCTATTATATTTTCTTTCTTTTGTTGAATTTTACTTTCAATTTCGGGATATTTGTCAATTGTAATTTTCCCGTTAACAAAATCGATTGGTCTTAAATTGGTTGTACTGTGAATAGAATTATTATAGAAACTTATTATACGAAGAATTTTTTCTTCTACTGTATCTGTACTATTCCTGTCGTCGTGTTTCAGTAATCGAATATGTTCGTTAATGGTGTTATGTAATCTTTCTATGTCCGCGTTAGATGTATGGTTACTGTTAGATGTAAAATGTATTTGAATCCCTTCGTTGTCTAAAAATTCTCTCATTGGAATGGCTTTAAATCCTAATTCATTATCTGTTATTATTTTAGTCATTTTACCTTGAGTACTAATGAATTGTAGTATTTTTGACTTGAACTCTGTCCAGGATCTGTGCATAATTCTATAAGCTTGGGCGTGTTTTGAAAATTTGTCAATAAATGTAAGGAATAGTTGTTTTTCGAGAGTATAAAAAACATCTACATGGATTATTTCGTTTGGTTTGTTAGGGGTTTCAGTAATTTTAAAGGGTACTTTTAGTGGTCTTCTATTGTATTTTTCAATATTACATATTTCGCAATTATTTATGAATACAGTGATTCGTGTCTTTAGATTAGGATGGTAAATTTCATTTATTAGTTCTTTGTAAACTTGATCTATTCCTCTGTGGTTGTTTCTTTTATGTTCTTCTTCTATTATTCTAGCTAGTTCCTCCTCATCTTCCGTGTCCTTAACTATTTTCGTACATCTAATTATCCTAAGTGTTGGAAATATTTCATTGTGGATTGTTTGGAAAATGGGGTAAAATTCGTCGTTTATTAATATAGCATTTAGGTTTTTTGGGTTAAAGTGATTTTTCAGAAGGGTTATTGTTGTTTCCCTGTCTAAATCTTTTGTTGAAATAGTTTTTCTCTTATTGCTAAATATATTTATGTTTCTTATCCTTAATGATCCTGATTGAGATTTATTTATAACTATTTGATATTTAAATATGTTTATTGGGGACAAAGTTTCTCTTATTGTTGCAGGACTGGATTCTAGTGCATTTATATTGATAGGTTCGGGTTCGATTCTGGATAGTGCGTCTGCATTACTGTTTTTTGTTCCTTTCTTGTATTTTATTTCGTAATCGAATTCGGATAACTTCAGTCTCCATCTTACCAATTTGGAATTTGGTTCCTTTATAGAGAAAAGCCATGTAAGGGGCTTATGGTCGGTTTCGATCAAGAATTTGCGTCCGAAGAGGTAGGGCCTAAAATATTTAGTAGCCCAAACGATTCCTAATAACTCTTTTTCAATCGTGCTATAGTTGACTTCGTGTTCATTAAGAGTACGGCTGGCGTAACATATTGGGTGGTCGTCCTGGGAGAGAACTGCGCCTAAAGCGTAATTGCTAGCGTCAGTGGTGAGAGTGAATTTTTTTGTGAAGTCTGGGTAATGTAGGATGGGGTCGTGAATTAAAAGTCTTTTGAGAGTGTTAAAGCTTTCTTGATATTTAGGATCGAAAATATTAATTTTAGCGTTTTTCTTTAAATAAATGGTCATTGGTTTAGCTATAAGGGAGTAATCTTTTATGAACTTCCTATAGTAGCCAGTAAGTCCTAAAAATTGTTTGATTTGTTTGGGAGTTTTTGGGATTGGGAAATTCTTGACGCATTCTATCTTTTTGGGATTTGCTTTTATTCCCGTTGGTGTTACTATGTGTCCTAGGAATTCCGTTTCTTTCTTTAGGAATTCGGACTTATCTAATTGGATCTTGAGGTTGGCTTGCTTTAAGCAGTTAAAAATTAGTTTTATTGAATTAATATGCTCTTGAAGAGAGGTAGAAAAAATAATTATGTCGTCCAAGTAGACGAGGCAAATTTTATTTATGTAATCTCTAAGGATGTAGTTCATCAATCTTTGGAATGTCGCTGGAGCTGTCTTCAGTCCAAACGGCATTCGTACAAATTCATAATGGCCTCCTTCGACGCTAAAGGCAGTTTTATGAATATCGTCTTCCTCAATCTCAATTTGATGAAATCCCTTTGCCAGATCGAGTGTGGTAAAATACTGGCATCTTCCCAGTTTATCTAAGATTTCATCGATGTTGGGGATCGGGAATTTGTCATCTACCGTCACCTCATTGAGTTTTCGGTAGTCAATGACAAGTCTCCATTTGGGTTTTCCGCTGGCATCGGCCTTCTTAGGCACAATCCAAATGGGTGCAGAATATGGAGAATTACTATGCCTGATTATTTTGCTTTCAAGCATTTCTTGAATTTGCATCTGTACCTCATCTTTATGGATATAAGGGTACCTATATGTTTTAGTATTTATTGGAATGTTGTTAGTAGTTCTAATTTGATGCTTAATAGCTGAAGTAAAAGTTAAATCTGTGTTTTCTTGATAGAAAATCTCTGAATATTTATTAATTATAGCAATTAGTTGTTTTCTTTCTTCTAAATTGAGATGTTCGGTTCGAATTTGTTCTCTAAGTGGTTTATTTTCGTTTAAATCGATAATGTTAAAGTTTTCGCTATCCACCTTCTGCGTGAATATGCGATTAGAGTTAGATATCATATTGAGTTCAATTTCATTGTTTTCTACGTTTAAAATTCCTTCATTCACTGTTCTTTCTCCTTCTTCTTGTTCCTCGCCTTTGAAGAAGATGGGTAATTTTTGTTCATTTAATTGAATTGTATTGTCTTGATAGTTGATACAGGCGTTTAAAGGTCGTAATAGGTCGTTCCCGATTAGACCATCGTAAAAATCGTGGAAATGAATAATGTAGAATTCGATCACGTCTAATGTTGTTCCGAATTCTGTGAAAGTTGGTATTTTAGCTTTTTTATTGGCATAGATTTTGTGCTGAAGAGTTTTTATGGGGATAGGATTAATTTTATGTGTCCATTTTGGATGACATATACCTGGGTTTAGTAATGAATTAGTTGCACCTGTGTCTATTATTAATTTTATGAATCCTAACTTGGTTTTTACCTTTATATATGGTATTCTTCCGAGGCAGAATGTTGAAAATTTTCGTTCGTACTTTGTTTATTAGAGTTATGTGTTATTTCATGGTTATTAATGTCCATGGGTTCTGGTATTGGGTATTGGTTATAATCATTTGATTGCTGGTGAGTTTGTTGACTTCTGTTTTGGGGTTCAAAGTTTTGTCTTTGATACTTGCTATATGGCTGCGAATTCTGTATGTTATTCGGTCTACTTTGCGAGTTGAAATTTTGTCGATTGTGTGGATAAAAATTTTGTCTGATTTGTTGATTAGAATTATGTTGATTATGTGGGTTAAAGTTCTGTCTGTTCTGATGACTGAAATTTTGTTGATTGTGTCGATTAAAATTTTGTTTGTTTTGTTGAGTAAAATTTCGTCGATTTTGTGAGTGAATAAAATTTTGTCGGTTTTGTGAGTTAAAGTTCTGTCCATTTTGTCTCGGTGCTTTTGGTTCAAAATTGTTTCGACCAAAATGTTGTAAATTGTCTACCCTGAGGTGAGCATATCCGGCTTCAAAAAGGATATTCATGGCTCCTTCAAGTGTGGTTGGATTTCTACAGACTAATATCGTCTTCATTGGTTCTGGAATTTTGGCCTTAAATACATTAAGAGCTGTACGTGAATTGTTTTGCGTAATAGCGTTTGTCGCTTCTTGTCCTTGTCCGATAACGAATAATGTTTTATTATTTAGTCGTCTTAGTTTGCGTTTTATGTCTTCAAAAAATTCTAAGCTTGTAGTTTTGAATGTGGTAGCCCTAAGGGAATCGAAGAGGTCGTCACAACTTAATCGGTCTCCGAAATTGTTTTGAAGAATTTCTTTCAGTTCTTTCCACGAATTTGCATGGCAATTTATTTCGATTATTTCCCTAGCCTTTCCCTTAAGTCTGCTTTTAATTAAATCAGAGAAGATCCCTTGTCCGAGTTCGTCGAAAGTCGTTAGTAATGGGTGAACTCTGTCAATGAGGTTTATGAAATTTTGGAGGTCCTTTGGGTCTCCATGAAATTCTGGTAGACTTCCAAGGTACTTAATCGGGTTAAAAGATACTTGGTTTACTGCCATTTTTTGTTTTTTTTTTTTTTTTATTCTTATTCTTAAAATACTTTGTATATGTATAAATTAATTATTATTTTTCACCTTAAGTAAATACTTGTGGAAGTAGTCTCTATATTCTAACTCCTTTTGGTATCCCTCGAAGTCGATGTCCTTTACTGTGTCTACGGTGACGTGTAGTGCTAGAGGTTTTGCTCCGTCTTTTAATGGTAGTGCTGCGAATGATGATATGGGTAAGAAGCTTTTATGGTGCTTGGTGGTATCTTCCGGTAGCATTGGATTCGAACTTTTGAATGAGTGCTATTGTTTCCTTTTCGAGTGTCCACTCGTTGTAGTAGTCTTCTATAGTTGGTGTTCCGATTTTTCCGATAGTTTTCCAAACTATCTGTATACACTTTATTTTAGCAGCTGTACTAGGTTCTTTATCTTCCAGCTCGAGTTCTTCGTATGATTTTATGGGATTTTTGATCTTGGCATGACCCGAAAATTTTAATTAAAGAACTTCTTTATTTTAGTGTTGCTTGTTTTCGCACTTAATGTTAAAATTTTTTTTTCACAATTATTGTCGAAAAAAAAAAATTTGTCCACAATTAAAAAAAGATTTTTTTTTTTTTTTTCACACTTTGAGTTTTTCTTTTTTTTTTAAAAATTTATTGTTAAATTTTTTAAGTTTATTACTATTCTTTAATTTTTTCACAACTGTTCTTTAAGTTTGTCCATATTTATTTTTCTTTAAATTTGTCCACATTTATTTTTCTTTAAATTTGTCCACATTGAATTTTTATAAGTTTTTTTTTTTTTTTTTAAGAGAAATTTTACATAATCTTTCATGTAAAAAGGATTCGCGCGTTTAATTTGTTAATACAAAAATATCTTTTTATCTTTAAAAGGATATACGCACATATCCTACCGACTGCGCCAGTTTTAGTTTTGATTTTAAAAAAAATAAAAAAAAACAAATTTTTTATTTTTACTTAAAAACCTTTATTGAATGAATTACTTTATTTAAATAGTGCTTCGATCTTTCGAAGGCACTTGAATGAATTACTTTATTTAAATAGTGCTTCGATCTTTCGAAGGCACTCAGTAACTAGTAACTGTCTTTCTTAACTAACTTAACATATATTTATATCAACTTTAATGTTGACGTTGCAATTTTCATCGGTAATCGGTGTGTATGGATAAATATGTATTGGTAAAGAATTCGTAAGAATTGTTTACCAATTATTAATTTTTGGATTTAATAATTTTTTTGTCAAATTGCATTTTCGCTTTCATTGAACTTTTTGGTGAGAACGGAAGTGCAGTTTAACTTATGTCGAAAACAATTCGTTAGAATTGTTTATTGAATTTAGATTATTGCATTTTCGTTTCACTTGAATTTTGTCTGTGAGAACGGAAATGCAAATATTGATATTTATTTATTTTTAATTTTGCCAAATTGTCTATAGTTTGTGAGAACGGAAATACAAAAGTTTAGATTATTAAAAGTGTATATAGGTAGATGTGAATATTTATATTATGTTTAAGGGCTTGATTATAACATATAATCGCAAAGCGAATACACTCTGCTTCACTGCTAAAGAGTACACTGTAACTGAATAAAAGTTAAACAACAGGTCGTGTAGTAAAGAGTAAATCTGCGTACGAGCTTCACTGCTTATACCTCATGGTATAATAATACAAGGTAGCAGTGTTGCCAGATAGGTTGAGCTTCTTTCCCCTAAATCTGAAAAAATTTGCTGAATTTTCCCCTAAAAATAAAAAAAAACCCTAAAATTTTTTTGAGTTAGTTAAATTTATTGAATACTTTGTTTAATTGATGTAAATAAATACAATATCAAAATAAATTTTTGGACTAAAAACAATCACATTAGTTTTTTTGTACATAGTAAGGAATAGTAAGGAGGAACTTAAAAAAACAAACTCAAGTAATAAAGAAATTACATATTTTGAATTTCATTAAGATCGCTTCAATATAAGAGCTATAATCGCCATAACAGACAGACAATCGGACAGACGGAAACATGGCAAAAGGCGGGAGAAAACAATAATATATCTTACTAATTTTAAGTACCTTTGTTAATTAACACAAACACATCTTTCACAAACATCTTTTAGTTCTATAACAGAATTTATTTTGAAAATTAGTGCGTTTTGAGGAAAACTTGTTTTTTAAGCTTTTTTTTAAATGAAGTGTTTTATCTTATGCGCAACTTTGCGCAGCCAATTTTTTAAGAAACATAAGACAGATATACACTATATTTTATGAAAGTATAATTCTTCGATTGTAATTAGGTTGAACTATATAGATTTTTTCTACTAATTTTTAGTAAAATAAAAACTGCTTAATAAATTTAGAGACATACTTCCACGTTTTTCTAATTTTTGTTTTTTAACATTTTTTTTTTTGTTTGTTAAAAATTCAATGGTATTTAAGGCATTAAAAAAATAAATAAAAACAACAAATTTAAATATATACTTTCTCGTCGTCAGAATTTAAAACAGCCTCACGTTTCACACATATTCTGGTGCTATTTCGCTCATTCGACAAACAATCAGCAGCATTGTTTCGATGGTACGCAATTGTTTTGACACACTTTGACAAAATAAACCTTTTAAGAGCTAAAACAAAATGAAAAATAGGACACAAAAGGGTGCATCAAATGCAAAAAAAAAAACAGTTCGTAGTTGATGTTGTCATTTCTTTTAGAAACCACTAAAAATTCTCAAAAAACCCTAACAGAAAATTAAAATCCCCTAAAGTTTTCCCGTAAAGATTTTTGACCCCTAAATTTTCTACTAAACCGAAAAAACCCCTAAATCTAGGGGAAAATCTCCTAATCTGGGAACACTGCAAGGTAGCATTGACAACTGCTTATTTTCTCTTCTACAAGAAAACATCTCCTGTCAAAAACAGCTTATTGTGTAAATGCATCTGCATCTGTTCTCTCACAAACACTGTTAGCACTGATCTGAACTTTGAGAGGTTTGCGTTATTTTTGTTTCTATTCGGTGAACTCGCATAACATACCCTCACATACACTGCAAGCACTGATCTGAACTCATGGTATAATAATACAAGGTAGCATTGACAGTTGCTTGGGAAACCATCTCCTGTCAAAACAAATACTCAAAAAAAGAGCGCTCACAATCCGCCATTGAAAACACAAACAATGTTGAAAAGGTTGAAGTGAAAAAATAACAACAACCACAGCAGCTGCAGATGCATTTACACAAAAAGCTGTTTTTGACAGGAGATGTTTTCTTGTAGAAGCGAAAATAAGCAGTTGTCAATGCTACTTTGTATTATTATACCAGGATCTGAACTATGAAAGATGTTCGGTCAACGTATGATTTAAATATCATTTGTATTCTTTGTATTCTTTATATTTTTGAAATAACATATAGATACAATATATAAAATCTCATTAACATTTGTAAATTTGAAAATATGTAGAAATACCATTAAATATGTTCTCTAATTATTCCTATGTTTAAGCCTTAATCTAAAATTACCAAGTTTGCTTTGGAGAAAATATAACATAAAAACAGATATACATGCTAAGTAACTGCACAAACTGTAATTAAAGCTTAACTATTTTGTTATAAAAGCCAGTCAAAAAAATAAATTTGTTCTCTTCTTGCTGCACACACCAATCAAATCGTTTTCGCTTATTTTTTCGCTAAGTAAATTCGTTGATTTCTTCTTAATTTTTGCACGCTTTTCGTTCCAGCCCCGTAGTTAGTTTTTCGGTATTAAAACTTATTCAAAATATGATAAAACAAAACCGGAGAACATTATAATGTAAGAAAAACTCTTCGAACTTTACATTTTGGCGCCCAACGTGGGGCACGTGCAATTTTTAATTGAAAATTAAAACAAAATTTGTGGAAGTGCATGTGAAATTATATGAATATTTTTATATCAAATACCATAGTCTCCATATAAGACACCATCATTTTTTGAAAGCTCTGTCGTAGCAACATCGACGTCATCGTCACAATCATCAAGGCAGCGCTTCGACGCATTCGTATTATCATATTCGTATTATCATCATATTATCATATTATCATATTATCGAATTTACGATATTTATATTTCTCTCTGATAAAACCAGTTCGCTTGTCATATACTGAAGCTTTGTCGTCGTCACTAGCAGCAAGGCAGCACTTCAACGCATTCGTATTTTCGTGTTCGAATTTACGATATTTATATTCGTCGTTTAATACGTCGAAGAGCTTTCTCTGTGATTAACACCAGTTCGCTTGTCTCATACCGAAGCTTTGTCGGCGTGACTAGCAGCAAGGCAGCACTTTGACATATTCTTTTTGTCTTGTCATAATTTACGATATTAATATTCGTCGTTTAATACGTCGCAGATCTTCTTTTCGTCACCTTCAAATTCAATTAAGGGCATTAAGCTTCGTTTTAGCTATTTTTTCTTCGTTTCATCGCTAACTGCAGCAGCGCACCACTGTTCTGCTCATTGCACTTCTGCCGTCAGCTTATAATCTGATTTGCTCTTTTCGTTATCGTTGGTTATCATCATGTCGTTGGAAGATTATAAGCATCAGCGCAGTATCATGAAAAAAAATATCACTCGTATAAAAAATTAAACTGAAATAAATGGAAAGGGGGAAGGGAAGGCGCTTTCACCTACTGAGTTGAAATGCCGCTTAGGAATACTCGAGTCCTATTTTAAACAAATTCTGACTTATCAGACGTAAATTGAAAAACTTGACCCAGATGACAATACTCGTGGTGATCTTGAGGACCTATATGTTTCGATTAAACTATCAATTCAATCGCAGATAGGTAAAGATTTGCACAATTGTCAGATACAGCATTTACATTTCCAGTTTCAGCAACCAAACTGCCTTCGTTGAAATTGCCCCTTTTTGATGGAAAGTACTCTGAGTACAAAAATTTCATAACATCGTTTAATCAAATAATTGATCGCGAGCCTGGCTTATCTAACATTGAAAAGTTTAACTACTTACTGAATTGCCTTCAAGGTCAAGCCTTAGAGACTGTGAAGGCATTTCAGATTTCAGATGAAAATTATCCAAAGGCTCTTCAGAGGCTTAAAAATCGCTACGACAATAGCACATTAATTTTCATGGAAAATATAGTTTCTTTATTTGAACTTCCTTCGGTCTCAAAAGGAAATTGTGGTCAACTCAGGAGTCTCGTTGATAATGCTTCAGCTCTGTATAGCTCGCTTTCATCCCTAGGTAGCGATAAAGATATATCAAATGCTATGCTGATATATTTAATCATGGAAAAGGTGGATGAGGATACTCAAAAAAAATGGAAAGATTCTTTGGATTTCGTTAAGATTCCTACTTGGGAGGACTGCTCTAAGACCTTGGAAAGACGTTACCAGTACTTAGAATCCATCAGCGGAACTGCAACTCATTTGAATCAAACCGAAAAGAAATTGCCTTACAGCAAAAACAAAAACAAAAGTAATAGGCATGGTTATACTTTTTCTTGTACAAAACGTACGTGCATCTTGTGCTTAACCACGCCATTAATAACTGCTCTCGTTTGAAAACTATGGATGTGTCCGAACGGTTCGATAATGTTAAACGCCTTGGCTTATGTATAAATTGTCTCTCTAAGAATCATCAAGTGACGAAATGTCCATCCATTTTTAAATGTAGGGTCTGCTCGAAATCGCACCACACTTTATCACATCGCAATCAATCACTTCCCAACTCTCAACTTTCATCGTCATCACCCTCACATCCAACTTCTTCGCACTCTACGCCAACTGAAGCCAACGTATCAGTTCATGCCCATATGGGAAATTCATCGTTGGATCAAGTTATTCTTGCCACTGCTGTCGTTCTTGTATGTGATGCATATGGTTGTTATCACATGGGTCGAGCCTTACTTGATTCTTGCTCGCAAGTCAATTTCGTGACTGAAGACTTTGCACAAAGGCTACGTTTGCCGAGAGAAAAACACGCTATACAAATTCTTAGCATTGGAAGCTCACAATCCAGTATTAAGCACAAAACTTCAACCTCTATAAAATCTCGGTTTACAAACTTGGAATTGCCTCTTTCGTTTTGCATCACGTCTCATATTTCGTATCAGCCTGTATCAGAAATTGATATTTCATCTTGGAACTTGCCACCAAATACACATTTGGCTGATGAGCACTTCTTCAAGTCTAAACGTATTGATTTGCTACTAGGTACAGAAAGCTTTATCGAGATATTATCTGTCGGTCAGATTCGACTCGGTAACAATTTTCCCACCCTTCAAAAAACATTACTGGGCTGGGTCGTATCTGGTAGGTACAAAGCTGCAATAGCTTCCACCTCTTCGTTGTCAACTAGCCTGCTTTCATATGAAAAAGCAATAGATAAACAATTAGAACTAATGTGGAAATTGGAATCAGTTGAGACCTCTTCTAATCGTTGGACCGATGAACAAACTAGTTCCGAAGCATTTTATTCAAAAACAGTATCTCGCGCTCCAGACGGAAGAATTGTAGTTAGATTACCATTCAAGGATACCCCTTCGTCCCTGGGCTCTTCGTATAATACTGCATTAAGAAGGTTCACATGTCTTGAACGTCGTTTGGCTAGAGATACTGATACAAAATTTCAATATGACGCCTTTATGAAAGTATATATTGATTTAAGACACATGAGCTTGGTCGAAGATCCTAACCTTGAAGAACCACACTACTTTATACCTCACCATTCGGTTTTAAAGCCAACAAGTACATCAACAAAATTAAGAGTTGTATTCGATGCTTCGTGTCACACTTCGTCTCAAAGGTCTTTGAACGACATCTTAAGGGTTGGACCCACAATTCAAGAAGAATTGTATCTTTTGCTTATTCGTTTTCGACTGTATCGGTTTGCTATTACCGCTGACTTCGTCAAGATGTACCGACAAGTAGCTGTGGATTCCAGAGATCGTTGTTTCCAATATATTTTGTGGAGAAATTCAGAAGATGAGCAAATTCAAACCTTTAAGCTCAATACTGTAACCTACGGTACGGCTGCTGCTCCATTTCTCGCTGTTCGCATTCTGCACTACCTTGCAGACCAATACGCTTCTGAAATTGAAATAGATGCCCAAGCCATTAAGTCTTCGTTCTATGTGGATGATTTCTTGGGAGGAGCTGATATTTTGAACGAACTCGTTAAAAACAATTCTGAAGTTTCCAATATTCTTAAAAAAGGTATAATCATACATATTTTAGAGATGACAAGACCATTTAAAACTTAAACCTAGATGACGCATTTATAACAAGTGCTTTAGGAATAACATGGGACCAAAATCAAGATGTTCTACTGTTCTCATTCAATCCCAGAAATAATTCCGATAAGATCACAATAAGAGCAATTTTGTCGTTAGCTTCATCGTTGTTTGATCCACTTGGCTTATTAGCTGCTGTACTCATTGTTGCAAAAATCATAATTCAAGAACTCTGGTTGTTAAAAATAAACTGGGATGAATCTATACCCCAAGCTTTAATGACTGCGTGGGAACAATTTCTAAAAAGTTTGGCTTCACTACACAGAAAAAAAAGAGTAGAACTTTTACCTAAAAATGTAGTCAATTCAGCTAAAGTAATCCGGTGATTTTCAGTCAACGAATTTGATTAGGTGCGCTACCAATTTCTAAATGTTAATTATATGCAATTATATTGGGTAGTTTAACTGCGAGAGTAGCTAAAAAAACCTAAATATTTAGGTGTACCTTCAACCATAAAATAGATAAGACACATAATTTATTAGAAGAATTAGCTAATTTTTTTTAAACTATGACCACTTCAGATTAGGCAAGCCACCTACTAAGTGTAGAAAAATCATCTAATTATTTAGATAGCATTCCCACTTAAGAGTGGGAATGCCGTGCAAAAAATATGCAAAAAATATGTTTTTTGTTTTGCAATTTCTATTTTGAAGTGAAACTTTCCTCCCTCCTTAGGTGACTTTACTTCATTTCGTCACATGATATAGAGAAGAAAGATTTGTTTTATAGTAAATAGAATGAGAGAGATATATACATTGTATAAATGACTGAAAAATTTCTTTGCCACCGCTGAGATTCGAACCTCTGATCTCAAGATTTCAACAACCACCGCCTTATCTATTGAGCTAAATTTCCAATACAGGAATTTACGCTACATACCAATTAATCAAATTGCTGTAGATGCCCATAATTTAAGAGTTGTGGACCTCATATTTTTATATACATTTTGTTCAAAAATTATCAAACGGCGTAACAGCACAGCGGTAAAGCGTTTGACTTGAACGCCAGCGGCCCGAGTTCAAATCTCGCAATGAGGCTTTACTTTTTGTAAAATTTTCTCACTTTGTTTTTATTTATGTTTTTTATAGGAGAGCGCTGTGCTCTCCTTGGGCTGCACATAAATAAAAAATTCAAATACGGGAAAAAAACAAGTTGTAAGGAAAGCATTTGATTTATCCACGTAAATATTTATATAAAATTTATACTAAGGCGTGGATAATGCTAATATGCGTTATTTCCCTAGTGTACGAACAAATCGACAACTTGCATTAGGTAAAATAACTAGAAGAATTAGATGATTTAATAAGCAAAATTTTAGTTGAATTAACTAATTTTAATTAGGTGAATTACCTAATGCATGATTGTTAAATTAACTGTGTAAGTAGAAAAGTTGTTGAAAAGATTAGGTGAAATAGAAACTTTCACATTAGCTAAACTAGTTTAGGTAATAAATCAATTCTTTTATTTTCTGTGTACCTTCACTTAGAGTATCTCGATATTGCTTGTCAGTTCATCCTAAATCGATACAATTACATGGCTTTTGCGATTCATCGCTTTGTTCATACGGTTGTTGCCTTTATCTACGTGTAGTTGATGCTCAGCTCAAATATCTGTACAACTTATGACTGTCAAATCCAGGGTTGCACCCACAAAGAAAAAATCATTGCCGAAGTTGGAATTATGCGGAGCCCAACTTTTAGAGCAACTTTACACTAAGACAAGATCATCTCTTAGAAACTATGTTTCGGACGTATATTTGTGGACTGACTCTCAAATTGTCCATTATTGGCTCAAGCTGCACTCATCAAATAACTGTGAAGTACAAAACTATGTAAACAATGTGATTTTTTTGTAAGTTTTTTTACCTTATTTTAAAAAATATGTCCTGAGTAAAAGGCCAAGCCTATTGAAAAAATCCTTTTTTTTGTAATCTCCGGGTTTGGGCTTCCTTTAAAGTGACAAGCCTATATGGGAGCCCCCCTAAGGAGTAGTCGGAGAGAATAGGTGTCAAAGGCAAAAATGTTCCTTTTGAAAAAGTAACATACATATTAAACCTCTCCGGCCCTTCCTTAAAGCTCCCCTGTTCAGGTGTAGGGAATAAAAAAACAACAATAAAAAAACAAACATACTTCAATTCAATGCTTTAAAATTCAACTGTTTTCTCAACTCGAGAAACGAATTTGTCACTGTCGATACGATTTTAATTCCACAAACTTTGTAAACAGACTTAAAAATAAACGATTTGTAGGCAAAATAATTGCTTTTTCCCTACTTTTCAAGTTTCTACATTCAAGTTTTCTACATTTGGCGACTTGATTTTTGCTGCCTATGACTTGTTGTTTGCCTGCCTCGACTTGCAGGGAGTTGAAAAATTAAAGGAACTTGAAACAGAAAATAAATCCAGAGATCATACAGATCTCTGGTACACACCAGAAGTATCGCGGATACTTAAAAAACATTACGATAAAATTCCAATGATTTTAAGTGGGGATTTTAATGTGAATTTCTGCATTGGATAAAGCGCTTCCTTTGATTGAGTTTCTCAATGCCATATTAAATTTAAAAATGTGCAGCAGTCGCACTGAAACGACTATTAGATAAAAAAAAGTTAAAGACGCTGTATTTCAAAGATATATTGATCAAATTCAAACCAGAGTATTTATTTAATATTTTAGTTATCATAAGCCACTCGTGTCATTTGTTGAAATTGAAAACATGGTTTTGAATAATTAAACTTGGTAACAATATTATAATCAATAAACCTTGTAATTCTCACTCTTAATACAGCATTCGTCTCATTCTCTCAGAGTTTAGTTTTCTGAAGGTTTCACTTCTACCGTGCGTGGCAACCACACACATATTTTTTTTGGAGTTTACTTCTTTAGAATCGATTTCATACATAGCCCATCCCAGCTAGACACCTAACTGTTAGATATGCCATATATATGGCATACATCTAACGCCTTTGACGTTATATTCATATAAAATGCTCGATACAAATTACGTTATAAAATACGTAAGCGTATTTTATCCTAAAATAAATGAATATAAATATGGTTGCCATGGCGCCGAGGGTAGAATGCGTGTCCCGTATGCCAGAAGCCACGGTTCAAATTCCGTCTGGAACTTGAGAGTTCTTCAGGTAAATTTTATAGTAAATCAATTAATCAATCAATATATGTACGTTAAAAATTAAAAATAGTGATGACTTAAAATAAACAAATAAAAACGATCTTCTTTGTAAAGAAAAGTTAGAGTTTCCTTGCTAATATAAAAAAATTATTGCAATATTTGAAATTATTTTTTTTAGTTTCTTTAAATATTTTTTTCTTTAATTTATACTTTATAAATACAAATATTTATAATTTACCCATAATAAAAATAAAAAAAAACAATTATAAACAAAATTATAAGAAAAAAAAAATTTGGTTTTATTTGTGGAGGATATGAACCCGCGCATGTTCGAGTTAAAAGCCAGAACTCTAACCAGTACACTATGGTCGAAGAGCTCTTTGGAATGCTAACTGCGGACCATATTAAACAGACAAAAAGGCGTTATATTTTGCACGACGCTAGAACAAATATAACGTAATTTGTATGGAGCATTTTATATGAATATAACGTCAAAGGCGTTAGGTGTATGCAGTCTTGCCAGAATGGCATGTAGTTTTCATAAATTCTCTTTATCAAAACATCATTATGGTTCAATTACTTTTTTAAAGCAGATCTGCTTTAAACTTCAGAAGCAGCTTCATTCAACTTCACGCATTGAACATTGAACATAAGCCAACCTCATTTCTCTTTTAGCGCCAATTCGCGTGTTTTCTTTTGAAGCGACAAGGTTGGATTAAAGCGACAAATAGAAATTCCAGCATTCTCAAAAAAAAAAAAAAAAAAATAAAACAATTATTATTGTTCAAACTTTGACGTATCAAAAACTATGATACAAAAATGTAATAGTGATATGTACATATAACTATTGCAAATAATAATATATATAAAAAAACAAACATTAAAAATACCTGAATTACTTATCTTAAAATGATCTGAAATGTGAATAAAATACTAGAAGTTTTTTATATATTATATACAACAACAATTTTATATACAAATGAACTTGTTTTATTTCTGTTTTTAATAAAAAAAGTATAGAAAATGCTTAACAAATCCTTTTTTAGAATGGCAGTTTTTGTGTTCAAAATGCAGTTTTTTTCTTCAGATATAGCAGTTTTTTTAAAAAAAAATCTGGCAACACTGGGTGTATGCCATATATATGGCATATCTAACAGTTAGGTGCAGTGTTGCCAGAAAATTTTTGAGGATGTAGCTAAAAATGCTACAAAAAGTAGCTAAAAAGAGCTAAACAATTTTTTTGTAGCTAAAAAAAGAAGCTAGTTTTAAAAAACAACTTAGTTACTATATTTTATTCATTCAGATTACATTTTTTTTTTTAAATTTTGTGTACATAAATAAAAACAACAAAAGAAATATATTTTCATATGCTAAGGTACATTTTGATCAGTAGAATACACTTTCAATATACTAATAATTTTTTTAAAATGGTAATATGTTAATTAAAACAAAAATTGAAAAAAAAAACAAAAATAAATATATAACTGGCCATTTCAGCACTTGAAAGGACTTTGACCTAGCTTCTTATGATCAATTGTGTTGTGCGTGTTATTAAGTTTGTACACAATTGACCGAGAAACGGGCCTACAGATTTAACGCCGACTCCGAACGGCGATAACGGAATGTTCTTATTCTCAAGAAGCTTTACATGGAATTTTGATTACTCTCTAAGTTTTGACATTGTCTGCAGAGAGTTGGCGGCCGTACAGAAAAATTATTTTAATTCAAATAATTATCTGTCGCTGCTGGGGTTCTAAACCGAGTCTCCGAGTTCGTTGACAAGAAAATAGTTGTAGGAAACCCTTGTTGGAATAAAGTGTAGGAGAAAAAGTAAGGAACTGAATGAAATGTGAAAACTAGCTCGGCGAGCATATTTTTGTCGTGTGACCTACCAACGTGCAAATTGAGAAAAGAGAATAAAAGTGTTCATTGCACGCCGGGCAAACTAGCACCGTGTTACATGGGCGACGTAACTACAAAAATCGATGTTGTTTATTTACCAATCTGGTCAGTGTCTTCAGGTGCATTTATAAAATTGTTTTTCAAAAGAAATTTTATTTTTATTTATGCCTTAAAAAAATAAAAGCCTAAAAAATACTTATTTGTTAAAAACTTTAAAAGTATAAATATAACTAAAATTTTCTGGCTTTAAGTAAAAACTGCACACTCAAACACGGCCGCTGCATTATATACCGAGTATTAACGAGTAGTTATAAAATGACCTTTATTTGAAATCACTGAGCAAGCAACATTGGTTTTGTTCGGTACTGAGAGAAATTAAGATTTTCACAATGCAGACCAGCGCTGCCACTTAAAACATTTTATTTTACCAAATTTTTACTGAAATTGTTACTCCCTAAATGTGGTTAATTTCCACGTAAGAGGTTGTCATCAATAATAACCAATTTGATTTTTTTGTTTCAGATTAGCCGTTCCTGGCATTAAGTTGCAGCAGCGGGACAAGTCATTTTTTTTAGTGCTTGATTTCATCGCCCTCTACTGGCTGAAGAAGTGATAAACAAATTTGTTTTTTGTTATCTTGAAACATTTATAATTATGTCACAAAAAGTTTAAAATTGATATTTAATAAATATGATTGAAAAAAGAAATATTAAAAATATATGTTTTTTTCTACCAAAAGATTGGTACTACTCCCTTAACTCAAGACAAAAATTATGTAAGAGGGATCGCGGCAAGCTCAAGTGAATAAAACAAAAACCAAAAACGTGACAGTCAAAAGGCATTCATTGCTCTGTCCAGCTTAAAAGGAACACACTCACTAAATTATCGACTTAGCAACAACGGGAATCGTCACAACAAAAATGCAAGCAAAACTTTTTTTAAGTACTTCAACTGTAGAAAAAAGGCTACTATACACAAGACTGCAAGACACAACAAAAATTATGAAATTATGAAATTCAATTTTTATATTTTCACTAACCATGAGCATACTAATCGAATTCTCTCATACGATTTCGGGAAAGCAAATTATGAAGCCCTGAATAATTTTTTTTCTTCAATAAATTGGAACTTGTTATTTGAATCTAAAGATCTGCACAACATGTATTTTTGTTTTAAGAAGGTCATTGAAGAAAGTCTATTTTTGTATGTTCCCACTAAAGCTAGAAAATCTTGCTATAAACATCCTTGGTTCAATAGAAGACTTATTAACCTAAAAAATCTTAGAAATAAAGCACATTCTAAATTTAAAAAAACTGGTCTTTTGAACGATAAAGCAAATTTTAATCTCCGTAGACGTGAATTCGAATTTCTTTCCACTTTTTTATACAAGAATTATATATCTTCTATCGAATCCGATATAAAATCAAACCCAAAGTCTTTCTGGGTGTTCTTTAATTCGAAAAGAAAGACATCTGGCCTGCCTAGTGCTATGGAATTAAAAGGAATCAATGCTGACAACCCATTGGGCATTAGCGAATTGTTCGCAAATTTTTTTGGAAGTGTTTTTAAATATACAAACTCACAGAGTCATTCACATGCGTTTTCCAATATTCAACAGTTAGTTGATATAGGAATTTTCGAAATTTCAAACGAAGATGTGTTGCAATCTCTGCTTGTTTTGGATTGCAAAAAAGGAGCTGGTTTTGATCTTCTTCCCCCAATATTTTTTAAAAAATGTGCAATCTCTCTGCACACGGCCTTGGCTAAGATCTTTAATAAGTCTCTTTTGGCAGGACTTTTTCTGAGCGAATGGAAGACAGCATACGTAACACCTGTATTCAAATCAGGTCAAAAATATTTAATCGAAAGCTATAGGCCTATAGTGAAACTTTCGATTGTTCCAAAAATATTAGATAAAATAATAAACAAAATGTTATTTAGCGAAGTGCAAAACATGATTTCTACAAAACAACATGGTTTTTTTACAGGCCGATCCACGAACACAAATCTCGCTATATTTTCCAACTTTTGCCTGAATACCATCGAAAGCGGTTCACAAACGGATGTTTTGTATACGGACTTTTCCAAGGCTTTTGATAGCGTTCAACATGAAATACTTCTGTTGAAACTTGAGCAGTTAGGCATTCACGACCAGCTTTTAAAATGGATAAGATCCTATTTAACGGACCGACTTTTATTCGTTAAGGTTGGCGATTGTATATCTAGCCCAATAACAGTCAAATCGGGAGTGCCACAGGGAAGTCACTTGGGTCCATTACTATTTATTTTATTTATTAATGACTTGCCGCAAATATTCAAGCATAGCAACAGCTTACTCTACGCAGATGATTTCAAAATCTATCATGAAATAAACAATTTTCATGACTGCATAGACCTGCAAGACGATATAAAATCTCTACTTATTTGGTGCAAAAAAAATCACTTGAATTTAAATTTCTCCAAGTGTAAAGTTTTATCTTTTTCTCGAAAGAATTTTCCAATCAATTTTGATTATGGCTACAACTCGAACGATAACTTTCAAAGAGTCAATCTAATTAGAGATCTTGGTGTGTACTTCGATTCAAAATTTTCTTTTGAATCACACTTCGATTATCTCGTCTCCAAAGCTAATTCTCAGTTTGGGTTTATAAAAAGGAATTCAAGAGAATTTTTAGATCCTTTCACACCTAAAGCAATTTTTGTAACCTTAGTGAGATCACTTTTAGAATATGGTAGCGGAATTTGGGACCCATTTTATATTAACTCAAAAAATAGAATTGAAAACATTCAGAAACGTTTTACAAGGTTTGCTTTGCGTCGTATGTACTCATGGGATAATATGCCTAATTATTGGGTGCGATGTCGTCTGCTAAATATCCACAGTTTGGTTCAAAGACGAATAATGTCGAATATTATGTTTATTAAAGACATAATTGATGGAAAAATAAACTCTCCAGAACTATTAGCCCTAATTGCATTTCGGATTCCAGTTCGATCTCTAAGAGAAAATCAACTTTTCTATGTTTCTCAGCATAGAACTAATTACGGACTAAATGAACCAATCACCAGGTGTCTTTCCCAATGCAACTCCTTCGCTAACAATATTGATTTTTGTACGGAAAGAAATATATTCAAGAGACAGCTGGAGGAAATTCTCTCAAATCATTTTTAAACTTAATATATTATTTGCTTATATTTTTAAACTTGTACTCTTGTTACTTTAGATTTAAGTGTTAAGTTATATGTTAAGTTTGTAATCTGTAAGGGTGTAAGCCCGGTAGATGATATATATTAAATAAATAAATAAATAAATAAATAAATAAAAAATAACAACAAGAATGCTCTTTTTCGACAGCAGTTGGCGCAGTCGCTGCATTTGACAATAAGTTCGAATCACAACTGCAACATGCATGATGAAATTGAGAGATGTATTGTTTGTCCCAAATTTAAAATGCAATTTTATCTCTGTAAGTAAAGCTGGATTCACTGATCACCTTCAGCATGTTTTTTGCGAAAGCTCTATTGCTCTCAACCAGAGAATGTGGCAATTTTGATTCACTGACATGTAAAACATTCTGCAAGTTTGTTGTTTTTTCATTGTCATTCAGCATTGGCAGATGCAATGTTCCTTTATTATAAAGACATAAAAAATAAAATAAGCCTATTTCAACATGACAAACTCCATTTTGGCAGTTCCGCTCAAAAACATTCAGCAAGAAAATTAAAATAAAGTTAATCAAGTTCAAGAGATGCAGCAAGTTTTTGTTACTCTCTCATTGAGTGTGGAAAAAAATAGAGCGCATAAACTCCATATAAAAAAAACTTGAAAAACATGCTGAAGGTGATCAGTGAACCCAGCTTAAAAGCCTGAACAGAATCAAAAATCGTTGCGACCAACGACCCTCTCTGGTCGTCGAACGCAGAGAATGTGTCCAGAATGGTGCGATTGCGATCATGGTATAATAATACAAGGTAGCATTGACAACTGCTTATTTTCTCTTCTACAAGAAAACATCTCCTGTCAAAAACAACTGTTTGTGAAAAGGTATCTGCAGCTGCTGAGGTTGTTGTTTTTTTTTCACTTCGACGTTTTCAACATTGCTTGTGTTTGCAATGGCGGATTGGGAGCGCTCTCTTTTATATTATATTTTTTGACAGGAGATGTTTTCCCAAACAACTGTCAATGCTACCTTGTATTATTATTTGCGATTAACGATTCAAGGTTGCTTTTATTTAGTATTTTTTTATTTATTTTTTCTATTTCATTTCAATGTATTGGTCTCTTCAATTGTGTGAATACAACACACACAAACAAGAAATGTCAGAAGATAACAAAAAAACTAAGCAAATTTCATGAAACACAGCCAATTCTTAGCAAAAATATGGCAACACTAATGGCACTCAGAGAGAGAATTGTCGGTCACAAGAGAAGAAATAGAATAGATTCTAATTGTGCGATTTATCGTTGCGGAAATAGAGCTGCGTTTTTTTCTACATTTTGCATGTATTTTCCAACAACAAAGATCGGCGGCCGCAACGATTTTTGATTCTGTTCAGGCTCTAAAGCTGTAAAAGAAGGTTTGACAGTTGTTTTGATAAGAGCAATGCGTAAATTTTAAATAAAGAACCCGTCATATATTTAAGTGCACGCAAAATCGATGACTTATTTCTCTTTGAAAAAAAGTGTGAAAAATTATGTTATACATATATCAGTGGAATGCAACAAAATAACACTGTCGTTTCGGCCATCTAAGCTATTCTAGCTTACAAGATATTATAAACAAAGATCTAGTGCATGGAATTGAAATAAAAAACATTCTTAAAGACGTAAGGTGTGAAATTTGTAAGAAAAGTAAAGTATACGTGCAGCAATTTCCTAAAGCTGTTGACAATCGAGCCACACAATTATTAGAATTAGTCCACACTCATGGTATAATAATACATGGTAGCATTGACAACTGCTTATTTTCTCTTCAACAGGAAAACATAAACTGTCAAACACAGCTGTTTGCGAAACGAAGCGAAAATTAATGCAAGTGACAAAAACAAACATAAAAAACTAATAAGAATATTGTGCGTTTAAATAAACAAATCATAAAGAAATAAACATTTAAAATCATGAAAGTGATAAAAAGATCTTGTGTAATTTGTGCGAAAAGTTTTTCAGTCCGTGATGTTAAATTTTATTCAGTGCCTAATAACGAAACTCGTCGCCAGCGGTGGATTGAAAACCAAAGAAAAGGCACAAATCCATGCTATAATCTTTGAAGATTAGTTTATCATGACACAAAATATATTACTCACTTTCCGAAGACACCAATTTTAATTAAAATTTATTTCATTTCGGTCATTTGCATCTGCAGCTGCTGATGTTATTCTTTTCTTCACTTCAACGTTTTCAACATTGTTTGTGTTTTTATTTATTAACAATGGCCGACCAGCGAACGCTCTCTTTTTGAGTATATTTTTTGACAGAATATGTTTTCCCAAGCAACTGTCAATGCTACCTTGTATTATTATACCATGGTCCACACTCATGTATGTGGATCGTTCAGTACATCATCAATTGATAGTGCAAAATACTTCGTAACTTCCACGGATGATGTGTAGAGAAAAGTGTTCGTATATTTTATTAAAGACGGATTCACTGATCACCTTCAGCAAGTTTTTTGTGAGCGCTCCTTTGCTCTCTCATCGGGAATGTTCCGTACGACGATTCACTGACATCTAAAACATTCAGAAAGTTTTGTTTAGTTTTCATTTGCGCAACAAAACAATTTAATATTGCCAGACACAATGCTTCTTTATTTTGAAGCTTCAAAAAATAAAATATTCCAATTTCAACTCAAGAAACTCCATTCTGGCAATTCCGCTCAAAAATATTTAGCAAGAAAGTTAAAATAAAGTTAATCAAGTCCATGATACAATTACAAGGTAGGCTCATATTAGAGAGCAGGGTGCGCTAGTTGTCAAAATCAGCTGTTAGTTTTTAGTTTTTCTTATTGTTGTTGTTGCGTTTGACGTTTGTAGCTCCTATAGCTTTGTTGTTGCAAAATTTCTCTATTGAGCAGCCATCTTAAAATGAGCTTACCTTATAATTGTATCATGATCAAGTCAAGAGCGTGCAGCAAGTTTCTGTTACTCTCTCATTGAGTGTGGAGAGAGGTAGAGAGCAAAAACTTCATATAGAAAAAACTTGCAAAACATGCTGAAGATGATTAGTGAATCCGTCTTAATACCCAAATCGCAAAGGCGCGTTAGGTCGGTCGCGCTTTGACAGCTAAAGTAGAAACAACGAGTTGTTATGAACAGTGTTTGAATTGCTTGCTTAAAAATAGCAACAGCACAAAAATCTTTGCTTTGCTTACATATTTTTCAGCAAAACAAAAAACTTCGTTTTCAAATACTAGGTCTGTTTCCGTACTCGATTGTAGTAACTTGCAATGTGCTAGAACGTGTTTCCGTACTTTTTCTAGCTCAAAAGAGAGAAGAAGAACAAGCATAAAAGCGCTCTCTCGAGCTCGAAAGTAGCTCGAAGTGTGCTGGAAGAAATTACTTCGAGCATTATAAGAACAAGCATGAAGAAGAACAAGAAACTGTCAAATTGATTTTTTTCTTTATTTACGTTGTGTGGCGGGAAATAAATTTACAAATAGTGAAATACAAATTGCAAATAAATATAAATAAATTAATAATAAATTAATTTGAAAGTTGATAATCGATAATTGGCGTAAATAAATTTGGCACTGTTTACGTTTTATAGGCAATCAGCTGTTTTTGTGCTGGAAACTAGCTAGAAGTCGTTTCCGTACTTTTGACACTATTCTCAAATTTCATTTTACGCTCCCAGCTCGAACTTTACTCGACTTTTACTCGACATTGTGTACGGAAACACACCTACTTACTCAATAACTTGTAAGCAACCACGCCAAAGCAAAGAGCAAATGCGTAAAAGCAATAACAGATACTTTTGCTTTAGCTTACTGCGCAGTAGGTTTTTGCTTAAGCAGTTTACTGTATTAAATGCTTCGAAAGCAATTGCAGCAACTGCCAGCAGTTAGCTGTTGTTTTGGTTTGCTTTGCTTTGGCTTTAGTTTTCTGTCGCTCAAGTTCTTGCAGTCGAAATTCGAATTTTTTTGCTGTGCTTGATGAGCACGCAATAAGACCATGGCTGTCGTTTGCTGCTTCAGTCATTCAGTTAAGCATTTGAATTGCTTGCTGAAAAATAGCAACAGCACAAAAATCTTTGCTTTGCTTACAATTTTTCAAAAAACAAAAAATTTCGTTTTAAAATTCTTACTCATAAGTAATTCTTATTACTCAATAATTTCGATGCAAATTACTCCGTTGTTTTTGAATATATTTCGTTCAATTTTTTTTATTGAAAAATTCAATTAAAGTACATATTAAAAACCATTTGAAGAGTACCATTAGCTTAGCGTATATATTTTTAATCTTTAGTCACTTGAGTGACTAATTTTTATACCACCGCGTTTAAAAAGCATAAATGGGGGTATATTATTTTTGTTACTCCGTTTGAAACGCCCGAAAGGAGGCGTGGTAGGTATATATATTATTGATCAGCATCACCACCCGAGTCAATTTAGCCATGTCCGTCTGTCTGTCCGTCTGTCGTCACGATTACAGCCGTAATTTTCAGGCTATCATCACGAAATTCAATATTTAAGCATAACAATAAAAAATGCTTTTATATTCCCTTCACAAAAGGGTATCCCCTTGCTCATTTTGTAAGTTTAAAAACAAAAAACAAAAAAATTTCGTAACTTTTATTGTGTTGAAAACAAATTAAAAAGCAATACTCATATGAAATGTAAAGTAGGCAATACGCATTTCTCATATTTTCTAATCAGTTTTGTTCTTTTCTTTTTATGTCGAGTTTGTCAATTCGAAATAAACGGTTAAAACAATCGGACGCGTTTTTATTTAAACGGAAGAATTAATAGATAAAAATCCAACATATTGTATTATACTTTTTGAGATATTGAGTTGGCAAATAATTAAAAATTAAGATTCGCAATAATGAAATATATTTAAAAAATCATAAATACACTACGATAATGTGCACCATGAACATAAAATATCATTTTATATGGAAACCCTACTAATTATTAGCTTTTATGATAATTTATCTACATATTCGAAAAGATCGTCAAAAACCAAATATTTTGATACCCATATTGTGTACTTTATCTGTTAAAACAAACAAAATGCTAAGTTATTAGTAAATGTTAAGAAAAAAAAATTCATTTCATTCAAGTTTTTGTAACTTAAAAATTTAAAAAATAAAAAAAAATGTAACTTTCAAAATTGTTTGTGCTCATACATAAATTAATATGAAATAATTGAGTCTACGTGCTACCCATGATATCGACTAAAAACTGTAGAAAATTGCAACAACTATAAGATCAACGAATTGGGTACCGTTATTTGCGTCTTTTTAATACCTTTCGTTTGGTACCAAATTTGTATGTGTTTTTATGGCAAATAGCAGAGTTATGGCAAAAAAATCAAATTTTTGCTAATTTTGAAACGCCATTTTTAAACCCTAAACATTCGATTGAGCACATATAAAAAAATACGTCAACCTTAGAATTTCATCCTCTAACATAGGGGTGGGCAAAGTTGCCCGTATGGGCATTTTGCCCGTACGTGTATTTTGGTTGCCCGCTGCTTGCTTCACGGGCGACAGCATTGCTTCATAAATTCGATGGTAAAGGAAACGAGGGACATGCACAAATATAATGAGATAGAGCGTAAGAAGAGCGTAATATAGATAGTGATATGATACTTGTGCTCATTGCGCTCAGAGCAGTTCATAATCAATGTTGCATGCCATTTATACAAAAAAAAAAGGGCGTTTTATAATTTTACTATTTAACATTCTGAATTTAATTGAATTCAATCACGTTGAATTTAATCATATCTCGATAACGTCTTGTGTCCTAAACTTGCTTTTAAGTAGTTACGCGCAAAATAAAAGTATAAATTTATTATGTGATTCAGTTCTAACAAAATATTAGTTAAAAATATGTTAGGAGGCAGATGTAGAATTGTAATGGTTGCATGCTCTTGCAAAACAATTATAAATATGCCAAGAAGTTGTTTTTGCAAAGCGATTTTATAGCTGCTGGTAGTAATTTAAAGAAAAAAAACTCCCTTTTAATAAGCAATCCTCTTAATATATTAGATATGCAACACTTACTTTTCACAACAGCATGCTCTCGCTCTTACGGTTTCTATTTATAAAGCACACTGAAAACAAAGTAGTGCTAAAGTGGTTTTTGCGGAAATTTTATAGATATTTGAGATTTTTTCTTTGCTCTTATTTATACTGCGAAATGAAATAAATGTGTAATGGACGGATTATAAAAATTAAACACAGTGACAGATGGTTAAAGTGAAATACAGATAAGCAAACGGACATGTAAAAAGCTGAAAACAATCCATTTTAAATTTTTTGGTTTGGATATCTCGGTTAAAAGTGCACAAAATTTTATTATGGGACGGCGATGGGTTCATGGAAAAATGATAAATGAAAATAAAAAAATAACAAAAAATTGCATAGAATGTTAGATTTGATTTTTTGAAACAACCCAACAAACAAATTGATTCACTAATGTTATCGCTAACGAATCGCATTCTCGTACATTTTATTCATTAGCAATTATTAGAAGCAATTCACTTATAATATCGCGAGCGGGAGAAATTCCTCCTTCGTTAACGAATCGTCAAATCCGAAAAAAGGAATTCGTCAACGAGTCTCCAAAACTAAAAAAAGCAATTCGATAACGAATCTTATGTTATCTTATCTTAATGACAGATATTTTGAATAAAAATTTTGGTATGAACCAGAGCTTTCAAATGATATAAGTTTCATTCGAATGTGTTGGTTAAAAAAGGGGTAAAAAGGGAGGCGGTTTAAAGTTTGCGCATTAATATAAGAGGTAACAATCACAAATTTTTAAATAAGAAAGATATATTAAATTTCGGAAATAATTGGGGACATAAGAATTCGTTCACAAATTGTAAAATAAAGCTTAAGTCAATCGGTAACGAATCGCTAAAAATAAAAGTAGTGATTCGTAAATGAATTGCTAAAAATGAGAAAATGATAGCAAATGGCTTGCTAACGAATCGCTAAAATTTAAAGACTTGATTCGCTAACGAACCACAAAAATGTTGAAAGGCTATTCGATAGCAAATCGATGCTAAAAGCGTCCTCAATGGAATTTAACAAAGTCATGATTTCAATCGGTGCTTTCTTTAAGCATCAAGCCAATCTCTGATGCAGTAGGAACGAAACTATTCGAAAACAATTAAAACAGCGATTCATAAGTGATTTGTTAACGAATCACCACTCGCCACAATGTTTGTTGGGAAAGAAATTGTTATAGATCTTGAATGATTTTAACAAAAAATAAATCGGATTTCAGTGTAGATGATTTAAAATAAACATTTATATTTATTTGAAAAAAAAATTTATGAACAAAAAACTACTGCAATAAAAAAATTATACAGTTTGATGCAGAAGCATCAAAAAATTTGCATGCATGAAATTTTGTACAGTGTACAATTTTTCGTCATCTATTCAAGCAACAGGCCAGCGCAGATACTGCCTGCTTGACGTTCGCTTGAACACTTGATCGTTCTGTACGTGAGATTAATACATATTTTTCTGTACTAACGCAATCTCAAGTGCGCTCTTGAGATTGCATATTGTGAGAGGATTACAGAGAGGATTTTCCGTTCCGCAATCCGATTCACCTCCAAATTCATCATGCAATTGATTTCGCACGCTGCTTGCCCGCTGCTTACACGCAGTCGCAGCACGGGCAAGAATTGTGCCCACCCCTACTCTAACACATATCCGAAAATCATTCAAATCGGCGTCTAACACTTGGGGACCTTTCCTTGTAAGTTGATTTAGTCACTCAAGTGACTAAAGATTAAAAATATATACGCTAAGCTAATGGTACTCTTCAAATGGTTTTTAATATGTACTTTAATTGAATTTTTCAATAAAAAAATTGAACGAAATATTTATTTATTTATTTATTTCTTAGAAATATAATTATAAATAATTACATTACTTAAAATACATGACACGAGCAACGCAGGCTATCGGTCAGTCAAATTTCTAACAGAGTTTATAATAAAGTTTATAATAAAGTTTATAGTGAAGTTTATAATAAAGATATAAAGTGTCTTAGAATATGTGAAGTTCAATCTAGTTTTAAAAGTTTGCTTAATATAAAGAGAGATTAAATTTTATTTAAAAGTTTACATTGATAGATGAATTTATATATAGAAGTGATGTTTTTGGTTGAACAAATTTTTAATAGATCAGTGGGTTTTTGGTGTTCAAATATGCTATTTCTAATGTTGTTAAGTTTCGGACAGTCGTTTAAGATGTGGGATACGGAAACTGTGCTATAGCCGCAGAGAGTACAATTTGCAACAATTTGACCAAGTAAAAGATGTTCGTGTGTGATTTGAGTGTGCCCCAGTCGCAGTCTAGTGAAAATTTTGATTTCTTGACAAAGCGCCTTAGCAGGAAGAGATGGCTTAGAACAAGTGGGGTTGACGCTAGTGTATTGGTGTTGGTAGGCTCTCCAGTTTTGGTGCTTGAGATTCTCGAAAAATTTGTTTATGCAGCGAAAGATGTCTGCCCTTTCATTGGTATTGAGGTAAACGGTTGGGTGTCTGGTAACTTCTTTAGCGGCTGAATCAGCGTGTTCATTACCGGCTATTCCACAGTGACCTGGGGTCCACATAACTTTGATTTTTTTGTTGTTTTGGCTGAGCTTGTTTCTTATTTTTGCAATTGTGGGTTCGTTGTTTCTTGTGTTGAGTAAGGCGTCTATTGCCGATTTGCTGTCGGAGCATATTATGAATTTACCTTTTGTTTTGGAGGCAAACAATATTGCTTCCATAATAGCAAGAGACTCGGCAGTAAATATAGAGGAATGGTTAAAAAGTAATCCATTTTTTATTAAATTTCCTTGCTCGGTAACTATAGCAAAAGAGGTAAATTTATCATCTTTCGAGCCATCCGTGAAGATAAACTTCCAGCCGTGTGTGGACCATTTGCACCTTTCCTCGAGGAATAGTTTTTGGTATGTTGATGCGCTTGTTTTAGATTTTGTGTAGTCAAGCAGTCTGGTGATGAAGGAAGCATCAATTGATTTCCATGGTGGGTTCTTGTAGATTTTGCAGAGTATAGGTCGCAGAGGAATGTTCAAATTATTCGCAAACTTCACTGCTCTGTAGATAGTAGATGGGCGCTTCATCGTTCCCTTGCGAAGTAAAGACCTTTTAACATCTTTGAGCAGAATTGAGTTGTTGGATATGTAAAGCTTAGGAACAAGGCGATACGTTGTAAGTTCAACTCGATCTTTCAGTTGTGGTAGTCCGCATTCGGCCAGTAAATTCTTTATTGGCGTGGTTGGGAAGGCACGGAGACTTTTTCGAACTGCTGTATGGTATGTTGCATTCAATAGTTGCAAAGTACTTTTAGCACAGTGTCCGTATATAGAGAGACCATAATCAATTACCGATACAATTAATGATTTTGATATATTAATTAAAGTTGATGTATGTACTTGGCAATGTTTTGATGAAAGATATTTGATAATATTTAATCTATTTACAAGTTTTTTCCTAACTTTTTTACAATGTTCTTTAAAAGTGAATTTCTTATCAAAATAGATGCCTAGAATTCTAAGATATTGTACATTTTCTATGCTAAAATTATTATACGTGAGATTAAAATCACAACAGTTCTTTTTTTTACAAATGTGTAGTGTGTTGCTTTTTTGATAGGATAAGCTTGCTCCTGAATGGAGAGACCATTCATTGATTTCGTCGAGGATATTTGTAAAACTTTCTTTCACAGCTTGTAGATCGTTATTTTTGGAGAAAATAAGTACGTCATCCGCGTATATACAATGCTCAACATTGTGCCGTGATAACAATTCACTAAGCTCGTCAAAGGCTATGATAAAAAGAATTACAGATATCGGTGAACCCTGTGGAATACCGTTATAAAGCGGCTTACTGTTTGAGTATGAGTTATTGATTTTAACTCTGAGCCTGCGATTGCTTAGAAAATTTTTTATAAAGTTATACATTTTTGGACCCACGTTCCATTTTTTTAGTTGTCGAAGAACGACATGAACGCCAATACGATCGAATGCCCTTTCAAAGTCCAAACTAAGTACTGTGACATGGTTTCTACTAGAAAGGGCACTGGAAACAAAGTGGTCGAAGTGTAAAAGTACGTCCGTTGTACATTGTCGCTTTTTGAAAGCGACCTGGTTAGGACTAATAAAATCGTTTTTCGTTACAAGCCACATTAATCTGGTAGCAATTATTTTTTCAAGGACTTTTCCTTTACATGGAAGCAAAGATATCGGACGGTAACTATTTAGTTCGTCTTGTGGCTTATTGGGTTTTAGAATCGGGACGATATCAGCACATTTCCAGCTTTGTGGATATATGCCTGTATTGAAAATTTGATTGTAGAGTTGGATAAGTCTGTTTTTTAAGCAGATAGGAGTATTTTTTTAGCATTGGGTAGGAGATGCGGTCAAATCCAGGGGTTTTTCCTTTTACCGAGGAGACTACGTTATTGAATTCGTTTAAGGTAATGTCTTTTTCAATTTCTTTGGCCAGTGGGGAAATTTGGTTTGTATTTACGTACTGCTGATTTACGAGGGCTATTTTTTCTGAGATAAATCTTGACGGAAAATTACTGTCGGCAGAATATTCGGACCAGCTAGTTGAAAAAGCATTAACGATATCTATGGGTGATGAAATTGAGTCGTTCGGTGAGTTTATTATGCAAATATTGCTTCGTTTTGGGGTCCCGACCAGAGTTTTAATGTCATGCCAAATTTTTTTAGGACTTGATGTTGGATTTATTAATCCAGTGAGTTTTTCAAGGCTGGCTCTTTTTGATGCTTTAGCGTGGAACCTGAAGCGAGCATTGGCTTTTTTGTATCTGACAAAATTTTCTTCAGACCGAGATCTTTTAAATTCTGACCAGGCATATTGTTTTTCAGACCTAAGTTGAGTGAGTTGTGGGTTCCACCAAGGTAAAAAGCGCTTGTTATACATATTGCTAGTTTGTGGAATATGATAATGTGCAGAAGTGCGAATTATTTTTTGAATGGATGCGGTTTCTTTATTAATGTTGTTAGAGATTGGTATAGTTGGAGATATTCGCTCGATATGTTTTTGATATTTTACCCAATTGGCTCTATCTGTAATAAATTTAGGTGATTTTTTATATTTTTCTTTATTGAAGTTTGTTTCTATTGTTGTTATTAAGGGGAAATGATCACTGCCGTGAAGATTAGGAAGTGTCTTCCAGGAACATTTTGGGGCCAAACTAGCAGAAGATAGAGTTAAGTCGATGTGGGTAAAAGTTCTATGTGTGGTAAAATGTGTTGGAGACCCGTCGTTGAGAACAATAAAATTTGATGATATTATGAAATCTTCTAAAATTTTGCCTTTAGAATTAACGTTTGTGGAACCCCAAAGAGTACTCCAAGAATTGAAATCTCCCAAAATTATTGCAGGTGAAGAGATTGAATTTATTATATTAAAAAGATCGATAGAACTAAAGTTTTGATCAGGCGGAATATAAACTGAAATTACGGTTATTTTGAAGCCAATGTTAATTTCTATTGCTATAATGGATATATTTGAATTTATGCTAACCAAAGCGTGAGGAATTTCTTTCTTAACAAGGACTCCCACGCCTTGTTTACATGAGATGTTGCAAGGTAGATTATGGAAGTAACCTGAATAAGATTTAGGGGGGGTAGGGTTGCTATTAAATGGAATATGTGTTTCTTGAAGGGCTATAATCGAGGGATTATATTGCTTTATTAATAATTGTAATTCATGGTAGTTGTTCCAATAGCCTTTTAAATTCCATTGTAGTATGGAGACCATAAATGTAATAAAATTTAAAGATGCTATTTTTATAGTATTTAGTTGTTTTTGTTATTTAAAAGGATTCTTCATCTGATGTTATATCTATATTATCTATATTTTTATCGTGAAAGGGGTTATATGTTTCAGTGTTTTGAGAATGGGCAGTTGTGTTGGATTTGTTTACTTTTGTTGTTGTGAATTTGCTATTGAGAGATTGATTGTAGTTGATAGTTTGATCGTTATTGATAGCGTAGAGAGATGCTGTATTTTGATGTATGCTATTTGGAGAGATATTAGTTGTGTTATTATTTTCATGTGACGATTGTTGAGTTAAAGGCTTAGAAAGAGAAGAGATGGTTGAAGTAGGTTTATTGGAGCCATTAGTTAGAGATGAATGTGTGGAGGGAGACGGTGTAGGTGTATTTTGTGTTAAAGGTTTAGAAAGAGAAGAGATGTTTGAAGAGAGTTTATTGGAGTCATGAGTAAGAGATGAGTGTGTGGAGGGAGACGGTGTAGGTGTATTTTGTGTGGGTACATTGACTGTTGAGCTTTTGGTAATTTGAAGATGAGTAATATTGTTTTTTTCGTTGTTGATTTTGGATAGTACAGAAGAGAAATTGGTTGGAGAGTTGGATAGAATGGGTGTTTGTGCTTTGTATTTATTAACGGCTTCGCGCATTGAGCATTTGTTTGTGGTTTTGATTTTTAATATATTTTTTGCTTGTATGAATCGTGTGCATTTGTTAGAAGAGGCAGGGTGATCAGCTGAGCAGTTCGCGCAAAAAGTGCGTGTGCAAGCTTCGGGGTTATGTGGGGGGAGATTACAGTTAACGCAAGCTGGTGATTTTTTACAGAATTTTGTGGTGTGACCAAGCAACTGACAACTTTTGCAGCGCATGGGACTTGGGATGTATTCCCTAACTCGAACATTGTGCCATGAAACATCGATTTTTTCAGGAAGGTGATATAAATCGAATGTAAGAAGAACGACACCACTTGGAATCATTTTTCCATTATTGTTTTTTAAAAATTTGTAAACCGAAACGACACCTTGTGAGCTTAGCTCGTCTACAATTTCTTTTTCTGAAACATTGTTCAAACAAGGAGCATATACGGTTCCTTTGGTAAAGTTAAGATTGGCGTGGTATTTTGCTTTTATAGCACAGATTCCGTGTAGTTCTTTTATAGCTAAGAATTTTTCGGCGATAGTTTTGTTTTTTACGAGAAGCAAGAGACTACCTTCGCGAAGTTCCGAAATTGACTTAATTTCTTTGCTTATCAAATGAATTGATTTCTGTACGGCAAAGCAAGAATATTGTGTAAGTGGTTTATCTTGATTTAAAGATTCAAGCACGATGAATTTGGGATCAGGACTTTGAATTAATGGTAATTCAGGATACGGATCGAAAGTTATGTTATTTGGTGTCTTTCTTCGTTTACTTTTCGGGCTATCGGCTAGCGGAGCAAACCGATTAGCCCGAATATTTGGGGGCCCAGGGGGCATAACTAAGATTAATTATTCTATGTGATATTTTTTTTTTTTTAACTTCTTAATAAAATGAAAGTGTGAAAATAAAGATTTAGTTGCTCCTGTTGATCACAAAATGCACAATACCAAATTTGTACGAAAGCACTCGGAAAAAGGAAAAAAAAAACGCGAACTGCTCAGCACTGCTCAGAGAGATAGTCTCGAAAATTTTTTTGGAAATTTTTTGAAAATTTTTTATTTTATATGTTTTATTTTTGCTTATTTTTCAATGAAAATATGACCGGTTTCAATGAAAACGAATTTCAAACTGAGAACGAAATATATTCAAAAACAACGGAGTAATTTGCATCGAAATTATTGAGTAATAAGAATTACTTATGAGTAAGAATTTGAAAACGAAATTTTTTGTTTTTTGAAAAATTGTAAGCAAAGCAAAGATTTTTGTGCTGTTGCTATTTTTCAGCAAGCAATTCAAATGCTAAACTGAATGACTGAAGCAGCAAACGACAGCCATGGTCTTATTGCTTGCTCATCAAGCACAGCAAAAAAATTCGAATTTCGACTGCAAGAATTTGAGCGACAGAAAACTAAAGCCAAAGCAAAGCAAACCAAAACAACAGCTAACTGCTGGCAGTTGCTGCAATTGCTTTCGAAGCATTTAATACAGTAAACTGCTTAAGCAAAAACCTACTGCGCAGTAAGCTGAAGCAAAAGTATCTGTTATTATTTTTTCGCATTTGCTGCTTACTTTCGCTGATTCCTTTTTCGTAGTCATAGCGAAGCAATTGCATATGCATTGAAAATAGTCAAGCAATTTCAAACACTGGTTATGAAGCAATCCATAATACCCAAATCGCAAAGGCGCGTTAGGTCGGTCGCGCTTTGACAGCTAAAGTATTTAGAAGCAACGAGTTGTTATGAAGCAATCCATAATGGCTGAATTACAATACTGCGTTAGGTCGGTCGGCCTTTGACAGCTCGACTAGAAACAATGGGTTCTTATGAAGCAACACAAAATATGACCTCATGCATTGCGTCGACCTCATCCCGTAAATATGAATTTGAGGGGGTGACGTACGATCAACGCTATGAGTAGCGACATGCTCAAGCTAGGTCGTGCTTTTGACATTCCATATTAACGCTGGGTTGCATTTTCGTTGAGCAATGCTAAAATGTGGGTATTCTTGGATTCCGATGGAAAACTAAGATTTTCATAGGATTATCGTGGGAATTTATATTTTGATGCGAGTTTTTTTTGAATTGATCAAATTTTTTAAATTAACATGCTGCTTAAGTAGTATAAAAATGATTTTGATGAATTTAGCATGATATTAATATTATTCAATTGTATTTCATATTAAAGTTTATGCATTTTTTAGTATATTATAAATAATATTATAAGGGTATTCATGCAAAATGGCAAACTTATATATTGGTCAATTAGATATTTTAATGAGGTTGGTTGAGGACGAATACCCTTAATATCATTGTTTGAATAATATAACACACAAAGGAATGTTGTGGTAAGGTAGATTGGCAAATGCCGTTCACTTTGTTTTTGTAAAGTTGTACCCATGTACTCACTAATTACAAGTGATTCAGCGAGCATTGTACAAGGGGGCGTGGCAGCTCGAATCTGCAATATTGAATAACTTTGGAATTATAGGTCGCACAACATTGGAATTGGGTGTTTGGCCTCGATTTACATGTGCCGTTCCACTGGCAAAATTTTATGGGCGTTGGGAAAAGGGTGTGGCACTTTTTCGGCTTCCCAAATTGTGGGTATAACTTTCGAACTATTAGTCACACATCAATGAAACTCGGTAAGAATGTACTATTTAGTCTTGTCCTTTGACTGGAAAAATTGAGTGAGCATTGGACAAGGGGGCATGGCACCGCCCATATAAGTCAAACTTATGGTATCAAATAGCTTTGGAGTTAAATGCCACATAATAATAAAACTTGGTATGGAGCTGCCACTTGGTAATGTCCATCTACTAGAAAACCTTTAGCCATTCTTATTTTTATGAAGAGAACTTCTGAAATGCACTGTCGAATCGTGGCGTTCCAGAAATCGTTATCTACCCTATTTTTTAGAGCATTTCGTACAAGGGCAATCATTATATCATAGAAAAACACGATAAAAGTTCAAGTAAATCTTAAATTTTATACACCAAATGAAAGATTAATTTCCAAGCTTTAATAATATATTGTCTTTAATCCATAGTAATTTTGATGTTTAAACATCGTTGTTTTTTCGAAGCTACTCTCTGCACTGAAAACATCGTCATTTTATTATCTTGTTTTGTAAATATTTTGAAATGTTTTGACCAATTTTCTTGTTTTTATTTTGTTTTTCTTTTGAATTTTTTTATAATTTTGAATTTTTTTGACATATTATCCAAATTTTTGAAGTATTTTTAATTATTTTTCACAATATTTGTCCTCAAATGAGAGCAAATAATTTTAAAAATGCTTTATGACGGGTTTATTGGATTTATTGGATGTTCAGCCATTTTTAAAAATCCTCTCATTTATAAACAAACATTTTCAATAATTTTTTTTTTACATTTTCTGTTTTTTTTTATATATTATGAAACAATTTGATGTATTTTTGACATAATTTGTGCTCAGATGAAAACAACATAAAATTTAAAAATGCTTTATCGAGGGTTTATTGAAGGTTTCCTCCATTTTTAAAATTATCTCATTTATAAAGCATTTAAAAAAGATTTTTAACGCTATTGAACGCTATTATGACACTATCTTTTAATTTTTCATTGATTACAATTATAATTGCATGATTTCGGAAAAAGGGATGTTTTGTGGGATTTTTAGTATAGCTGCTTTTATTGGCATCACCAAAATGACAGACGCACGATCTGTCAACGCAACATTTAGTTTTGCAAAGTTTGAGGTCGTCCGTTTTGACAGCTTATATCGTAAAGTTTTTACAACGCAGACCAAAGTACGGTCAAAGGCCGACCGACCTAACGCAGTATTGTAATTCAGCTATAATTCGACCTCAAGCTTTGATCGTGCTTTGTATCGTAAATATCGTCGAATCTCGTAAGAAGGGGTAAAGTACGATCAAAGCGCGAGCTGTTGAAAAAAGTTGAGAAGTGTTCAACTTGGTCGCGCGTTTGACATTTGCCGATAGCGCAGGGTTGTATTTTCATTGAGTTAGCTAAATATATGAGCATTGTTGAGTTGCACTAGTAAAGACACGTTTGCATGGGATTTGTTGTTTCATGAAAATATTTTGTATTGAATGTAATTTAATTTTGACTTTTTTACAAGATAAATCATTCATAACATCAGTGGCTGCTTATGTTACGGTTGTTGCTTTTTTTGAAGCGAATATTTTTCAGTACCTGCTTGTGTTGTTGTTGATGCTGTTGCTTTTGTTTACATGTATGTGAATTTGTACGTTTTTTGTTGATGCTGCTGTTGTTTATATGCATGTAAATTTCTGTGTATATAAATAGATATCAGTTGCTTTAGTTTTTTTCGTTTGTTATTGTTTTTGTTAAACTTCAGCAATGTAATAGAACATATAACACGGATGTTTATTTATTATATAAATAATATAACTTCTACGCTGGTTAGATATGCAGAAACATTTATTTATTAAACATAATAAATTGTAATTATTTTCTTTATTATATAAATAATAAAGCATATAAGAGCATATAACTTATTTATTAATAGCGACGGCTATTAAAATATGGAAAGCTAAAATGAATAAAGAAATACAGCCATCATGTACTTCTACCACATACATTGTGATTTGGGGATTTCAGACTTTGTGGGATTTTTTTGGTTTGACTGCGTACAGTGGCATCATTTAAGTGACAAACGCACGACATGCTAACGCGACATTATGATTTCAAAATTATAAGGTCGGGCGTTTTGACAGTTCATCCCGTAAAGTTGACCAAAGTACGATCAAAGTACGGTCAAAGCGCGACCGACCTAAAGCGCCTTTGCGACTTAACCTTGAACACTTCTCAACTTTTTTCAGCAGCTCGCGCTTTGATCGTACTTTACCCCTTCTTACGAGATTCGACGATATTTACGATACAAAGTACGATCAAAGCTTTAGGTCGAATTATGGATTGCGTCATAACAACTCGTTGTTTCTTTACGATTTGGGTATTAGGGTAAAGATGAAGTGTTTGAAAAATGTAAAGTTCTCTCAGAAATGGCTGAGCGGTTCAAAAATCAAATGCGTTAGAAGTGATAATGGCGACGAATGCACTAGCAAAATTTTTGATGATTATTTATACCCAAATCGCAAAGGCGCGTTAGGTCGGTCGCGCTTTGACAGCTAAAGTAGAAACAACGAGTTGTTATGAAGCAATCCATAATTCGACCTCAAGCTTTGATCGTGCTTTGTATCGTAAATATCGTCGAATCTCGTAAGAAGGGGTAAAGTACGATCAAAGCGCGAGCTGCTGAAAAAAGTTGAGAACTGTTCATCTTGGTCGCGCGTTTGACATTTGCCGATAGCGCAGGGTTGTATTTTCATTGAGTTAGCTAAATATATGAGCATTGTTGAGTTGCAGTAGTAAAGACATGTTTGCATGGGATTTGTTGTTTCATGAAAATATTTTGTATTGAATGTAATTTAATTTTGACTTTTTTACAAGATAAATCATTCATAACATCAGTGGCTTCTTATGTTACGGTTGTTGCTTTGTTTGAAACGAATATTTTTCAGTACCTGCTTGTGTTGTTGTTGATGCTGTTGTTGTTGTTTATATGTATGTAAATTTGTACGTGTTTTGTTGATGCTGCTGTTGTTTAGATGTATGTAAATTTGTATGTATATAAATAGAAATCAGTTGCTTTAGTTTTTTTCGTTTGTTATTGTTTTTGTTAAACTTCAGCAATGTAATACAACATATAACACAGATGTTTATTTATTATATAAAAAATATAACTTCTACGCTGGTTAGATATGCAGAAACATTTATTTATTAAACATAATAAATTGTAATTATTTTCTTTATTATATAAATAATAAAGCATATAACAGCATATAATTTATTTAATAATAGCGACGGCTATTTAAATATTGATAGCTAAAATGAATAAAGAAATACAGCCATCATGTACTTCTACCACATGCATTGTGATTTAGGGATTTCAGACTTTGTGGGATTTTTTTGGTTTGACTGCGCACAGTGGCATCATCTTAGTGACAAACGCACGACATGCTAACGCGACATTATGATTTCAAAATTATAAGGTCGGGCGTTTTGACAGTTCATCCCGTAAAGTTGACCAAAGTACGACCAAAGTACGGTCAAAGCGCGACCGACCTAAAGCGCCTTTGCGATTTAGCCTTTAACCCTCACTTTGCCACCAATATTTTACTACGTAATCTGGTACTATTTACATTTGTAAATATTTTTTTGGCATTATTAAAGATAAACAGAAACTCAAAATTTACATTACTTTTTAGGTGGAATATATGTATTAACACCATCTAAGTCCAATTCCGGAAAAATTTCACGCCGCTCTCAAGTTGGGAAAATGAATCTGGAAAAGTCGTGTTTTTTTTAAATTTCCATCAAAATTTTCTAGCATTATGGGTATCAAAGGAAAGGTTATTCTGTAACCTGTTCAAAAAGTTATTAACCATTGAAATCCAGCATTACTTCTTACGATATAGCGTTTTACATATTATGCACACTTGACGGTCCACCCCTTTACGAAATAACCAAAATGTAAGTATGAAGATCAAATTAAAAAAAAATTATTGGTTACAATGAATAAACAAAACAAATTTCAACAAAGAATATACTTTTTTTCATTAAATTAGCACTTCCAGCTAGAATATCAAAACATGACATATTGTTATAAAAATCGAGCTGTTTCCACACAACTTCAATTGTTCCTTTTTTCATATATTCTGTAAGGGGGCTTTTTTCACTTTGCGTATTTTTTGCATTTGAAAAGCACACTGTGTTGACAACTGTTTTCTCACGGTTTCGTTTCTGCGTACCGTTATTTTTCTCCCGAAACACCATAAACACCATAAAAGCCTTTAAAATACAGAATATTTACATATGTAAATAGAGCGGTTAGTGTGAAATTCATGCCACATTATCATAATCCTTTTTTCCGTGGCGTAGTTGGTTAAAGTGCGTGGCCTCTATGTTTTAATTTTTTCTGTACGGCCGCCACCTCTCTGCAGACAATGGCAAACCTCAGAGAGTAATTAAAATGCCATGTAAAGCTTCTTGAGAAGAAGAACATTCCGTTCATCGCCGTTCGGAGTCGGCGTTAAACATGTAGGTCCGTTTCTCGGTTAATTGTGTACAAACTTAATAACACGCACAACACAATTGATCAAAAGAAGCTAGATCAAAGTCCTTTCAAGGGCTGAAATGGCCAGTTATTTATTTTTTTTTAAATAGTGCCAGACTACGTAATAAAAATTAAAAATTGTCAAAAAGTATCAGAAAATTCTAAAGTAAAAAACAACTTTTGTCATTTTCAGAAAGAAAGCGAAAAAATAGCCTCAGAGTCCAAGCCATATTCAAATCGAATAAAAAAGAAAGGAGTTATGTCAAATTTAAAATTGGGATATTTACAAATGTAAATAGTGCCAAAGTGAGGGTTAAATAAAAATGATATCCTTCGATAGTTGACAGTTGCCTATACGTAGGCTTGCCATACGTCAGGATTTAGTCCGGATTGTCCGGACTATTCAACCATGTGCGGACTTTGTCCGGACTTGTGATTTTGTCCGGACTTGGACCCAACAAATTGAAAAAAAAATTATAATATATCTTTCCTAGAAAATTCTCGTGTGAACACAAAGTGATCTTTAAGAAAGTAGCTGAAACACACTGTGTAAGAAACTAATAAAATAATTCAATGAACTGTTAAGCAAATCGTTGTTATATTTACGATTGTTGTTTGCAGTTAGTATTAATTTGTTTTGACCCTTCTTGATTTGCGAAATGTTGCGATTTGTTTTTGTAGGTGTTTTAGTACTACTTTGGACTAAGTAGCCCCACATTTAATACATATTTAGTGCAAAATTCATGTTAGTTTTTATTTTATTTTTATTTTCAAATAATTATTTATTGTGGAGTTATTGATGAGTTTATTATTTTTTAAAGAACTTGTTAATTTTTAAATATTTCATTAAATATTAATTAATTACATACTTCCTTATTGTTTTATATTCCTACTAATTTGAAAGCATCAAAGGTATCAAAGAAGATAAGAAAAAATCAACAGCTTTTTACATAATTAAGTTAAGAATTCTTGCTGCAAGCTTTATCGTAAAAAAGCATGAATTGTACAAGTGAAGCAAGATTGTGGATGCCATCTACTCGTACCACCCCCCCCCCCCCTCCACAAAAAAAACTCAAAAAGTGTCCGCACTTGTTTTCAAAAAATTATGGCAAGCCTACCTATACGCCACAGCAAAACGGCGTCGCAAAACACATTAATCGCACACTGACTGAAATGGCTAGAAGTATGTTGATGCATGCTGGCATGAAAGACTACGTGCGCAATAGATGTCCAACGAGAGCATTGACGAATGCAACACCATATAAGATTTGGACAGGAAAGAAACCAGTAATGAGCCATTTTCGTGTGTCTGGATCGTTAGCAGAAGCGTTAAGTAAATTTCAAAAACGCAAGTTTCAACCCAAAGGCGAAGTAGATTTTTAAAAAATTGGATATTGAAAAAACATTTTATGCTATTGTACGGCACACAGTGCACTTTTTAGAGCAGTTATCTGTCCGAAAATAAGTAAAATTAAAAAAAAACATGTTTAGCATTAAATAAATTTTCACTTAGAATTTTCCAAAGTTTTTTAATCTGGTTCTTATTTGTATCTAACTTTTATCGTTTAAAAGATATAGGGTGTCAAATATGTAACTTTTTTCAAAATTTTACAAAACTGTCGAAAGTGAAATTTTCTTCGATTTTGAAACCAGCTCGAGGAAAAGTGTTTAAGTATTTTTCAAAACATTAGTTTTTGTCTAAATAAAGAGTATATACAATATCGAAAATATTAAACGAAATCGCCGTAGCTTTTATGATAAATTTACAAAAATTACGAATGAAAAATAATTTTTTTTATGAATTTTCAAATTTAGGTAAGCTTTTATTGATCGGAATCCAAAGAAATCCAGAATGACATACACCATAAGAAACCCTGATGTATCTAGTTTCATGTGCCATATGATTTTGAGCCGGCCTGATCCGGCCCTTGAACAAAGTTTTGAATTTTATCTAAAAACACAGTGATTTTTGAGATTTTTCTGTATTTATTTGATGTTTCCTTTAACTGTTTCACCTTATCCTTCCACAAATTAAAAAAATATTGTTACAAAAATCCTTATAAACATTTCTTTTTATATTTTATAAACAGATATTGATTATAGTTAATAATAAACAAATCATTTTGTTTACTATTATCTTTCAGTATATACATATAGAGCAGTGGTCGGCACACGCACACAACCATACAATGCTTCGTATTTTAATGTAACGATGTGCGTACACTGAACCAAATTGGTCGTTAAAAAGAAACAACGAACTGAAACGAAATACAAAAATCTGAAGAGAGCATGTGACGCGAACATACTCAATCGACAGTTGGCATAAGACTGAAGTTCGTTTATTTAGCTTCGGCTTCACATGCATAAAGGCACTAATACTGATGCGTTGCCCGCGGGCATGCTTTTGCCGATCACTGATATAGAGAAATTACTTTGAGTTGTGTCACTCTCGCATTAGATGGCGCCACATACACCACTTTCAGATTTCTACGCTGGTTTGTATATTTTGACGTGACGAAGTTACGTTGTACTGCTCTAGTTTCCAAAAAAGTTGAAAAATGAATTTTTTAAAAATTCATCTGCGTTGCATTGAATTGTTACTCGCTAAGTATAAGAGGTATGATTAAAAAAATGGTATGACCGTAAAGGTTAATTCTTTGACTTCATTATAAAAACAAAAAAAAAATTCAAAACATCATCTGGTCGCAGGGGGAACTGTTTTAGCAACACAACTGAAAATTTGTTACATGGAATTATTACTCGCTGAGTATTAGTGCTAGGATTAAAAATACGATACGCCAATAAAGGCCTACTGTAAGTCCTCACAATAAAATTAGACAAACAATTTCTGTCGCCATGGGGACGCTGAGACAGCCGCTCAAAGATCGATAACGCAACATTCATGCAGCGGCGTTGCATTGAATTTTTACTCAATGAGTATATAAACTACGATAAAAGTTTAAAAAGGAAAATGAAGGTTTTACAAATGGCTTTACGATGGAATTATTACTCACTCAGGAGGAGTGCTACGGTAAATTTTGTTTTACAACAGCATGTCTGTGTTATTAGGCTTCACAACTAAATTACAAAAAAAATTCTTGTTGTCATGATTTCAGGGATGCAATCACATAATGCAGTAAAAATGCTACAGCCATGAAAAAAGTTGCATGGATTTTTAACTCTGTGACTACTGGTGCAACGGTAAATTTTAAGGAACGAAAACAAAGGTGAGGTCGTCGGGCATATGACAAAAATAAAAAAAAAAATTGACGGCGTGTCAAAGACCCTAAGGGAACCGCCTAATGTGACGCATATGCATCACTTTTGCTGGATAAATTGAAATTAGAGCACAACCAATGGGGAAGCAAAAAAAAAGCTAAAAGAAAAGCCTCCAACTCCAAATCCAACAACAACTCCAACACCAACACCAACACCAACACCAACACCAACACCAACACCAACACCAACACCAACACCAACACAAACACAAACACCAACACCAGCAACAACATCAACATCAACATCAACATCAACATCAACATCAACATCAACATCAACATCAACGTCAACGTCAACATCAACATCAACATCAACATCAACATCAACATCAACATCAACATCAACATCAACATCAACATCAACATCAACATCAACATCAACATCAACATCAACATCAACATCAACACAAACATCAACATCAACATTAACAACAACAACAAGAAACTTCGTCACGTCAAAACCTACGGGTGTGTCCACGGCACAGCCAACTCCTTTTTTTTTTTAAATCGACATTGATCAAACATACAAATGAACAGACAGACAGCAATGCACAAACACACACAGTGTTGTTTTGTTGGTTGAGCTGTCGCATTAGTTGTGTGTGCGGTATGATCCCGTTAAGTTGCGACTTGTTTGTTTGTGTTTTTGTGCTGCTGAGGCAAGCCATGCGTGTAGCATTTAATTCTTATATGAACTTTTATGGAGTTTGGATGTGCGACTCATTATATTTCTATTAAATTTTCAAAGAAAAAAATGCTATCAAAATGCGTACATAAAAATTGCTACAATGTTTCTACACCATGTGGTTCGTTGTCATTTTTCATTTACCAACTGATCAAAGACGAATGCATTGGGTCAAGCATTCAGACAATGAAGAATTAAAAAATTTGGCTCAATATGGAAAGGGAACTATAAAATTTTGCGAAAAGAATTTAAACACATCATGTATAGTTCAACGAGCTACAATGAAAAAACTTCTAAAAACCTCCATACCGACTCAGTATCCAAATATTTTCCCATGTACGGAAGATAGCTGGGATCTTTGTTGTGAAAGGCTTTTAACCCTCAAATGCCCAACAACACCGATTTCATTAAAAAAAATTATGTTGTGAAAAATGAAAAAATTTTTGTTTACAAGTTATTAAAGAAAACATGGTTGTATCCAAAAAGATACAGTGGGTATTCCGACGTATACCATCAATCAGCTTGGTTGTAGGAGTTCAAGACAAAAACGTAGAAAACGATTCCTTTTATGATAACTACACTAACTTGTAATTTTTTTCACTCAAAAATTGTTAATAGTTTTAAAGATATTTCATGTCAAAAAGCGAACTTTCCGTAAAAATTAAAAAAAACTATTTTTTGAATTTGACGGTCAATAGTTCCCAAACCAATGAAGTTATGCCAATAATTAAATTTTTGTTTTATACTTGCAATTTTCTGAGTGAAACTACATATCCAGCATTTAATTTTTGCAATATTTTAAAAAAATAGCTTATTTTCTCGGTTGTATCAAAAAAGATACGCTGGGCATTTAAGGGTTAAGTTCATGTATAGAGCAAAATATCGAGTCTAAGCCAACCCGTATTTTAATTCAAACATCAACGATTGCTCGATCAAGCATAATTCATTATGTACCACCTATTTACCATCTTTAGAAGAAGAGACTTATGAGCCCTTTTATGACGACCCGGGCTGAGAATCTATACGAACAAATTCAAAAAAAAAAATAAAAACGGCGAAACTAATTTTTTTTTCTCCTAAACATCCCAATAACTTTGTTCAGAACTCACGCATTCCACGGCACATCTTCAGATCGCCAAAAGCCAAAAAAACAGAGTGTCGAAGATATGGTTACAAGCAAAATTAATCAACTCTTTACAAAAAAGCGTCCCTGTGAGAACATTATATCACTCGTTTTCTTCAATAACGTTACAACTCAAAAAATTAGATTTTTCAGGAGAAGCATTTTAAGTTTTGAACAGACGAAGGAAATTAATTCACCATTTTCAAAATATGGACAAAACATCAAATATACAAGTACTACTGTCATGAACATTGTTTAATCCACACAAAGTGACAAAAAAAACTGGATATTATCGATATATATATAAAACGATCTAATCGGAAATATATTGAGGTGAATGAATCACAAATTCTATTTTTCTGCAAAAATTAAAGAAGATATCGTTACCAAAATTGCACACAGCATAGATCATGGTAACACGAATATTGCTGTGTAATTAACTCAATTCTTATGTTGTTTGGATTGCAACGTTATGGAAGAAAACGAGCGATATATACTGACATACTGACGCAACTTACTCATCGCAAAACCTATCTTTGGAAAAATGAAGATAGGGATTTATTTTTAAAATGAGACCCGAAAATATCTTTAATACCCCGGGATCTATATAATAATAATATCTTATAATATCGATTCTAGTTTTATTTATTTTATGATTTGTGACTTATAGTTTGAAAGTTATAACAAAAATTTGGGTTGCTGAAAAGTTCCACGCCCCTTTTTTAACGCCCATAAAATGTAACCAGTGAAGTGGTACGTGTGATTTGTGGTCGAATACCGATTTCGGAAGGTGTGTGACCTATAACTCTAAAGCTATTTGATATCGCAAATTTGGGTTGTATGGGATGTGCCACGCCCACTATATTTATTCGGTGCACTCCTTCTCCCCACTCTTATTGATTAAAAAAAAATTGTCAAAATCGGTTGAGAAACACGGGAGAAAATGGTTCTTAACTGTTCTGCCTACGCCTATTTATAAATAGATTACGTATATTAATTATAATTACGCATAATTTTTTTTATTTTAAAATTTTTTTGCCTTTTCTGTTATTTTATTTAAAATGAGTTGTTTTTATGTTATGTTTAATGTTTATCTTTATTAAAATAAAAAGCATAAAATATTAATAACATAATATAGTATGTTGAAAATACATATTTGTTTGGAGAATTAACTGCATTTTAAAAAAAACTGGCAAAATTTATGCTTTTAAAATTTCTTAAAAAATCACAAAACTAAAATAAAAATGCCCAAAATTAACCGAATGAAAACAAATTACTTCAAAAGTTGTCGACATGTAGGATTTATCGACATATTATTTTTCAAAATTTTAGATATTTAAATCTAGATCAAGGACTACTTTTTCCTCTCTAAACTCCTGTAAAAAAATAAAATCTTTTCAACAGCAACAGGCTTTGTTAGTTTTGTGCACACATACGTACATACATACAGTGTTGCGCAAAACAATAGCAACAAAATCAGTGCGCTGCTACAAAATCTTGTATCTTTTTTAATATTAGGGACACACAAAAATTATTATAGGAACCAAAACATATATTCATACATCATATAAAAAACAAATAATTTTCAAATTTGGTTTTATTTTTTTTATTAAATATAAAATTAATGTGACAACATTCAATTTGTCTGAGTGCAAAACAAAAGCAACATAGTTAATATTTGGTGTAAGACCCATTGTTCTTGATTACCGCTGCACATCTGCGCGGCATCGACTCTATTAAATTAGATATAGTGGTATTTGGTATTTGTTCCCAATTAAGTTTCAAGGCTTCATACAGTGCATTCTTGTTAGGAAACCTTTGAACAAAAACGTTTTTCTTCAAAATCCCAAAAAGATTTTCGATGGGATTCAAGTCTGGTGATTGTGCAGGCCAATCAAGAACTTGAATCTCATTGTCTATAATGTAATCTTTGATGAGCTATGATGTGTGCTTCGGGTCGTTGTCGTGCTGAAACGTCCACTGAATCGGCATATTCAACTCTGCATGTGGTAGCATCTTGCTTTCTAAAATGTCTTTATATACAAATCGATCCATAATACCATCGGTTTTATGAAATGGTCCGACTCCATCATAGGAAAAACAAGTCCAGACCATAATACCATCGCCTCCGTGCTTAAAATTTATTTTGCAGTTTCGGGATTCAAGTCGTGTACCTGGGCGCGCAGTACAGTGCACATCCCATCTGAATTAATCAAGTTGAACTTTGATTTTTTTTTTTTTTTTTTTTTTTTTTTTTATTAAAAGATAACAATTAGTACTACATTCTGTTGTACAAATATGCACAAGTAGCGAATGCAGTTATACTAAGCATGATAACACAGTATTTAATTATATTGAAGTGGGATCTAGCGTGTGTAAAAATAAATTAAGATTAAACATAGATTACATTAATTATATCAAGATTAAACATATATAATAGAATGATAAGAAAATCACAATATGCCAGAATAATTGAAAATAACAAAAGGATACAATTAAGATTGAACAGAGATAATGGAGTCAACAGCATTGAAATCGAAATTGAAGAGCCAAGATTTCACCTTTCTAAGAAATACCATTTTATTACGAATGCAACGAGCACTATGTGGTAGGGCATTAAAAAGCCTCGGAGCCGAACATAAATAAAAGTTAAGAAAGTGCTGTAAGTTATGAGAAGGCACCTGTACTAAGTTACGGTTATTAGTTCTCAAGTTATGACTAGCGTAGCGTCTATTTACTAAATAACCAGATCTATTGAAGAAAATCTTTAAAACTCTATAAAAATAAAGATGTTTTATAGGTAGAATATTTAAGTTTTTGAATAGTGGAAAGCTATTTTTATTACAAAGCCAAGCGATTTTTATTACACACCGTTCTAATGACATGTTTTTGTGCGATAAGTAGTTGATTGATTTTATTAGCGTGAGTACCACCCCAGCAGATTATTCCATATTGTAATTTTGCGTGAAAGATTCCATAATAAACACATGTTAACAGTTTCAGAGAGCAGAATGATTTTAATAAGTATATTTGTCTTAAAGCACCCATAAGATACTTTTTCAGGGCAACAGTGTGATCCAACCAGTTCATTTTACAGTCAATTATGAGACCAAGATATTTAAATGATTCAACACAATCAATTGCGAAACATTTGGAGGCACAAACACATGAATCATTATAAGTATTTGAAAAACAGGAAAATCTGCATATATCACTGCTTATTAAGAATTTTTTACAACTTCCAGAATGAAAAGTAAAGTTACTTGAAATTCGTTCATTACCAACTACACTGAAATTCATTATTTTAGTTTTATCACTCAGAATTAATTTATGTGAAGAGAACCAGTGTCGAAGGATACCTAAGTCATGATCAATTTCACAGGAGAGGTTAACGGCAGAGTTACTTGCAAAAGTACAGGCCATATCGTCTGCAAAAGCAATAGTTTTACACTTAAATGGTTGACTAAAAATCGAATTTATAAAAATTAGAAAAAACAGGGGACCAAGAACAGAGCCCTGTGGAACACCAATATTGACCTTGACAAAATTACTGAAGTGACCGTCTAACTATACTCTTTGCATTCTGCTCGATAAATAGGACTGAAACCAGCAGTGAATGGAACCTCTGAAACCACATCTATATAGTTTGTTAAGTAATATTTGATGGTCAACAGTATCGAAGGCTTTAGTAATATCCACGAAGAGAGCTGCACAAAATTTCTTCTCGTTCAGGCCATTGTAAATATAACTGCAAAAATTTAGAAGTGCGTCTTCAGTTGACAAACCCTCTCTAAAACCAAACTGACAACAGCTTAAAAATTTTGTTTTTGCTAAGAATTTTAGCATTCTGGATTTCACCGCTTTTTCTAAAACTTTTGAAAAAGTTGATAGCAAGGAGATTGGACGATAATTATTTAAGAGAGTTTTATCACCTTTTTTAAATAGAGGAATAACTACTACCTTTTTAAGTTCATCAGGAAAAATTCCAGTCTGAATACTGGCGTTAAAAACATGACAAAGAACATCCACGACATTAAAGACAATCTTTTTTAATACCAAGTTAGAAACTTGGTTCATCGCTAAACAAATCGGTTTTCCATTTTTGAACGGTCCAATTTAGGTGCTCTTTTGCAAAACTGAGTCTAAAAACAATAAATTGCAACTCATTGTCACAATTTCAGACAGAGTTGTTTAAATTATAACACCTCACCTTTTTTGTTTATGTTTAGCTGTAAGCAAAGGTTTCTTTGCCGGTCTGTAACTCCTTAAATCGTTATCAATGGCTCTTCTGCGAACAGTGCTGTGATGGATATCTAAATCAAGTGTCCGAATCAACTCTTTGGAGGTTGCAAATGGATTTCTCTTGAACACGCCACAAATGTTCCTGTCATCACGCAGCGATGTGTTCCGCGGCCGCCCTCCTGAATGTACCGTTGTTATGACTTTTGTGATGTTATACTTTTTATTAATCTACATACTATTGAACGAATTATATTAAACTGTTTCGCGATAGATATTTGCGATTTTCCCTTTTTATATTCGGAAATAATTTGTAATTTTAGAGTTTCACAGTATTTATCACGTGCCATTATAAATGGAACAGTCAATGTCACAATTAGCGCAAAAAACCAACTAAACTTTAATCTTTATGACTCACAAACAACATGTGTTTTACAATAAAATAACTTTTACCGTTATTTTTTGGAACTTCTGTCCTCTTTTTACATTTTTTAAGTTTTGTTGCTTTTGTTTTGCACTCAAACAAATTGAATGCAGTCACATTAAATTTAAATTTAATAAAAAAACAGAACCAAATTTGAATATGATTTGTTTTTTATATGATGTATGAATATAGGCTTCGTGTTCCTATAATAATTTTTGTGTGTTCACAATATTAAAAAATATACACGATTTTGTAGCAGCGCACTGATTTTGTTGCTATTGTTTTGCGCAACACTGTACATACTTACTCATAAACACTTATGTTTACAAATTTCTTTATCCCAGTCGGAATATGAATCCTCAAAGACGAAGTCTTCGAGACCGTCTCGAAGACCAAGTACGCATTCTCAGAGCGAATGCTGACGCTCTGCAAGACAAGTCATTATATTGTCAGCACAAAATCTTCGAATATTGTCTCATAAGAAATTTTTTTTAATAATGACTGCGGACGATCTGGAAAACTCGTGTACATAAACAACTGAGATATTCTCTCATCGAGAATTTGTTTTTGTAATGCTCCGATGTCAATGCGGACGCTCTGTAAGACTCGTATGCATATTTTCAGCATGTGTCTGTTAATCAAATTTTTTTTTTAATTTTGAATTATCGACGCGGTTGTCAAGTGCAGTCAGTTGCGATTAAATTGTGAGCCTGAAGCACGTGCTAGAGTTTATTTCACGATTATTGTGGTTTTATAAAATATTTCGTTTTAAATAATTAAATTGTGGTTTTGTAAAATTTGTCTCTTTAAATAATTAAAAAAAAAAAATGATTAAGAAGGAAATATCCTCAATAATAAAAGAAATTAAAAAAGAAAAAATATATTCATGTGCTTTACACGAGTGCGAAGTAGAGATGGGTCGTTCCGAACCTGTATAGTTCGCGGAACTATGTTCACAGTCGGACATAGTTCCAATCGTTCCTTTCATTAATTTTTAGCATGTTCAAACAGTTCCGGTTGCAATGAATTTTTTTTTATAAAGCAATATGAACCGACTTCTCTTTCACACATATTATGGCTTACACGAATTTGTGATCGACTATAAGTGCAAAGATATGTTTGCGAACGAACGAAACAACTGATATATGAAATAGTAAGATGACTTTTCGTCGTTCTTGTTGCGCGCAATGCTCTGTTCATTTCGTTTTGAACATGCTTTCATTCAATCGAATGGAACTGCGGAGCTAGATAGTTCCGCGGACATGCTACAATCTACTACATATCAGATGCGTGAGTTTCATTCAATCAAATGGAACTGCGGAACTAGATAGTTCCGCGGACATGCCACAATCCACTACATATCAGATGCGTGAGTTTCATTCAATCAAATGGAACTGCAGAACTAGATAGTTCCGCGGACATGTTGAATGTGCATATGAACATGTTTACATAATTAAAGTATGTAGAATGAAATTCTATATAAAGAATATAGAATAATCGCAACTTGGAAGAGCTGGTTTTATAATATTTTTTCATATCCTAGCAGGCTAACTAGTAAATTTACTACTCAAACATATTTTCTCTTCTACAGCTCAAAGGAACTGCATAGTTCCGCGGACATGTTTCCGGGAACTAGTTCCGCTGCTCAAAAGAATCGTTCCATGTTCGTTCCGGCCCTGGAACTGTTTAGCACAAGCCTAGTGCGAAGTTGTTGCTGATCGGCAGCGGGCATTAGTGGTATCAAGTGAAGTTTCTGTATATTTTTATGTGCCGTTTTCTCTCTCTCTATCTCTCTCTATAGTTTGCGCTGCCTGAGTGTAAAAATTTCACTCATGAAGACAACATTCATGCACGAAGAGCGCATCGTTTTGTTTAAATGCGTCCGCTCTGCAAGACATGGATTGAAGCCGTCACTGAAGACATTTCAGCAAAATGTCTTGCAAGTCGAAGTTGCCTTTTGTTTGAAATTGTCTTCGAGGACTGCTATGGAAATGGATCGATCCGTCTTGCAAGAAACTGACATGTCTCGAAGACGTCTTCGAAGACGGATCGATCCATTTCCTGCTGGGATGGATCGTTTGCCTCAATCATAGTCTGTGTCAGCATCTCAGCGATTGTTGAGTAAGTGCGCCATCTAAGCGGCAGAGTTATTCCCTAAATTTGTTTTGCTGAAGTGGTTTCTCTATATATATATATACTCAAAGCTATTATTAGTATTCCAAGTTGTTATATATTTGGCATGCCTATAGGTATGCTATAACTTTTTGTTTGTTGCATTCAACATAAAAATAAACAAACATGTGAAAGACAAATGCGGTTGGTCACGGTGAAATGCGATTTACCCTGCATTACATCAATTTGCAGTATTGTTATCCTTCTTGTTAATCTTAATATATATAATAGGGGAATGCCCATGATAGGGGAATCATTAGAAATGAGTTCATAGCTTGAGAAAAAAAAAAAAGAATTCAAGAGGAGTTTCGAAATATTAGTGGTCTACGAAATATTAGTGGAAATATTAGTGGGAAATACTAACGATGGCAACACTGCGAGGAGATTCTTTGAAGATGTTGAAACAACAGCAGCAATAACTAAAATGAATGCCGATCTTTTGTACGGGTTCAAAAAATCTTAAAAGTATGAAACAAAATTAAATAAGAATCAAATAATAACAAGTTGACAAAAATTTTAAAATTAATTAATAAAAATTTAAATATCAAAATCAATATTATTTATAAAAATTAAATAGAATTCTTTATATATTTTATTTTATACTTTAAGTGTAACATTAAATGAAAAAGCATAGTTTTAGCAGCATATAAATGCATCAATAAAAAATAAGTAATCAATAAATCAAATCAAATGAAATTAAATAAATCCATTTCTTAATTTTCAGTTTTATATTTCATTTTTACTTATAGTTATTTATATATATTTTTCTTATTTGTAATTCATATTTTTTATTTAGACTTTTGACACTTTTTAATTTTTATTATTTTATTTTTATTGGTTTATTTCAGCACTTTCATTTTTATATAATTTTCTCACAATTTTTATAAAATGGAATTTTTTAAATTATTATTTGTGTTTTCTTTAAACTGTTATATTTTAACCAAATTTTTAGTTTTTGCGTTTTATTTAAAATTTATTTTTAATGTTGTTTGTTTTATAAATTTGGTTTTAGTTTTTTAATTTCACTCTTATTTTAAATTATATTTATTTTTAATTTTATTTTATTTTGTTAAATTTTAAATCTTTCGAAGTTTAACTTTAATTTTTTTACAAGTAATTTTGTATTTGAAATATTTAAAATAAGTTTTTTATTAAATTACAAAATATTTTTAATAAAATTAAGTCCGAAAATTTATATAAAACTTAATGGATCTTAAGGCCATAATTTAAAAATTAAGTTATGGTGTAATTAAAAATATTTTATTCTTGTTATAGATAGATAGATATAATATTAAGTTAAGTTGAAAAAAAATAATAAATATAGCAAAAAATACAATCAAAATTTTTGATGTCATTTTAAAGGTGATCAAATTTTCTAAAATTTAGTCTTTGGGTGCATTTCAATTCAAATTGAATTAAAAAAGTTACAGCGATTTTACTATAGCTTCATCGAGATAGACAAAATCGCAAAAATATAAATTTTCTGACGATCGCCAAATATTAAGCTAAAATCCTAGCGAAACAAAAACCTGCAGACAAAGGAAGAAGGAAGAGCAATAACAAAAACCATGCAAAAAAAATGTAAACAAACAAGCTAAAATCAACATGGCTTACCGACAACTTTGTTGATAAGATTTTGACGTTTTAGAGTCTATCAACAAATGCTAGCAACACAAATTTGCCGTCAGCGCTGCTTTTTCGCTGCCCGTGCCAATGTTTTTCGCCGTGGCGATAATTACATCCTACGATTTGTTCAATATTGAAAGTGGCTTTCAGATGCAAAGTCTATACAATTTATAGTCTCTGTAATAAGGACCAATCGTTAGAAGCTAAAAAGTCGTTTAATGCTGAAAAGTTTCCTTTAGCAAAATTAAAACTTTTAAATGATTTAACGTGACTCTTGTCAAAGTCATAAAATTCAAAATTGATAAGCAGAGCTTTATGGTGGACGCTATTTTTTGAGATGGGACAAAGAATCAAAAAATGGAACGGAAATCAAATCTAATATTCTGCCGATATCATTCTTAATATTATTTAATTGTTGTTGGAGAGAAAAAACAATTGATTCAATATCAGATGATATATTGCTAGGAAAAATATTTCTACCGTTTGAAATCCAAGCTGTATTTCCAAGATTAAAATCTCCTGCTACAATAATTTGTTGCTTATGGTTCAAACCATCAGCAATTTTTACAATATTTTCTAGATGGCATTGATAGATATCTTAATTACAATTTGGTGGAATATAAGATACGAAAATATAAACAGAGTAGTTATCTGAAAATTCTACATTTATACATATTTGTTCAACTATGTTATTATCACAATTCAAAGGAACTATTTTACTGCATAAATCGCTCCTGACCGCTAGCAAAACTCATCCACCTCTTTCTCTTCCAGAAGCTGTTGCATTTCGATCGAGACGAAAGACGTTGTAATAAGAATCAAAAAATTCACTATTTAAAATGTTGCTATGTAACCATGTTTCTGTTAATGCTACTAGATCGTAGGGATGCAATGACATTTCGAGCAGAAATTTAGCTGATTTTGTTCTCATTCCACTGACGTTTTGGTAGTAAATTGAGTACTTCTTTTTTTGTGAAGTTCTACTTCTAATAATATTGTTGTTATTTGTAAATGTTTTATTTAATAGGCATGTTGTTGGTTGAACAGAAACAGCATCATTAACCGATGTTGTATTATTGTGTTGTTCAAAGGTACCAGAAGGCAACGAAGAGCTGCTTTGAGAGAGGCAGCTTGATCGTTTTTTTTGTATGTTGAAACTTCTTAACTCTTACTCCAGATGGCCAGTATTGAGCATTGAGAATGGAGTTAAAAAGGGTAGAAGGTACTATTACCAAAAATCTAAGGGATTTCAGTTTGGACAAATCTGCACCTTGTTTGGTAAGGCATTGAATATCATCACTTAGAACGGAATGAACTTTTGCAATGTGCGCTTTGACATCCTCTGGAGTAGTATTCATATCAAGTTTTAACACATGAACGCTTGCTTTACTTGGAGCAGCGCGTAGCGAGCTTCCTTCGCATGCACTACCTGCAGTCATGCTTTGAGCTGCGTCGACATTGTTGTTGTTAGTTTCTTGTTGATATTTTTGATAGTTTTTCTGCACTCTTTCTTTTCTGTTTAATTTGTTGTTGTTGTTTTTGTATTTGTTGATTTTGATGCAAAACATTAACATCTAGTTCGTTGAGTGATTTTGTATTTTGCTTTTCTATTTCTTTTTCTATTGCCACAGTGAGAGAAACTGGTTTCATTGCAGGCAATGACCCAGTCTTCGGCACTTGAGTTAAAGTTAATGTGCATTTTTTTATTATGTTAATTTCGTTTGAAATTTTCGCGACTTGATCGGCTATTGCACTTAATTTGGACAACACACCGATATTGTAAATGCTTACACATGAATCGCATAGCCAAAATATATTTGGATTAATGTTTACAATATTTATTAAGTTTTTATCGAATCCAACACATTTTTTGTGAAAGAATAATTTGCAACCGGCACTACACTGAATATTATCCAATTCGGAGATAGAGCGGTAGCACTTGTTACAATTTTGTTGTGACATTATATTTTTGTTGTTTTTTTTTTATTTTTTGTTGATTTTTTGAAAAAGACTTAAAACACGACTGTTCGCATGAGCGGCTGATCTGTGAGTGATTTGCTTATAATGGACAGTTTGTTATTCTTAGATTTAATTGTATTTAAGTGTTCTTGAGTTTGTAAGTCTATCTGAGTTTTCTCTATTAGTCTCAGCCTAAATGCCGGGAGCAAGCATTGTTTTTCATTTAATTTTTCTGACTAGTCCTTGTGTAACTTCTTATGTGTTTGCATGCAGCATGTCTCTATTTTGTTATTAGAATAATACTTCTATATTTCTAAGTGTTTCTTGTGTTAGTGTGTAAGAAATCGATGTGAAAAAATTTCAAGTCTCAATAAAATTTACTATTACTACTATTAGATACTATTCCTTGGATAACCAACTTTGTTTGAGTTGTTCTTTTTAGTTGAAGTTTGAGAAAGGAGAGTTCAAAAATTAGAAGAGGAGCAACACAAGAGAATTCTGACAAAGCAACAACAAAATACTTTGCCTTTTGCATGTCAGCAATTCCCATGGCATAATAATACAAGTTAGCATTGACAACTGCTTATTTTCTCTTCTACAAGAAAACATCTCCTGTCAAAAACAACTGTTTGTACAAATGCATCTGCAGCTGCTGAAGTTGTTGTTTTTTTTCACTTCTACGTTTTCAACATTGTTTGTGTTTTCAATGGCCGATTGTGTGCGCTCTCTTTTTGAGTATATTTTTTGACAGAAGATGTTTTCCCAAGCAACTGTAATTCTATTATTATACCATGAGCAATTCCTATTCTTTGCGCCGACTTTCATATATATATTGAGCAACGCACATTTTTAGCTCATATGAAAGCAGCGACTTGTCTCTGCACTTATTTTCGCATATAAATACACACATGTATGTAACATGTTTATGCAAAAAGCAATCCTCTGACGTCAGAACTTTACAGTTAACCACAAGCAGCGCACATTGCTACCAAACTTCATTGCTCTTTTTTTTCTCTCTTTTTTTCACACAGACGCACACACACTTATTTTATCGCACATCACTATTTATTTTTTGATAGTGATTTTTTTTATAGATTTTTATTTTGAATGATTTTATTTTTTTTTTTTTTCATTTTATTTTTCGCACTGTTATCGCTCTATGTCTTTCTTTTCGCTTCATTCTAACCGACAAAATTCAAATTTGTTAATACAAATAAAACACACTTTTTATAGTGGGAAAATGTTATACAGAAACCCACTTTTATTTCGCTCAAATTACTATTCGCATTGCTCAACTTCGCACAGAGCACGACAAAAGTCATACTGACTAGAAAAATATGTGGTGCTCTCACAAGACACACAATCACACACTTATAAAATACACTTACACTTTATACACTTGTTTTTAAATTTTAATTAAAAAATAAGTTATCAAAAAATTGTTATCAAAAACTATCAAAAATATTTTAGGAGATATAAAAAAAATACGATTCAAATTGTTATCTAAAAAATATTGTCTTAAAAAATATAAAATTTTGTTCAAAAAAATAAAAACATATATTGTTACAAAAATATAAAATAATTTGTGAACCACCACAACTGGCGATCCTGCTTATCCGAACAAGAACACAAACAACGAGTCAACAGCCACCTCCACCTTGCAGTAACAATAGCGACAGCATTAATTGCAGCAATAACGGCGATAGCAACAGAATTTGACCAAAGGCAAAGAAAAAAAAAAAACCACAAACGCTGCTACAATTACCGCTGCCATCATAGCGAACTCAACAGCATCTTTGCCTGCGCAGCACAGCGAAAACGCTCAAAAAAAAAAAAAAACAGTATCACCCAAAGAGCCCAAAATAAATCGTCACAACAGTAACAGCCATAACAGTAACTACCATCGTCAACATCAACAACATCATCGACCAACAACAAGCAAAACCCTATATCTGCCGGTAAGATAACGGAAAACAACAACAACATCAACAACAACGTCATAACAACGACAACAAGCAAGACCCTATACCTGCCGGTAAGGTAACGATACAGCAACAACAAAATCAACAGCAACAACAAGAATATTTATAACAACAACAACAAAATCAACAGCAACAACAAGAATATTTATAACAACAACAACAAAACCAACAACAACAACAAGAATATTTATAACAACAACAACGAAATCAATAACAACAACAACAGTATTTATGACAACAACAAATAAATCAACAGCAAGAACAACAAACAAAAATCAACAACAACAACAACAACTACGAGAGCAGAAATCATTTATTCAAAATTTTATAAAATTTTATAAATTTTTTTTTTATTTGACATTTTATTAAAAATTTTTTTTCACAGGTTGCTTTTCAATTTAGATTATCACGAGGCACACACCGTAGATTCTGAAACGTATGTAAGAATATAGGGTCGGAAGAAACCTAGATTCTCACATACGTAGGCACTTCACTGCACTAGGGTAACACATTTGAGGAACACACTTAAACATTCACACAATGAGCCATGAGGAAACATTCTCACCGTGGAGAAGGAGACAATCCATTAATATCTCTCGACACAGACACACTCCCAAACCCTTTCGACATACCTTACAGTACGGAAATACACGCGACATCTATCAAATTACCACAATTTTGGACAACTTGTCCTGAAGCATGGTTCGTCCATTTTTATACCCCCACGTTTAAAAAACGTAAATGGGGGTATATTAATTTTGTCACTCCGTTTGTAACGCCCATAAGGAGGCGTGGTAGGTATAGAAAAGTATATATATTATTGATCAGCATCACCACCCGAGTTGATTTAGCCATGTCCGTCTGTCTGTCCGTCTGTCCGTCTGTCGTCACGATTACAGCCGTAATTTTCAAGCTATCATCACGAAATTCAATATTTAAGCTTTTATCTAAAAAACTAAGGTCAAGTTCGAAAATGAGCCAAATCGGATAAAAACCACGCCTACCTCCCATACAAAGTGCCTTTATCAAAATGGTAAAATCTCTTAGAATTCCACAAAAATTAATATATGGACTTGAAATTTTGCATATGAGCTCCGATATTTAAAGTGCACTCTAAGTATGAAATTCAATCAAATCGGATAAAAACCACGCCTACCTCCCATACAAAGTGACTTCATCAAAAAGGTAAAATCTCTTTAAATTCCACAAAAAATAATATATGGACTTGAAATTTCGCTTATTAACTTTGATACATAACATGCACTTTGTGTATAAAATTCAACCAAATCGAGTGAAAACCACACCCACCCCCCATACAAAGTGATTTTATAAAAAATGGAAGCGAATATTTTCTGTTAAAACTATGTAGCTATAACGAAAATGTTTTAACAAATAAACATTTTATTGACGGCTTAAGACTTTGAATATACATACTTCAGTTCGGACGTGGGGGTATTTTAACTTCGGCCCAGTCGAAGATCATTTCTTACTAGTTTTTTTTTTTTTAGACTAAACCAACGCTCAGGGGATGCCCCCTATAAATGCGAAAGCATTGTGTTGATTCGGACCGTCCTTGATTTCATACAAAAGCCTTCACAGACCAATTTGTACGAAAATTTAAAAAAACTTTTGATCGAACGTCATTCTCTTAGTGAAAACAAAAGAATTGACAAAATTCTTTCTGACTGCGAGATTGGAGACCGAAAACCATCCCAGTTTTACAGATCGCTCCTACTTCTAGCCGGTTCTTCAGTGGAACCAGATTTCCTCATAAAGTTATGGCTTAGAAAACTACCCAAAACTCTAAACATAGCATTGACTGGGTCAGGCCACAAAACGATCGAGGAACTGCTAGCGTTAGCCGACAATCTCTGGGAAGTTATGACCGAAAACGAAATCAGTTCCTTCGGAAAACCTTCCAACGCGATTGAACTTACGAAAATGGTTCAAGCTTTAACAATTTCCACTTCAAAAATTTTAGAATCTTTCAATAAATTGACGTTAGAAGTGAACACGCTTAAGTCAGAAAACCGATTTCGTTCGAACTCACGAATAAGACGCAGGTCAAACTCAAGACATAGACCTCAAAACAATACTTCTTGGGTATGTAAATACCATTATAGATTCGGTAGCCAAGCACGAAAGTGTGAACAACCATGTTCATTCGTTCGAAACAACCACCATACACAACACAACACTATGTCACACAATACAACAAACTAAAAGACTCTATTATCGCGACGACTGATGATAGACCCGTCACATTAACACGTCGTCTTTTCGTATTTGATCCGTCAAATAAATTAAATTTTCTTATTGACTGCGGAGCGGAAGTATCGGTACTTCCAGCCTCAAAATTCAAAATTAATAGACAGAAATCTGATTTGACACTTCAAGCTGCTAATGGCCCAGCAATATCTACATTCGGGAAAAAATTATTAACTTTAGACTTAAATTTACGACGCGAATTACCATTTACATTTATTATAGCAGACATTTCTAAACCAATTATTGGTGCAGATTTTTTAACGAAATATGGACTTCTTGTTGATCTCAAATATAAACGTCTCATCGACCCATTAACGAATTTATCAGTTAACACAATAACGGCATACACTGAAACAACATTGCCAAAATTATTTTCACTAGATAACAAGTATACACAATTACTCAAACAATTTCCTTCACTAGTAACAGAACCCGACTATACTACACCGGTAAAACATCAAACAGTTCATCAAATAGTGACAGAAGGACAGTTACCATTCACGAAGCCACGACGTCTAGACTTGTCCAGAGCGAAAATAGCTTAACAAGAATTCGATTTCTTAGTTAAATCTGGCATTTGCAGACCGTGGAAATCGATGACATCTTCTCCGCTACATCTCGTTCCTAAACGCGAACCAAACGACTGGAGACCATGCGGTGACTATAGACGAATCAATGCAATTACAGTACCTGACCGCTACCCATTACCACATATACACGATTTTTCAAACAATTTGCACAACACAAGCATTTATTCGAAACTGGACTTGGTCAGAGCATATCACCAAATACCTATGGCTCCCGAAGACGTACACAAGACAGCTATCACGACACCATTTGGAATGTTCGAATTTCTCCGAATGCCTTTCGGTTTGAGAAACTCAGCACAAACATTCCAACGGTTCATACATGAAGTCCTTTACGGACTAGATTTCATTTTCGTCTACTTAGATGACATTTTGATAGCTAGCGAGACAGAAACAGAACACATGAAACATTTGACACAAGTTTTCGAACGACTCGACAAATATGGTTTGAACATTAAACCAAACAAATGCATTTTCGGAGTTGAAAACATAAATTTTCTGAGCTACAATATTTCAAGACATGGCATACGGCCATCGGAGGAACGAATACAATGTATAAGAGACTATCCACGACCAAATACTGTCAAACAACTGCAAAAATTTATCGGCATGACTAACTATTATCACAGGTGCATTCCTAAATTAGCGCACATGCTAGGCCCAATATACGAAATGGTCACAACAGCTTCAAAAACAAAAAACAAACTTTTAACATGGACAAACACAACCTCGGAGGCATTCACAGCAATTAAAGATAGTTTTGCTACGCAAACATTACTTAACTATGTTAATAGTAAAGCAGAACTATCGATTGCTGTAGATGCATCAAATACAGCAGTAGGTGGAGTATTACAACAGAAATACAACAATAAATTAGAACCACTAGCATTCTTTTCCAAAAAACTAACTTCCACAGAATCTAAATACAGCACATTCGATAGGGAACTTTTAGCTATATTCTTAACAATCAAACATTTTAGACACTACCTCGAAGGTAATATTTTTACAGTATACACAGATCATAAACCACTAACAAATGCACTCAATTCTAAAACAGAGAGAAGCCCAAGACAAACACGACACCTAGAATACATAGCACAATTCACTAGCACGATACTTCACGTCAAAGGTACAGATAATTCAGTAGCAGATGCATTATCAAGATGCGAGGTAGAAGAACTCAAAACACCCGATCTTAATCTCAAACTATTACATTGCGAACAAAACACAGATACAGAACTCAAAGACTTATTAGATCAAACGTTATACAAATTTGAACAAATCAAAATTCCATTCATGAACATTGAAATTTGGTGCCAGCACTCCACAGATAACACACGCCCATATATTCCACAATCTTTACGTAAGACAATTTTTGACCAAATACACAATATTTCACATCCAGGGACAAGAGGTACCCGACGACTTATAACAGAACGGTATTTTTGGCCAAACATGAATTTACAAATTAATAAATGGACTCAAGAATGCATTAGTTGTCAGAAAGCTAAAATACACCGACATACAAAGACATTACCACACAAGATACTCATTCCACACGGCCGTTTCGAACACATCCACGTTGACATGGCTGGTCCCTTACCAATATCGAACGGATATAAATATCTTCTAACCGCGATTGACCGAAATACACGTTGGCCTGAAGCCTACCCACTCAAGAACATAGAGACCACAACAATAATCGACACATTCTATAGAGAATTCGTTTCACGATTTGGCGTGCCAATTGAAATCATTTCTGACCGAGGACCACAGTTCACGTCTAACACATTTAAACAATTTGTTAAAGACATTGGTTCTCACCACATTTTTACTTCGTCGTACCATCTACAATTAAACGGGATGATCGAAAGATTTCACAGACAATTAAAAGCGTCAATAATGGCTAGTAATAACCAAACTAATTGGTACACAGAGATTCCTCAGATTCTTTTGGGTATAAGATCCACAGTCAAAGAAGACATCAAAGCGTCCCCGGCTGAAATGGTTTTCGGTCAAAACTTAAAGCTACCTAGACAATTAGTTGTTCATAATTACCAATCTTTTAATGCATCAGAAACATTAGCGAAACTCAAACAAAACGTTCAAAATAACGATTCAAACATCATAATACAAATGCTGGTCAATACTTACCACAAGCCTTGAAGAGTTGTAAATACGTATTCGTACGAAATGACACAATACGACGTCCACTACAGAATCCATACGAAGGACCGTTCAAAGTACTCGACAGAACACACAAAAATTTTACAATTCTTAAAAATAATAACACAGTTACAGTTCACATCGACAGAGTCAAACCAACATTCATGGACAGAGACACTACAGAGATGCTATCCTCCTCACACAGACCCACAAAAAAAGGTACATTTTAATCTCTTGGCCAACTCAATTAAATTCTATGGGGGGGAATAATGTGGTGCTCTCACAAGACACACAATCACACACATATAAAATACACTTACACTTTATACACTTGTTTTTAAATTTTAATTAAAAAATAAGTTATCAAAAAATTGTTATCAAAAACTATCAAAAATATTTTAGGAGATATAAAAAAAATACGATTCAAATTGTTATCTAAAAAATGTTGTCTTAAGAAATATAAAATTTTGTTCAAAAAAATAAAAACATATATTGTTACAAAAATATAAAATAATTTGTGAACCACCACAAATACATTCTAGCAGCAAGTGATGTCATGGTTGTATTTTTTAGATATTTCGTAGTAACATCGGATTCAATACTAAATTAGCGTCGAATCCGATACAGAACTGTTGAAAACTGGCAGCCCATCCATGTTAACATTAATCAAGGCCTCGTAAGCACTTTTCCAGACCGTGGTGCCAATATTGAGTATCTTCAGCAATATTCGTAAGGACAATATCTGGTGGAGTCTCTAACAGTGTTCGTGGGTCTTGTAGCAACATTCGCCCTGTGTTTATCAATGCCAAAAGATCCTTTAACGCCATATGAGTTATTTGATGATGTATCGCCCACTTCCTCAAACTAGAACGAATTTTTCTAAGTTTTCCTCGAAGCAACCGACTTGAGCTCACGCCACTATATTTGTAACCTGTGTTCGCAAGTGCCATGGAAGCGTTATCGAGGAACAAAGTGTTAAACCTCCATATACAAGTGAATTAGAAGCGATATGGAGGTTGAACCTCTATAAAATTCAAAATTTAACCTTCTGGAAGATGAAATGTTTGTTGGGTGGTCATCTTCTTCCAAGATGTTGGTGAGCAGCTGTTCGGTATGGGGGGACAGGCATATGGGTCTCGTCCCTTCTTCTGCACTTGGCGTCGTAGTTCTGGTTGCACTCGCTTTTGTGGTGGCTGGACTCCCCTGGTAGTACTGATAGGGAGTGTCAGGTTCAGTTTGGCAGCCCTGGTGAATTTTTGCGAGGCTGGTCTGGAATGCCTGATGATGCTGGCATGTCTGTTGGATCACTAATCGGCGGTGACGTTGCTGGACATCTGTTGTGGCCTTCCACCTCTGGGCCGGTAGGTTCCCAGGTTATGAACTCTGGTGCCGGGGATAGGGTTAACTCGACCCAAGGTCCCTCTTCCGCTTCCGCTTTTTGGCTGGGGTCTTGAACGATCATGGTTTCCCGGTACTGTAGGACGTACTGTGTACATCCTGGTCCACTGAAGCGGTCTCGTAGATCCCGAGAGACCAGACATCGGCCATAGTGGGGTACGAATTCCTATTTCTCTTCGCTAGCGTACCTCGGCTCTTCCTCAGTGCTGCTGATCGAGACGCAATCGCCGATCTCTGGCTCTTCGGTTGGACCTGGTCCTGCTTCTTCTTCGGAGCTGCCGTGGTAGTCATTTATGAGAATCCCAATACTGTCTTCGTTTTCGGATTAACTCTCCCATGGACCTCCTTCTTCCTGCTCGGTCGGGCCACCTTCTGCGATAGGCTAACTGTGCGGTGTTGCCACCCGTTCCTCGGCTTCTTGGTGGGCGTGGTTACTGTGACGCTCGACTGTTGGGCGGTCATCTTCTGACTCGCAGCTTCCATCGGTGCCACCTTTTGGTGCTTATTTGAGTGTGCCTGTAATTTTATTTCAAACAACAATTTTTGTTGAACATATATTTTTATTAACAAATTTTTTACATGTTTCAGTTTTGATATATTTTTTATAATAATGTTTTGATAAATAAAAATGAAATCAACAAAAAAAACATTTTTAAATTCAAATTTTTAAAAGCTAAGTACTTTATTTTGTGACTTATGTATGTGTATCGTGTGTATGTGATATGCAGACACCACATTATTCCCCCCCATAGGTTTTTGTTGTGTTCGCTAGTTAATTAAAGCGTACTTTCTTTTTTGGCTTGTGTGTGGAAGAGAGTGTCTGTGTAGTTTCTGAATCTAAGAATGCTGGTTTAAGTCTGTCTATGTTAATTGTTATAGTAGTGTTTCCTTTTAAAATTGTGAAATATTTTGGTGTTCTGTCTACCACTTCGAAAGGGCCATCGTACGGATTTTGAAGCATGTGTCTGATGGAATCGTTACGAATGAATACGAATTTACAACTCTTCAACGCCTGGGGTATGTACTCTTAATTTGATCTTATATGAAACTTGCCATCTGACTGAATGTTTTTAGTCTTCTCTTTAAGCGCTGACAAAATTTCTGATGAGCTGCCCGTTGGATCACTATGTACTACTAGCTGCCGTGGCAGTCTCAGACTCTGTCCAAAACCATTTCGGCAGGAGATGTTTTGATATCTTCCTTAACCGTGGATCTTAGACCTAACAAAACTAGGGGAATTTCTGAATACCAGTTCTTCTGTTTGTTACTTGTCATAAGTGAGGCTTTTAATTGCCTGTGAAAGCGTTCCAAAATTCCATTGGCTTGTGGATGGAATGGGGAGGTCATTATATGATGGCTACCTATGCTCTTAATAAATTGCTTAAACGTATTGGAAGCGAATTGAGGACCGCGATCTGTAGTAATTTCGCGCGGAACACCAAAGCGTGAAATGAATTCTCTATTGAAAGTCTCTATAATTGTTTTAGTCTCTGTGTTTTTTAGTGGGTAAACCTCAGGCCAACGTGTATTTTTATCGATGGTGGTTAATAGGTATCTGTAACCATTCGATATTGGTAGTGGACCAACTAAATCGATGTGTATATGTTTAAAACGACCGTGTGGAATATGTATTTTCTGAGGTTGTGTTTTTGTGTGTCGTTGTACCTTTGCTTTCTGACAGTTCATGCATTGTTGTGACCATTTATTAATGTGTGTGTTCATACTGGGCCAGAAGTAACTTTGTGTAATGAGACGTCTGGAAGCTCTTGTTCCGGGATGTGAGATGTTGTGTAGCTGTTCGAATATCTTTTTACGTAAGGTCTGTGGAATGTATGGCCGTATATTGTCTGTGGAATTTTCGCACCAGATACTAATGCTTAAAAATGGAATGTCAATCAATGAGTTCAAATTTGTATATTTTGTTGTCTGTGATATTCTTTAATTCTGTATCATTTTTTTGTTCTTTGTGTAAATGTTTCAGGTCGATATCGGGTTATTTAATTCCTCGACTTCGCATCTCGGTAGTGCATCGGCTACTATGTTGTCTGTACCTTTGATGTGTATTATCGTGTTAGTAAATTGTGCAATGTATTCAAGGTGTCGTGTTTGTCTGGGACTGCGTTCTGTTTTTGAGTGGAGTGCATTTGTTAATGGTTTGTGATCCGTGTAAACTGTAAATGTATTGCCTTCTAAATGATGTCTGAAATGTTTGATTGTTAGATAGATTGCTAGTAATTCGCGGTCGAATGTACTGTATTTTGTTTCTGTTTGTGTTAATTTCTTAGAAAAGAATGCTAAAGGTTGAAGTATTTCATTGTGTTCTTGTTGTAAAACTCCGCCCACTGCGGTGTTAGATGCATCTACAACAACTGATAGTTTTGCTTTACTATTAATGTGATTAATTAGTGTTTGGTTAGCAAAACTATCTTTTATTGTTGTAAATGCATGTAATGTTGTGTCTGTCCATTGTAAGTGTTTATCTTTGGTTTTTGAAGCGCTTGTCAGCATGTCATAAATGGGACCTAACATGTGTGCGAGTTTTGGAATGCACCGATGGTAATAATTTGTCATACCTATAAATTTTTGCATCTGTTTAACTGTTATTGGTTGTGGGTAGTCTTGTATACATCGTGTTCGTTCTTCGGATGGTCTGATACCATGTTTAGAGATGTTGTAACTGAGGAAATCTATGTCGTCTACTCCAAATATGCATATATTTGGTTTGATATTTAAACCGTATTTGTCGAGTCGTTGGAAAATTTGTGTTAAGTGTTCAAAGTGTTGTTCTTAATTGTTACTGGCCACAAGAATGTCGTCTAAATAAACGAAAATTAAGCCCGTGTAGTACTTCATGTATGAACCTTTGGAATGTTTGCGCTGAGTTTCTCAAACCGAAAGGCATTCGGAGAAACTCAAACATTCCAAAAGGTGTAGTGATTGCTGTTTTGTGTATATCCTCAGGGGCCATGGGAATTTGGTGATAGGCCCTGACTAAATCAAGTTTTGAGTAGATATGTGTATTGTGTAAGTTGATCGAGAAATCGTGTATATGTGGTAACGGGTTGCGGTCTGGTACTGTTATTGTGTTCAGTCTTCTGTAGTCCCCGCATGGTCTCCAATCGTTCGGTTCGCGTTTAGGTACTAGGTGAAGAGGAGAAGATGTTTTTGAGTTCGACGGTCTACAAATACCAGATTTAACTAAAAAGTCGAATTCATGTTTAGCTATTTTCAATTTTGGCAAGTCTAGACGTCGCGGTTTTGTAAATGGTAACTGTCCTTCAGTGAAAATGTGATGTACTGTTTGGTGTTTGACAGGTGCAGTGTAGTCGGGTTCTGTTATTAGTGATGGAAATCTTTTTAGTAGTTCTGTGTATTTGTTGTCGACTGAAAATAATTTTGTTAATGTTGTTTCAGTAAATGCTGAGATAGTGTTGACTGATAAGTTTGTTAATGGGTCGATGAGTCGTTTACGTTTTAGATCTATTAGTAGTCCGTATTTTGTTAAAAAGTCTGCACCTAAAATTGGTCTGGAAATGTCAGCAATGATGAAAGTAAAAGGTAATTCACGTCGTAATTTTAAGTCAAGCGTAAGTAGTTTTTTTCCGAAAGTCGAAATAGAAGTGCCATTGGCCACTGTTAAAGTGAGATCTGATTTCTGTATTGAAATTATTAATTTGGAGGAAGGGAGTACTGAAACTTCTGCTCCGCTGTATACAAAAAAGTTCAATTTATTTGTCGGGTCGTAAATAAAGAGACGACGTGTCAGTGTGACAGGCCCATTGTCAGTCGTCGCGACAATGGAGTCGTTTAGTTTGTTGTGTTATATTGTGTTGAGTTGTGTTGTGTTGTGTTGTCGTTTTGCGCATATGCACACGGTTGTTCGCATCTACGTGCTTCTCTACCGAATTTGTAGTGGTATCGGCATAACCAGTTTGGTCTACGTGTGCGTGATGTATGTCTAAAGTTTGACCTATGTCTCACTGGTGATCGTGATCTGAAATTATTTTGTGATTTAAGGGCCTCAACTTCTAGTGACAATTTGTTAAAAGCGGTTAATATGTTCGTCGTAGATACCGCTAGCTTTTGTACCATACTCGCTAGTTCGTTGGTATTGGAACCATGGCTTGTTTGCAAAACGGAAACTTCATTCTCACTTATGACTTCCCATAGCTTGTCGGCCATTTTCAAAAGCTCCTCTAGCTCTGTACTGCCTGACCCGGTTAAAGCTATGTTCAGTGCTTTAGGAAGTTTCCTGAGCCAAAGTTTTTGGAGAAAGTCTGGGTCTACCGCGGAACCAGCCAATAGCAATAGTAATCTATAGTATTGGGAAGGTTTCCTATCTCCCATCTCTGTGTCAGCTAGTATTTTGTCAATACGTTTATTTTCGCTAAGAGAGTGGCGTTCAATCAGTATTTTCTTCAAGTTTTCGTATAGATTGCTTGAAGAAGGTTTCTGAATAAAATCGAGTACCGTCATGATTACTTCTTGCGGGAGAGCTGTAATCAGGTATTCATATTTTGTTTTATCCATTGTAATGGATCTAGACTGAAATTGGATTTCGGCATGTATAAACCACGCCTCTGGACAATTAGTCCAAAACTTGGGTAGTTTTACCGATGTCGCGTGAATTTCCGTACGTTCGGACTTTTCGAATGGGTTGATCAGATCGGACTCTAAATCTATTAGCCCATCTACGTGTTGAGAGGGTTGAGGTGAGAGTGAGAGGGGGTGAATGGGGTGAGGTGGGAGTGAGAGGGGGTGAGTGGGGTTAGGTGGGAGTGAGAGAGGGTGAGTGGGGGTGTGTGCCTAATACTCATTGTTGTATAAATGTTAAGGTAATAGTAAAGTAATTATATAATTTAAGTGTTCCTATAAGTGTACCTAGGTGTGGTGTAGTGCCTACGGAGTAAAACGATCGGTTTCTTCCGACCCGATCGTTTGCCAACCGTGTACGAAGCTAAGTGTGTAGTGTAGTGTATATTAACGTTTGCTCCTGTTATTGTTGTTGATCTGTTGCTGCTGTCCTGTTAATACTGCCGTGCGTTAGTTCTCGACGACGAAAGGTGTACATGCGTGGATTCGAGACGTTCGATGGAAACACGGACAAATGCGGTTGTTGAGCTCTGCTGCACAGCGGTAAAAATTATATTGGTGTTGATGGTTTTTGCTGTTATTGTTGTCAATTCTGCTGCTGCTGTTGTTATTTTTCAGTTGTTGTTGTTACTAATGTTGCTATTGCTGTTGTTGTTGCGGCACTGAACTAATTAAAGCCGCGAGACCATGCAATGCGTCGTGATTTTGGTGTATGGGCCGAAAATGAGATTGATCTCTATGCTGATTTTCATCGCAAAATTTTGTTCAGTGATGAGGCTCATTTTTGGTTGAATGGCTACGTCAACAAGCAAAATTGCCGCATTTGGAGTGAAGAAAAACCGAACCCTCTGTTCGGTTACCTAAGAGCTGGGGTATACCCAGCGGTTGGTCCAAAGGTTCTTACAAAAAAAAGAGATTTTGGTTTAATTTAGAGTAAATTATTTCATTTATTAATTCAAGATTAAAGCTATTCTTAAAATAAACTCCCAGAAGGGTATTACCCTCTTTGCGTAGTGATTTATATCTATTTTCTAACACCTTGAAGTGTACAACGCTTCTCGGGTATGCTCCAGATAAACTAAATACGATATTTTCTAACGCATCGAAGTGTACAACGCTTCTCGGGTATATTAAAGATACGCTAGATACGGTATTTTCTAACGCCTCGAAGTGTACAACGTTTCTCGGGTATACTAAAGACAAACTAGATACGGTATTTTTTAACGCTTCGAAGTGTACAACGCTTCTCGGGGATATTAAAGATTAACTAAATACGGTATTTTATAACGCCTCCAAGTGTACAACCAAAGATCATATAATATAAAGATGAGTTACGTAGAACAATAAAATGTAACAAATAATTTTCAGACCAACACGACAGCTTTTGTGAGTGCGATATGAAAAAGCTTTTAATTCTTGCTTGATTGAAAAGTTTTCCGTTTCTCTATGCCCTTCCGCTCCGCATGCTCTTCTCTTCATCAATTGCTTGCAATCTCTTTATTATGATTTTGATAGCGAACGAGTTCAGTTGGCTTATTTTATGCGTCGGAGAAGAAGAAGAAAGTTTTTCTTGGTATTGAAATAGTCATTGAATTTTTTCAATTGCATTTCTATTGTTGTGGCGTCCGTGGCGTAGTTGGTTAAAGTGTGTGGCCGCTATGTCAACGAACTTGGAGACGCAGGTTCGAACCCCAGCAGCGACAGAAAATTATTTGAATTAAAAATAATTCTTCTGTACGGCCGCCACCTCTCTGCAGACAATGGCAAACCTCAGAGAGTAATCAAAAATGCCATGTAAAGCTTCTTGAGAACGAGAACTTCCGTTCATCGCCGTTCGGAGTCGGCGTTAAGCATGTAGGTCCGGTTTCTCGGTCAATTGTGTACAAACTTAATAACACACACAACATAATTGATCATAAGAAGCTAGGTCAAAGTCCTTTCAAGGGCTGAAATGGCCAGTTATTTATTATTATTTCTATTGTTTCCCTTTTTTTCTTACCACAGTATTTTGCTTGATATTGTGTGAATGCATATTTAATGATTTATGATTTTGATATTTATTTCGGATTGAATTGATTGATTGATCTAAATATTTCACTTAATACGATTTATATGATTGGATTGGATCATATGAATGGATTTTTACTTAATTTGATTCCTTTCTTTGGAAAATGGAAGAAAAACGAAAAAAGGCTGACAATAAATAAATTCTGTCAAATTGTAGGAAATCAGATAGAGATTTTCCGAATTTAAAATTATTTAAATTTCCTGATTTTGAGACACCCTTTTTCGTATTTGGACACAGAAATGCCATTAATTATATATTATTAATTATATATCAATTATATTATTAATACATTAAATAATATAATCTATATCTTTACATAAAAAAAGAGTTTTTGTGTATAAATACGCAATAGACTCATCATCCGATTAGCATGAACATTTTTGTATAGAAGTTATTGGGTACGGTGCGAGTTTTGAGGCTATCTATTGTGATCCGCCTTGAACACCAGAGGGCGCTGTAGAACAAATTTTTTACAAAACCGCCTAAAACTCAAAAACCGCTCATGCGATTCGAATGAAAATTTAAATATAGTGGTTTTCATGATCCATCTATCCATCCATTATCCACCTTGGACACCAAAAGCGCTGTAGTGCCCAATTTTGACCAAATTGCCTAAAACTACAATATGTCTACAATAGGCATATTTTTTTCTGTTTTCTTAGGTTACATACCATATGCAAATTAAAAATATAAAATTCTTCTTAAATTTCGTAAAATTAAGAAAATTTCCGTTATTTTGATACCAAAAACACTTACATTTCTTCAATACTGCTAAAATTTTGATTACAATGAAATTTTAGAAGTGAGATCTTTCCCTTAGCAACACCAGTGCACAAGATTTGTTAAAAAAAGATTTTTCGTTTAACCCCCCCTAATATAAAAACAAATTTCGTCAATTTGACACCAAAAACATGAACATATCTTGAAAACTATGAAAAATTTGAGTGCAACGATATATTTAACACAACATCGTTGCTCAGAAATGAGAAAAAACAAACAGAAATTAAATTTTGTGACTTTCGATTCAAATATCTGATTCTTATACATTTTTTTGATTTTTTTTTTTTTTTTCTTAAAAACCTTACAAAAAAACCTACCTTATTGCAAAAATACCTTTAGTTGAGTATATAGGTATATTTTAAATATTTTTTTCAAAAAGATCTGAAACATTGGAGTTTTCCAAAAAAAAGGGACAAACATTGTTTTTATTGTAAGAATAATTTAAATTAAATTTAAAATTAAATGCAAATTTTCAACTCTTTTTCAGAAGCTATAACCAGGGACCGTAACTGTTACGACTTTTTTCAAAGAAGTTAATAAATAGTAGTTATTTTTTGACCGATTTCTTTTTGGTCAAAATAAAAGTTAAAGTTTGACTTTTATTTTTTTGGGCAAAAATATAAGTTAAAATATGACTTTTATTTTTGAGTCAGAAAGAAGTGTAGTGATAAGCAAAACAAAGGTAGAGAAGAGTAGAATGAATAGAATTTATACTTTTGTTATGATTTAAACTTTAAACCGCAAAAATAAAAGTCAAATTTTAACTGTTATTTTTGACCGTAAAAATAAAAGTCAAATTTTAACTTATATTTTTGACCAAAAAAAAAAATCGATCAAAAAATAAGCATTCTTTTTTTTCCTTTTTTTAAAAAAGTCAAATAAATAAAAAGCTTTCAAGATTATTATTCCTTAGCTAACAAGCATTGCTTTATTCAAATCTCGAAAAGACAAATTTTTTCCGCCTGACTTTTTGAATTGAAATTTCGAAAATAACAGTTATTTTCGGTCCCTGGATATAACACTTATAAGCTAGCGTTGTTTCAAATTCATCCAAAAATTAAAAACCGCTTATGTGATTCAGAAAACAAAGTTACCACTTGATTTTTTTGAAGAAAATTGTTTTTCCAATATTGTATTTTATTGAATTGCCACCTGAGAGTGATGTGGGGAAACTTTTAAACTGAAACGGATAGTGGATCATGAGCGTGGTGTCAGATAAGGGTCTAATAAAAATTTTGAACTTACTTAATATTTTTCAATAAACTTGCCGGGTGTAACAACACGCGCAGTGAATCGCTAGTATATGTATAAATATAATATAATATAATATAATATAATATAATATAATATAATATAATATAATATAATATAATATAATATAATATAATATAATATAATATAATATAATATAATATAATATAATATAATATAATATAACTAGCTTTTCCCGGCGCGCGTTGCTGCACCCTGCAACTATATGGGAACATAATAGGTGTATTCAAAACTTTTCTTAGACTCATAGTTTAACACCACTGTTATTTTCCACTGCCCGTTACAGTTTCCCAGTAGCAGGAGATCACCAAATAGTAACTCCATTTTGAGTTTGTAAGTAAGTATTGCTACTTTTACTTTCAAAGCTATTCGATAATACAAATTTTAACTGTATGGGCGGAGCCACACCCTCTTATATAATGCTCATCCCAGTTTTCTAGTAGATGGACATTACCCTGTTTTAGTACAGTTGCCGACAGTAAGCATACAGACTAAATTACCAAAATGTAGCCCAATCGACGAAAACCATAGGAAATATAGCATTTTTATTGATTTTTGGGCGGTAAAAGGGGGTGTGACAGAAATTTAAGGCATCTCGTACTTGAAAAAAATGTACTGCCAAAATTTCAGCTCTATCGGCTAAGTAATTTTGAAGTCTCCAGCCATCACACAGACAGCGTTTTGCTTTTTGTATATATATTTTGGATAAAGATTATTGGCTATAACTTTTGATTGGTAAGAGATATTGAGAAAATTTTTTTTAATAAATTAATATTTTAGCTTGTAAATTTATTCAAAAATATGAAACCACAATATTGGAAAAAAAAAATTTCTTCAAAAAAATCAAGGGGTAGGCCTTGTTTTTTTAATCACAAAAATGGTTTTTAATTTTTGCGTAAAATTGAAACAATTTTTACTTACAAATGTTATAACTTTTAAATAGAGTTAAAAGTTTGTGAATTTGAGTTTAAATTATTTTTACAACAAAAATAATTTTTCAGTCTGTTTTTGAGGAAAACTCCAATATTTCAGACCTTTTTTGAAAAAAATATTTAAAATATATTTACTCCACTAACGGTATTTTTGCAATAAGGTTTTCATAGTATTTTGATGAAGCTTTAAGACAAAAAAAAATTTAACACAATATATAAAAAAGCAGCGGAGATATTTGAATCGAAAGTCACAAAATTAAATTTCTGATTGTTTTTTTCTCATTTTTGAGCAACAATGTTGCATTAAATATATCGTTGTAGTAAAATTTTTCATAGTTTTAAAGATATGTTCATGTTTTTGGTGTCAAAATAACGGACATTTTTTTAGTTTTACTAAATTTAAGAAATATTTTATATTTTGTAAATATTTGCACATGTTACATAAGAACACAACTAAAAATATGCGATTTTGTAAAAAATTTGTACTACAGCACCATCTGGTGTCCAAGGTGGGTCAAAGAAGATAGTGCTTAAAAACTCATCGTACCTGAAAACTACTATATACCAACTTTTATTCTAATCGCATTAGCGGTTTGGGAGTTTAAGGTGATTTTGTAAAAAATTTGTACCATAGCGCCCTCTGGTGTTCAAGATAGGTCAAAAACGATAGCAGCAGAACACTCGACGTACATAAAACCCACTGTATACCATTTTTCATTCTAATCGCATTAGCAGTTTATGAGTTTTAGGCAGTTTTGTAAAAAATTTGTACTACAGCGCCCTCTGGTGTTCAAGGTGGATCAAAATTAATAGCCCACGAACACGCACCGTACCAAAAAACTTTTATACACAAATTTTCATGCTAATCGGATGAGTAGTTTAGGAGTCTATTGCGGCCTTACAAACATAATTTCCTTTTTTATATATATAGATATAACATAATATACTATAATATAATATAATATAATATAATATAATATAATATATTATAATATAATATAATATAATATAATATAATATAATATAATATAATATAATATAATATAATATAATATAATATAATATAATATAATATAATATAATATAATTTAATATAATGTAATATAATATAACATAATATAATATAATATAATATAATATAATATAATATAGTATAATATACATAATTAATATTCAAGTTCAACTACACATTCAATTTTCATCCAATTTTTTTTTTCTTGATTTTTTACAAACAAAAATATAAAAAGTCGAAAGCTAGTTGAATTTGTATTGAAAATTCTTTAACACTGTACGTTTTACGCCATACCTTCTGAATTCTTCAAGATCACACCTTAATTTATATCCTTGGAAAGGTATTAAAACGTAAAAAAAACCAAAATAAAGAAACTGAAAAAAAATTATAGCGTCTGTTGTTGGCATGATATTAAACTTTGAAATTAAGAATGGGCCAACTTACAACAATTTTTCCAAAAGTTTTATATTTTTTCCTTAAACAGACAAAATAACCTTTCCAATGATACCTTATTTACGAAAATCGGATTTAAATTGACTGAGCTACGTCGTTTCAAAATACACTCTTTTTTGACCTTGAAAATGTTTCTAAAAATTTATAACTTCGGATTTGGTTTTCTAAGCAACAAACCAATTTAGGAACGAAATTTGAGCCAAATCGGAGATTGTCAGTACTACTGATAGGTCACCTCAATCTGAAATGGGCGACATATGTTAACTACATATTACCTTTTTATAATGTGCGTAGGGTATTTTAATACAAATGATGCCTACATTTTTGTTTTTTTAGGCAAGACAATTTAGCTACAAATCGTTTGCAGATACATCGGTTGTTGAGATCTTTCGTATACTAAACAATTTCATGTGCTCTCTATGTTTTTCAATATTATACTCACAATGTCGCTTGCTTGTTCTCCCGCTCTCATAAGCTTTAAGTCGTTCGCTCACTGACTCTCACAAAGCTTTAAAGTGGATTTATGATAAATCCACATTCGATTTTGACTGTGTCGCTGATTTGTATGGCCGTGGCGCATCTTTATATTATATGATCTTTATTTGGTACAACGCTTCTCGGGTATACTAAAGATAAGCTAGATAAAATACTTGATAACGCCTCGAAGTGTACAACGCTTCTCGGGTATTCTAAAGATAAACTAGATACGGTATTTCTAACGCCTCGAAGTGTACAACGCTTCTCGGGTATGCTAAACTACTAGTCAGAAGAGACCTTGCGTACAACACACGACTCCGCAGACTGACCTAATTGCGCATGTGCAGCGGCTTTTATACTCTTTTCTTTGTGTTGCTTGTGTGCTTCTTCTTCGTAATGTCTGTTGCCAGACGCATGTTGCAGAGTGCGTGTTGCGGGTTTCATGTTGATGTTGCAGAGTGCGTGTTGCGGGTTTCATGTTGATGTTGCAGAGTGCGTGTTGCGAGTTTCATGATGATGTTGCAGAGTGCGTGTTGCGGGTTTCATGTTGATGTTGCAGAGTGCGTGTTGCGGGTTTCATGTTGATGTTGCAGAGTGCGTGTTGCGAGTTTCATGATGATGTTGCAGAGTGCGTGTTGCGGGTTTCATGTTGATGTTGGAGAGTGCGTGTTGCGGGTTTCATGTTGATGTTGCAGAGTGCGTGTTGCGGGTTTCATGTTGATGTTGCCTTGTGTAGCTGCATAAATGTTGCTAAATGAAATGATTAAGCGACCATTATGTATGGAATTCATTCAATATTCATATTAATATTCATGTACGTATTCATATACATATTCATTTACATATTTATGTTATAATTTTGTGGGGATTAATATCGCCTGCGATATTGCATCCTCACACCCCCCCCCCCCCTTTCTAACCCAAAGAAATTTTATTTATAATTAGAATAATAACGTTTGACTTCGTTTACGTGAGCTGTACGGATACGATTACTTCCTGATCTCCGTAGCTGCATGATCACGGGTGATATATATCCATTTATGGTAAATGGTCCATCGTATTTGGGTGCTAGTTTGGCTGCAAAATTGTCGATGGCCTTTGAAAGGTGGTGTTCCTTTACAAGGACTTGTTCTCCAATCTGCGGATTCCAATTTCTACGACGTAGATTATAATGTCTGGCCTGGTCTTGGGTGGCACGTTCCATGTTACGTCGTACAATTTTAAAGACTTCCTGTAAGCGTGTATGTTTCTCAACGGGTGTATGAGTTTCCTGTCCGGTTCCTGGAGTGTGTTGATCAAATAGAGTGTTCGGCAGCCGTGGCTCTCGACCTTGGATTAGGTACGCGGGACTGAAACCTGTAGATTCGGATACGCTAGTATTTATGACTAAAGATATTTCTGGGAGTAAATCATCCCATTTTCGTTGATCTTCGCCTATGAGTTGTGAGATTATCCTCTTTATTGTTCGATTGGCACGCTCTGTTGGGTTTTTCTGCGGAGTATATGGCGCTGTGAACTGTTGTTTGATTCCTAAGTCATCCAAAAAGCTGCGGAATGCCTTGCTGGTAAATTGAGTTCCATTATCAGTAATTAATACTTTCGGTACTCCAAATCTCACCAATATCGTTTCTCTGAAGGATTTCTTGAGGGACTCGGTAGTGGCTTTTCGAAGTGGCACAATTTCCGTCCACTTGGAAAAACGATCAAAAAACACTAAAAGCATGTTATTACCATGTTTTGATCTCGAAAGTGGGCCCACAAAGTCGGCGCATAGCATTGCCCATGGTTCCTCGGCGATTTGTGTAAGCATCTTACCGGCTGCTGCTTGTTGGCATGGCTTAAACTTTTGGCAAGATGCACAGTTTCGGACGTATTTACTAGCGTCGCGGAACATCCCTGGCCAATAGTATCGGTTGGCTACCCTAGCGATGGTCTTCCGAATACCCATGTGGCCCGCACTAGGATAGTCATGATTTTCTCTCAAGACCCTCTGTCGTTGCGGAGTCGGAACGCACAGTTTCCACTGGGCACAGTCTTCATCGTTGGAATGTTGGGGAATATGGCGATACAGTTGACCATTTTCTTCTAAAAAGTCTGAGAATTTTTCTGGATTTTGTTGAATCTCGGCCTTCTTTTTGGTTAACCAGTTACAACTGGGTTCTATGTTTTCTTCGAGCGTTGTTTTACGAAGGGTTTCCACTGGTTGTCTTGACAACGCATCTGCTACAACGTTGAGTTTTCCTTTCCTATATTGTATGTTGAACGTATGTTGTTGCAACTCGAGTGCCCACCTTGCTATACGTCCGGAAGGACTCTCGATTGCATTGAGCCATTTAAGTGACAGATGGTCCGTGATCACTGTAAAGTGGTATCCTTCAAGGTATGGTCGCATTTTACGTATGGCCCATACTATAGCCAGACATTCCTTCTCCGTTGGCGAATAGTTCTTTTCTGCTCCTTTTAAGTGTCTGCTGGCGTACGCTATCACTCGTTCTATTCCGTCGTGTTCCTGGGTAAGTACGGCCCCTAGACCGTAATCACTAGCATCGGTCTGCAGTGTGAATTTCTGTGTAAAATCCGGGCATGCCAACACGGGTGCCTCGGTTAAACGTGTTTTCTGGGTTTCCAATGCTTCTTGCTGTTCCTTCGTCCACTTCCAGTGCTTGCCCTTCCGTAGTAAAGTGGTGAGTGGTTGTACTATGCTTGAAAATTCAGGAACAAATCGTCGGTACCATGACGCAATTCCTAAGTAGCTAAGGAGCTCTTTCACGTTCTCTGGTGGTCTCAATTCTTTTATGGCTGCTACTTTCTCTGGATCGGTGTGAATACCTTCATTACTGACTACGTGCCCTAAATATTTGAGTTCTGTCTTAAAAAACTCGCATTTTTCAATATTGATATTTAAATTCGCTGCCCGGAGTCTTCGAAAAACTTCTTTAAGATGTTGCATGTGATCTTCCAGAGAGGATCCGATAACGATGATGTCGTCGAGGTATGCAAACGCATGGGGTTCCATTTCGAGTCCAATGACCTGATCTAACGCTCGCTGAAATGTGGCTGGTGCGGAATGTAGACCGAAAGGCATAACCCGCCACTGGTACAAGCCACGCCCTGGTACAGTGAATGCTGTATATTGTTTGCTGTTTTCCTCCATTGGAATCTGCCAATAGCCATTTTTGAGATCCAATGCACTTATATATTTAGTACTTCTGAAGCGATCTAGAATCGTGTGTATTCTTGAGAGTGGGTAAGCGTCAGGTACAGAAAGTGAGTTGAGTTGTCGGTAGTCCACACATAGTCTCCATGCTCCCGTTTTCTTTTTCACCAAAACGATAGGTGCGCTGTGTGGGCTGTGTGAAAGTTCAATACACCCTTTGCTGATCAGTTTGTCGACTTCTTTATTTATAATTGCTTGCATGGCCGGATTCCGTGGAAAGTAACGTTGTTTAATTGGACGGTCATCTTTCATTATAATTTTATGCGCTGTAATATTACAAAATCCTTCAACTCTATTAAATTTGCTCAGTTCTCCTGCTAAAAACTGTTCGATGATCTCTTTTTCAGACAAGCCGTGGAGATTTTTGTTGAGGTCACTACGGTTTCCTTCGCGAATAACGGTGCAGTAGGGTGTTTCAGCAGTGTTTCCCCTTTTCGATGAGATATTTGGCCAACGCAGCGTGGTTGAATACCCGCCACACTGAATAGATGCTTGAATGCCTATCAAGAAGTCCATGCCGAGAATGAGGTCATCTATGACTTTTGGAAGAACAACCAATGAAGTTTGATGCTTCTTGGAGCCGAGCGTAATATCGGCTATTATTATTTTATTTACTTCCCTAGTGGAACTATCTGCCATTCGTACTGTTATTTGCGTTTCCTTTAGATTTTGTTGTGCTGTTGATATTTTGTTTGTTAAGGTTTCAAGTGTACTGTGCATGTCGCATCAAGTTCTGGAGGGAGATTAAGTAATCCTTGAATGGCTCTCTAGGATGTTGGTACCGTTGGCGGATTTCATCTTCCAGCTGTTCGAAGTACCTTATGGGCAAGAAGAACTGTAAGAAATCTTCTTTAAATGTACTCCAGTTCCGCCACTGTCGATTATTCTTGCGGAACCATATCAAAGCCTTGTCTTTAAGGAGTTCCGGCATCGTTCTTGGTAGTAGATTTTTGCTCAATCCGTACACTTCAGCGAGTTCCTCGACCCGTTCGATGAAGGCTAGTGGTTCTTTTCCACCGTCGTATTTGAATGACCACTTTCTTACCTGATCGATGACTGACGGATATTCCTGTTGCGATGTTCCTTGGCGTGATTGCATGTTTTGAGACGCCATAAAATATTTTTTTGGGCTTCTGCGGAGCCGATATTGATCTGTGGTAAGTTGGGTGAGGGACTTCTGGAGTACTTTACATCTAGTTCTAACAGACGTTGTCCCACATCGGTTTTTTCCTCAGTTTCGGAAATGAATTGTGCAAAGCGCTTCCGTAGTTCTTCGACTGTTCTGGCGGCGTCGAAAGAGAATTCCTCGGCGAATGCTTGAAGTTCTTCCTTACGAAGGGAGTATACCCATGATGTTTTCAGAGGCATTTTGAGGTTTGTAGAAAGTCTTCACTCAGTGTTCTATATATTATTATTATTTGTTTTGATGCTGTAGATTTCCTTTTCTTTACCAGAGTCCCTGCTCGGGCGCCATTTGTAACGAACCCTCTGTTCGGTTACCTAAGTGCTGGGGTATACCCAGCGGTTGGTCCAAAGGTTCTTACAAAAAAAAGAGATTTTGGTTTAATTTTGAGTAAATTATTTCATTTATTAATTCAAGATTAAAGCTATTCTTAAAATAAACTCCCAGAAGGATATTACCCTCTTTGGGTAGTTATTTATATCTATTTTCTAACACCTTGAAGTGTACAACGCTTCTCGGGTATACTTAAGATAAGCTAGATAAAATACTTGATAACGCCTCGAAGTGTACAACGCTTCTCGGGTATTCTAAAGATAAACTAGATACGGTATTTCTAACGCCTCGAAGTGTACAACGCTTCTCGGGTATATTAAAGATAAACTATATAAAATACTAGAGGACCCGGCAAACTTCGTCCCGCCCTGAATTCATTTTTTTATTGAAATAATTCCGAGCAATCACGATCCCACCCGAAATTAATTTTTTATCGAACATTCACGATCGATAACAAATGGTGCCAATCGTATTTCAATTATTGATTGAATGAATCACTCTAATATCCCTTATTTACACGGAATGTAAGGAGGTTGAGGGAATCACATGTCAGATCAATTCAATGCTTTTTGATAGACAACATTAGCAAAAGTAAACAAAGATGGAGGCTTTTCAACACGCGAACATGTCATATATTGTAAGCCATGCAAGAAGCTTGGGAATTCAAGTTTAATAGTTATAGACATATAGCTATACATACATTTTTTACAAATAATTTAAGACATTGTTTTGCACTAACATTTATTTGAGCAACATTTATATTGTTTCCATATAATTTTGTAAGCGGAACTTCCGTCCGCTTATTTATATCTAAAAAACTGAATGCACTTCCATGCTACAGGTGTAAAATAAGCTGTATTTGCATAGTCTACTTTCTCGCTCTGTCTCTTTATATGATCGTACTGCTTTGCGCTCCATTATCTTGATATACATTATATATTAATATAAATAAATAACTGGCCATTTCAGCTCTGAAAGGACTTTGACCTAGCTTCTTATGATCAATTGTGTTGTGCGTGTTATTAAGTTTGTACACAATTGACCAAGAACCGGACCTACATGCTTAACGCCGAATCCGAACGGCAATGAACGGAATGTTCTCGTTCTCAAGAAGCTTTACATGGCATTTTGATTACTCTCTGAGGTTTGCCATTGTCTGCAGAGAGGTGGCGGCCGTACAGAAAAATTATTTTAATTCAAATAATTTTCTGTCGCTGCTGGGGTTATTTTTCGCTACGCCACGAAAAATTACCAATTTCAATTCTTTCAATTCTTTTCCTTCCTTATTTTCTTTTTTCCTACACCACATCAGTATTGTGGCGAACAAAAAAAAAAATTATTAAAATCGGCCGAGCCATTTCCGAGTTTTAGCAAGACCAACGCACGGCAATTGATACTTAAATATTCAGGAAATAGAAGATAAAAACACGATTGGTTTTTGTCTAAGAAAAATATAATAGGCTGCTATAATTCGATTTCAGAAGATTGTGCTGTCATATCATTTTATTGCAAATTCTATTAGGAAATTTTGTAGTACATTTCAATTTGAATAAAAAAAGTCAGCTCAACCGTCAGTTTTGAAGCCATGAGGTAGTGTTAGGCTCAATCCTCACAATGGTCAAACAAATGATATATAAAGTTTTTTAAATTTTTTTCTTTATTGAAATGACAGCTATTGTGTTCTTTTTGGAGTAAAAAGTGAATATGTTGGAGCTTTCTTCAAATAGGGGTTTATTAAGTGCTTAAATTAAATTTATCAACGAAAAGAAATTGAATGAAATATATTCAAAAACAACGGAGTTATTTTCATCGAAAGTAGGAAATACGAATTTCTGATAGTTTTTTGTTATTCTAAGGAAACGATGTTATTAGAAAAAGACGCTGTACTAAAATGTTGTGCAATTTTGAAGATATGTGAATGCTTTTGGTGTTACAATAAGAGAATTTTCGTTTGATTATTTAGACGAACAGATTCGCTAATAAAAGTACGCTAGAAGGATAATTTGCGATTCTTGTAAAGGGGCGGAAGAAGGGGCGTGGTCAAAACTAAGTATGCTGTAACCTTATCTAGAATTCAAGTAATGTGTGTGCAAAATTTGAGTTAAATTCGTTCAGCCGTTCAGATTTTTTGGCTATTTCAAGTAGTCTGATGTGGCAATTCCCATACAAAATTACCAATTTCGATTTTTCCGCTGTTCCTTCGAGTTTTTTGTAATTTTTTTTTTCTAAACCACATCTGTATTAAGGCAAACAATACAAAAAAAGAATTATTAAAATCGGCCAAGCCGTTTCTGAGCCTTAGCAAGACTAACGCACACGTATTTAATTTTTATATATAAGAAGATTTGATAACGCCTCGAAGTGTACAACGCTTCTCGGGTATGCTAAACTACTAGTCAACAGGGACTTTGCGTACAACACACGACTCCGCAGACTGACCTCATTGCGCATGTGCAGCGGCTTTTATACTCTTTTCTTTGTGTTGCTTGTGTGCTTCTTCTTCGTAATGTCTGTTGCCAGACGCATGTTGCAGAGTGCGTGTTGCGGGTTTCATGTTGATGTTGCAGAGTGCGTGTTGCGAGTTTCATGATGATGTTGCAGAGTGCGTGTTGCGGGTTTCATGTTGATGTTGCAGAGTGCGTGTTGCGGGTTTCATGTTGATGTTGCAGAGTGCGTGTTGCGGGTTTCATGTTGATGTTGCCTTGTGTAGCTGCATAAATGTTGCTAAATGAAATGATTAAGCGACCATTATGTATGGAATTCATTCAATATTCATATTAATATTCATGTACGTATTCATATACATATTCATATACATATACATATTCATATACATGTACGTATTCATATACATTTACATATTTATGTTATAATTTTGTGAGGATTAATGTCGCCTGCGATATTGCATCCTCACAGATCCTTGAGACGCCATTACATCCACAAAAACTGACTGTTTGGTGTGCTCTATGGGCTGGTGGAGTCATTGGTCCATACTTCTTCCGAAATAATGCTGGAAAGTCAGTTACCGTTAATGGAGACCGGTATAGAGCCATGATAACCGACTATTTTGTTCCCGAATTGGATGGCATGAATGTGGATGAGTTGTGGTTCCAACAAGACGGCGCTACATGCTACACAGCGCTCGTCACAATCGATTTATTGAAGGAAACATTCGATGAGCGCATAATTTCGCAGAATGGACCTGTCAATTGGCCACCAAGATCGTGTGATTTGACACCATTGGATTATTTTCTTTGGGGATATGTGAAGTCGCTCGTCTACGCCAACAAATCAGAAACGTTAGGGGACTTGGAGGCCAACATTCGTGGCGTTATTGCCGACATACGGCTCCATATGCTCGAAAAAGTGGTTGAAAATTGGACCTATAGAATTGGCTTTATTCGAGCCAGCCGCGGCGGTTACATGCCCGAAATCATATTTAAACATTAATGGCATAAAATTATCCTTCCAATAAAGCCAAATTGATGGACATTAAAACGATTTTCTTGTGTTTTATTTCAATTCGAAGTTCTATACCTCTAAAAAAAACACCCTTTATGTACTGTAGGTGGAGCTAAGGGAGCCCCTGAAGTAGGTGTATTGTTAACTGGAAATGTTGCGCTGGTCGATGATTTTATTACAATGGTAGGTAGTGATGACTATGAGTGTGAAGAAACGATATTGACGATGTTTATGACGAAGAGGTGCGTGAGGCAGTAGAGCTGTTTGCGATGCTTGAGCACTGATTATGACTGCTTGCAGAATTTGTCCGTTTGTTTTATAGTTTTTGTTTTTAATTGTATTTTTGTTTGCCTGCTGCATTAATTATCAATTGTCCGGTGGTAGGTAGAATCGCCAGTTTGGTGCTAGTTGAATCCGTCTGTATTTTTATTTCAAACAACAATTTTTGTTGAACATATATTTTTTATTAACAAATTTCTTACATGTTTCAGTTTTGATATATTTTTTATAATAATGTTTTGATAAATAAAAATTGACATCAACAAAAAACATTTTTAAATTCAAATTTTTAAAAGTTAAGTACTTTATTTTGTGACTTATGTATGTGTATCGTGTGTATGTGATATGCAGACACCACAACCTTCTGTGGTGGGCTTACATCTGACTGTTGCCACCGGTATTTTTCGATGATTTGGGCGAGCCTGTAGGTCTTCTGTACCTCCGCGGGCGTGATTACTTCGCAGCCCTATTGTTGAGCAGTCGTCTTCGGACTCGGAGCTTCTGGAGCCTCCATTCTCGGCCAACCAGAATCGCTGGTAGCTCTGGCCCATCTGTGGCCTAGTGCTCCAAGTGGCGTGGCTGCAGCTCAGCTCGTTTTGGCTCGGGAATCTGGCTGTGCGCTGGGTACCGGATGGTGGGTGGTCATCTCCCGAACTATGCGGCCTATCTTCGACGAGTCCTTCCTCGTCCCCACCTTCTACCGTACGGTGTAGGGTGATGCGTGGGGATTTTTTCCATGCTTCCTCGACTATTTCTTCCTATGAGTCGCTTAGGCACTGAGTACGGGGCTGGCGGCGCTGCTCCTCTAGGAGGTGCTCCCGAAACTGGCCCCTAGTCTTCTTAAATTTATTCTCCATGTTTTCTCCTAAATCTGGACTGATATTCTGATATGAAACTGTTGTATTCCATGTATTTCTCTAGCTGTTTGTGTACAACCTTTTCTAATATTTTACTTTCAGTAGTTAGCATGTTGACAGGCCGAAACTGTTCTAGAAGTTCAGTGTTTTTTATTTTTTCTATCGGGATCACTGTCGAAACCTTCCAACTATCTGGAAATACTCCACTCCGAAGTGACTCGTTCACAATTTGTAGAAATCTGGGACCAATAATGTGAAATGCATCTAACATCATTTTTACGGACAGCAAATTAACATCTTTTTTATTGTTCATGCCCTTCATAATGATTTTAAGGTCCTCTATGTTAATTAAATCAAATTTAAAAATGCACTCGTTATTCTCCACTAAATTTAAGTAGCTAATATGAGGTCTGTTGCTATTAATTTTCTCCACGCTCTCAATAAAAAACTTATTCATTTTATTTGCGATTACCAATTTGTTCAATGTTACTGTACCGTTAATGTGAGGGGTTGGTGGTCGGTAAAGATGTTTATTTTTGCAAATGATTGACAAAGCCCTGCAAAAGATGAAGTACGGGAAGTTGTGGTCGGAGCAGGCTGGAGAGTCGATTCAAGGGGAATTTAACAAGTTTTGGGATAGATTTAAAATTAATCTTATCGAAGATTCTTCATACTCAAGTCGCTTAAAAAATGCTGCAGTGACATTTACTTCGCAACATTTGTAATAAATGATAGATGTATATAGCCCTAGTCAAAATTATTTACATCTTTAGAAGAAATAGATTAAAGAAAAGGCTCGCCTTTTTTGTTGTTTGCATAATTTGCAAAGAAATTTTTGGTTGTTGTATTCTTTGTAGTATGCAAAGTAAAGAAAACATGTTTTAAAAAACCTAACGGAAAATATCATTAAAAAAAAATTAGCAAAATATAACTATTCTCTGGCCTAAACAGTTTTCGCACAATATTTTGTGGACTGATGAGTCTTCCTGTAAATTCGAGGAGTCTTTTGGAAAAACATTCATGTATCTTCCTTAAATCCTAAAAAGTAAGGTCGTGCAGCCCTTATATTTGTAAATATTGTGTTTATTGACTCCAAGAAAGGCTGTGTAAATACTTATGACGCCAGAGAGTAGATATCAATTATTAGTTTATTTTGTGATATATATCGTTAGGTTTGCTAAAACTTTTTTTTTTACTTTACATACTGCATAGAATTCAATAACAAAAAATATCTTTGCAAATTATTTCCAACAACAAATAAAGTGAGCTCTTTCTTTAAAACATTTAAAAATATTAGCGATGTGTAAATAGTTTTGACTATGGCTGTATTTCTTAGAGGCTGTCCAATTTGACCCAATTTAAGTATAAAAGTGATTACGTAATTTATGGACGGGACGGGATAGTGGAATAGGTCTACAGGTGATACGACTTAAAAAAAAACGTGCCGCGATATTTATCTCAGTAGATAGTGTGGAAACAATATCCCAATTCTCAATATTTTGCACGCACACAGACACACACACACACACACATACATACACACGTAGGATACATACATACATACATACATATATAAACAGTTTTATACTTGAATATTTTGCGCTGTCTAATGTACAAGGTGGTTCAATCACGTTAAAATGCAAAAATTGAGATATTTTCAAAACGAAATCAGCTAGGATTTTAATTCAAAGTGATATTTCATCAGAAAAACATTAAAAACACTTGGAGACATTCAGTTTACGTTGCCATTTTATGTCAACTTGAAGTTGCTTCAGGAGCAGTGTGTGCTGTGATTAAGAAACCTAGAAATTCAACTTGTTGTTTTAAAAATTCGCACTTCGCAGTTTGTTCGATTTTTGTGTCGGATTCGGTTGTGTTTTCGTTGAAAAATATTTCAAATAAAAAATAAAAATTAAAAAAATAAAACAACTGAAAAAGTTTTGAAAAATTTTATAAAATTTTTTAAAAAACATATTGAGAGCTTGGACAAGCTTTATAACGAGTCAGGAACAGTATGATGTCCTTTTAGAAAGGAACAGGTCCTTGGAAAGTGAAAACTTCATATTAAAACAACAATTAAACAAAGTAATTCTTCAAAATACTAATTTATCCAATGATATCGCAATTCTGACCGCGCGTTTAAGTGATCTTATCTTCTTCTTATATATAAAAATTAAATACGTGTGCGTTAGTCTTGCTAAGGCTCAGAAACGGCTTGGCCGATTTCAATGATTCTTTTTTTGTATTGTTTGCCTTAATACAGATGTGGTTTAGAAAAAAAAAAATTACAAAAAACTCGAAGGAACAGCGGAAAAATCGAAATTGGTAATTTTGTATGGGAATTGCCACATCAGACTACTTGAAATAGCCAAAAAATCTGAACGGCTGAACGAATTTAACTCAAATTTTGCACACACATTACTTGAATTCTAGATAAGGTTACAGCATACTTAGTTTTGACCACGCCCCTTCTTCCGCCCCTTTACAAGAATCGCAAATTATCCTTCTAGCGTACTTTTATTAGCGAATCTGTTCGTCTAAATAATCAAACGAAAATTCTCTTATTGTAACACCAAAAGCATTCACATATCTTCAAAATTGCACAACATTTTAGTACAGCGTCTTTTTCTAATAACATCGTTTCCTTAGAATAACAAAAAACTATCAGAAATTCGTATTTTCTACTTTCGATGAAAATAACTCCGTTGTTTTTGAATATATTTCATTCAATTTCTTTTCGTTGATAAATTTAATTTAAGCACTTAATAAACCCCTATTTGAAGAAAGCTCCAACATATTCACTTTTTACTCCAAAAAGAACACAAAAGCTGTCATTTCAATAAAGAAAAAAATTTAAAAAACTTTATATATCATTTGTTTGACCATTGTGAGGATTGAGCCTAACACTACCTCATGGCTTCAAAACTGACGGTTGAGCTGACTTTTTTTATTCAAATTGAAATGTACTACAAAATTTCCTAATAGAATTTGCAATAAAATGATATGACAGCACAATCTTCTGAAATCGAATTATAGCAGCCTATTATATTTTTCTTAGACAAAAACCAATCGTGTTTTTATCTTCTATTTTCTGAATATTTAAGTATCAATTGCCGTGCGTTGGTCTTGCTAAAACTCGGAAATGGCTCGGCCGATTTTAATAATTTTTTTTTTTGTTCGCCACAATACTGATGTGGTGTAGGAAAAAAGAAAATAAGGAAGGAAAAGAATTGAAAGAATTGAAATTGGTAATTTTTCGTGGCGTAGCGAAAAATAACCCCAGCAGCGACAGAAAATTATTTGAATTAAAATAATTTTTCTGTACGGCCGCCACCTCTCTGCAGACAATGGCAAACCTCAGAGAGTAATCAAAATGCCATGTAAAGCTTCTTGAGAACAAGAACATTCCGTTCATTGCCGTTCGGATTCGGCGTTAAGCATGTAGGTCCGGTTCTTGGTCAATTGTGTACAAACTTAATAACACGCACAACACAATTGATCATAAGAAGCTAGGTCAAAGTCCTTTCAGAGCTGAAATGGCCAGTTATTTATTTATTTATTTAATTTTTCGTGTCGTACAGTGTTCATTACAACTCTAAGGAGGGGACGAGCCTGACATAGGTCTACGAAATCAGTCATATGCTCGGCGAGCTAATACACGTGTAAGCCACACAGCAGCGAGTAACGGATAATGAAAACAATTAGATTGTCATGTCCGACTAAGTGTCATATATAAACAAAACAGAGTGGCATACATAAGAACCCTTTTTTTTTGTTTTTTTTTTTGTTCGTTTCCGAACAAGGTAGCTTTTAATAGCAAAAAAAAATTGGAATTTTCTCGGAAAAATCGATGTTCCATACATTTTGTATGGAAAAATAAAAAGTGAAAAAAACTCGATTTTAATTTCATAATTCAAAATGCAATTTCTGCACAATTACATTCGTTCAAATCAGTTGTTTGTGTCCAGACGAATCAACCAATTATCGAGTAGAGTTCCTGAATTCATTGGTTTGCAAGGATTACCACCATATAATGTACCACTGAAGGTTGGATCTGTTATTATCATGCTTCGGAGCCTCAATCAATCCAAATTCTGCAAGGGAACAAAATTGGTCGTGAAGCAACTCAAGAATAATGTTTTTCAAGCAAAGATGAACGCGTTTGAGTAGGCCAATTCAAAGTTGAGGAAGTGCACATTCCAAGAATTCAATCAATGAATCACAAGACTAACCTTTGGAATTAATTATGGCACTGTGTGCTGGATTAAATCAAATCTAAACTAATTTTATACCTTAACAATAAAAAGAACATACGAGTAATAACATTATATATAATGTATATCAAGATAATGGAGCGCAAAGCAGTACGATCATATAAAGAGAGAGAGCGAGAAAGTAGACTATGCAAATACAGCTTATTTTACACCTGTAGCATGGAAGTGCATTCAGTTTTTTAGATATAAATAAGCGGACGGAAGTTCCGCTTACAAAATTATATGGAAACAATATAAATGTTGCTCAAATAAATGTTAGTGCAAAACAATGTCTTAAATTATTTGTAAAAAATGTATGTATAGCTGTATGTCTATAACTATTAAACTTGAATTCCCAAGCTTCTTGCATGGCTTACAATATATGACATGTTCGCGTGTTGAAAAGCCTCCATCTTTGTTTACTTTTGCTAATGTTGTCTATCAAAAAGCATTGAATTGATCTGACATGTGATTCCCTCAACCTCCTTACATTCCGTGTAAATAAGGGATATTAGAGTGATTCATTCAATCAATAATTGAAATACGATTGGCACCATTTGTTATCGATCGTGAATGTTCGATAAAAAATTAATTTCGGGTGGGATCGTGATTGCTCGGAATTATTTCAATAAAAAAATTAATTCAGGGCGGGACGAAGTTTGCCGGGTCCTCTAGTTGGTAATAAAACAAACTAGAAAAAACGTAAACTAAGAAATGCTAATAATAATAGTAAAAAACATGATGGTGTCAAAGAAAATTTAAATAACGACATTTCATAAGATACTCAAAACCTAACTTTTGATGAAGTTGCGTCTAATAGCAATAACAATGAAATCGCTCATGGACTGCAATCAAACTATCCTGATGAGGAGAGCAGCGTCCTGATGAATGAAAATGACTCAGAAAATTCAATTTGGCAGAATGTTGTGTCCAAAAAACAGTATAAGTAAAGCAGAAAGCTTACAAAAAATATTTCTACTGAAGTAGGAACAACTCCTATTCAATTAAATAAAATGAGCTCCGATGAATGTTCTTCTTTGATCAAGGCTCTTTTAACCAAATTTCATGGAAAAGGGTATATTTTCCAACAAATCAAATATGAAAGTAACCCTAGAATTCTAATGGATAATGACAACATAAAAACTTCTATCATGGACTTTCTTGTCTCGCATGGATATGAGTTCAATTCATACAACAACAAATTAGAAAAGAAAAAGTCTTTTATATTACGTGGATTTTGCTGCAACTCTGATGACGAAAACATTAATGCAATTGAAATCGCTTTAACTGCTGCTGGAATTTCTGAATTCGTCGTAACTCGGTTTTTAACTGGATATCAACGCTGCAATCCTAATAGATCGCACAACATTTTATATCGTATTGTAGTGGATAATGCCACTCAAGATGAAACATTGACAAATATCAGAACCATTGGTTATTTTGGTGTTAAAATCGAAAAAATGCGTGCTAGTAAGGTGGTTCAATGTCACAACTGTCAAAGATTTAACCACACAGCAGGTCAATGTCATTATAATTACAGATATGTACAGTATGTTGAAAAGCATCAAGCTCAGCAGTGTCCTCGTAAGTCAAACTCAAATTTTCCTTTAGGCTGTGTCAACTGCTATGATTCCAATTTGGATTATGCTGGACATACATCGAATGATCTTAAAAATTGTTCCTTTTTTAAAAATAAAATTGATCTATTAACTATAAAAAGTACAAATGTAACAGTTAAAAAAATAATAAAAATACAGTATACCGTATATACAGTAAAGAAGTGAAACTTCTTCTTTGTATACACTCTTTCTTTTCGAGAATAAGAACGATTTTAGTGTAAAGGCTCGATTATGCAATCGTAAAGCTACGCAACGTAACGTGGCGTAGAGTTCTATCTGGAATAGAACCCATCGCTGCGCTAGGGAGAAAACTCAGAGCGTAGGTTAATAGAAAGTTTGAGAGTATGATCGTGAGAAAATCAAGTGTTGCATATTCCGCATATTAAGAGAATAATTTCTTAAAAAGGGATTTTTTATTTTACATAACTACAATGAGCGATTTTTTTTTGCCAATGGGAGCTTCAGGTGCATTTATAAGTTTGTTTTTCAAAAAATTTTTTTGGCATATTAATAAGGAGTTTCACAGAAAAATGTCACAACAATAAATTTACCTCAACTGTAAACTTGATCTTAACTTTCATTTTTATTTCTGCCTTAAAAACTAAAAATCAAAAATTACCGCTAGTTTTTTATTCAAAAACTATGGGACAAATTTTGTTTTTTATTTTTGCTTTAAAAAAATTAAGGCTAATAAATACTTTTTTGTTCAAAACTTTAAATGTGAAAAGATAACTAAAACTTTCACACACACATTATACTTACTATTATTAATAATATTTCGATATAAAATTATATAACTAAGATATGTATAAAATAGTTATCTATTGAAAGAACTTATTCCAACTTTTCTTGCGCACAGTGTCAAGTTGGCGTCATGGGCGACAGCATATGCTTCATGAATTTGGGTTTCTATATAATTTTATATCGCAATATTATGAATAATAATTTAATATGGTCAATATGAGCAAAATTCATAGAGGTTATATTAATATATTGAATTAAGAATATACATACCAACGTTAGTATTCTAATAAAATGTTAGTTAAGATTTTATATAATCTTATATTATATAATAAGGCTATTAGGCTAAGATTTCTCGAAGCTCAGTGAACCGATCGTTTTGATTTTTTTGCTGGCTTATTTTATTCATAATAATCTCGTACTTGTCATAGGATTTTTTTTTCGTAGCTTCGTTCATTAGTTATTGTTTACTTTGTTTGTGGGAGGCAAAATAATGACGAATTTTGGTCGAAAATCGTTACTTTACGTTAGGAAGTCCGGCTATGACATATGCGAGTTTTAAGTATCTAGTTTAATAATATTATTCATTTTTTTGTTTCAGATGATTTAGGAGGAGCAATCTTGGTCACCGCATTTCACCTTTTTTACAGAGCGCTCTAATAAAAGTGCTGTATCTACCTTAATATTAATTTTTTTTAATAAAAAAAACTAAACCTACTCTTGAATTTGTATATTTTAAGCAGCGAATGAAAAAATGTTTATGAATAACAACTTAACCAAAATTGCGTAGGGGCTGCGTAAAGCCTTAAACAGTGCGTAACTAAACAAGCGTCGAACGGTTGTTTAAGGAAATCTATTGAATAAGGCTGTATATCGTTGACTCATTGTCAGTAAACGCAACATTAAAAAAAAGAATTGCACAATTATCGCAACTTGCATTTGCGTAAACTTGCATAAACTTTTATCTTATATTCTTTCAGTTCTTCTTTGTTTGTAAAATACATTTTTGATATATAAAAAATCTATTAAAACAATATTTAAGGATACAAAGTGCATTAACCCACAATATCCAAGATTCAAAGACATACAGCCTTATTCATAAACACATTTTAGAGGCAGCGTAACTTGAAACGGGCTTTAAACAAGAAAACTTTATTCATAAACATTTTTCGCAGTTGTTTAAGAGCTGCGTAACTTAAACGCCGAAATTGGCGTTTCAAGGCTGCGTAAATACAACCATGATTTTTGTTTGTCTTTTCGTTTAATATCAAAGACATGCTCCATATGTGCCCTTTGCAGCATTTTTTTATGCGGCGGCCATTGCAAGTCCATAGGAATTCTTGATTTTTGTAGAGATTTTCTATAGTTCAGACACAAACCTTACAAACATAAGCAGCGAATGAAAAAATGTTTATGAATAACAATGTTAGCAAGGTTGCATAGAGGCTGCGTTAAGCCCTAAACAGTGCGTAACTAAACAAGCGTTAAAAGGTTGTTTAAGGAAATATATTGAATAAGGCTGGAAGAGTTTAGCTCGGCGATAGTACGTTGCCTTATAATACTTAGTTCGCATGTTCGATACTCAGCGCTGACAAGGAAATTTTTTTCAGTCTTTTATACAATGTATGTCTCTCTCATTCTCTCTACTATAAAACATATCTTTCTTCTCTATCGTGTAACGAAATGAAGCAAACTGACCTTGAAATTTCACTTCAAAAACACTTCTAATTAATTTTCTAGGTTTAAGACTAAATTTAGCAATTTAAGTAGTACAAATGTTAATAAGAGTTATGCTTCAGTGGTCCATAATTCTTCCCCTTCTTCTAATGTTGATACAGCACAGTTATTTACAATGTTTTCTCAAATAGCTGAACCTCTTTCTAAAATATTTCAAATTTTTAATACTACCAAAAAATGAGTTTTAAAATTATCTCTCTCAACGTCAATTCTTTAATCAGAAATTTAAGAATATTTTTACTTAAAAATTTTTTGGCCAATTTTTCTGCTGATGTATATCTTCTACAAGAAACTAAATTGGATGAAAATTATTCCTTTCAATATGATGGTTACAATTTTTTTAAGGGAGATAATAGAATCGGTTCTGGGGGTGTAGCAATACTTATAAGGAATCAGTTTAAAATCAGAAATTATAAAACTTTTAATAACGGTGGCATAGAAATAGTTTTTATTGATGTTCTTTTAGGAAATGATTGGATTACCATAGCATCTGTTTACATTCACCCTGCAAATGTTGAATTTAACACTTTCTTAAAAATTTTCCAACTAAATACACATTTCATTTTTGGTGGTGATTTTAATTCAAGGCATTCTTCGTTTGGAGACATATCTAACAATATTCTAGGACAGCATCTCAAAGATATTGAAACTATTACAAATGTTATTATTTTATCTCCAAAATCTCCAACTTGTTTTCATTCTCCCTCTGGCTCATTCATTGATAAATTTATTTTTAACAGCGAATTTCCGTTTACGTTTTTAAATATTTCTAATCTTTCTTCATTTTCAGATCATAATGCGATACATATTTTAATAAGTGGTAATTTTTCAACAAATTTTATTTCTAATAATTTTTATATTAAATTATTTAACGATACAAATCCAAATCGTTTTAACAAATTTATAGAAAATCATTTTAATCAAATTAATATTCCTACTAATGACAATCTTTCGCATGAAGAGCTAGTTCACATTTCAGGTAAATTTGGTAATATTCTTAGAAATGCTATTGATAACTTTGTACCGACTGAAGTTATAAGACCTAATGGTATTATTTTGTCGTATTCAACGATTAAAATTAAAAAATTGCATCATTCATTACAAAGAAAATTGTATAGAAACTTGCAACGAGGTACAAATTTCTACTCAATTCCAAACATCAAAAGAGAAATTTCTTTGACAAGTTCTATGCTTCTTAATGCTACGAGCCCTGCGTCATTGAACCTCGTACGGCTACTATAATACACAGGAGTCTCATATAAAAATTGCTACAGCAACAAACTTGATGACATTTTTGACATATGTATATATTTTTTGATAAAAAAGAACACAATTGCGAATATAAAATGGAACAAAAACGTAATTTAATTTCAAACAGTAATTAATTAAAAGTAATATTCACTAACAAAATCAATTCAACTGAGTTCGTACGATTTAATCTGACGTCAACACAGTTCGTTCGAAGTGCCTTAATACTGTGTGACGTCACCTTTAGCTGCAATAACACATTGCATTCTCTTGTGCATGGAGTCGTAAAGCTTTTGGCATTCTTCTGGTGTTATTTGTGACCAAATTTCACAAGCTTACATTTCAATTCATCTTTTGTCCTGGGGCGAATACATCTCAATTTTTTTTTAATTTTCCCCCACAGATTCTCAACGGGGTTAAGATCCGGACTTGAAGATGGCCACTCCATAACATTAATTTGATGATCATTTAACCATATCTTTGTAGATTTTGCTGTGTGGCAGCTTGCATCGTCCTGTTGGAATATGACTTCCCCTTCAAACTCAAACCTTTGTATTGAGGGTAACAGATATTCTGTTAAAATATGCTGGTATTTTTCAGCGTTAACTAAGCCATTAATGAAAGATAACTCTCACACTCCTTTGTTGGACATGCATCCCCATACCATTAGTCCAGCAGGAAATTTGACTGTCCGTTTTAAGCAATCTGAATGATATGCTTCTCTTTTGTTTCTAATTACTCGACCTCTTTGATCTCCTACTGTAACATTAAATTTAGATTCATCGCTGAATAAAACCGAATTCCATTGTTCCTGCTTCCAATTTAAATGCTCTTTGGCCCAAGCTAGTCTTCTTTTTTTTTTGCTTTAATGTCAGCAACGGTTTTGCTTTGGCCTGAAGGTGATACCGTTCTTGGAAATCGGATAGTTTTTTAGAGTATGTACTTACCTTATAAAAACCATATCCCAAAGACTTCATTCGCCTGAGACAAGTAGAAGTCGAGATACTTTTTTTATTCTTTCCGTCCACAGAGTCCTTATTTCGGAAGTTGTTGCTCGTCTATTTTCCACTACAAGTCTTCGTAAACATCGGTCATCAGCTCCAGAAGTTTTCTTTTTACCACTGGTATACTTCTTTTTTTTATTTGATTTGTTTCTTTGTAATTTTTTATTATGTATTGCACGGAACTTTTAGCCATTTTAAATTGCTTCGCTATGTCATTATACGAGTTTGGTTCATTAAATTCGTAAACAATTTTTTCTCGCTAATTGCTTTACACCGAGGCATACTGAAAAAGAACCGATCATATGATGAAGCCACTAGAAATGCAACACACAAATTGTAGTTCTCAAACTAACGGTAAAAATTAGGGAGATCAACTCTGAACGTCAGAATTGATAAGCTCAATGCGTAATTCCAGCTAAAGGTGACAATACACGGTATTAAGGCACATCGTACGAACTGTGTTGACGTCAGATTAAATCGTACGGACTCAGTTGAATTGATTTTGTTAGTGAATATTACTTTTTATTAATTACTGTTTGAAATAAAATTTTTGTTTTTGTTCCATTTTATATTCGCAATTGTGATATTTTTTATCAAAAAAAAATATATGTCAAAAATGTCATTAAGTTTGTTGCTGTAGCAATTTTTATATGAGACTCCTGTGTATTATAGTAGCCGTACGAGGTTCAATGACGCAGGGCTCGTATTTCTTTCTTTTGATCTGAACAACTATTACAAAAATGTTTTGGTCAACACCAATACCACTAGAAAAGCTTTTTCTACCGTAAAGTTTTACACCGGCTATATTAAAAGGTCTAAAGTTCCTAATGTTTTTTTTGAAAATGGTGATGAAAATGTAGAATTCGTTGGAACTGAAAACATAGCCAATGCCTTTTGTTATCATTTTTCTATTAGTCACAATTTGTCTACAAATTTAAATTCAGTAAAGTCTGATTCGGTTCCAGTTTTCAATGACTACATTTCAAATTCATTTCCTCTTATTCATTTCGATGGAACGATTACCCCCGACATCAAAGATGATCGCGAGCTAACGATCATTAATAAGAATCTTCCTGACGAACAAAAAAATCTTCTAACTTCAGTAACTGAAGTCTCTAATATAATTTTAAAAAAACCTAAAAAAAAGTCTTCTGGCATTGATGGTACTCCATTCTATCTAATAAAACATTTTTCGTCAAATATAATAATATTTTTGACTATTCTTTTTAATCATCTGATATCTTCATCTTATTTTCCTTCTTGTTGGAAATTAGCTCTTATTACACCAATACCGAAACCCAAAAAAGATATTTCTGTATTAACAAACTGGAGACCTATTTCTAATTTAAACTGCATTTCTAAATTATTTGAGCATATCTTAGCTCAAAGAATGTTTTTACATATTGAAAAGCTTGAAATATTTCATGAAGTCGGTTAAAAATCAGTTCGGTTTTCTACCTGGTTTATCAACTGACCATGCTCTTGGCAATCTTCAAATGAACATAGATCGCGGACTGAACGTTGGTAAGGCAACATCTTTTATTTCTTTAGATCTTAACGCAGCATTTGATACCGTATGGCATGATGGCCTAATTTATAAACTTGGTAAACTTGGTTTTTCAATATTTCTAATTAAAGTTATCAAAAGTTTTTTATCAAATCGTTCTTTTAATGTTAGATCGGGTAATCACTGCTCTTTTATTGCAAATATGCCTTCTGGAACTCCTCAAGTCTCTGTTTGCTCTCCGATTTTATTTAATTTATATCTCTATGATTTGCCATCCGATGAAAATGTTCAAACAATTCAGTATGCTGATGATACGTCTATTTTTCTTACTCACAATGACGCCGCAATCGCACAAAACAAAATTAATAATTACATTGCGAAATTAGTTTCATATTTTCAAAAATGGAAGTTAATATTAAATGAAAATAAGACGGAAATGATTAATTTTGTTGGTTCAGTTCAGGATACTACAAGTAAGCTGAGAAGAACTTGTAAAAACATGAAAATCTCAATTAACGGTCATAATATTGAATCTTAACATAATATTAGATTTCTTGTCCTATATATGCACAGAAATAATAAATTTATTCACCACGTTAAAACTATTGCTGTTAAAGCTAGGAAATCAAAATTTGCCCTAAATCGACTTCTTCGTTTTAAATTTATTTAACCACATATCAAGGTAAATTTATATAAATCTTATATCAGGCCAGTTTTGACATTCGCTTCATATATGTATTTGGTGCAAAATTCCAAATTTATCATCTCACCAAATGGAAATTTGAAGGCTTTTTGAACGGGGCATTCTTCGAGGTGGCGTCCGTGGCGTAGTTGGTTAAAGTGCGTGGCCGCTATGTCAACGAACTTGGAGACCCAGGTTCGAACCCCAGCAGCGACAGAAAATTATTTGAAATAAAATAATTTTTCTGTACGGCCGCCACCTCTCTGCAGACAATGGCAAACCTCAGAGAGTAATCAAAATGCTTCTTGAGAATAAGAACATTCCGTTCATCGCCGTTCGGAGTCGGCGTTAAGCCTGTAGGTCCATTTCTCGGTCAATTGTGTACAAACTTAATAACACGCACAACACAATTGATCATAAGAAGTTAGATCAAAGTCCTTTCAAGGGCTGAAATGGCCAGTTATTTATTATTTTTTATTCTTCGAGGTGCTGCAAATTTTTACAGAAATATTGGTTCTTTTAAATATAAAAACAATAATGTGCTCTATGAAAAAGCAAAATGTTCTAGGATAGATAATTTTATTGTTAAAAACAATATAAAGTTTTTTGAAAAATGTTTAAATAATAATAAAATTACTAAAAAAGAGTTGGCTGTGCCGTGGACACACCCGTAGGTTTTGACGTGACGAAGTTTCTTGTTGTTGTTGTTAATGTTGATGTTGATGTTGATGTTGACGTTGATGTTGATATTGATGTTGACGTTGATGTTGATTTTGATGTTGATGTTGATGTTGATGTTGTTGTTGATGTTGATGTTGATGTTGATGTTGACGTTGATGTTGATGTTGATGTTGATGTGGATGTTGATGTTGATGTTGATGTTGATGTTGATGTTGATGTTGATGTTAATGTTGATATTGATGTTGATGTTGATAATGATGTTGATGTTGATGTTTGTGTTGATGTTGATGTTGATATTGATGTTGATGTTGATGTTGATGTTGATGTTGATGTTGATGTTGTTGTTGATGTTGATGTTGATGTTGATGTTGATGTTGATGTTGATGTTGATATTGATGATGTTGATGTTGATGTTGATGCTGATGTTGATGTTGACGTTGATATTGATGTTGATGTTGATATTGATGTTGATGTTGATAATGATGTTGATGTTGATGTTGATGTAGATGTTGATGTTGATGTAGATGTTGATGTTGATGTTGATGTTGATGTTGTTGTTGATGTTGATGTTGATGTTGATGTTGATGTTGATGTTGATGTTGATGTTGATGTTGATGTTGATGTTGATGTTGATGTTGATGTTGATGTTGATGTTGATGTTGATGTTGATGTTGATGTTGATGTTGATGTTGATGTTGATGTTGATGTTGATGTTGATGTTGATGTAGATGTTGATGTTGATGTTGACGTTGACGTTGATGTTGATGTTGATGTTGATGTTGATGTTGATGTTGATGTTGATGTTGATATTGATGTTGATATAGATATTGATGTTGATGTTGATGTTGATGTTGTCAACATATCACATATGTCACATATGTACAATTTTTTCATACTGGTTGCAAAGATAAAAGTTCAACAAATAAAATGGTATTTTTTTTTTGTTTTAATTTTTGATATTTAATATATGTTTTTTGCAAATGAAAAGTGCCTCGGGTCAATATGAACCGATAAACGGGTTTAATGTTAAACATGGTGGTGGTAGCATAATGCAATGGGGTTGTTTTTGCTCTTCGGGCGTAGGTCCAATATATTGGATTAAAGGTAAAGTGTGGGCCACAGACTATGTAAATATATATAATGCTGCTATTTTCTGATGGAGAAATGCAGTTAAAAACAAGATAACGATCCCAAACACTCCTCGCAACTGGCAAAAAAATGGTTCCGGGACAATAGCATTAATTTATTAGAATGACTTTGCAGTCTCCAGATCTTAATCCAATTGAACACCTTTGGGGGATCTTGAAGAAGAAAATAGCTGGCTATAAATCCAAAAACAAGGAAGAATTGTAGAAAAAGTGCAGGATGAATAGTATGCTAGTAGTCCCTTAATTTCTGGCAAACTGGTGGATTTCATGGCCCGTCGATGCGTTGAAGTTCTAAAAAACCATAGTGTTACAACAAAATATTATAGTTAAACTAGTTTTCAGTATAAAATTGGTAATTAAAAAAAAATTATTAATTCGTCGACTATCATTCACTGCGAGCGGACGTACTTATCTTCTGAGTTATAGTTTTAGCATCGCGCTATTAATTTTGCCTCTCACGTGCTCTTTGCACTATTTCTTATTTCTGTTTTTCTTTTTCCTTCAAATCCGTTAATATAAAAGATATTAAGTTTGGTCTTCCTCTTCGGTAACCTTTTTGTTATTTAACACTTGTCTGGACGGTTGTGTGTCGCAAAAATGGCCCCTGGGCCTCCTAACCTCGGGGAAAATCGATTTTCTATACTAGCCGAAAGTCCACCTGGTAAGAAAAAACGTCCCTGTCAAACCAGCATCACGGATTACCCAGCTCTTCCCACAATTCAATTACGTAACCCAAAATTCGTGGTCGTATCATCTACCAACGAAAAAAAAGCTCTTTCCGATTTCTCTTGCTTTGCTGTCCATAGAGCACTGCATTTGATATCAAAAGACATTATTTCAATTTCCGAGTTACGAGATGGAAATTTGCTTCTCCTGGTCAGTAATAAAACAATTGCTGATAAATTCTTATCAACCAAGGAATTGTTCGGTGTCTGTCCTGTTAAATTCTCTCTCCACACTTCTTTGAACTCTACCAAGGGCACAGTCTACGCCCCTTGCTTAAAAAATGTTCCTGAAGAAGAAATCATCAAAGAACTCAGCTCCCAGGGCGTAATCGGTGCCTACAAATTTAACAAATTAGCCGAAGGTAAAACCATATTTTCTGGAGTCGTACTCCTCACTTTCGATCGTTACCATCTTCCTGAACAAATCGACATTTCTTGGCACTCAGTGCGTATAAGAGAATATATACCCAACCCAATGCGCTGCAAATTATGCCAATTACTTGGACACACAGGCAAACGTTGCTCCAACTCGCCAGCATGTGTTAACTGCAATTTACCCCCTCACTCTCCAGAAAACTGCTCCCGTACTTTCTGCGCAAACTGCGCGGCTGAACACCCTGCTTCTTCCAAAGAATGTACTAAGTACATACAACAAAGAGAAGTTCTTAAAATCAAAACTCAAAAAAAATGTTCAATGCGCGAAGCTAAAAACATCCACAGATCTCTTAACTCCGCTAACTTCTTAAACACCACAACCACCAGTTATTCTACAATAACAAAATCCAATACCGTTCCCCCTTTGCCAAACAATAATTCTCGCAGCAGCTCAGCCACCAATACACACATCACAACTCAAAAAAAAACAGACAATCACTCAAAGCAAATAGAAACGGAGAGTAAAAATGCATTAAGCAGCAGCGCTCTTCCCACCCACAAAACTTCACTCAACTCATCACAAAAAAACACAACTCCTTTACCAAAGGCACTCTCTAATTTAAACAACACCTATTCAAATCAACAACAACAATCTAAACAAGAACCCAAAAGTAGAAAAAATGATGCATCTCTCCCCTCACCACATCTCACTCAAAACATAAATTCAACAAACAGCAAAAATCCACTAAGCAGCAGCGCTCTTCCCACCCACAAAACTTCACTCAACTCTGTACCCAAAAACACAACTTCTTTACCAAAGACATTCTCTAATTTAAATAACACTTTTTCAAATCAACAACAACAATCTAAACAAGAACTCAAAAGTAATAAAAATGAGACAACTCTCCCTTCAACACATCTCAGTCAAAACATAAATTCAATAAACCGGTTCCAAACACAAAACCAAATGCCAACAAATTTGCAAAAAAATACATCCAATGATCAAATAAACAATGTAAACGAATATAGCTCTATTTCCAGCAACGAAGATTCCTCCATGGCAAACCCATTCTATGATGGTCATGAGCGCATTAGCGAAGAAGAGTTGTAGCTCTTCTCTTTAAATTCAGATATCTTACACTAAAAATCTTCACTAAAATATAAATAAATATAAATATTTGCACCTTTATCTTATCTTTTTCTTTTTTTTTTATAATTATGTCGATAAAAATAGTCCAATGGAACATGAAAGGATACACAAACAATTTTCTAGAATTAAAATTACTCATTAAGGATTATAATCCAGATATCATTTCTGTGCAAGAGACGCATTTAGCTTTTAATTCAAACAACGTTATAGTACCCAAGCAATATAAAGGCTATTTCCACAACCTTTCAACTAACACCTCCTCCAAACAAGGTATAGGAATTCTAATAAAAAGCCATATACCACATAAATTAATAACAATATATTCAAATATATCTTCAATGGCCATTGAACTTAATATTGGTTATCCCTTCACCATATTTAATATGTATATTCCTCCCCAACAAACCTTCTCCTCCCAGGAAATATTAGCTAGTATTATAAATTCTCGCACTCCATATATTATAACCGGAGATTTTAATGCTTGGAGTCCATTATGGGGATCTATTGAAACTAATAGCAGAGGAAAAATTATTGAGGATGTAGTATTATTTGGAATCTTGTAGTCCTAAATGATGGAACTGCAACTCACTTCTCGACCCACAATTCCTTCACTCATATCGACCTAACTATTTGCTCAGCGCAACTTACACCTAAATGTATTTGGAGCGTACTCGAGGACCTCCACGGCAGTGATCACTTCCCGATCACTGTTGAATTCTTTTCGAATTTTCGACTGGAGAAGTTTAAACCAAGGCAAAAGTTTAAAACTGACCTGGCAAACTGGAATAAATTCTCAAAAATTTGCGAGCTAAATAGTGTCAAATACAGTATCCCCAACGACCTCAATAAAGAGGCCGCTAATTTGGGCAAGATTATTAGAATTGCTGCAAACGTTGCTATTCCACAAACGAAATCTGTTTTTGCTAAAGCCACTATTCCCTGGTGGAACAGAGAACTCGAAAATCTCAGAAAAGACAAACAACTTCTTTGGCAAACTTTCAAACGTTTTAGGACCACCACAAACTTGGTAAATTATAAAAAATCCAATGCTTTGTTTCGAAGAACTGCTAAATTAGCGAAAGCTAAAAGCTTAGAGAAGTTAACATCTAAAATCAACCCGAATTCGAATATTAAGAAAATTTGGTCTGACATTAATATGCTATCAGGTAGAAAGAACTCAACAATAATAAAATCCATGCAATGCGGTGAAAATATATAACTTCCTGCAAAGAAATAGCCAATCTTTTCGCTTCCACTTGGTCAAACTTTTCAAATGACAATAACTTTTCAAAAGATTTTATTTTAAACAAAAACACAGTACTCCAAACCGAATATAGCCCATCTTGTATCCCAACATCCGCTCGTAAAATTGAAACAAAAATTACTAACATCGAATTTTATAATGCCTTGAACAGCGCAAAGGGTAAAACCCCGGGATTCGATCGGGTCTCATACCCCATGATGAAAAATCTTCCACCTGTTTTAGTAGACAGATTAATAAAAATATACAATAACATCTTTGATAATGGTATTTACCCACAAAATTGGCGTACTGCTGAAATTGTGCCAATACCAAAACCCAATAAAACTGCCTCCGAAGTCGGTGGATACCGTCCAATATCGCTACTTCCATGCATGGGGAAAATTCTCGAAAAAATAATTGCAAAAAGATTGATGTGGTATATAACCAAAAATAATCTATTGAGCCCAAACCAAGTGGCTTTCAAAAAAAAACAAAACACATATGATGTACTTCTCCATCTCCAACATTATGCGTCATTAGCTCTTTCTAGCAAAAATCATATAACGATCATGGCTACAGATTTTGAAAAAGCATTCGATCGCATCGGAGTGCATGTGGTGCTTCAGCAGCTTGCAATTTGGAGAGTTGGTCGAAAGGTCTTTGATTTCGTCAAGGTTTTTTTGACTGGTCGCAAATTTCGAGTCAGAATTAACTCCAAGCTTTCCGACACCTTTCCACTTTATAATGGAATTCCACAAGGTTCTCCATTATCGGTTATTTTATTCATAACCGCATTTGATAAACTAAGTAAAATTATTTGTAAGTACAATAAAGTCGATCATTCCATTTATGCCGATGATGCAATCATCTTTTCTAAAGTAAGCGATATCACCAAAATTAAAGAAATTTTCACTGCAGTACTAAATGAAATAAAGGAATGGAGTACATCTTCCGGTGCTAATCTTGCTTTAGAAAAGTGCAAGGTACTGCATATTTGTAATAAGAGAAACTGTTCTCAATTTAGCCTAAGTTACAATAATGTAAATATTGAATTTGTAAAACATCTAAAAATATTAGGCGTAATCTTTGACGATAAACTCAATTTCAAACAACAATGTCTAGTTTTAAGAAAAAACCTTGCTGCCAGGCTCAGTATTATAAAATACTTGTCTTCCAAACATTTCCTTATTCATATTTCCACATTAGTCAATATAACGCGATCATTAATTCTATCAAAAATAGATTATGCCCTCCCAATTTTTGGATGGTGTGCAAAAAGCAACTTGAAAATGCTCATGACGCCTTACCATGCTGCTGTTCGAAGAAGCATCGGTGCGTTCCCAACATCTCCAACTATAAACATTTTGGCAGAAGCTGGCCTTCCTACCATAACTCAGCGAGTCAAAACAACAACGTACCATCTTATCCCAAAACTTTTTTACAGCAATAATGCGGTATTATCAAAAGACTTAGGCAATGCAATTAAACAAAAGCGAACCAAAAAAATCAAATCGACGATTCAGCGATGTGCCGATTACGTTAAATCAAATGTTCTAGATATCAAACCTCATCGCACTAAACAACAATCTGAACCACCATGGTTCTTACAAGCTTCATCTTTCATTACGGATTTACAGGCGTTTCCCAAACAATCGTCCAACACGTTAACTTATAAACAGCTTTTCTATGAGGCCACAGAACCTTACATCCGAAATAATTGGTCCTGTTTGTACACCGACGGATCCAAAACCGTAGATCATACCACATTCGCTGTAGTACACCAAAACGGAATGCTTATATCTTCTGGACTAGTTGCACCTCATTGTTCTGTATTCACTGCTGAGGCCCTTGCGGTCAAGCTAGCAACAGACTTTGCTAAGAGTAACAAAGGCAAGTTTATTATATGCTCTGACAGTAAATCCACTATAAAAGCCATTCAAAACGTTAATAATGACAGTGAACTCGTAAAAGCAATCAGAAATAACTGCATTAAATACCAAAATAAAATAAAAATAATGTGGGTTCCGGGTCACGCAGGCATCATAGGAAACGAACTAGCAGACCAAGCCGCATCTGCAGCTAAACATGCACCAGTCTACTCTTTCAGCACTGCAGAAAAAGACGACATTTTTAGATTGATCAACTGTCATCTAGAAGAATGCCGGGTAGCAGAATGGTCATCCTACAACCATCGCTACAGTACCATCAATACAAACGGACTGAAAGCTGTCTACCCATCATCATGCACGCGTCAACAATGCCAAATCTTCGTCCGATTACGAGTCGGACACACTAAACTTACGCACGAGCACCTGTTAACCGGGAACGCCCCCTCAAACTGTCAACTTTGCTATAGCACATCATCCATAAACCATATTCTTAATGATTGTCCAAGTTTAATTTCCATCCGAAAAAAAATCTTTAACAATACTCTACCAACCGATTTGTTAAAAAATGTAACATTAGAAAATATCACTTTGATAGAGAAGTATATAAAATCCTGCAATTTTAGTAATACTCTTTAAATATTTTTTATATCCGAGCTGAAAGCCCTGGCAGCTATTGCTCGTATCCCCCTTTATTTATAAGATTTTATATTTTGTAAATAATTATAATAAATAAAATAAATAAAAAAAAAAAAAAGTATTAGTATGTTAGTTATAAGTTTTTAAGTTTCTATTATTTTTGGTTTTCTATTAAAATGGTTATTTTTTTTTATGTATTGCGTGAACCTGATTTTTTTTTAAATTCTGATAGATATTCTCTTAATATTAAAACAAAATTCATTACACAAAAAAATAATCAAACAAAAGAAAAACATACAAGCCGTTTCTATTATTTTTTCCATAACTGTATAATGGAACACAAACAATACAACTTAAAAATAATAAAAGAAAATTGTGTTTCTTAAATTTGTATAACTTTCATTTATTTCTGCAAGTGGTAAAGTCAAACAAATTTATATAAAGGTCTTCATGTATTGAGAATATCGAAAAATTCGATGTCTTTTTAATAAAATTTTTTGTCTTTTTAATAAAAAACAACTTTTCTTCCATAAAAGTCAATACATCAGCGCATATTGTCATGTCATTCTGGATTCTTTTGGATTCCTTATTTTAAAAGTTTACTGAAATTTGAAAACTAGTTACCAAAAAGCGTTTTTGACTTTATTAGAAACTATTTAAAAAAATAAATTAAATTGCATAACAAGAGATATTAAATACATCATTATTTAAAAAAAAAAAAAAACTAGATCAATAAAGCTTTTATGGTTTCCTCACAAACTACTTTCAAAGTCGAAAAAAAAATTTTTTTTTGCATCTTAAAAATTATGAAAAAGTTCCGAAGTTTGAAGCACATCACATCTTTCTATTCACATATCGATGGCTTAATATAGAAGAGGCTTAACTCGATTTTCTGTTTCTTTACAGGAGAAAAAATAACTGAATCAATTCTGGAAAACTTTAGATATAAATCCTTTTTTAATGCAGTTTTTATTTAAAATAGGCAACAACAAAGAGCATTGATTTTTTAAGGGAGGTGATCTACCAATATATATTAAAAACGCAATTTCGAAAAGAAACTAGTTACGCCTTTTCTATATTAAGGGGGATTATATACCCAGAGGCCGAAAAAAAGGTCATGTTTGTGAATTTTTTTAAAGAAACCTAAGGGATATTTTTAAATGAGGGTTTTTATACCTTAAAATATACACATTCAAGAGTATGTTTAGTTTTTTTTTTATTAAAAAAAATTTAATATTAAGGTAGATACAGCATTTTTTGTAGAGCGCTCTGAAAAAAAGGTGAAGTGCGGTGACCAAGATTGCTCCTCCTAAATTCAACTGAAACAAAAAAATGAAAAATATTATTAAACTAGATACTTAAAACTCGTACTTGTCATAGCAGATTTTGAAAATATTGATTTTTCATAAAATGGCGGACTTCCGAACGTAAATTAACGATTTTCGATCAAAAATTCGTCATTATTTTGCCTATAAAAAATTAACGAAGCTACGAAAAAAAAATCCTATGACAAGTACGAGATTATTATGAGTAAAATAAGCCTGCAAAAAAATCAAAACGATCGGTTCACTGAGTTTCGAGAAATCTTGGGCACCGACTTTGAAAACATGGTTTCGAGAAAAACGCGTTTGAAAATAAGGTTCAGCACTGCGTGCTCTAGAAGGCGGTTCACTTACTAGGCTATAACTTTATTTTTTGAGATATCGACTTGAAATTTTCACCACATATTCTTGAGACTTAACGCTTTAAGAAAATTTTTTAAAAAAAAAGTTCTGGGTATATAACTCCCCTTAAGCCATCGATATAAAAAGACAGAAACAAAAACTATGCTTAAAAAATTTGAAATTTTTAATTAATAGCAAAAATTTTAAAATCTCGACAATGAATTTTTTCGATTTTACTTATTTTTGAGCAAATTTTATGGCAAATAATTGCTGTGTGTGCGGTGCCAATCTTTTTTGCCATGCCCATCTATGCATCGGGCGATTTATTCAATATTGAAGTGAAGATTCAGATGTAAGGTCTATACAATAGGTCTGTTTCCGCACTTTACACTGTGTAAGATTTGTGTAAGATGTGTGCAAGAGAGTAAAAATGAAATGTGAGAATAGTTGCAAAAGTACGGAAACAGCTTCTGGTAAGTTTCAAGCACAAAACAGCTGATTTTGACTGCAAACGGCAGCACAAAATTTAAAACACTTTCACTCAAATTATTAAAAGCCATTTTTAATGCAAAACTGCACAATAAGTTCATTTTTATTTATTATTATTTATTTATTGTTCGTAAATTTATTTTTAGGCACATAATTTGTGCATTTATTTATCGCAAAACATAAACAATTATGAAATGTAATTTGACATTTGCTTCTTCTTATTGATGCTTATTCTTCTTGATGCTTGTTCTTACTTTACTCGAAGTGTGCTCGGGTACCCCGGGTACCACCATTTTAGGGGTGACACCATTTCGATATTTTTTTTAATTTCTCAAACAGAAAGAAAAAGGTCGAAATACATTACGTTAAAAAATATGTGCCCCATTTTGTCGCATTGAAATTATTTCTAACAATTTGTGTATCAGTAGCTTCATGCGAAAGGAGTTTTTCCAAGCTAAAATTAATTAAGACTTATTTAAGGTCTTCCATGGGACAGGCAAGGCTTTCCGATCTTGCTATTTTATCCATTGAAAACGAGCTTGCAAGTAATATTGATTTCGATGAGGTTATTTCAAATTTTGCAGCTCTTAAAGTAAGAAAAGTTAGTTTTTAAAACAACGCCATTAATAAGATTTCTTTGTTAAACCTTATACAGTTACTGACAATAAAATAGAATCAATTATTTTGTAGAAACTTACTTACTTACTTATCTGGCGCTTACAACCGAAGGTCGGTTTTGGCCTCGTATAAGAAATTGCGCCAGCCATTTCTGTTTTGCGCTTGCTGGCGCCAGTTGGAAACACCAAGTGTAGTCAGGTTATCCAACACCTGATCCTTCCAACGAAGATGTGGGCGTCCTCTTCTGCGTTGACCACCACAGGGCACCGAATCGAATATTTTTTTCGCTGGAGCGTCGTTTTCCATTCGCTCAACATGACCTAGCCAGCGGAGCCGCTCGATTTTAATGCGCTTAACTATGTCGATGTCAGCGTACAGCTCATACAGCTCGTGGTTCCATCGAATTCGGTACTCGCCATTGACGCAGATTGGACCAAAGATCTTACGAAGGATCTTTCTCTCGAAGGCTCCCAAAGTCTTTTCATCAGAACTGCTCAACGTCCAGGTTTGTGCTGCATATAATAGGATAGTATAATAGAACGAGGCATAATTAGTGACTTATAGAGCGTGAGTTTTGTTCGTCGAGAGAGGGCTCTGCTTCTCAATTGCCTACTCAGCCCAAAGTAACACCTGTTGGCAAGAGTTATCCTTCGTTTTATCTCAATACTGACATCGTTGAAAGAGTTTACGCTGGATCCCAGGTAGACGAAGTCCTTAACAACCTCGAAGGAGATGTTGTCAACAGTAACGTGGTTTCCAAGACGCTGGGACTGTTTATTTGTTGACACTAGGTATTTCGTTTTGTCTGCGTTCACTACAAGACCCATTCGACTCGACTCTTTCGCTAACCTGGAGAATGCTGCACTGACTTCGCGCGTATTATGGCCAATGATATCGATATCATCAGCATACGCCAGCAGCATAATACTTTTGTAGAATATCGTGCCACTGCGTCTCAAATCAGCAGCTCGGATGATCTTCTCCATCATAAGGTTGAAAAAGTCGCACGATAAGGAATCACCTTGTCTGAAACCTCGTTTGGTATCGAATGGAGGAGTGAGGTCCTTCCCGATTTTAACTGTGCTGCTGGTGTTGCTCAGTGTCATTCTGCAAAGGCGGATGAGCTTTGCAGGAATACCAAATTCAGACATGGTGGAATATAGATGATTCCTTATTGGACTGTCGAAGGCGGCTTTGTAATCGACAAAAAGATGGTGTGTGTCGATTTGTTTTTCTAGGGTCTTCTCCAAGATTTGTTGTAGCGTAAATATCTGGTCTATGGTGGATTTGCCAGGTCTGAAGCCACACTGATAAGGTCCAATCAGCTGGTTTACGATGGGCTTCAGTCTTTCACATAGCACGCTCGACAGGACCTTATATGCGATATTCAGAAGGCTTATCCCACGGTAGTTGGCGCAAATTGTGGGATCGCCTTTCTTGTGGATTGGGCAGAGCACACTGAGGTTCCAATCGTTTGGAATGCATTCTTCCGACCATATTCTGCATAGGAGCTCATGAATGCATTTAAATAGAGCTTCGCCTCCATTCTTGAAGAGCTCAGCAAGTAAGCCATCGGCTCCTGCGGCTTTGTTGTTTTTAAGCCGAGCTATATCTTTCAAGATTTCACTATGGTCGAGCAGGGGAACTTCAACGCTGTCGTCCAAAATTGGGGATTCCGGGATATCATCTCTATTGGTGGGATTGTTGTCGTCGTCGCCATTCAGAAGCCTAGAGAAGTGTTCCCTCCACATCATCAGTGTACTCTGGATATCTGTCACTAGATTCCCATTTTCATCCTTGCAGGAAGAGGCCCCGGTCTTGAAACCATCGGCCAGGCGTCTTATTTTTTCGAAAAATTTTCGGGCCTAATTCCTGTCACCATGCATCTCAATTTTCTCGCACTCACGCATTTCCGCTTCTCTTTTCTTTCGCCTGAAAATGCGTCTCTCTTCCCTCCTCTTCTCTTTGTATCGCTCTTTAGCAGCACGCGTTACAACCGACTGCAGGGTGGCTTTGTAGGCGGCGTCTTTTTCTGCTTCTTAATAATTGTAATTTTTTTGTTTAATTTGTGACATTTTTTTGTGTAAGTTTTCTTTTTTACCTTATACCTACGTATCTAAATATTTAGACTAGGGCGGGTCAATTAGTTCGGATGAGAAAAAACCAAAAATGCGTATAGCAGAAATGTACTCTATGATGAATTCTTAGAAAATTTCCCCAAGAAACCATAGGTCTAAAATCAATCCCAATATCGTGCATATCGAGATCAAAACTTGTATATGAATTAAAAAACAACTGCATAGTTTAAATAGAAATTCTGACGAATAGTCCAAAATTGGCAGCGTATATCATTGATTTTAGACTTGTTGAAAATGAAATTTTGCCAGCTCTCCGAATCTGAATTCATTTAAAAAATATTTTTTCTTTAAACCAAATATTGCCAATCTAATATATTAATATTGTCAAAAATAAAACGATTTAAATTTACAAAAAATCTTTTATTGAATCAGTGCAAAAAGTGTAATTTTAGACTTATAAGTCTTGTTTGCTCTCAATGCGGGGTATTTTAGGTCGACTTTAGTAGCTACTGCTATAGCAACGTCTCATGTAGTTTCTATATGTAATTCCTTTTTATATCTGGTTTTTCCTTTTTCTTTGAAGCTAGATGTGGTAAAAAGATATGATAAAGATATGAAAGATATGGTAAAAGGAAATTTATAAGGTCTTGTCCCTCCCCCCCTTCTTTTCATCCTGCCTACGCCCTTGTTAGTCGATACAGATGCTTCACATCTGTAGAAATACCGTGTTCGTCTTTAATATTTAACGGTAGAGTCATATTTCCAAACAAAATGGGTTGAAAATCAGATACAATCTATAACAAAAAGTGGGTTGACTTAAAATAAAGTCCAATTATTTTAAAATTAGTATAAAACTACCTGTAAAGGTTTCAATTAATTTTGTAGAATCCCCGCTAGCAGTTCTAGGTCCGCTTGTAGTCGACTTTTCCAATGCACCAAACAAGTGGCGAAAAGGTACACTGAAAGCAAAATGGTAGGAAATTTTAATAAAACGTATTAAATTTTAATAAAAACGTTTTCAAAAATCACCCAATGCGTCGTTTATTAAAATTCAATACATTAAGCAAAATTTTTAATTAAAATTTGTTTGTTTTCAATAAAAGTTATTAATTTGCACATTTAATAAAGTGCATTGAACTTAATTAAAATTTTATTAAATAACATATTAAATAAAAATGTATCTGAATTAAGAAAGGTTTTATTAGAAGAAATATTAAGTAAAAATTTAATTAATTTTAAATGGAAAATATTAGAGCACAAATTAAACACAGAAATTTTAGTTTTAGTAAAATTTTATTAAAAATAAATTAATACAAATAGTAGCTTAATTTAACATTTCTTTTAAATGACATCAAAAATAATTCAGTTTGATTATTAACACAAGAAACTTAATTATAAGACTTAATAATAAAAAATATTTTTATAAAGTTGTTTGAACCCATGATAAGTTTTTCCATTATTAATTGTATGTATATTCATTGGTATTGTTGTAAAATAATTAATTTGTACTAATTCATCCCTATGATGGGAACCTATAACCTCATAGGCTTGGAAGTGCTCGTTAAATGCATCGATGAGAATGCGTTCTGAGAGTACTAATATTTTGTTCTTATGTAAAATAAATAACTTAATTTTATACAGCTTAAAGCTTCGGCCAAAAAATCCTACATAATAGTTTTCCTTATAAATTTTGCCTTTGTATTCAACTGATTTTGATGCCAAAATATTTGTAAAATCAACGGAATAGGAATTTGGTCTCAAATTCGATAAAATATCAGAACATTGTAGATTAATAAACTTAAATTCGTCTTTATTAAAATTCTCCGGAAGCCCTTTTGCGTACTTTTTTAAGATATTAGTAAACTTAAAGGCACTTTTAATTGCAATTGTTTTTGCAGGATTCTGTCTAGAAGTTACGCTATTAAAATATATTTTAGCTTCTTTATGCTTTGCTTCGAATCTCATAGACTATAAGTGTTTTAGTGGTCCATTCACTCTTATGGATCTAGAGTAATGTAACATAAAATGGTGCTTTGGTTTTAGGTTACCATATAGCTCAATGTAAAGTTGGTGATGTTTAGTTATTAGAATTTCTAAATTCGCTACATCCAACTCAGAAAACTGAGATTTCATTACGGTGTCAATTATATTAACTAGGAATATGATAAGTCTCCAAAATTTATTATTTTCAGGAATTATGTCACCTATTATTAATGGTAAATAATTCATAAAAGATAACATTTCTGAAGCAGTCATTTTCAAATTATTAGACTTTAAATTTATTCGAGATATATCTCGAGAAATATTGCCGATATTGATGTCGCCATACGGAAAAAGCCGTTTCCTTGTATTAATAATATCAATTGTTAAATTTTTTTCGTCAATCAATGAGCTAAGGACCTTAAAAACTTCGTATATGCAAACGCCTTCTAGGATATCATGCATAATATCAAAGCATACATTTTCAGCCACATGAAATGTATTGATATCATTAAAAATACATTTAGTCTTAACACCGGTCTCCAAGCTATTTTCTGAGAGATCATCATCATAGTTTTTTTTTTCTTAAATTTCTTTCTTTAACGCTTGTTTGCGTTCTAACTTTAGTTTCTCGACAACATCTGCAGAATCGAGTTGCACTAAAAGATTAGGTGAACCCTAATATTGAATTCATACCAAGATTATCACCAATTATCGCTCCTAGAACAAACCGAACTTTTTTTGAATTTATAACTATGCCATCCTCTAAAAGTTTCAATTCTTTCACGAAATTATAAAATGTTTTTTGATTTCCACAACTTTTTAAATGGTTACTTGGAATAAAAGCACCATGAAATATGAAATCAAGTTTTGATTGCAAATGTTGGGGCAGACTTGGAAAGTTGTAGTAAACGCCGCCTATAGAGTACGTATGTGACCCTAATGAATTGTTGATTTGAAAATCATCAAAATATATATTGTAAGGAATCACAATTGGGCCTATTCTGCGCAATCTTTTATGAAAAAATTCTGTTATTCTGTTACGATTTCCCATACAAATTTTTCAGCTGTCAAAAAATCTGCTATGCGTTCTAAATTCATATTCTGCATGACAAAATCTGTTATGAAATCTGTTATAAAGCATAACAGATTTTCGAACTGTCAAAAAATCTATTCCAAATTCTATAATTGGTATTCAGCGCGACAAAATCTGTTATGAAATCTGTCAAAAACCATAACAGATACAATTTTCAGTCTTTTATCGAAACAAATTTGTAGAAAGTGAAAATTTTGATATTAAAATGGATGTGTATTAACGTATTTCACTAAGAATTGCTCGTAAAAGGAGGCAAATGTTAGAATAATTTAATAAATGTGTGTGACTTTTAAAAATAAGTTTCATGTAGAAGAAACCATCGGGCCACTTTGCTGGAGTTACGCCTTAATAGCAAGCCATTCGATCTACCTGACGTGCGTTTCGTGCAGCTTTTTAGGTTGGACAAAGTGAACGTGCGCTTGCTACGGAACAAACTGGAACGTTTTGCGGTAGCCGTGCATATTCCTTTTGAACTCATCAATACGCACTTGGTCAACGAAGCCATCAAATTTCCAAGTAGTGCTCTGGATACAGTTGAAATAAAAAGAAGGTAAAAAGTACAAAAAAAAAAATAAAAGCAAAACTTCAGTAGTTGTTAAAAATATTTTAGTTTTTACGTCAAATTCAACATGCCTAATATCATTGGAGTTATCGACGGCACTCACATCCCCATAGTTGCTCCACCTGAAAACGATGTTGAGGCACCTGGACATTTGTACGTCAACAGGAAAGGCTATCACAGCTTAAACGTGTTAGCAATAACAGACGCCAATCTGAGAGTGATTTTTGCAGATGCTCGATTTCCAGGTTCGGTACATGATTCTGCCATATGGATGGTTTCACCAGTCAGGCGATTTCTAAAGAGTAAATTTACGACTGTTGAAAACCAAAACGTCCATATACTTGGTAAGTTAGTTGGCAATCAATTTTAATGAATTTTAAGTGTTTAGAAAAAGTGTCTAATCAAATCGATAAAATATTTCATATTTAAAATATTTGCTTTCAATTAATTCTCTAGGAGATTCTGGGTTTCCATTGGAACCATGGCTTATAACACCAATAAACAACCCCCCTCCACAAACACTTCAATCAACTTTTAACAAGCGCTTTCTATCCACAAGGAACTCTGTAGAAAGAGCTTTTGGTGTTATAAAAAGCCGATTCAGATGCCTGTCTTGCCAAAGAGTGTTGCATTACGCACCCGAAAAAGCAGCAAAAATTGTATATGCTATTTTTTGTCTACACAATATGTATACAATGGGAGTAGAATATTTTGTGGAGGATGAACCATCAGTGGATACCGAAAATGAAGACACTAATGATGACAATCAAAACAATCGAAATCATTGGCACAATATGGGATCAAGAGTTCGCGATCGATATTTAAATATTATTAGTTAAGAATATGCAGTCTTATTTTTATTTTTTTTATCACATGTGTTTCAACTAAAACTAAGAAGTAACTAAAACTCTAAAAACTAAAAAATAATTGTATAAAATTAAGAAAATGCAAGTACTTCCACAAGCAACAATACTTAAAACAAAAGAAGTTTATTTTAAATAAAAAAAGTCTTAATTCACAAGTAACTAAAAACTAAAAACTAAAACAAATTCATTGTATTAATATAAAAAATAAATAAAAGAAAAATAAAAATAAAAAAAGTCTTAATTCACAAGTAACTAAAAAACTAAAAAAAATTCATTGTATTAATATAAAAAATAAATAAAAGAAAAATAAAAAAAAGTATTAAGCATGCGAGCTTAATGCCTCAGCAAATTTTTGTATTGCAGCTGCTGTTGCCATCTGCGCTTCAGTCATTTTTTCTATCGCCACAGCGATTTTATCCAGCCTGCTGATTATTGCGTCTGCTTGCGCCTGCCTGTTCGCTTCGCTGGTCTCAAGCATATTATTCAAATCATTATCTGAAATATACAAAATAAAATTAAATTACATAAAATACAAGGCTTTACCTCGAACACAGCAAAACTTACCTAAGTGCTGTGCTGCACTTCTACGCGGCCTTTTATTTTTTTGCGCACTGCCTAAATCCGCGCGCTCTTCAATTATCACGTCAGGTATTAAACAAATATCCCCCAACTCCTCGCATTGGGCGATATTTGCATCCAACTCGATGATGTGGGGGGTATCTGTATCTAACACTGACCCCTGTGCCGGCACTTTTGAAGCAGCATCCACATCAAGCAGGTTGGAGCAGCCTGCTACTCCTACCTGTGAATGGCCTTCCACCACAATGGGCCCCCAACAGGCCATCGCTCTTTCCTCCAACCTTTCCAAATTATTTTTGGCTGTTGGAGGTCCACCACCAGTCTTTTTGTCAAACACCTGAAATTAAAATATGCATTAGCAAATAATCGCAAAATAAACAGAAGCCTTACCGTCTTCCATTTGTCGCATGAATGCTGCGCACCGCCAGTTGAATTCAGGCTGCAAGTCAGCTTTTGCCACAACCCTTGAACAGAAGCGTCGCAGTGCTTCCTTTTGGCCAGAATGGTATTTCCCTCCAGGAACGAGCAATAAATCTCCTTCTGCTCGACAGATACCTTTTTCTCCCGTTTTCCTATAAAAAAAATTGCAATTTATTAAATGTTTTGATTATTTAAAGATACTTTCTTTTTTTGCTCTGCATTTTGTTTGCTTGAATAAATTTATTTACAATTATCAGCTGTTTCATAAAGGGTCAACCATAATAGGCTCGAGCTGGCTGCGCCATGAGTCAAAATTTATACGACTACACAGATATGATCCGCACAAACCATATTGGCTTGAGCCAGCTTTTTCGTCAAGTTTCGTTAACTTGATCTGGCTGCAGCCAGAGCGATTCAAATCGAATGCTCCGTAAGGAATCGTTTGTTTTAATTTATTTATAAATTTATTTCCGCAATCCGTTCTAATAATTATAAATTCAAACGAACAAAACGAATTGATGTAGAAATTGTTGAGTTTTTCAAAGCAAATGTGAAAAGTAGTTATGACATAAAGGCGAGCACTGCTGAAGTCATTATGGTCAAATTAAGCATTTGACAGAACTTGAGCTAGCTTTTCGTTTATTTTGGACATTAGCTGCAGCCAGCTCGAGCCTATTATGGTTGGGCCTTAACAGAAGTTAACGGAATTGTAATATATTTTTATTTTCGAAGATTCATAACAGGGTGCCCTAAAAGTTCGATATACTGAATACCAATTTTAACAGATCTTTTATGATCGACATCTGTTACGATTGATAACAGAAAATGTGTAACAGAATAACAGATTTCGCCGAATAGGCCCAAATATCGCTACTGGGCAGTTGTAGAAGTTTTTCTTTAAAATTTTTTCCATTGACAATATTTGTAAACTTAGAGGATTGAATCAACTTTCTCGTACTGCATTCTACTATTTCAAGAACTGAGGGTAATTCAAAAAAGGTTTGAAATTGAAAGATAATTGGCATTATTTGTATTGTTTTCGGTTTTAGTCATGATATAATAATATAAGGTAGTATTGACAGTTGCTTGGGCAACGACCATCTGTCAAAAAAAATGTCTAGAAAGAGAGCGTTCAATTATTTCTTATGTTTTCGCCATTGTTTTTGTTTCAGCGCTTGCAAATAACCAAACATTTTCTTACAAAATATTGCCTATTTTATTTAATCAATAGTGAATTATTATTACTACAACGAAGATAACTTGTGAACTTTGTGTTATTAAGTACAAACATAAGAAAAAATGTTGAAAACGTTCAAATGTAGCAACCTCAGCAGCTGCAGATGCATATGGACGAAATTAAAGAAGTTTCCAATTATTATTAAAACACCACGGCTGGAAAACGTTAAACACATATCACACATAATTTTTTCACAACTTTCATTATTATAACTGTGTATTTAACGCACATATTTTGCGGAATTTATTTATTTTTACATTCGTTTAATTCTTGTTGCACGAACAACTGTTTTTGACAGATGGTCGGTGCCTTGTTGCTGAGAAAATCTATACTTGTCAATGCTACCTGTATAATTGTATCATGGGTTTTAGTGATAAAGTTGGTATACCCAGAATTGTATTTTCAGCTATCAAGTTTTCTAAAGTGACTGTTGTTGGATCCCTGTATAAGTTTTTGTTTTTTAAAAACTTCTTCATGCGATATTCACTAAAAGTTTTTACAAAGGCGTTTTCACAAAAATTCGAAAGTGCTGTAAGTGGCGTTGATGCGTTGGATATTGAAATTTGAGCCAAAGAATCTTTTATATACGAAGATATAACGTTTAATATATCACTAAACTTTTTTTGTACATATATGGCATCCTTCCTCGAAATAGAGTTCTTTGAAAATAAGTCTATTGAAAAATTTAGAATTTCATTTTCTACATCAAACAAATTTACATTGGAAGCAGCATTATAGTTTTCCGGTTCCGATGATTGACTAGTATTGCTTAAAGGATTTTCATGAGTTTCCACATTTTGATCATATAAACGACTCCTTTTATAAGGTGTTGAAAATTGCACCGTTTTCTCATCAATGTGTATCAAAAGGAGTCATTTAAATGATTGAAAAGATGAAAATAGTTGGCTACAATTGTTTTGAATGCATTTTTTGACATCGATTTAAGATAAAAAGTGCTCGTATTTTAAATGTTGAATGTAAAATTCAGCTGGCTCAAAGGGTTTGCGACATGAAAAGCATATGAATGGCATCGTCCAAAATTTAACTACAGTTGCAACAGTAATATGTAAATTAAGTAAAAGGTAAAAAGTTGAGACAAAAATTAAAGCTTGCCAAAGTTAAGAATCTCAATAACAAAGCACTTATGTTAGTTTTAAATTGTTAAGAGGTAAAATATTTTTATTTTTAAACAAAGTATTAAAGTGCACCAATGTGCAAGTTCGAAGAAAAAAGGGGTAAAGTTTACCAGAAATTAAGGTTATTTATTTAAAAAGTTAATTAAAGAAGAAAGCGCAGCTGATCAGTAGTCTGCATTGGAATCAATGCTATAAAAAAACTTTTGAATAAATGTCCAAACCGATTCACAAATTTTTGGAAATGGCATGTTTAATGCTTTGAATATTTTGAATGTGGCAACCAATACGTCTATGAAAGATGCATGTTTGAAAAGCGTAGATTCGAAATAAATATAAAAGTACTTTGGAGTAAATTTGCTGGCGCCCTCGATTATGATGAATACCTGTGATGTCACGTCAGTTATTTTGAATTTGTGAGATATCTCAGCAATTTTTGCATTGAGTTCGTTGGTGGATGCTATTGTTAAAATAAAAAAATCCTGGGTGTCTTAAATAGAAAATTTTTGCCGCTTATTTCCTTTTTTACCGAATGAACGAGCCGGTGACTGCAATACGGAGTTTAAAAGAGTTTCCAACACGTTGTCCTGGACATCTGTAATTTAAAATTATTATTATTTCAAATTAACTAATATTATTAATAAAATATATACAAGCAATTAAAACAATAAGGGACTTAAGCGACGAAGGACAAAACAAAGAACTTTAAAAAAGTTCGTTATTTCTTTTATTGATATATATGAAATACTCACCTAAATTCTGACTTTCTAAAGCCGCTTTAAGCATTGATTTGCTACTTTTATTTGTTACGTTAAAACAATAAAATCTTGTTATTTTTTCCTTAAAATCTGTCCATTTTTCTTTCAAAAGATGTCCTTTTCTGGGATAAATTATGTCAAAATCTATATTAATCTGCAAGCAACCAGAAGACATTATTCTTACATAAAGCTTAAGTCATATAAATTGTAAATCTCACCAATGAAGCCGATCTAGCATCCGTATATTTGGGCCAATCATTAAAAAAATGCAATCTACTCAATGTACCCAGTTCCCTTAAACGCAATGGAAAGCTTCGTTGCCACTTATCGCAGACAACTTCCCATTCGGCTTCTCGTTGTAAGTCCAATTTATGAGCCTTAAGTACGCCTTTATCAAACTCATAACTCACATTTGGCGACAGAGTTTCTGAATCGCAGTCAACGTCTTCTCTCTGAGTTTCCTGCATACGCTTTGCTTTTAAATGGACGTACATTGTGTACAATTTTCCAGCAGCATTTCCTTGAAAAGATCTTGCGATATAGTAAAAATCCTAAGTTAAAAAAAAAATTTATTATAGTGAAGTGAATTATAGGGAATTGCTCTCGAATAAGAAAATACCAAAACGTTTGCTTCTGAAGGAAATTTTTTGACGATCTCTTTGTTCAGGGCTTGGAAGTCGTCTGGCTTCAGTGTTATGTTTTAATGAAAAACATACTCAAGAATAGAGTTAGTGAGTTCATGCCGTATATTTTCACTAAGCTTTTTGTTGTTTTCGTAAAACTCCAACATTATTTTACCCTTCTCACTGCTTTCCAAAATAGAAGTCAATGTCTTTGGAAAAGAAATAAAATGCAAATACACGTAAAAATACAAATTAAAACAATTAAAACTTTCGATTATTTACCTTTCCATTGAAAGAGCGAAACAGCAAAGACTCTTGACCACACTAGCAGAGAAAAATGATATAATTAGATAGAGATACAAGAAATTTTAAATGTAAGATTGCATATCAGTCCAGTAAAAAGTAAATTGCTTTTGAAGCGGAATCTTGAACTTTATCTAAATGTCAAAACAAAACGAGTAGCCTCGGACATTTAAGCAAGTTGCTCAAATATTTGTCCATACAAATTTTGACAGCTGATTTTATTTTGAGTGCTGAATCTGGCGGCTATTGTTGCTAAGCCGACGCTTCAATAACACATACAATTCAACTGAACTAAAATGTATTTGCGTTTTCACATAAAAAACTTTTATATGTTACCTTTTTAGATCTCCATTCGTATAATTTTTCACGAAAATCGACTCTTCGTCCCACGTTTTTAATTGCATCGGCAATGTCACGTTCGTTTAGTTTGTCACAATGTCGAAACTCAATGCCGGCAGCTAAAAAAAATATATATATTATATTCTATCAAACTCAATTTTTTTGCGAGGCTTACTATTTAATTCATCAAAAAGCTCACTTAGATCGAGTTCTGCGAGAAGTTGTCTTAGTTTTTCGCACATTTTTTAACTTTGCTTAAGCTTTAAAACACAACTGCACAATAGAATTGCCAACAAACAATTGCCGAAAATAAGAAGACTCATAAGCACCTTTCAAACGATCCAACATGTTGGACGACATGTCGTGCTTGTGAAAGGAAAAACGACCGTCGTCCAACATGTGAACAACTTGGCGCAGTTCTTCCTTCTGTCGTGGTCGGCGCTCTGTATATATCGGCATGGTCATCAGGGAAGAAGAGTTAAAAAGAAAATTGACATGTTTTTTGTTATAATTGGCGGTGATGTAGTGATGTAGAAAGATACGTTAGATTGCTTGAATGCTCAAAAACTTGTACCATTATTTTGCATTCTAACATTGTTGAACGACATGTTTAATGTATCTTGAAAACATAAAAAAAATTTAATACGCACTTATTAGATTTTGTATGGAAGCGCAATTTTTTTAATAAAAATGTATTAAAAAGTTAATTTAATAAACGGTACTTAATTATACTACGTAATTTTTTCTTCAGTGTAGTTCATTAAAATGCAGCAAGCAAACAAACCAATGTAATGATTTTTTTAGAGCAATTTCGAACCTTCGAACAATGCCATTACGGTAGCAGTATTGCTTACTTCTCCATCGCAACAAATTCCAACCAAATCGTCAAGAGATAAATTTTTTGTACTATGAAAGAACTCGTATAGCTGAGGTTATTACTTCCAGTTTTGTTCACTTTTTAAATACTAAAATGTGAAGAATGTAATAAAATAGTAAAAATGAAGAATTCAAATGTAAAATTAAAAATTATCAAAACGTTTCTACGATAATTTTTACATTTTTGGCAATTTTTAAATATCAGGCTGGCAAAATTTGGTTTAAAAGCCAAAATATTTTTCAAATAAATTAAGATTCATAGAGCTGGCAAAATTTCCTTTTCAACAAGCCCAAAATCAATGATATACGCTGCCATTTTTGGACTATTCCACAGTATTTTTATATAAAACTATGAAATCCATACACAAATTTTGACCTCAATATGCGCGATATTGGGATTGATTTTAGACCTATGGTTTCTTGGAGAAGTTATCTCCATAGATTACGTTTCTGCTACACGCTTGATCGATAAAAAATTTGACCCGCCCGTAGACACCTGAAAATGTTATATTTTTGTTCTGATTTTTACAAATTCTTATTGTTTGTCATATGTTGTTTGTTTTTTTTCGGAGAAGATAAAGATAGTAATAAAAACACTGAATCTCATCGAATTGGTTTCTTTTTGCATTTAGAAATTTTTTATATGGGTGACACCATGAGTATCCGCCCCGGGTGTCACCAAGCCTAGGAACGCCACTGGGAATTCGTAAAAATGGTACTTTGAAATCTGACATTCACATTAAAATTTTTGACTTTCGCATTTTAATTTATCCCTTCTCGCTTTTCGAATTTTTTGCATTTGGCAATGCGAATGCGAATGTCAAACTTGTTAGACTTTCGTAAATTTTATTTGATAGGTTGTTGGCTTGCGCATTAGAAGGAAATTGAAATGTAAATTTTTATTTAAATTAATTTGTTCTTTAAGGTATTAAAACACTAATTTTAATTACAGGGAGTCAACGCCTAATAATGTTTTATAAAACCACGGCAATTTCAAATATGAGTTGATTTTTGGCAACAGCACACAGACTCAGCATAAGGCCAATTGAAGATCGCAAGTGCCAAGACTGGACAACAATTTATGGAAATTGCTAGTAAATGATCTCAATGCTGCCGGGCCACCTTTGCGTGATATAGTGGATGGAAGGCTTTACGTTCTGATTAATTATAACTTAATTGAAATTATTAAAATCATAGGTTTGGGCTGACTACAAAAGCCACCTTCGTTGAGGTTGAGAGGTTGAAGTTGAGAAAAAACAAAACGGCTTCTAGCTAGTTTCAAGCACAAAAACAGTAGATTGCTATAAAACGTAAACAACGCCAATTTTATTTACGCCAATTATCAACTTTCAAATCCATCTATGTATATTAGAGTGTCCCTTAATTTTTTTTTTAGAAATTGAACATGTGCGGTGCTCTCGTTTATTTCTTATCATATCAAAAGTATATTGTGAAAATTTCAAGAAAAAATATTAATATTTAGACGTGCCGCGAAGCGAAACTTCATTCAAAATATGCCTTTATATTAGAAAAAACTGTTTTTTTTTCAACAATTATTAAAATTAAGACAATTTAATGTTCTTTTCTAGTCTACTCAACATAATATCGTATTTAACATAACATTATCTCACAAATGATCTATCATCCGTTGAAATTGGCTACAAAGTGAGAAAACTACAACTATTTTGTCGAGCGAAAAAAAAATTTAATTTTTTTCGAAAATTATTTTAACTAACGTTCTACAACTATGTTTACCGATCAACTTATTACATTTAAAACAAAAAATATATGTAATTGAATCTATTAAAAGTGAAAACACTGGTTACCTTCTAACATATATGTCCTTCAAGTATTATTTTTTAAAATAAAAACAGTGAAATTATCTTTGAATTCAAGTGCAAGTCTTACTAATGAAGAATGCAAATTAATTAAGCACTTGTACTTTCTGTGTTTTTAAAAAAGTTTATTATTTTTTATTCACTTCACTTAAACACTCTATGAACTCAAGTGGCTGAGCTGGACTAAAAACCTATCTGTAAAAATCAGTTCTTCTCTTATTTAAAGGCTTTTAATATAAACAAAACTTAGGATGGCTTGATCGCTTTATTATAAACAAAAGTATTTCATCACAAGTTTATTATTTTTTATTCACTTCACTTAAACACTCTAGGAACTCAAGTGGCTGAGCTGGACTAAAAACCTATCTGTAAAAATCAGTTCTTCTCTTATTTAAAGGCTTTTAATAATATAAACAAAAGTGAGGATGGCTTGATTGCTTTATTATAAACAAAAGTATTTCATGACAAGATGAAATATTGCATCAGCCAGAATATTTGCTGACATAACAAATTTTAAGCTTAAAAAAAGAATCTTAAGACAAAACCATTCTTGAATCTTTATGATACAATTTTGTTTACATTTACAATTTACTTATTGAACAAAAGGTGATCTTAACTTGCATAGATTTTTGGAAAAAGGCAAGCATACCTGCGAGTTCCCCCATCGATGTGTTCAAAAGTTGTTAGATTTGCACAAATGTTCGAAAAATTTACAAAGAAGTCAGAAATGCACAACAGAAAAACTTTATTCTGCGATGAATTGGACAATCTATTTGATATTTCACACAGGCACGTTCTGCACCTAATCCGAATAGAGGAAGACAGCCAGTTCTTACTACTCCAGAGAGAAAATGGAAGACCCGGTTGCATGATTGACGTTGATGACGTCTGAAGAGCATGGCAGAAGCTCAAACGTAATCGGGAAAAAAAAAGAAAAACATAGGAAGCGCAAACTCGAGGAGAAGAAGCGGGAAAGAAGTATGATTTGTATAATAATTAAAAATTGGTTTAGCTTTGTTATTTGAGATCTTACGAGTATTATAATGTAGAAAGAGCACAGGAAAAATATCATATGAATTACAGTTTCCATGAGTATTAGTACTACCCAGATAGACAAATGTATGTACCTTTTCTCCTCCTTTTGTGTTGTTCGACGAAACAACACAAAAAAATCCAGGAAGATGACCAGTTTGAAAGTGATAGCAGAAAGAAAGTTTTTATCCAAAGAAGATATACAAACATTTATTAATAAAAATATCGTCGACTTTTTATCACCACCCTCGATGAAACTTTCCCAACGTTTCAAAATTGGAACAGATTTTCTTTAAGTACATTCGGAAGATTGGAAATCTCAAAATGACTACACTGATGTTCTGAAAATCATTACTTCTCTAATAGTACTGAACGACACAGCTTAACATGCGGTTAAATTAATAACTGATTTTAATAGCCTCCTAACTAAAAACACTAACTAACAGGATTATCTCCTAAAAGTATATATGTTGTAACGAAGCTGCCGGTCTTCCGGCTCTATAGCTGAGATATGCTCAGCCGCTGTCCAGGATTCGTCACGTCTATCGCTGTCTGGGGTTGTTACCCGGTGGAGGTAGACGCGAGGGCATTTTCGCCATGCCTCGTCCACTCTTTCCTCCCATGATGGACTTAGACGCCGTGTCCGCGGGAACCGCTGCTGCTCTTCCAGAAGATGCCTCCGGAAATTTTCGCGTGAGCGTTCAAATTTATCGTCCATGATATATATTTGTTTTTTTTTTATTATTTGCGTTTTAATCCTGCTGATTAATGATGCGCGCTTGTTGACTGCCTCTGCTCGACTGTTCCTTGCTGACGAGTGATGTTGCCTTGTTGGCTGCCTTTCTCAACTGATCCCTTTAATTTATTTTATTTGTTATATCTATATTTTTTTTTTTTTTATATATATATTAATTTCCTTTTTTTTTCTTAGCTTTGCTGACGATTGATGTTGCCTTGCTGACTGCCTCGCTCAACTGATCCTTTAATTTTCATTTGCTAGCTTTACCAACCTTCCGTGGTAGCGCTTCATCAAATTGTGTTATAATATTTATTATATTTATATATTTATTATTATTATTTTTTTCTAATTACGTCCGTTATGCCACTCAGAGGAGTGGTAAGGTTTTAATTCAGCAAGATGTGCTGTGAGTGTTCGATTTCTTCCGGGTTTGCTTATTTGGACTATGACCGGGGAGACAAAGATATAATTTTATACGGTCCGTCGAATTGTGGGGCTAGTTTTGCTGCAAATTGGTCAGTTGCTTTTGATAGGTGGTGCTGCTTTACCCAAACTAATTGATCTAATTCTGGTTTCCAATTTATGCGCCTTAGGTTATAATGTCTGGCCTGAGATTGCGCGGCTTGTTCCATATTTCTTTTAGCGATCTTAAACACGCCTTTTAGACGCTCCGCATGTTCATTTGGTGAAACCGTGTCTTGGCCGGTCCCTGTGGTAGACTCGTCGAAAAGTGCGTTAGAGAGTCGTGGTTCCCGTTCTTGGACTATAAATGCGGGACTATACCCTGTCGATTCTGATTCACTGCTATTGAATGCTAGCGTTAGTTCGGGGAGTAATTCGTCCCATTTGTTCTGCTGATCTTCCGTATACTGTGATATCATTGTTTTTATTGTTCTATTCGTACGCTCTGTAGGGTTATCCTGGGGTGTATACGGTGCTGTGAGTTTCTGCTGAACTCCGAGGTCTTGTAGAAAACGTTGGAAACTTCGACTCGTGAATTGAGCTCCATTATCTGTGATTAGAACTTTTGGTACTCCAAATCTTGATAAAATTCGTTCTCGAAATGCTTTTATTAGTTGTTCACTAGTGGCTTTTCTCAGTGCCATCATCTCAACCCATTTGGAAAATTTGTCCACAAATACTATCAACATCGTATTCCCGTGCTTGGATCTTGGTAATGGACCCACGAAATCAGCGCAAACGGTAGCCCATGGCTCTTCTGCCAGGTGTGTCAGCATCTTTCCTGCTGGCTGCTGTTGGCTTACTTTATAGCTCTGACAACTTTTACATTCCCTCACGTACTGGCTTATGTTGCGAAACATACCTGGCCAGTAATATTTGTTCGCTATTCTGGCTATAGTTTTCCTTATTCCTAAGTGGCCAGCGGTGGGTGCATCGTGATTTTCTGTCAGAACGCGGTGTCTTTGGTAACTGGGAACGCATAATTTCCAAGGTGAACAGTCTTCGTCTCCGATGGTTCTAGGGAAATGACGGTACAATTTTTCACCTTCTATGATGTATTCGGGATATTTCTCTGGACTGCTCTTGACCTCTTCGATACGTCGCTCGTACCAATTACATTTCTGTCCATCGCTCTGTTCAACCGCGCAGCCGCAAGTGACTTCCACTGGTTGTCTTGATAGGGCGTCAGCAATAACATTCTGCTTTCCTTTTCGATATTGCACGTCATATGTGTATTGCTGCAATTCGAGCGTCCACCGCGCTATTCTTCCTGATGGGCTTTCAATAGCGTTCATCCATTTGAGTGAAAGATGGTCAGTAATGACTGTAAACGCGTATCCCTCCAGGTACGGTCTCATTTTGCGTATTGCCCACACTATTGCAAGACATTCCTTCTCTGTGGCTGAGTAATTTATCTCTGCTTTGTTTAAATGTCGGCTTGCGTAAGCGATAACCCTCTCTACGCCATCTATGTTTTGAGTTAAGACTGCTCCTAAGCCATAATCGCAAGCATCAGTCTGGAATATAAACCGCTGGTTAAAGTCTGAACAGCCTAAGACCGGTGCTTCGGTCAGTCTCTTCTTGAGATCTTGGAACGCGTTCTGCTGTTCGATTCCCCACTTAAAATGTTTCCCTTTTCGTAGCAACGCGGTTAGTGGATGGACGACTCTGGAGAATTCGGGAACAAATCGGCGGTACCAAGACGCGATACCGAGACATCGTCGTAGTTCACGCACGTTTTCTGGCGGCTTTAATTCCTGGATGGCTACCTTTTCTGGGTCGGTGTGGCTGCCTTGCTCACTCACTACGTGTCCGAGATATTTTATTTCCTTTCTAAAAAACTCACATTTCTCTATGTTGATACGAAGGTTGGCATCGAGGTAGGCGAACGCGTGTCGTTCCATGTCTACACCGATGACTCGATCTAACGCCCGTTGAAAAGTGGCTGGGGCCGAGTGGAGTCCAAATGGCATTACGCGCCATTGGAACAGTCCGCGGCCGGGTACAGTGAATGCCGTGTACTCTTTACTGCTACTCTCCATGGGTATTTGCCAGTACCCGTTCTTTAAATCAATACTACTAATATATTTTGCGTTTTTGAGTCGGTCAAGAATGTGGTGAATTCTAGGGAGGGGGTAGGCGTCTGGTACCGATCGCGCATTTAGTTGACGATAGTCAATGCATAATCGCCACTGCCCTGTTTTCTTCTTCACGAGTACTATGGGTGCGCTGTGGGGACTTCGTGATGGCTCGATACAACCCTTTTCGAGTAGTTCATCAATTTCTGCGTTAATTATCTTTTGCATGGCGGGATTCTTAGGGAAGTACCTTTGCTTGATCGGTCGGTCGTCTCGCATTACGATTCGGTGAGAAGCTATGTTCGATACTCCGTGTATTTTGTCAAAGCACTTGAGCTCTTTCTCGAGAAAGGCGCTAACTTCCCAATTACCGATTTTACTGATCTGTTCTATGTGTTTGGCGACGTAGTTTTCTGTCTTGCTGTCTTGCAGTTTTTGTTCCGACGAATGTGACGCAGAAGTCGTAGGCCTTGAGGACCTTACAGTTGCTATTGATAAAACCACAGTTGATAACGCAGGTGTCGCTGCCATTAACGGTTGCACAGTTGATGACGCAGGTGTCGCTGCCCTTGATGAAAACACACTTGATAACGCAGGTGTCGCTGCCCTTGACGGTTGCACAGTTGATGACGCAGGTGTCGCTGCCATTGACGGTTGCACAGTTGATACCGCAGGTGTCGCTGCCCTTGATGAAAACACAGTTAATAACGCAGGTGTCGCTGCCATTGACGGTTGCACAGTTGATGACGCAGGTGTCGCTGCCCTTGATGAAAACACAGGTGATGACGCAGGTGTCGCTGCTCTTAGTGGTTTCACAGTTGATGACGCAGGTGCTGCTGCGATGGCAGTTGGTGACGCAGTTGCTGCTGCGACGGCAGTTGGGGACGCAGGTGCTGCTGCACTGGCTGTTGATGACGCAGGTGCTGCTGCGATGGCAGTTGGTGACGCAGTTGCTGCTGCGACGGCATTTAGTGACGCAGCTGCTGCTACGATGGCAGTTGGTGACGCAGTTGCTGCTGCGACGGCAGTTGGTGACGCAGGTGCTGCTGCGATGGCAGTTGGAAGAATGAGTATATCTAACTTTACCGCTTATTTAAAAAAAAATAAATAACTGGCCATTTCAGCCCTTGAAAGGACTTTGACCTAGTTTCTTCTGATCAATTGTGTTGTGCGTGTTATTAAGTTTGTACACAATTGACCGAGAAATGGACCTACAGGCTTAACGCCGACTCCGAACGGCGATGAACGGAATGTTCTTATTCTCAAGAAGCATTTTGATTACTCTCTGAGGTTTGCCATTGTCTGCAGAGAAGTGGCGGCCGTACAGAAAAATTATTTTAATTCAAATAATTTTCTGTCGCTGCTGGGGTTCGAACCTGGGTCTCCAAAGTTCGTTGACATAGCGGCCACGCACTTTTAACCAACTACGTCACGGACGCCACGAGAAGTATCACGATTCCCAAGTGATACTTCCGCTTTTAACGCCTCATCGACACCTTGTGTACTTCCATTAGCCATAGAAACTTGAGTCCTCGCTGGTATGGTTCTTATTGTATCTCGTAGCTTGTCTGCATAATATTGGCTAATAAAGCTCCTTGTCGCCCCCATGTCAACAGTAGCGTCCATCCAGACATCCTCAAGCGCTACTGTAGCCACTATACGACCTTCTTCGGCTCGAAGATTGTCTAACGCTGTCGAGGTACCACAAAATTTGACTCTTGCTCCCCTCGATGTAGAGTGAGCCTGCCACCGTTTCCCTGTCTTCGACGGCAACATTCATAGGTCAGAATACCCTTTCGACACAGCGTCGGCAAGCTGTGCGAGGGTCAATGTACACTGCTGGCATCATCTGCTTGTGACCTGCCTCTGCCCTCTGAGGTCCTTCTCGCTCTCGGCGCTTTTCAGTTATCTCCAGATTTTCGAGGTCGCCTGCCAAACTTATTAATTCCGCGAGGCTTGAGAACTCTCTTCGCTTTACGTACAGCTGTAAACCGTGGCTGCTGTTTCTGTAAATTCGCTCCAATTGTTGTTCTTTGCTTAAATTTCCATGGTGCATCAAATTTTGGATGGCTATAACGAATTCCTTAAATTTTTCACCTGGCAACTGTTGACGTCGTCGAATATCGTCTTCCAGACGTTCAAAAAATCTAGCGGGTAGGAAAAACTCTAAAAAGTCGGTCTTGAAGCTTCGCCAGTTGTTCCAGTGCACGTTGTTATTCCTGTACCATTGAAGTGCTTGGTCGGTCAGCAACTCAGGCATGCTGCGTGGCAACAAATTTTCATCCACATCGTGCATTCCTGCAAGCTCCTCGACACGCTCTATGAATGTCAGCGGGTCTCCAGTCCCATTGAACTTCACCGACCACTTTGTTACCCTGTCGATGACTGTCCCGTTAGACATACCGCGAGTTACAGCCCTCTGCGCTTCAGGATAAGATAGTGACGACATCTGATGACCTGGACCCCTGTTTTGATTCACATTTTGTTCTCGTTCCCCCTTTTGTTGGCCTTCACCTTCTGGTGACGGTAGCATTAGTATTACCGGTGGTGGCAGATTTGTTTCATCCGGAAAACACGGTCCTGGTGAGCACCCTCGTCGGTGCTTAGCTTCGAGCTCGGCCAACCGCTGCTCATGTTCAAGCTTGAAGCTGCTTTCGCTTATGTAAGCCGCAAACCGCTTCCGTAATTCTTCAACAGAGCCCTCGGTACCAAATGCAAACTCCTCTGCGTAAGCCAAGAGGTCTTCCCGTCGAAGTGAGTATATCCATGATATCTTGACCATTTTGGTGTCGCAATAAATATGTTTTTACCTTCTGTTATCCTTGTGTTTTTTTTTTTCAATTTTAGTTAAATACCTCTGTGTATTATTTTGCTTGCCTTTTGTTAAATTCAGTATATTATTTGTATATTATTTTTATTTTTTATATTATATTTATTTAACTCTGTTCTTTGGTTTTTATAAATTTATTTTATTATGTTTTTGTTTTTTTTTTTCAATTGAATTTCTTTTCTTTTCAGGCGTAGAATTTCGACTTTTACCAGCTCGCCTTCACCACACTCGCTCAACAAGCTATATTTTCAGTGGTCCCTGCTCGGGCGCCATGTAACGAAGCTGCCGGTCTTCCGGCTCTATAGCTGAGATATGCTCAGCCGCTGTCCAGGATTCGTCACAAAATTTATATTTGGGATATTTGTTTTGAAAATACAGTTTATTTAGCAATTTTTTTTTTTAAGTTACTATTTCTTACAATGAAAATGAAAGTAAGTTGGTGTGGCGAGCGATGTGGTGTTGGTGCGGCGAGAGGTATGGTAGAAGTTGGATGTGCGCTTCGCGAACCAGAAGTTGACGCTTTGGCTGATGTCTGTGGTGCTAGTCCGGTTTCTATACTTTTCCCCTGACTACCCACTTATGCCCTGTCCGTCAAACTCGAGTTATGTTGGGGCGATCTGACGATGCGCCTTCTAGGTGTCTTTTCCCACCCGTGCGACCTGACGGTGCGCCTTAGCAAATACTCTAATCAAGTCTCGTCCACGATCAAGCGACCTGACGGTGCGCCTCCTAGCCTTCACTTGCCCACCCGTGCGACCTGACAGTGCGCCTTAGCAAATAATCTAGTAGCTCTTTAGCTTGAACCCTGCGACCTGACGGTGCGCTTCCTGGCCTGAACTTTTCCACCCGTGCGACCCTGACGGTGCGCCTTAGCAAATAATCTATCACTCTAAGACTCGACCAAGCGACCTGACGGTGCGCTTCCTAACTTCTTGACCACCCGTGCGACCCTGACGGTGCGCCTTAGCAAATAATCTAATAGCTCTTTTCCCACAACAAAAGAAATATCTACCTTGTATTTGTCCTCAGCCTCCGCTGTCAACCCTTCTCGATCCTCCGTGTTTGCGTTTCCAGTCCTCAGCTACTTGCTTGCTCGAAATTTGTCTTCCTTCTCGGTTGGTGGTCCGTCAGCTACTTGCTTGCTCGAAATTTGCCTTCCTTCTCGGTTGGTGGTCCGTCAGCTACTTACTGTTCAACTCATTCACTGCTTCAGTCGTACCTCTCGTTAGGCTATGTTTGCTGGCACCTCGAGTTGTATTTGTGTTTGCATGTGTCTCTCGTTAGGCTATGCTTGCTGGTAACTCGAGTTGTATTTGTATTTTCATGCATCTCTTGTTGCGCTATGCCTGTTGATAATTCAAGTTGTATTTGTACTTTCATGTAGCTTTCGTTAGCTATGCTTGCTGGTAACTCGAGTTGTATTTGTATTTTCATATGCTTCTTGTTGCGCTGTGCTTGCTGATAATTCGAGTTGTATTTGTATTTTCATGTACCTCTCGTTGCGCTATGCTTGCTGATAATTCGAGTTGTATTTGTATTTTCATGTACCTCTCGTTGCGCTATGCTTGCTGATAATTCGAGTTGTATTTGTATTTTTGCTTGTGTCTCGCGTCGCACTGTTTGTGTTAGGCTTAGATCGTTGGTAGGGGAAATACTGGTTTTCAACGTGTGTTTCTCTCTTTCTTTGGTTGATGCTCAATGTTATGTTGAAATGTTGAAATCGTATAAGCTTTACTGTATTTTTGCCGCATTGACCGCTGCTCACACCAACAAAAATATATACCTTATACTATGCGTTTAGGTTGGCACAGGGTGCTTAGTTTCTTACAGTGTCTTATAAAATTAATTTCACATAGTTTCAATAATTCAATGATTTAATAAAAAGTAAAATAATAATTCAATTACAGAGTTTTTTTTTTAACATTTCAAAAATAATTCAAATAATAATACTAATAATAATAACAATAATATTTCAACGATAATAAAAATAATTTCAAAAATAGTTTCAGCTCTGGCGATGGAGACCGTGTGCACCCAGAAGATTCCAGGGTTTTTTGGGTCGTCACAATGTATTTCTGATTGTTTGATTGAGAATTTAAAGATTTTACTTTTTTAAATGTAGATTATTCGGGACTATCGTAAGAAATATCCAGGATACAGTCGTGAAATTTTATTTCGGCCCTACGAGCAATAACTAAAGTAAAAACAATTATGAATAATAAACGGTGTTAAATTTAAATAAAAAAAAAAAAAATAAAAAAAACAAATCTATTGATTTAGATTTTATTTTTTGTTGTTATTGTTGTGTTAGGAACGTACAAACTTTATACAATTTATAATTGGAAACATAAACTTTTTTCAAAATAATTAATTTTACATATGTATTTTCGAAAAAAGTATTTTTTTAAAAAAGTTTTTTTGCTCCACAAAAAATTTTGAGTTTCCGCATTTTTTACCCGATTTCGACACATAATATCTCCTTGGAAAGAAATGTTTATACTCATACGCCAATAAAAGATTGGAAAAAAATGATTACATCAATTTCATTTGTTTTCGGAAAAAAAATATTTCTTAAAAACAATAAAAATGTTGTAATTTTCGTATTAGTCAACCGTTTTCGACGAATGATAGCACGTTGGAAAAATAAATTATATGCCTAATGCGATATTATGTTTCGTTGATTAAAAAATCACACAAAATTGTCTTAATTTTAATTATTGTTGAAAAAAAAACAATTTTTTCCTATATGAATGTGTATTTCGAATGAAGTTTCGTTTTGCGGCACGTCTAAATATTAATATTTTTTCCTGAAATTTTCAGAATATAATTTTGGCATGATAAGAAACAAACGAGGGCACCGCAATATTCAATTTATAAAAAAAAATTGCGCATACAGTTAAGGGCCACCCTAATGTATATATATAAAAATAAGTTGCATTGTGTATGAAATTGATGTTCTCTGTAATGCGTGAACCGATTTTGTATCTGGAAATTTCCCATGAAAGGTGACGTCAATACGAAGGTTTTTTTGTATAAATGGTTTTTGTGTGTGTTTTGGTTCATGAGTTATAGGCGTTTTAGTGAACTTATCAACAATACAGGTGTGAAAAAATACAGGTGCGCACATATGGTGTATATGGGGAAATATTTGCATATTTGGTTTGTTACACCATTTATAACTCAAGAACGGCTGGACTGATTTAAATGATATTTTATTTTTTGAATTTGTGTTCATCCCGAATAGCAGAATAACTACTAGGTGGCGCAAAAGTAATCTTCCTATCAGAAAATGCTATAAATTTTGCGATTGGCCCCTAATGTCAGTTCTGTTTTGACATTTGTGTAGTAAACACATGCGAAATACACGTTAATAAACAATGTTACGCTACACTGCTCCAGAACGCGGAATTAATCACCACCAAGAGGAAGATGATTTTTCATCAAAAATAATCATGAGTGATGAGGCCCATTTCCATCTTAGCGGGTACGTAAATAAGCAAAATTTACGCTTCTGGGGCACTGAAAATCCGCGTGTAGCCCACGAAGAGCCATTACACCCACTCAAAGTCACTGTATAGTGTGCTGTTTTCGCTGGAGGAGTCATCGGACCTTTTTTCTTCGAAGACGGTTACGGTGAATGGTAAGCGCTACAGAGCAATGATCAACGAGTTCTTTTTGCCGCAACTTGATGAATTGGGATTGGAAAACATGTGGTTTCAACAGGACGGTGCAACGGCACACACTGCACGTGCCACAACCGATATACTGAAGGATGCATTTCCCGGGCGCCTAATCTCCCGATTTGGCGATTTGCACTGGCCAGCAAGATCGCCTGATTTGACCGCTCCAGACAATTCAAATTTATGATATCGAATAGCTTTGGAACTAAATGCCGTATAATAATAAAATTCAGTATGGAGTTGCCACTTGGTGATATCCTTCTACTGGAAAACTGGGATGGGCTTTGGAAAAGGGGGTGTGGCTCCGCCCATACACTTTAAATTTTTGATATAAGATAGCTTTGGAACTAAATGTCGTATAACAACGAAATTCAGTATGGAATTACTATTGGGTGATATCCTTCTTCTAGAAAACTGAGACGGTCATTGAACAAGTGGGTGTGGCTCCGCCCATACAAGCCAAATTTTTGATATCGAATAGCTTTGGAAATAAATCTATATATATAAAAAAGGAGCTTATGTTTGTAACTGCGCAATAAACTCCTAAACTACTCATCCGATTAGCATGAAAATTTGTGTATAGAAGTTTTTTGGTACGGTGCGTGTTTGTCGGCGATCAATTTTGATCCACCTTGAACACCAGAGGGCGCTGAAGTACAAATTTTTTACAAAGCTGCCTAAAACTCAAACCGCTTATGCGATTAGAATAAAAACTGCTATACAGTGGTTTTCATGTACGTTGAGTGTTTTGCTGCCATCTTTTTTGACCTATCTTGAGCACCAGAGGGCGCTGTAGTGCAAATTTTTTACAAAATCGCATATTTTTAGTTGTTTTCTTAGGTTACAAATGCAAATATTTACAAAATATAAAATATTTCTTAAATTTAGTAAAATTAAAAAATTTCCGTTATTTTGACATCAAAAACATGAACATATCTTGAAAACTATGAAAAATTTTACTACAACCATATATTTAATGCAACATCGTTGCTCAAAAATGAGAAAAACACAATCAGAAATTTAATTTTGTGACTTTCGATTCAAATATCTCCGCTGCTTTTTTATACATTGTGTTAAATTTTTTTTTTGTCTTAAAGCTTCATCAAAGTACTATGAAAACTATTTTAAAAAATACCGTTAGTTGAGTATATATATTTTAAATATTTTTTTTTTAAAAAAAGGTCTGAAATTTTTAAGTTTTCCTCAAAAAAAAGGCTCAAAATTTGTTTTTGTTGTAAAAATTTGCAAATTTTCAACTCTATTTAAAAACTATAACATTCATAAGCAAAAGTTATTTAAATTTTACGCAAAAATTAAAAACCATTTTTGTAATTAAAAAGACAAGGCCCCTTGATTTTTTCGAACAAAATTTTTTTTTCCAATATTGTGTTTTTATATTTTTGGAAAAATATACAAGCTAAAAAATTAATTTTTTAGAAAAAATTATCTTAGTATCTCTTACCAATCAAAAGTTATAGCCAATAATCTATATATACAAAAAGCAAAACGCTGTCTGTGTGATGGCTGGAAACTTCAAAATTGCTGAGTCGATGGAGCTGAAATTTTGGCAGTACATGTTTTTCAAGCACAAGATGGTTTAAATTTCTGTCACACCCCCTTTTACCGCCCACAAATCAATAAAAATGCTATATTTCCTACGGTTTTCGTCGATTATTTGTATGATTTAGCATTTTAGTTTGTATGCTCACTGTCGGCAATTGTACTAAAACTGGGCAATGTTCATCTACTAGAAAACTGGGATGAGCATTATATAAGTGGGTGTGGCTCCACCCATACAATTGAAATTTGTATTATCGAATAGCTTTGAAATTGAAAGTAGCAATACTTACATACAAACTCAAAATGGAGTTACTATTTGGTGATCTCCTGCTACTGGGAAACTGTAACGGGCAGTTGAAAATGACAGTGGTGTTAAACTATGGGTCTAAGAAAAGTTTCGAATATAATTATGTTGCGATATAATTGCTGGGTGCAGCAACGAGCGCCGGGAAAAGGCTAGTTTATTTATATTTATTTGCAATTTGTATTTCACTATGTTTGTAAATGTATTTTCTGCCGCACAGCAAAACAAGCCAAAAAAATGTAAATTTGACATTTTCTTCTTCTTCTTGATGCTTGTTCTTATAATACTAGAAGCATGGTGTAATGATAATAAGGTGTTAGTGAATTTTTGACAACACCAAGAATAGCTTTCTTTCTGTCAAAAAATTTAGCGCGAAAGAGAGGAGCCGTTGATAGTTGTCAAATTGTGTTATTTGTTTGAGTTGCTAGATGATGATGTGTTTTAGTTTTTATAGGTTATTGTGCAAATAAAGTTTAAATAAATATTTAATTCAATTAATTGTGCCGTGTTGTGTTGACAAAAAGTTATTGCAGTTGTCTTCGCCCATTTGCCAAGTTCGACATTGAATGGTTTTGTCATTTTATCAAAAACGTACGCTGAAAGGTGCCACCGACCTGAAGCTTTGGCCAGCATGCAAATTGTCTTGCATTCACATCGACTGCTTCAATAAAAAATCGAATGAAAGAATGTTCAATACATCATCTGATAATAGTCATCAAAAGAAGTGTTTATGGCATTGAGCTTCGACCAACTGCACGTTAGCTGATTTATTTTCATTCCAATTCATTATCAGCTGTTTTTGACAGGAGCGGGGCGAAAAAATTTATCATTTTGAGAGAGAAGTGTCAAATTAACTAACACCTTATTATTATTACACCATGACTAGAAGAAATATTTCCAGCACACTTCTATCAACTTTAGCGAGCTCGAGAGAGCGCTTTTATGCTTGTTCTTCTTCTCTCTTTTGAGTTAGAAAAGTACGGAAACACATTCTAGAAGCTTGAAAGTTACTACAATCGATCACGGAAACAGACCTATTGTTGCGGTTTTAAATATTGAATATATTTATGTTTATACTAGCCTGTACCCGACGCGTTGCTGTCGTAGCGAAAATTATTTCTATCTCTATCTGACTCTCAAACTCAGTCTCAATCTCAATCTCAACCTCAACCTCAACCTCAATCTCAATCTCTATGTATATTTCTAATTCTATTTCTATTTCTATCTCTATCTCTATCTCTATCTTTATCTCTATCTCTATCTCTATCTCTATCTCTATCTCTATCTCTTTCTCTATCTCTATCTCTATCTCTATCTATATCTATATCTCTATCTCTATCTCTATCTCTATCTCTATCTCTATCTCTATCTCTATCTCTATCTCTATCTCTATCTCTATCTCTATCTCTATCTCTATCTCTAAGTGGAACGACTCGTGTAAATTGATAACCAAATTTCGAGGCTATGCTTCTTATAATTCCAAAGTTATTCGATACCACAAATTTGGCTTGTATAGGCGGAGCCACACCCCCTTGTTCAATGACGTCTCAGTTTTCTAGTATAAGAATATCACCCAATAGTAATTCCATACTGAATTCCGTTGTTAAACGATATTTAGTTCCAAAGTTATCTGATATCAAAAATTTAAGGTTTAGGTTTGTTAAAAAAAAATTTTTAGGTTTATGGGCGGAGCCACACCCCCTTTTCCAAAGCCCATCCCAGTTTTATAGTAGAAATATATCACCAAGTGGCAACTCCATACTGAATTTCATTATTATACGGCATTTAGTTCCAGAGCTATTCGATATCATAAATTTGAATTGTATGGGCGGTGCCACACCCCTTTGGCATATACTTGCTCAATTTCGCCAGTCGAAAGACACGACTAAATAGAACGTTCTAACCGAGTTGCATTAATGTATGACTTATAGCTCGAAAGTTATCCCGAAAATTTGGTCTGCTGAAAAAGTACCACGCCCCACGTCCAACGCCCATAAAATTTTACCTGTGGAACGGCACTTGTAAATTGAGGAAGAATACCGAATTCCGATGCTATGCGACCTATAACTTCAAAGCTATTCGCTATCGTAGATTTGGGTTGCATGGGAGGTGCCACGCCCCCTTGTCCAATGTTCCATGAATTTTTTCCAAAACCTTCGCGGAACAATTACGAACAAACTCACAGAAGGAAGTATCCAATTTGGTCCAGTAGTTTTCAAGTTTTAAGTGGTCGAACAAACCAAGATTCATTTTTATATATATAGATTTAATTAAAAACATAAATATATATATATTTGTGTATATATTTGCGTTTTTTCATTTAGATTCAGAATATTGGAACAGTCACGAAGAATTATAGTAAGTAATGCGGCCTCTGGAAAAAATCTTATTCAGCTAGCTAACGACATTCGTCAATCTTTCGGAAACCACTACGAAATAAAATAATTTTACAAAATTCTTTGCTATAAAAACTAATATAAATATTATGAGTCATCGGGAATACCCCCAGTATACATTGATTTTTATTTATTCGCCCCGAGAATATACTTTCTGATAAACTGATAAAATTTGGAATATTAAATTCTTAGTACAATTTAAAAACTTTCAATTTGGATATAATTTTACAAATTTTATCATAAATAATAGGTTGTAGCCAAATAATACTACGTTGATCCATTCATAATGGCTTTTATGTCTTCTGCATCTAATGTTTCATATTTCAATAAAGCTTCCGCAATAGCTTTATGTTCCTTAGCATGTTTTTTTAAAATTGCCTTTGCACGCTCATAACTTTCATTAAGTATTCTTTTGATTTCACCATCGACAGTTTCAACAGTGTTGGGACCAAGTGATTCATTAGCCATCAAACCTTGTGGACTTTCAATTGTTCTCAGCCCAACTTTTTCCGACATCCCCCAATCTTTAACCATGTGAGTTGCAATGGAAGTGGCTTGTTTTAAATCGCTGCTGGCTCCAGATGTTATTTTTTCCGCACCGAATATTAACTCTTCGGCTGCTCTACCACCCATCATTGTATCCATCATAGCAAGAAGCTGGGCCTTTGTAACATGGTACCGTTCTTTTTCTGGAATATAAGCTGTATGGCCCAGAGATGGACCACGGGGCATAATTGTAACTTTATGAAGTGGATGTGATTCCTACGTAAAAACAACGTCAAAATATTTATATATGGCAACAAATATTTTCAACCTTTGTATAGTAAGCAACGATAGCATGACCACCTTCATGATAAGCTGTTATAATATTTGCTTCTTCATCAGGAAGTCTGGCCTTTCGTTCAGGACCCATTAAAACTTTGTCACGTGCTGTTTCTAAATGTTTCATAGTAACAGTATCAGCTCCATCAATAGCCGCACTTAAATTAAAACAAAAATCATTATCTATATAATATTATTAAAAACAATTTTCACCGTAATGCTGCTTGGTTTATCATATTCTCCAAATCTGCTCCAGTAAATCCAGATGTTCCTCTTGCTAACATGTCAAGATCGATCTCATCGTGAAGCACTTTTGCCAGATATAGCGATAAAATTTCCTTGCGACCAGTAAAATCAGGAGTTGAAACTACGACCTTGAAATAAGTTAAAAGCAAAACTGGAGCTGAAGAACTGATGTCAGAATAAACTTACTTCCACATCGAAACGTCCCGGTCGTAGCAATGCTTGATCAAGATCATCACGCCTGTTTGTAGCCCCCAAAACAATAACTCCTGTATTCTGATGAAACCCATCCATTTCGGACAACAATTGATTAATAGTTTGGTTTGCATATGGATGCAACACTGAATTTGTACGTTTAGCACCAACAGAATCAATTTCATCAATAAAAATAACGCACGGTGCACGCTGTTTTGCTGCCTTAAATAAATCGCGGACTCGTCTTGCTCCTTGTCCAACAAGAACTTCATCGAATTCAGGACCAGCAGCATGAAAGAATGGAACATTTGCTTCTCCCGCAACGGCACGGGCGAGGAGTGTCTTGCCAGTACCAGGAGGACCAACAAGCAAAACACCCTTGGGAAGTTTTCCACCCAAATTAGAAAATTTTTCAGGGCTTTTTAAAAACTCAACTACTTCTTTTAGTTCCTGTTTTGCCTCATCACATCCCTTAACATCTTCGAATGTAACGTGAATTTCTTCTGGATCAACTTCTACCTGATTTCCTAGTTGTATTCTGTAAGTAAGGCTGTTTTCATTAAGAGTTCATTAAAAAATCGAATATCTTATACCGAAAAACTGAACCATTGGAAGAAGAAAATAGACTAAAAAATATTCCTATAAAAACAGCAATAACGAGCAACTGTTGAAAAACCTAGAAATACTTTATAAATTTTAAAGTGACAAAATTTTCATATTGGCTTACTTTAAGATATTTTATTGTTTTTCCCGACTTTGGATTATCTTCTGTATTAGCTGCTGCCAAGTATCCTTCGGCAAATGCAATTTTGATGTTTTCCTTTCAACGAAACAATTTTAAGCAAATTTTAAAAATAATTATGGCAACGTGCTCAAATATTCATCTAAGTATTATTTAGAAGTTACTCAATCCCTTAAGATACAATAGTATTTGAAAAAAATTAACATCCGAAGACGCGAAAGTATGTAAATTACTTATTTGAGTAAAAAGGAGAGATGTTATATTGATGACATGCTTTCGAATAGGTTTCAAACTAGTTTTTTTTAAATATATTATCTATATACGAGTATATAAAAAAGGAGCTTATGTTTGTAAGACCGCAATAGACTCCTAAACTACTCATCCGATTAGCATGAAAATTTGTGTATAGAAGTTTTTTGGTACGGTGCGTGTTTGTGTGATATCAATTTTGATCCACCTTGAACACCAGAGGGCGCTGTAGTACAAATTTTTTACAAAACTGCCTAAAACTCACAAGCCGCTTATGCGATTAGAATGAAAAGTGGTATACAGAAATTTTCATGTACGTTGAGTGTTTTGCTGCTATCTTTTTTGACTTATCTTGAACACCAGAGGGCGCTATAGTACAAATTTTTTGCAAAACCAACTAAAACTCCCAAACCGCTCATTCGATTAGAATGAAAATTGGTATATAGTAGTTTTCAGGTACGATGAGTTTTTTAGCACTATCTTCTTTTAACCACCTTGGACACCAGATGATGCTGTAGTACAAATTTTTTACAAAATCGCATATTTTTAGTTGGTTTCTTAGGTTACATATGCAAATCTGTGGCAATAAGACAGAGTAGCTTAAGTCCAAAAATATAGTTGTGAGTTATTTACATTTTTAAAAATCCTTTTTCTCATTTTTATATGTAAAATTTTGTGTATGGCCATTAGAAAAATCGGCATAACTTTCTTTTTAAGAGTCGGATTTAAACAAGGGTAGGACACAATTGTGCACCTTGAAATGGTTAATAATAATATGTAGAATTTCAGTTTTTCGCTTATGTCGACTTAAGCTACTCTGTCATATTGCCACAGAAATATTTACAAAATATTAAATATTTCTTAAATTTAGTAAAATAAAAATAATTTCCGTTATTTTCACATCAAAAAAATGAACATATCTTGAAAACTATGAAAAATTTTACTACAACGATATATTTAATGCAACATCGTTGCTCAAAAATGAGAAAAAACAATCAGAAATTTAATTTTGCGACTTATGAGTCAAATATCTCCGCTGCTTTTGTATTCATTTTGTTAAATTATTTTTTGCCTTAAAGATTCATCAAAGTACTATGAAAACCTTATTGCAAATATACCGTTAGTTGAGTATACATATTTTTTTCAAAAAAGGTCTGAAATTTTGGAGTTTTCCTCACAAAAAGGCTCAAAATGTGTTTTTGTTGTAAAGATAATTTAAATTCAAATTCGCAAATTTTCAACTCTATTTAAAAGTTATAACATTTATAGGCAAAAGTTATTTCAATTTTACGCAAAAATAAAAAACCATTTTTGTGATTCAAAAAGCAAGGCCTTACCTTGAATTTTTCGAACAAAATTTTTTTTTCCAATATTGTGTTTTTATATTTTTGAAAAAATATACAAGTTAAAAAATTAATTTATTAGAAAAAATTATCTACGTATCTCTTGCCAATCGACAGTTATAGCCAATAATGTTTCTCCAAAATATATATACAAAAAGCAAAACGCTGTCTGTGTGATGGCTGGAAATTTCAAAATTACGTAGCCGATAGAGCTGAAATTTTGGCAGTACAATTTTTTCAAGTACGAGATCGCTTAAATTTCTGTCACACCCCCTTTTACCGCCCACAAATCAATAAAAATGCTATATTTCCTACGGTTTTCGTCGATTGGGCTACATTTTGGTAATTTAGTCTGTATGCTTACTGCCGGCAACTGTACTAAAACAGGGTAATGTCCATCTACTAGAAAACTGGGATGAGCATTATATAAGAGGGTGTGGCTCCGCCCATATAATAAAAATTTGTATTATCGAATAGCTTTGAAAGTAAAAGTAGCAATAGTTACATACAAACTAAAAATGGAGTTAGTATTTGGTGATCTCCTGCTACTGGGAAACTGTAACGGACAGTGGAAAATAACAGTGGTGTCAAACTTTGAGTCTAAGAAAAGTTTTGATTACACCTATTATGTTCCCATATAGTTGCAGGGTGCAGCAACGCGCGCCGGGAAAAGCTAGTCCAATGTAAAATTTTGCAAGTGAAATTTAGATACAGCCATGGACATAAAAATAGCACAAATTTAAAGCAAAAATATATTTCAATATTACTCTAAGTGTAGTTTTCGCAGTCATACTTTTTTTGTAGTTGTTTATTGTAATCATGTAGTCGATAGCTTACCGCTAAAATTCCTGTTATCTTTTAACTTGTAATGTGTGCTTTACTTTTATTCAAGTTAGTGTTATCTGCAGTGGACACAGAAATAGAACAAATTTAACGAATTAATGTTTTTTTTTTAAATTTGGCTAATTATTTTAGTTTTTTCGATTTATCGATTGATTTTATCAATCTTTGTGTTAAAGAAAATAAATAAAAATGGGCCGCGGAATACAGTACACACCCGAAAAAATTACTACAATTAATAATTTGAGCAGAAACGGGCAAACAACCGCCGAAATAGCTGAAATTGTGCAATCTCCAGAAAAATGGTGTATAATGCTATCCAATTATCAAAAACAAATGCGTGTTACTTTCATCAAAACACAGAAAGAAAACCAAAACCATGAAAAACCACTATTTCTGTCGATAGAACTATAGTACATTTTGAGCAATAAAGAAACATTTAAGACGCCGAGGTTAATAATGCAGGAAAGAAAGGAAAAATTTTGAACATTTTTTACTTAAACTTCCAGGATAATTTTCGATGTGCTATTTGTATGTCCAAGCCGTTTTGAAGTGTATATCAAGTTATGAATGAATTTTACTTTTTTATTTAATTTAATTTAATTCAATTAGAATTGAAGTTGTTACTCATAGATTTTTAAAAAAATGTATTACTTGAAATAAAAAAAAATACAACTTTGTTTTTGATTTGAGTAGGTTTGCTGACGAACCGACAAGGAGGATACACGAGACTAACTAGAATTGCTGACTTAATTGAGTGGCTGATAGACCAACAAAGAGTATACACGTACCAAATGAAAAACCGCCGTCAGACCATACGGAAGACATACGCACCAAAGAGTTGCTACTGAATTAAGCATAGAAAAACAGCAGGTGCAAAAGAGGGTATACGCAAGTAAGGTGTGAACAGTAAAGAACACTGCGACACACTGTGCATTTAGTTAAAATGTGAATTTTAAATTTTGTTTTGTAGGCTTTGGCCGTATAAAAATTAAAAACGAAATTTTTAGTTTTTGTTTATTTTAATTATGTCCAATATTTCGGAAATTTAAATGTTATAAATGTGATAAATGTTTTTATATTTTTGTATAAATGATGATGGTTAGCATTTTTAACCGAAAGATTGGAAATAATTAAAATAAACAAAAACTATAAATTTCGTTAATTTTTATACGGCCAAAGCCTACAAAACAAAACTTAAAAATCACCTAAAAAGGCCGACAACAACAATAATTTAAAATGTGAATTTTATTAGCGGACTGGGTCGTAAGATCCGGTGGTACAGGCAGGAACAAATATTTGTGGTCTGGGACGCAAGATTCAACACTTAAGCAGGAATTGTAGCTGGAGTCTGGGTCATAAGATCAGAAATAATAATACTACAGGAGAAAATATCACTGATAATGGTCGTAAGATCCGACACTATAAGCATGAGAAATAATCAGTGGTCTGGGACGTAAAATAGGACATTTTAAGCAGGAGAAATAGTAATTAGCCTAGGCCGTAAGATCCGATATTTTAAGCATAACAAATATCAGCGCACTGGGAAGTAAGATCCGACGCTATTAGCAGGAGAATTAATTATGGTCTGAAACGTAAGATCAGACACTTGAGCAGGAGTTCAGAGGACTGTGACTACACCAACGATCGCTCAGAAACCACACATATTGTAAGTCGATTCCAGTGTGAAATCTTACCATATTAACATAAAAAAAAAAAAATAAATAACTGGCCATTTCAGCCCTTGAAAGGACTTTGACCTAGCTTCTTATGATCAATTGTGTTGTGCGTGTTATTAAGTTTGTACACAATTGACCGAGAAAGGGACCTACATGTTTAACGAAGACTCCGAACGGCGATCTTATTCTAAAGAAGCTTTACATGACATTTGATTACTCTCTGAGGTTTGCCATTGTCTGCAGAGAGGTGGCGGCCGTACAGAAAAATTATTTTAATTCAAATAATTTTCTGTCGCTGCTGGGGTTCGAACCTGGGTCTCCAAGGTTCTTTGACATAGCGGCCAAGCACTTTAACCAACTACACCACGGACACCACTATTAACATAGTCTTTACTATAGGCCTTAACCCTCTAGTTTCCGATCTCTTCAAAAGGAAAAAGATTCTTGGATAATTTTTTTTTATGTAACTTATGACCTAATAAGCTCAAAAATATCTGAAAGCAATTTCCTTGTTTAGAAGACAGGTAAAGAGTGCCTCAGGGCATTGTTGCGAGTTCAATTTAAAAAAAAAACCGTCAGGTTAATATTTTTACTTATGCGAAGTTTTTATTTAAATTTTAATTAAAATGCATAAATTATTTTTTTTCAAAACTTGTTGAAACGTTTTGGCAATAAAACTTTTCACATTAAAGTCATGATACAATTATACAGGTAGCATTGATAAGTATTGATTTTCTCGGCAACAAGGAAATCAGCATATGTCAAAAACAGTTGTTCATGCAACAAAAGTGAAAGTTTCGCCTGTGGCCGAAATACGGCCATCTGTTTCTGTAAGGTAACGAAACTCAAGTTGTTTTTCACATAATGAATGGTTTTTAATTTGCATGGAAATTCTTAATGCTTTCCTTGACGCTATGAGGAAAATTGTGGTAAAGGACAAAAAAGGAAGCATATATCAATCAATAACAAAAATTTATTCAACATATAACATTAATTTAAAGCAGTGATCATCCATGAACCAAGAAATAAAGATCATGCAAACAAAAGAGCCGCCATATTGTAAACAAAACAAAGCTGATAGGTCTGACGTCATCGGTCACAAATTCTTTTGTTTACGTGTAGCGATTGAATGTGAAAAATTATTTCTTGAAGTTTTAAAGAATTATTAGTGTTTTGTGAATTATTCAGTGAATTATTCAGTAATTTTTTGTGTTTTTTTATAAAAATGAAGTGTGCTGTACCGACGTGCAATAATTCCAACAGCAAAAAAAAAATTACTTTAAATTTCGTTATTGAATGAAAATATAAACAAACAAAGTATTCAAACACTTTTTCGCGAATTAAACTTGTTAATTTTATAATTTTTCTCTTTTATCTAAGTTTTCACATGTTTTGCATGAAAAACGTATGCAATATCTTTTTTTGTGACCGATGACGTGGCACGAAAAAAATACTTTTTTCTCGCACTGCTGATTGCTTGATCTTGTCTTGTTGGTTCATGATCAAAGCATATGCCCGCGGGCATTTGAGCTTAAAAGCTTTCTGTATACATATTAGGGGTTTTCACAATTTAGTGCATTTGCCTGTGCATTTGAGCATGAGCAAAAAATCCATGCTTTTTTTCTCTTTTTATGTACATTTTGTTAGTGTAAAGAGAAAAAAAGCATGGATTTTTTGCTCATGCTCAAATGCACAGCCAAATGCACTGAATTGTGAAAACCCCTATTAACTCACGGACGAGCACTGAACTGCGTCAGTATCTATTGAAATTTCATGCAGAACAGACCTGCGGCACATGCATGCTTGTTAGATTGTTTTTTTTTTGCTGCGCATACGCAACTTATGCTACACTCATAAAAATATAAGTTTTTGCTATTTCTATGCAAAATGTCTCTACTTGATGTATTGAACCTCTATGTATTATTAAATGAAATCAAAAACGAAAAAACCTTAAGAATTAAAAAAAAAAAAAAAAACAAAAAAAAAGACAGTTTCGTGTAGTAAGTATTAACACTTCTAAATAAAAATTGAATTTTAAAAATTGAAATTAAATTATGAAATTAAACTTTACAATTTTAAAGTTTTCTCCTTTTTTGTAACAGTGCATAAAATAGTGAATGTTGATATGTTTCTTCGATATGAATTATGTTATTATGAACAGTAGTAAGCATACGTAAATCGCAAAATTTTTTAAAAACATTTCCCCCTCACGCCTCTCTCATAGATTTGTAATACACCAGATGAAAATTTTTCCGGCGCCACTGAATAATCAAACAAGCGAACCCATCGTCTTGCATGAAAGCTGGACTGAGACTCAAGTAAAATTTTTTTTCAGTGCAAAGCTTTCAATGAGCTTTTATACATAAAGAAAGTATGCTTGTATAGAGTCTGATGACCACTGATTTAAAGTAAATAAATAAATTAAAAGTAAAGTAAATAAAGTTACTTATAAACGGTAGAAAAGTATAACAAAAGGTAACACAGAAAAAAAGGGAACACAAACTTTTTGTTTGCCTATTAATAAATAGATTGAAAACTTAACGTTAAGTACAAATTATCTTCGTTCTAAAGGGTGATTTTTTTGAGGTTATGATTTTCATGCATTAGTATTTGACAGATCACGTGGGATTTCAGACATGGTGTCAAAGAGAAAGATGCTCAGTATGCTTTGACATTTCATCATGAATAGACTTACTAACGAGCAACGCTTGCAAATCATTGAATTTTATTACCAAAATCAGTGTTCGGTTCGAAATGTGTTTTATCGACAAATTTTGTTCAGCGATGAGGCTCATTTCTGGTTGAATGGCTACGTAAATAAGCAAAATTGCCGCATTTGGAGTGAAGAGCAACCAGAAGCCGTTCAAGAACTGGCCATGCATCCCGAAAAATGCACTGTTTGGTGTGGTTTGTACGCTGGTGGAATCATTGGACCGTATTTTTTCAAAGATGCTGTTGGACGCAACGTTACGGTGAATGGTGATCGCTATCGTTCGATGCTAACAAACTTTTTGTTGCCAAAAATGGAAGAACTGAACTTGGTTGACATGTGGTTTCAACAAGATGGCGCTACATTCCACACATCTCGCGATTCTATGGCCATTTTGAGGGAAAACTTCGGAGAACAATTAATCTCAAGAAATGGACCGGTAAGTTGGCCACCAAGATCATGCGATTTGACGCCTTTAGACTATTTTTTGTGGGGCTACGTCAAGTCTAAAGTCTACAGAAATAAGCCAGCAACTATTCCAGCTTTGGAAGACAACATTTCCGAAGAAATTCGGGCTATTCCGGCCGAAATGCTCGAAAAAGTTGCCCAAAATTGGACTTTCCGAATGGACCACCTAAGACGCAGCCGCGGTCAACATTTAAATGAAATTATCTTCAAAAAGTAAATGTCATGGACCAATCTAACGTTTCAAATAAAGAACCGATGAGATTTTGCAAATTTTATGCGTTTTTTTTAAAAAAAAAGTTATCAGGCACTTAAAAAATCACTCTTTAGTAATAATAACTCACTATTAATTAAATAAAATAGGCAATTTTTTGTTAGCAAATATTTGGTTACTTGCAAGCTCTGAAACATAAACAATGGCGTCAACATAAGCAAAAATTGAATGCTCTCTTTCTTGACATTTTTTTTTTTTTTGACAGATGCTAGTTTCCCAAGCGACTGTCAATGCTACCTTCTAATTATTATACCATGAATTAAAGTAATCACATTAAAAAAAACGAAACGGCAAAATGCGATCAATCCTTCATGAGCATTACAACGAGATATATAACAGTTATGACCGCTACCAATTCAAATAAAAAAAAAATTGCACAGTGAAGTGAATTATTGCTTTTAATTGCGTACACAATTGAAATTCTTTTATTCGGTTATATGAATGAGCAAATTAAATCGGCTTCTACCACTCTGGCGTAAAATATCATAACCACAAAAAAGGTTAGTTGAAAAAGACTACAAAAAAGTAGTAAATAAAAGTATCTTTATAAAAAATTTACCACCAATAATTATGATTTGCACGCAACTGTTCTGTGGCATTTTGCCAAAACGAAATTACAGTTTCACTCTCATTTTAAAATAATGGTACCAAATATTCGGTTCACCTCATATAATTGAATTATAGGTTAGCGCATGGTAGAATAAGGTAGGCTCATATTGAAGATACTAGCAGGTGTGTTCCGTACATAATGTCGAGTTAAAGTCCATGATACAATACAAGGTTAGCTAATTTTAAGATGGCTGTTCAATTAAGAAATTTTGCAACAACAAAGCTGTAGGAGCTACAAACGACAAAAAAAACAACAACAATTATAAAAACTAAAAATTATCAGCTGATTTTGAGAACTAGCGCACCCTGCTCTCCAACATGGTTGAATTAATAAGGTTGTCTCTGATCGTAATCTCTTCTCAGTACCCATAATTATCAAAATCAATGAAACGCAACAACAACAACTTAATCGGCTCTACACGTTATCCATGGTATAATATTACAGGGTAGCATTGACAACTGCCAATTTCCTCTTCTAGAAGAAAACATCTCTTGTCAAAAACAGCTGTTTGTGAAAAGGCATCTGCAGCTGCTGAGGTTGTTGTTTTTTCCCCCTTCAACGTTTTCAACATTGTTTGTGTTTTCAATGGCGGATTGTGAGCGCTCTCTTTTTGAATATATTTTTTGACAGGAGATGGTTTCCTAAGCAACTGTCAATGCTACCTTGTATTATTATACCATGCATGTTATCGATCTTCACTTTCAGATTTTGTTCGATTTGCCATTTATAGGCACCCTTGCAACAACCTTATTAATTCAACCATGCTCTCCAACATGAGCCTACCTTGTAATTGTATCATGTTAAAGTCGAGTAAAGTTCAAGCTAAGAGAGTAAAATGAAATTTGAGAATAATGTCAAGAGTACGAAACGACTTCTAGCTAGTTTCAATCACAAAAACAACTGATTGCCTATAAAACGTAAACAGCGTCAAATTTATTTACGCCAATTATCAGTTTTCAAATTAATTTATTGTTTATTTATTTCAGGGACAGAAAATAACGATTATTTCCAAACATTAACCTTTAAATGCCCAACAACACCGATTTCATTAAAAAAAAAATTATGTTGTGCTAAATGATCCCCTGAACACGACCCCGTTTTTATTTATTTGGAAAAAATTTTCGTTTACGAATTATTAAAGAAAACATGGTTGTATCCAAAAAGATACAGTGTGCATTCCGACGTATACCATCAATCAGCTTGGTTGTAGGAGTTCAAGGCAAAAACGTGGAAAACGATTCTTTTTATGATAACTAGACTAACTAGTAATTTTTTTACTCTAAAATTGTTAATAGTTTAAAAGATATTTCATGTCAAAAAGCGAACTTTCCGTAAAAATTAAAAAAATAATTTTTTGAATTTGGCGGTCAATATTTCCCAAACTAACAAAGTTATGCCAACAATTAAATTTTTGTTTTATACTTGAAATTTTCTGAGTGAAAGTACATATCCAGCATTTTAATTTTTGCAATATTTTTAAAGAAATAGCTTATTTTCTCGGTTGTATCCAAAAAGATACACTGGGCATTTAAGGGTTAAATAACAAAAATTCAACATGTTGCAAATGTCGGAGCACATTTTGGATAACTTCAATATGCCGCTTAATGCATGTTCTATCGAAATTAGAAGTGATTTTAATTTTTGAGTTTTACCAATAAAAATTAATTTTAATTGTTATTGATGATTGATTTTTATTTTTCTATTCAAGAATAAAAGTTATTTTTTTACTTTTATTATTTTGCTTAAGAATAATATTCCCTCAAGAAAATTTTTTCCCTCAAGAAAAAAAAAATATAAAAAAAATTATATCTAAATTTTTATTTTTTCGCTCAAGAATAATAATTGTTTCTCAATGTTTATTTTTTCGGTCAGTAATAAAAGTACATATTAACCCTCTCCGGCCCTTCCTTAAAGCCATCCTGTTGAGGTGCAGGAATAAATAAAAAAATCATTTAAGGGAGTGCCGGAGAGGGTTAATATATATGACCGACTCCCATTACTTTTTATAGAAATATTGAATCATTTATTTCCAATTTTTTTCTGAAAAGTCATATATTTCCCTTGAAGGAAAATACTTTATATACTTAATTTTTCATTAAATAAAACTTAAAAATTTAATTAATGGCTTTTTAATATTGGTTGCTTTTAAAAGGAAATAAACCCAAATTGGCTTTATTTCTTTTTCAAATGCAATTAAAGCCGAATCTGCAAATACGGCCTTATTAAAAATTAAAATTTTTTTTGCATTTTCTTAAAGCCTTAAGTTTCAAGAATATTTGGTGAAAATTTCAAGTTAATATCTCAAAAAATAACAAAGTTCTAGCCTACTGAGTGAACCGCCTTATAGAGCGCGCAGTGCTGGCGCTTATTTTCAAACGCGTTTTTCTCGAAACCATGTTTTCAAAGTCGGTGACCAAGATTTCTCAAAGCTCAGTGAAGCGATCGTTTTGATATTTTTGCAGGCTTATTGTACACATAATAATCTCGTACTTGTCATAGGATTTTTTTTTTTTTTAGCTTTGTTCATTTTTTATAGGCAAAACTATGACGAATTTTTGGTCGAAAATCGTTTTTTTACGTTTGAAAGTCCGCCATTTTGTGAAAAATCAATATTTTCAAAAACGGCTATGACAAGTACGAGTTTTAAGTATCTACTTTAATAATATATTTCATTTTTTTGTTTCAGATGAATTAAGGAGGAGCAATCTTGGTCACCGCATTTCACCTTTTTTTCAGAGCGCTCTACAAAAACTGCTGTATCGACCTTAATATTAAATTTTTTTTAATAAAAAAAAAACTAAAAATACTCTTGAATGTGTATACTTTTAGGTATAAAAACCCTCATTCAAAAATATCCCATAGGTTTCCTTAAAAAAATTCACAAACATGACCTTTTTTTTCGGCCTCTGGCTGCGTTGCTCCCCTTAAAGCGAAATAAAGCCGAATTCGGCTGTATTGCCGTTGGCCTTATTACACCCCGCCCATTTTTCCCTTCGGGATCAATTCCCTCCGACCACTCCTTACGGGGGCTCCCATACAAATTTTATGATTTTTATATATATATTCCATACCTACAAAAAATAAAACTGGACAAATGATTTTTATTTTTGAGCGTAAAAAAGAAAAATTGAGAAATAACTTTTATTTCTGAGCAAAAAATAAAAAATTGAGAAACAATTTTTATTCTTGAGCGAAAAAATAAAAATTGAGAAATAATTTTTATTCTTGAGCAAAATAACAAAAATCAAAAAATAACTCTTATTCTTGAACAGAAAATAAAAATCAAAAATAACTTTCATTTCTGAACGAAAAAATAAAAATCAAAAAAGAATTTTTATTGCTGAGCAATAAAATAAAAATCGAAAAATAATAATTAAACTTTCGAGTTTTTGGATATCGCTTATAATAATTACGATCCCTATTTTATTTATATTTATTTCTAATTTGTATTAAGCTATTTGTAAATTTATTTTCCGCCGCACAACATAAAAAACAAAAAATGTCAATTTGACATTTCTTGATCTTCTTGCTGCTAGTTTTTATAATACTCGAAGAAATTTTTCCAGCACCTTTCTAGCAACTTTTCACCTCGAGAGAGCGCTTTTATGCTCTTTTGAGCTAGAAAAGTACGGAAACACAGTCTAGCAGCTTGTAAGTTACTACAATCGAGTACGGAAACAGACCTAGTGATCTAGTAAAGCTGGCAAATCAACTGTTGATTTATTGTTATCAGCTTTTGATTAACGTTTGTGGTACAGTGTACAGTACTTTGTTATTGTAAAATTTCACATTTCAATAGCCATTTAAAAATTAGAGCCCGAAATGAACCAGAGCGGATGTCGTTTGCCGGTCCTCTCTCTGAGAAATCCGTTGAGAACACGTCCAGAATAGGAGAGGTTGAGCCCGAACAGAACCAAAGCTGCTGTCGGTTGGCGGTCCTCTCTCGGAGAAATGCGCTGAGAACACGTCCAGAATAGGAGCGGTTGTCGGTTGTCGGATCAGCGCTGCTTTTCGATGTGTAATAGCTGAATTACAATACTGCGTTAGGTCGGTCGTGCGCTGACCGTACGTTGGTCTCCGTTGTAAAAACTTTACGATATAAGCTGTCAAAACGGACGACCTCAAACTTTGCAAAACTCAATGTTGCGTTGACAGATCGTGCGTCTGTCATTTTGGTGATGCCAATAAAAGCAGCTATACTAAAAATCCCACAAAACGTCCTTTTTTCCGAAATCATGCAATTATAATTGTAATCAATGCAAAATTAAAAGATATTGTCATAAACTCATTAAGAACCATTAAACCTACTTTAGAAAGCTAAGATATTTTTATTAAGTGTAATATAAACTGCGAAATAATGAAAAATGTCACATATTAATGTGAAAATTCGGACTAGAAGCTTCAAAATAAATGAACGCTTTGCAATTTAATAATAAAATGTGATATTAAATTAAAATTTAAAATTTAATTTCTGGAAATACATTTTAGTTTTTATGGCAAAAAATTTGTCTTTGATTTATCGATATTTTTATACATATATATATATATATATACATAAATATGTTTTTTTTTATAAAATGTGATTGGTTGATGTCATTATTTTTCTTGTTTTAGTCAAAATTACTGCTATTTATTATTATTATTACTGTTGATTTTTGCCGAAATTTTTCCAAATTTTGAGAGTAAAATGTAGGAAATTTCGTCAACGAAAGCAATTTGGAAATATGTATGGAAATATTCATGTAAATTTGTGTGTACAAGTTTTTTGGTACGGTGCGTGTTTTGGGGCAATTCCAATCAATTTTTATCCCGCTTGAACACCAGAGGGTGCTTAGGTAAAAATTTTAAGAAAATCGGTATATAGTGGTTTTCATGTACACTGAGTGTTCTGCTGCTAGCTTGTTTAACCAATATTGAACACCAGATGGCGCTGTAGTACAATTCATGCCACACCCCCTTGACCAACGCCTGTCCAAATTTTTTAGTAGAAATGCATCACCAAATAGTAATTCTATTCTAAAATTCAACGTTTTGTGACTTATTTTCATAGGCTATTCGATATCAAAAATTTGTAATTGTATGGGCTGAGCCACACCCCCTTGTACAATGCCCGTCTCGGTTTTCTAGTAGATGGACATTACTAAGTGGCAACTCCATACCGAGTTTCATTATTATGCGGCATTTAACTCCAAAGCTATTTTATACCATAAGTTTGACTTATATGGGTGGTGCCATGCCCCCTTGTCCAATGCTCACTTAACTTTTCCAGTCAAAGAACAAGACTAATTCTTACCGAGTTTCATTGATGTGTGACTAATAGTTCGAAAGTTATACCCACAATTTGGGCAGCCGAACAAGTGACACGCCCTTTGCCCAACGCCCATAAAATTTTACCAGTGGAACGGCACATGTAAATCGAAGCCGAACACCTAAATCCAATGTTTTGCGACCTATAATTCCAAAGTTATTCGATATTGCAGATTCGAGCTGCCACGCCCCCTTGTACAATTCTCGCTGAATCACTTGTAATTAGTGAGTACTTGGGTACAACTTTACAAAAACAAAATGAACTGCACAAGTGTTCACAGTTGAAAATTTTTTTCAAACACATTCATGCACATGTCTAATATTTATCATTTCATTCTTATTATGCTTTTATATTTATCATTTGACATTTTGTGGGCAATTGCAAATCTTGCTAGCAGTAATAAATTTGCATGTAAAGAGTGATTTTTTAAGTGCCTGATAACTTTTTTTTTAAAAAAAACGCATAAAATTTGCAAAATCTCATCGGTTCTTTATTTGAAACGTTAGATTGGTCCATGACATTTACTTTTTGAAGATAATTTCATTTAAATGTTGACCGCGGCTGCGTCTTAGGTGGTCCATTCGGAAAGTCCAATTTTGGGCAACTTTTTCGAGCATTTCGGCCGGAATAGCCCGAATTTCTTCGGAAATGTTGTCTTCCAAAGCTGGAATAGTTGCTGGCTTATTTCTGTAGACTTTAGACTTGACGTAGCCCCACAAAAAATAGTCTAAAGGCGTCAAATCGCATGATCTTGGTGGCCAACTTACCGGTCCATTTCTTGAGATTAATTGTTCTCCGAAGTTTTCCCTCAAAATGGCCATAGAATCGCGAGATGTGTGGAATGTAGCGCCATCTTGTTGAAACCACATGTCAACCAAGTTCAGTTCTTCCATTTTTGGCAACAAAAAGTTTGTTAGCATCGAACGATAGCGATCACCATTCACCGTAACGTTGCGTCCAACAGCATCTTTGAAAAAATACGGTCCAATGATTCCACCAGCGTACAAACCACACCAAACAGTGCATTTTTCGGGATGCATGGCCAGTTCTTGAACGGCTTCTGGTTGCTCTTCACTCCAAATGCGGCAATTTTGCTTATTTACGTAGCCATTCAACCAGAAATGAGCCTCATCGCTGAACAAAATTTGTCGATAAAACACATTTCGAACCGAACACTGATTTTGGTAATAAAATTCAATGATTTGCAAGCGTTGCTCGTTAGTAAGTCTATTCATGATGAAATGTCAAAGCATACTGAGCATCTTTCTCTTTGACACCATGTCTGAAATCCCACGTGATCTGTCAAATACTAATGCATGAAAATCATAACCTCAAAAAAATCACCCTTTACTATTATTTTTTCAAAGTAAAAATACAACATTCCTTTGTGTGTTATATTATTCAAACAATAATATTAAGGGTATTCGTCCTCAACCAACCTCGTTACAATATATAATTGTCCAATATATAAGTTTGCCATTTTGCATGAATACCCTCATAATAGTAGAGTAACTTCGGGTATTGTGATATGGTCGGGTAATGTGATATACCTGCATATTTTGTTAAATACACAATTTTCGACAAGAATATACATGCGAATATAAAGGCAATAGAAAAACACACGTGGTGCAGTCTTATCCACATTTTCATTCACTGTGTTTGCTCTCATCGTTGTGAAATTGTTTCATCTGTGCATTCTATATTTTTTGTGCGTGAGCTTTGTGAGTGAAGTACCAGAAAACCGAAGCGGAATTGAAAGTTTAAATATATAAATTTTTAAGTGTTTGAATGCTGTTAATCATAAATGAAGTTAATTCTTTATTTTCTGACGTGTATTTTTATAAAATTAACCTGATTGTTTCGAAAACCGAGATCGGCTAATGTGATATAGTCAAAGTTGGGTAATGTGATATACCATATCACATTCCCCGCCAAATTATCAACTATAAATTATTATCCCGAGAAACAATTTCATATTTTGTGTCCATAAAATAGCTGATATGTGTCTGGTGCCCGTGTCGGTAAATGCCCGACACATGCACCGAAAAAAGTGCAAGTTCTGTAACACCTTGGTCAGGCACAGTATCCGAACGAAGACCAATCGGGCACTCGCCGGTTTTTTTCGTCCAAATATAGTCGGTCGTTTTTTGAACACTTTGCGATAAATCTTCAGGTAAATGTAAGTAAAATATCGGACAAATTTCAGTTAAAACATCGAGTACTTTTCGGGTACATTACAGTTAAGAATCAGGCCAGTAACGATACTATTTCGGTAAATTTTCAGTGAAATGTTGGTAAAATATCAGGCAAATTTCAGTTAAAACATCGGATACTTTTCGGGTACATTACAGTTAAGACTCGGGCTAGTAACGATACTATTTCGGTAAATTTTCAGGGAAATGTGAGTAAAATATCGGGCAAATTTTAGTTAAAACATCGAGTACTTTTTGCCCACCAATCAGTAAAATTATTCCATATTCTCGTTACTTTTAGTGGACTGTGGCCATGCACATTTTTGTTAAAAAAAAACCCTTTAACTAATACGTGCTCGACTATAATCCATTAAAAAAACCGAAAATATGTAGCAATTTTACCGAATGGTTTTAACACACCACATACTTGAATTTTAGTTAAAACAAAATTTGTCCAATGTTTTACTTACAGTTCGCTGAATATAACCAAATTACCTTGAACCAAAATAGAATCGTAGCTAGCCTGATCCATAACTGCAAAATAAGAAGAGACTGCATTGGTATTTTTCCAAATAATGATTTTTATTGACAACTATTTTTTATTTAGGCGATTACATCTTAAAGTCGACCTTTTTAAAAACTCTTGAATGGATTTTTTTATACATTCATGAGTCAAAACATTTTCATTTTTTGCCCTATAATTGACAACACTTTCCGTTAGTGCAATTATGCCAGCATTATCTGCAAACACAAGTTTCTCGATTGCTGAAATTATGAAAAGAAATTTTATTAACCAATAATACCAACATTGTCTAAAAAAAATGTGAACTGCACATGATTTCTTTGGTACGATATTTACCTTTACTCAGACCAGACTGTCCTGACCATGAAAAGTTTTTTAAAGCCTCATAGCTAAATAAGTGCTCAAACATATTTTTAATTGTTTTATTAATTTTTAATATAATTAGTAATTTAATTAATAATTTTTTAATAAATATAATTAATTTTTAATATATTATAATAAATTGTAGATAATGCCAAACAAAGGACAGATGCGTAAGTAGGATCCAGAAAGAATGAGTTACTCTATTTTGGCAATTTGAGAAGGAGCAATGGGCATACTGTTGGAGGCTAAGACATTTGGAGTTCCATTTGCACCGCTGTAAAGAGCAGCTCGCAGTGATAAACCTATTAGTGAAATTTAAGCCACGCCTCTAGGACGTAAATCTGTTTTTAATCGGGAAATGGAATTTGGGCTGGTAGGGTTTATTAAGAAAATGGAATAACGTTTTTGGGGACTAATTCGAAGTGATATTCGGTCACTTGCATTTCAAGTGGCAAAAATAAACAACATTGCCCACCCATTTTCGATAGATAAGGAATGCTCTGGAAAAGACTAGTTGTACGCATTTTTAAAATTGTACAAATCAGACATTAGCATAAGGAGTCTAACTGAAAGCTCAATGGATAGGGACAAAGGCTTTAATGGTGAAAATGTGGGAACATTTTATAGCTTGTTCGAGCGGGATCACGAAAAATATAAATTTTCCCCAACTTGTATTTGGAATGTCGGTGAGACAGGAGTGTCTATCGTGCAAAGTAAGAAAATATTCACAGCAAAAGGAAAATTAGTTTCATGACATCTGCAGAGAGAGGATCTATTATAACGGTTGTTAGCTGCATGAGTGTAGGCGGTACTTTTGTACCACCATACTTAGTTTTCCAGAAAAAAGCATTTTCCGTTGTGTATGAAACATGCCATAAATGGCAAGCAATTTATTTATGAGAGTTGCTCTTTATAAAAACTTGTTTTTCTTATGTACTTTTCCATTTCATTACATAGTTTACGTTACTTTGTTGTTAAGTTTTTACTTACGTATTTATATTCAGTTGATTGTGTTTTTTTTCTTTTATGTAAATTACACTGATATAATAAAAAATTTTATTTTTTCTCGCGCTGTACTTGCTATCGCGTTACACTTTTCTTGAAAAATAAATTAATTAATATATATTTAGATATCTTCTAGTGTTTTTAGTTTTGGTTGAAAGAGTTATAATGGTGTTGAACTCTATTCGCATAGCATATAGCATATCACATTATCCGAACGTGGTATATCACTTTACCCGCCAATTTCATAAAAGGGAGTTACATGGCTTTTTTTCATTGTGTTGAAAAATCTCCAAATTGGGTAACAGTATAGAGCTCCGAAGTCGTTATACACTGCACAATGAATCAATAAACTATCTTGTGTAAGGCAGTCTAAGCTAAGCTAATGTTATTACGAGTAATTATAAATATAAAAATACCTATATCACATTACCCGAAGTTACTCTATTTATAATATACTAAAAAATGTATAAATTTTAATAGGATATTCAATTGAATAATATTAAAATCATGCTAAATTCATCAAAATCATTATTATACTACTTAAGCAGCATGTTAATTAAAAAAATTTTATCAATTTAAAAAAAACTCGCATCAAAATATAAATTCCCACGAAAATCCTATGAAAATCTAAGTTTTCCATCGGAATCCAAGAATACCCACATTTTAGCATTTCTCAACGAAAATGCAACCCAGCGTTAATATGGAATGTCAAAAGCACGAACTAGTAGAGCATGTCGCTACTCATAGCGTTGATCGTACGTCACCCCCTCAAATTAATTTTTACGGGATGAGGTCGACGCAATGCATGAAGTCATATTTTGTGTGGCTTCATAAGAACCCATTGTTTCTAGTCTAGCTGTCAAAGGCCGACCGACCTAACGCAGTATTGTAATTCAGCCATAAATGGTACAAATGCAACACACACACACCAAACGAAACGTCAGCTCATGGAATGCAACACACACATACACAAAACAAAACGTCAGCTTATGGTAAAAACTAAGAAAATAGCACTGAACACAGCCAATTCTTAGCTAAAATATGGCAACACTTACGCCAGCCGTCGGAGATTCTATTCTGGTGTTTTTCCGTCGCGGATTTCTACGGCCATTTAATTTTTGGCGGCTGCATAGATTTTCATGTATTTTGTTGCACAACGCAACCGACAACCGCTTTGATTCTGTACGGGCTTGCTGTTGGTTGTCGGATCAGCGTTGCTTTTCTGTATGTGCAAATAGAAAACTGTGTGCAAATAGAAGAATAAGAGCCCGAACAGAATCAAAGCGGCTGTGGGTTGTCGGTCCTCTTTCGGAGAAATCGGTGAGAACACGTCCAGAATAGGAGCGATTGAGCCCGAACAGAACCAAAGCGGCTGTCGGTTGTCGTGTGCGCTGTGCAACAAAATACATGAAAATCTATGCAACCGCCAAAAATTAAATGGCCGTAGAAATCCACGACGGAAAAACGCCAGAATAGAATCAATTCTATTTTTTCTACGACGGCTGGCGGATCTCTCTTTGAGTGGCATAAGTGTTGCCATATTTTAGCTAAAAATTGGCTGTGTTCAGTGCTATTTTCTTAGTTTTTACCATGAGCTGACGTTTTGTTTTGTGTGTGTGCTGCATTCTATGAACTGACGTTTCGTTTTGTGTGTGTGTGTGTGTGGCATTTGTACCATTTCAAGCACCGAAAAGCAACGCTGATCCGACAACAGCTCCTATTCTGGACGTGTTCTCAAAGGCCGGAAGAGGTCCGCCAACCGACAGCCGCTTTGGTTCTGTTCGGGCTTATTGTCGGTTGTCGGATCAGCGTTGCTATTCGGTGTGTGAATGTTCATTTTGAAGAAAATTATTTCGTATTTTGCTTTGAACTTACATAAATGCAACACAGACACACAAAACAAAACGTCAGCTCATGTTAAAACTAAGAGAATAGCACTGAACACAGCCAATTCTTAGCTAATATATGGCAACACTTACGCCACTCAAAGATAAATCCGCCAGCCGTCGTAGAAAAAATAGAATTGATTCTATTCGCGCCTTTTTCCGTCGCGAATTTCTACAGCCATTTAATTTTTGGCGGCTGCATAGATTTTCGTGTATTTTGTTGCACAACGCACCCGACAATCGACAGCCGTTTTGGTTCTGTTCGGGCTCTAATGTGTTATTCGTTAGGTGCACTTTAAAAAAAAAATATCATGAGTCAGTCATAAGAAAATTCCAGTGAACATAAAAAAGTTCATCGTTTCATTGCATAACGGCGGGAAAACTTTGAGAGATCTCGACTATCTGTTCAGTTTAATATGTGATTGAAAACTTTAAACAAGCCAGAATGTACGAGACTTCACCCCTGAAGAGGACTTAAAGAAACTTAGACAAACATTTGGAGCGGAAGATTGGACGTATGGTTACGGAAAATCCCAAAATAAGTGCTGTAAAAATTGGCGATGATATCGGAAAATATGATAGCGTTGCCATAAGTCCCTAAGCCATTCGAAATTTCTTGCATTCAATATATAGCATGTGTTCCTCGAAAGAAGCTCTTTGTATCTAGGAAGAATGTGAAAATTCGTTTGGAATATGACAAGAAATATGTTCGAAAGTTAGACGACTAGCAGACGACTAGAAAGCAGCTCCTTCCTCATTTCGAAAGAAATAAGGACCGATGATGCCGCCAGCGTGTAAAACGCACCAAATAGCCAATTTTAATGAAAGTAATGGTGATTCGTTAATGGCTTGAGGATTGTCTTCGCTCCATATACGGCAATTTTGCGTATTGACGAAGCCACTCAATCTGAAATTAGCTTCATCACTAGACACAAAGTGCTATATGAACTTCGCGAACAGATTTATTTTTTTCAAAGTAAATTTCCACAATTTGGAAGCGTTGTTCTGGCGTTAAACGATTCATGCTGAATTGCCAAACCTTACTGAACACAAATGTGAACACAGTTTGACATTCTCAACTGTCAAACCATAGACAACAACAATCGCAACTTCTCATGCAGCTAAAAATCACCCTGTATTAAAACATTTTAAGAAAAGTCTTAAAATGAGTGCAACGAACTTGATCATAGTCCCATAGAATTTCTATGAGATATGTTAGAACAAAAAATACGGCAAACAAATGCTAAAAGATTTCATAATGGATAAATAGAGGAAAATAGTATCTGTCACAAGTAAATAACACAGTACAACACGAAAAAAAATAACCATATACGGACACCACTACGTGATAAAAGACTAAAAAAAAAAGACCCGTGTCTCCCAATTTTTCCCAAAGTCATGCACTTTTTTGTTTATGGGCCACCAAAGATTTGGGGCCTCGGTATCATTTTCGCAAAAAAGTGATCATTTTCTCGGGCTCATATCTTGCAAACCGTTTAGAATTTCGATTTACTCTCTGAGGCAAAGTTGTAGCTCTTGTCATAAAGAACAAAAATTGCCATAGTCCATAGGTAGCAAACCGTTAAAAATTCAAGGAAACAATCAACTACAAAAATTTACCTTAGATCTCAATAAACAAATTTCTAGAACATATAAACTTCCTAGAGATGATTCTTAACACTGTTTAGAATCTTTTAACTAGTGAATTCAAAAGATTCTTTTAACTAGTGAATTCAAAAGAGCATATACATTGGTTTTCGACGAAGTGGACTTGACCGGTGAAAATTACACACCTAATACAGTGTGTCGCCAATGTTATAACAATCTCATGGCATGGTTGAGTGGAGGCAGAGGTACTATGAAGTATTTTAAGCCGATTAGCTGGATTAATCGCCCAGGTGATCATGATGCAACCAGTTGCTATGCATGCGTAAATTACACATGTCGTCTAAATCGACATGCTGAGAAGAACAAAATTTATAAAGCAACTGCAACAGCCACACTACCAGTGCTTGCACCTGAAAATTTTGTATTACCAAGGCCGCCAACTCCAGATCGTACTACAGAATTTACAGCAATGAGTACAGCAAGTGGTGTTACTTATGAAGATCCATTTGATACCGATTATGAGCCCCAACAGGGAAGAGATGGACCACAACTAATAACACAAATGGAAATGGATTTCATTGTGGCCATATTGGGATTATCGCAGCGACTTGCAATATTTTTGACAGCTTTTTTAAAGCAAAGAAAACTCACACATGCTAATGTTAACTCTACGGCGTACCGCAAACGACAAGCTGAATTTCAGATGCTCTACACTCTAAATGATGACAATTCGTTCGCTTACTGCAACGATATAAAAGCTTTGGTGGTAAAAATGGGAATGAACTACATCGCTAGTGAGTGGAGATTATTTATTGATGGTTCTGTTTCAAGCTTGAAAGCAGTGTTGTTGCATGTGTCGAACCGAAAACCTTCCATTCCGCTAGCAATGGGTATCAACATGAAAGAAAGCTATGAAACATTAGAAACAAGATATAATGGAAAAAATCAAATATTACGAAAATAAATGGAAGATTTGCTGTGATTTGAAGGTCATCAACATTTTGCAAGGGATCATCGATAAGGGCGGCTTCCCAAAATTCTTTTGTTTTCTTTGTAATTGGGATTCACGCTCACCTCTGAATCAATTCCAATGTAATTCGTGGAGGCCAAGAGGAAGTGTGGATGAACAAATACAACAACATATACTGAAGAATGCACCTTTAATTGACAATACTCAAGACATCTTGCTGCCACCGCTCCTCATAAAATTGGGAATTGTTAAAAAATTCATCGAAGTGGCCGTTGAAAATTGTCCAAACGCATTCGACTATTTGAAAAGCGTTTTCCCAAAGCGTAGTGATGACAAAATTAAAAAAGGTATTGTAGTAAATTTAAAACGAATTTTTGTTCACCTAATTGTACTATTTACACTATGTTAATGTTTTCTTTTCTGTCTTTATTTTTTGTTTTCATTTAACAGGTGTACTTAATGGCCCTGACATTAGAAAGCTATTCAAGAGCAACTTTGATTCATCGCTTGATGAAAATCATTCAATGGCATGGATTTACCTTCAGCGTGTATGCACCAGAGTCTTGGGAGGGGATCGAGACGCGGAACCGGAAGCAAGAGAATGGGTGAAAGAAATGCTGCATTATTTTGAGATAATCGGCGCATCGATGACATTAAAGCTGCATTTTCTTCATTTTCATTTTGACGATTTTATCAAACAACTCCCTACCGAATCCGATGAGCAAGGAGAACGGTTTCACCAAACCACAATGCCCATGGAAAAACGGTATAAAGGCAAAAACCTCGACGCATTGCTTGCAGAGGTATGTTGGTGGAGTCACAAGATCACCCTGTATGATGTTAATGAAGTATTTGAAGAAGAAAGAGCTGATGATGGAGGTCAGTCTGGAAGCAACGTGCCTGTGGACACCATAAGTTCTGAATCAGAGTCAGATTCGGACGATTCGGACGACGATTTGGATCCACAACTTAAGAGAGCGCGATTTGCAAGTCCAGGGCCATCAACATTATAAACATAATACGAATACTTTTTTTTAATATTTTTGTAATAGATAGCATAGTATCTCAATGTTGAAGTAAATAAAAAACAAATGAAATTAAAAAACGGTGTTAAGAATAATTCAGAGGAAGTTTATATGTTCTAGAAATTTGTTTATTGAGATCTTAGGTAAATTTTTGTAGTTGATTGTTTCCTTGAATTTTGAACGGTTTGCTACCTATGGACCTGAACAGGAGAAAAAAGGTAAAAAAAATCAAATTAAAAAATTTTCGGCAAATTTTTCACTTTTGCGTGCTACCTAAACAGTGTTAAGAATCATCTCTAGGAAGTTTATATGTTCTAGAAATTTGTTTATTGAGATCTTAGGTAAATTTTTGTAGTTGATTGTTTCCTTGAATTTTTAACGGTTTGCTACCTATGGACCTGAACACGGGAAAAAAGGTAAAAAAAATCGAATTTTTTTTAAGTTTTTTGCGATTTTGATCTGGAAGGTGAAGTTTTTTTGATTTTATATGTTCGCAATTTTTCTTTATGACAAGAGCTACAACTTTGCCTCAGAGAGTAAATCGAAATTCTAAACGGTTTGCAAGATATGAGCCCGAGAAAATGATCACTTTTTTGCGAAAATGATACCGATGCCCCAAATCTTTGGCGGCCCATAAACAAAAAAGTGCATGACTTTGGGAAAAATTGGGAGACACGGGTCTTTTTTTTTTAGTCTTTTATCACGTAGTGGTGTCCGTATATGGTTATTTTGCCATGACTTAAAAAATTACACACAGTGTAAGCCTTAGCAATGCAACAACGTTTGAAGGAGGTTATTTTGGCAAAAGAGTTTTCATCTACGTGATTAAAAAAATATATTAAACTAGTAAACCCATACGACGCAAGTGCCGTAATCCATGGCCGTAATATAGGAAGTCAAAATATGTGTTTGAATGTATTCTAAGATTTTAATTTCGTTGTTTGGAAGCGCTCTATTAAGAAGAGACAGACAACAGCGAAATGTGAGCTGAAAATTGCAATAAAAAACTTGTATCTTGGTTGCGAGCGTTCAGCGCGAGCGGCTTACGTGAGCTTTAAGACTAAGTCGCAAAGGCGCGTTAGGTCGGTCGCGCTTTGACCGTACTTTGATCGTACTTTGGTCAACTTTACGGAATGAACTGTCAAAACGCCCGACCTTATAATTTTGAAATCATAATGTCGCGTTAGCATGTCGTGCGTTTGTCACTTAGATGATGCCACTGTACGCAGTTAAACCAGAAAAATCCCACAAAGTCTGAAATCCCCAAATCACAATATATGTGGTAGAAGTACATGATGGCTGTATTTCTTTATTCATTTTAGCTATCCATATTTTAATAGCCGTCGCTATTAATAAATAAATTATATGCTGTTATATGCTCTATTATTTATATAATAAAGAAAATAATTACAATTTATTATGTTTAATAAATAAATGTTTCTGCATATCTAACTAGCGTAGAAGTTATATTATTTATATAATAAATAAACATCTGTGTTATATGTTGTATTACATTGCTGAAGTTTAACAAAAACAATAACAAACGAAAAAAAGATACAGTAGTTTCGACTATGTCGTAACACAAGACGTAGAATTATTCAATTCGCTTTTGATGACATCTTTTTTAAAAATATTTATTCCATACACCTGAGGATATGACCTTTAAGAGAGTGCCGGAGAGGGTTAATATGTATCACCAATCCCCATTACTTTTGCAAAAGGAACATTTTTGCCTTTGACATCTATTCCCTCCGACCACTCCTTAGGAGCGCTCCCATACAAATTTTATGCTTTTGTCGATAAAACCGGAAACTGTCCATAAATAGGTAGAAAACTTAAACAAGCAAACAAAATTTGTTCAATGCTACCAAGTTCAACAACCCATGTGTTAAAATTTCAGTGTCGATAATATGCCCGGATATTTAATTGGCTGCGGAATTTTGACATTTCAATAACAGATTCTGTTAAAAAAGCATGCCCCTCAAAATTACTCAGTATTACTGGGCTACGCGAGTCTGTTAAAAACAACATGCCCCCAAAAGTATGCTTTTTTTTAATTATAAGATTTATGTCTTCACGCTAGATGGCGCTGTCTTCGCCGTCGAAAAAACCGGAAGCCGTCGATAATAGGTAGCAAGTTTAAGCAAACAAAAACATCAAATGTTGGCTTTATATTTCATGTAATTGTGTAAACTTGATATAAGTTAGACAGTTCTAACATGAATTTTTGTCGCATTGAGGATCAAGCAGACCAACAAGTGCTAAGATCAACATTGTACGATTAGTACTTTAGGCCCACCAAAGGCTCAAAAAGTAAGGTAAATACCGACACCTGATCACTATCAACCACCCTACTTACCTCCGAGAACGACGTATTCTACGTCAAAACAAAAAAACAACAACAAAAACAAAAAAAAAAACAAACACTTCAATCCAATGCTTTAAAGTTAAACTGTTTTCTCAGCTCAGGAGACGAACTTGCGAAACGAAGTTTGCACTGACAACACGAAGTTAATTCTAGGAACTTCGTAAATAGACTTGAAAATAAACGATTTGTAGGCAAAATAATTGCTTTTTCCCTACATTTCAAGTTTCTACATTTCAAGTTTTCTACATATCAAGTTTCTACATATCAAATTTTCTACATTTGGCGACTTGATTTTTGCTGCCTATGATTTGCGCAAACTTGTTGTTTGCCTGCCTCGACTTGCAGGGAGTTGAAAAATTAAAGGAACTTGAAACAGCAAATGAATCCATTCATGCAGATCTCTGATGCAAACTTGAATACGCTATACTATACCTCTATACGTCTTTATGATGCTGTAAAGACGTATGTCGTTTTGCGCTGCAAATTATATGTACACTCGTGAAAAATCCATTTTTTGTAGATTCATAATACTTATGCACATATTTTTTTAGTTTGTAGAATTTCATATTCGTATATATTAAGGTTTCATATAATTAATACATATTAGCTATTAAGACTTTTTGTATTGTTCATTCACATTCCTTATTCATTTTTTGATTACTTGCTTACTTATTTTATTTAATTTAATTTCTTATTATTTACTTACATATTTTTTGTTATTAATTTTAAGTATTCATATATATATAGATTTTATAATATTAAAAAATAATTATTCGTATATATTAAGGTTTCATATAATTCATTCATATTATCTATTTAGATTACTTACATTATTCATTCATATTACTTGTATTTATTAATTTCATAGAAGAAATAATGAACAAGACGATGACTAAAAATAAAAACTTAAAATAAAAAAGAAAAACTTACTAATCTAAATAATTGTGACAACTATTTCGCTCAGTGTACTCAATTCGAGAGAGCACCAATACTAACAAGACAAAATAAAATGTGACTGTGTTAGAATGCCCAGCCCTGCTTTGAAAGTATAACTGTTTAAGAAATAAAAAGTCCAGGTTGCTCATCTACAGCTCTAAGCCAACCAAACCATACTGAATTTATTAAAATTGGACTTGTAATTAAAAAGCCCAGGGACCGTAACTGTTGTGACTTTTCAAAAAAGTCAATAAATAATAGTTATTTTTTGACCGATTTTGTTTTGGTCAAAAATAAAAGTTAAAGCTAGACTTTTATTTTTTTTGTCAAAAATAATAGTTGAAATTTGACTTTTATTTATTGGGTCAAAAATAACAGTTAAAATTTGACTTTTATTTTTTCGGTCAAAAATAAAAGTTAAAATATGACTTTTATTTTTTCAGTTAGAAATAGTTTCAATTTGACTTTTATTTTTGAGTCAAAAATAAGAGTTAAAATTTGCGTTTTAATTTTTTTTATTAAAAATAAATGTTAAAAATTAGATGTTAATTACTAGCTTACCTGGCACACGTTGATTTGCACCCGAAAATATGGTAATGAGCCGTATGAGTACAAGTATTTTACATAAATCATTGAGTATGGATAGGGTAGAGAACAACAAGTAACTCGGGTATGATTTGAGTATCCGACAGAAAATCGGTCATTGCAGTTCTCTGATGTGTAGTGATTCGAAAAATAGTGACAGGGAAGGCAATGTGTAGTGATAAGTAAAACAAAGGTAGAGAAGAGTAGAATAGAATTTATACCTTTGTTATGATTTACACTTTTAACCGAAAAAATTAAAGTCAAATTTTAACTGTTATTTTTGACCGAAAAAGTAAATATTTTAACTTTTATTTTTGACCGAAAAAATAAAAGTCAAATTTTACTTTTATTTTTGACTGATAATAAATACTAAAATTTTTGGTAGTATTTTTTTGATCGCATGTGACTATATCGATAGCTTTTAATAGGAGAAATAATTATGCGAAATTTAAGGGGGATATTGCTTTTTTTACTGTAGTTATAGGAAATTTAATTTTTGTATCATTTTATTTTAAAAAATTCACAAGTTCCTAACAGTCTAATCTATTTTAATAATTTGTATCTCAAATGAAAGGTAAGTAAGAGTTTTTTCAAATTATTTTCAGAAATATGAATAAATATTTTTTTTTTCATTATTTTTTTACACATTTTTGTCTTACAATTGATTTTTAGTACCCTTCCCCGCTTTGCAAAAATCTGAAAAAAATAAAAATGCGCATGAAATTGTTACAAAACGCAATCTGTTGATAGAACAGTGGAGAAACAATTTATTAATTCAGAATTTTAAAAATACTGCAGCCGCTCGGTGCTATATTCCCTGACTACGGTCGTACATGTCACTCTTAGGCGCTTATGAACGTATTAGGCTTAAATCTATCTCCTTATAAAAATTGTGTAAATAAAAAGTGTTTCAATGTTAAAAATAATTTAAAAGTGTTGATAGTAGCTGACTAAAAAAAAATCGTTAAAAAATAACTATTATTTTACTATTTTGTTTAAATTTGGGCTGTTTTGGTCGTGATATTTTTTAAATGCAAATAAATAATCTCTATTTCATTTTTTTCCTCCGACGTTTCGCTGGGTATTTTTCAGCATCTTCAGGGATAAATTTTTATTGAATCTTCAAAAAAATACAAATTAGTTTGACAATTTAACATAAAATTTTCTTTTTCTTACTATTTTAGTTTCACATTTAAAAATTTTTGACGGTACTTTTTTACGGCACAAACACAAACTTATTAATTAAATATAAAAATATCACAGAAAAGAATTATTTAAATTTGTCAAAATCGTTAAAAATATTGTACATTTGAATTTCAGATTGCTACTGTGTAGATTAGATTTATGTTATCTTTGTCTTCTTTTGTGTTCATTGTTGTCTTAAGCTTTTGTTGTATTCGCAAGCTCTCTAATGTGTACCTTTTGTTTGTTCTCTTCTCTTTATCCAGAATTTTTATGTTGTCAAAATCAGCTGTGTGGCCCGTTTCCAGTATATGTTGAGCCAGTCCCGTCGATGCTTTTTCTCTTCTGATGTCCGCTTTGTGTTTTCCCATTCTAATTTCAAGTGTTCTCTTTGTTGTTCCTATGTAGACCAGATTGCAGTTATCATCTACTCTCCCTTTGCAGCTGATCTCGTATACAATGTTGTTTTTTTCTAATTTGTTAATTTTGTCTTTGGTGTTAGTGAATAACTTTTCAAGTGTTTCGTTTGATTTGTGTGCGAATGTTATATTTTCTCTTTTTATTGTTGTGTGTAGGTGTTTGCTTTCTGTTAGTTTGGGAATGTAGTTTATGCTCAAGAATGATATATTACCAGATTGCGCATTGCGCATGTCCTCCATCTTTGTTATGAAGTTGGCTGCGAAAAATCGTGACGTAGCTCGGGTTTGTCAAAGTGGCTGAATGTTAACGTAGTCACAATTTATTTATAGGGGGTTATTTATTTGTAAAGATGAAAAAACGTCGACATTTTCCTATTGAAACTTGGCGACTTGAAATGAAATTAATGTCATTATAAATATTTTTATAATTCAATTAAAGTATATATATTTTTCAGTACTATTTCTTAAAAAAAAATGCACTTATAATAGGGGTGTGTTCTCGCATTCGCACCGCTTCACACAAAAAGCAGCTACGTTTCTTGATGTGTTTGACAGCACTTGTATTGCTTCTTTGTTTTCATTTTGTTTTCATGTTCTTCTTGTTTGCTATTTCGTAAAGACTTAGAGCCGCCGCACACTACAGACTTTTAGTCGGCCGATAGTTTGATTTGTTTTCATGTGGGCATGGTGCATGGTTGAATAAATAAAGTTGTCTCAGGCTGATCGAAAAAAGCAAAGCAACAACAACAACTTTATAGGCTTTACATGTTATCAATTTTCGCGTTCAGATTTTGTATGACCTGTCAACAACAACAATGCTATGTACACTTTTTCTTGCGCCGACAGTCATTTCTTCGAATTACAATAAAACACTGAAATATTGAATTTGTTGTAAGTGATTTACAACTCTGCTTTATATCAGCCGGTATGAATTTATTATTTTATAAATTTCTTCTCCACGCCACTCCATTTTCAAGAACTTCATTCAATTTTTTAAATTTCTAGCCCTAACTCAATTTCTTAAATTTTTGCCGTGTCTTTAATTTTCAGCACATATAAAAATGACTGCCAAACAAGAAAATTACAACTCATTGTCAAGTTCGTGTTGGCAATATATGTCTTGCAATATTGCAAGCCATGTATTGTCAACTTCGGCAATTGAGTGGTCTCTATTGGCAGTATTTGATGTTTGACAGATGGTATGCAATGAATTATTGCTAGTCGAGATGCCCGGTTACAAAATAATCTAATGAAAAATAGTTTAATATTCATACCCGCACCAAAATCAACAAAAAATATGTCAGTAACAAAACATTTTATAAAACTCAAAACAGCCAAATAACTTTAAAACTCCTCATGAGAATGTTTCTCAAATGCAATTGGCAAACTATCCGGGCAGAGTGTGCGCACCTACAACCAACTTAATAGCATGGTTGAATAAATAAGGTTGTCGCATGGGTGAGAGCGAGTTCCCATAAATGTCAAATCGAAGTTGACATCTCATACAAAATCTGAAAACGAAAATTAATAACATGAAAAGCCGTTGAAGTTGTTGTTGTTGCTTTTCATTGATTTTGACAATTATGGGTACTGAAAAGAGAGTACGATCAGCCACGAGACAACCTTATTTATTCAACTATGCTTAATAGTTGGCTTGTCAGTTGCGGCCAATCAAGCATCAAACTATCGACCGAGTAAAAGTCTGTAGTGTGCGGCGGCTTTTAAATACTAGCGCTGCTTGTGCTTGCTATTTGCTTTTTGATATTTTCTTTTGTATGTATCCATAAAGTGTCACAGTTGAGAACCCGGATGACGTAGGCTGCGCAGTAAATTTTTTTCTCGACGCTTGGACTGCGCAATCCTTTTATCTATCATTCTTGGTTTATGCTAAAGAATTGTTTAGGGTGGCCAGATTGCTCTTCTGTGGATTGTATGTTTTTTTTATTTCTTAAACTGTGTATTTTATTGTTTATTAGGTTGTTAATTAGGTAGTTTGGGTAGTTATTCATTTTTAATGTGGATCTCACTTTCAACATGTTTTCTGCCTTAAATTTATTGTGACTTATTTCTAACACCTTATTAATGAGATTGTTAGCTGCATTGATTTTTTGTTTTAGTGATTGTGTGGAGTTGAAATTTATCATTCGTCCCGATGATAACGGTTTTGTGTACCAATTTAAGATCATTTTGTCTTCAATTCTATGTAATTCTGTGTCTAGGTATGGTAGCTTCTTTTTGGTCTCTAATTCTATCGTAAATTTTAATTTGTCGTGAAACTTATTTAATTTTTCTAATAAGTTGTCTTTATCAACTTCTTTTATCACTGCGAAAATGTCGTCTACATATTTGACTAAGCATTTAATTTCGATATTTAGTTTTTTTAACTCGTCTAGTGTGTTGTCTAAAAGTTTGTCAAGTATAATGTTTGCTAGGGTCGGTGATAGTGGGTTGCCCATTGGCATTCCAAAAATTTGTTTATATATTTTGTCGTTAAACATAAAATAGTTATTTTCTGTTAGACAGAAATTCAGTATTCTTGTGAATTGTTGTTTGGGAATTTTTGTGTGTTGTTCTATCTTTGTCCATGAGTTTAATATTTGTTTGATTGCGTGATAAATTGGTATATTCGTAAATAAAGACACTACGTCAAAAGACACTAATATGTCTCCTTTCACCAATTTTATGTCTTTTATTCTTTCTTTTAGTTCAAATGCGTTCTTAATGTTGTATTTGTCTGATATAATGTTTTTTAAAATTCCACCTATGTGTTTGGACAGTTCGTAGCATGGAACGTTAATCGATGATGAGATTGGTCTTAGTGGTGTATTGACTTTGTGTATTTTTGGGAGTCCGTAAAGTCTTGGTGCTGTTGCTGCAGAGCACATAAGTTTTCTTTTTTGTGCTATTTCTATATATCCGTTTTTTTGTAGTTGGTTTATGATCGTGTTGTTAGTTTTTTGTAATTTTGCTGTTGGGTCCATCCTTATTGTTTTATATGTATTCTTATCTTCTAATAGTTGTTGCAATTTTTCTTTATATTCTTGTCTGTACATTATAACAGTTTTGTTACCCTTGTCTGCATTTGTAATTATGATCTCTTCTTTGTGTTGTCTTATAAACTTTTGTGTATTTTTGTATATTTTAAGTATGAATTTTTCTTTTGTTGTTTTTAATTTTCCTTTTATATGTTGCTATTTGGTTTGTAATTTTTGATCTGGTCACCTCTTTTCCCTATCTTCTTCAATTGTTTGAATGCATTGTTCTATGTCTGCAATTATGTGTATTGGGGAGAAATTATCTTTGTTGATTGGGAGAGCAAACTTTTTTCCCAGAGAGAGCAGCCATTTGCTCTCCTCAGGGAACTGTATATTAGTCTTGTTCATGGTATAATAATACATGGTAGCATTGACAGTTGCTTGGGAAATCATATACTGTCAAAAAATATACTCAAAAAGAGAGCGTTCGCTGGTCGGCCATTGTTAATAAATGAAAACACAAACAACAAACGAATTTTCTGCCAGCATCAAGCCACAGGCATCAATCCACCGCTGGCGACGAGTTTCGTTATTAGGCACTGAATAAAATTTAACATCACGGACTGAAAAACTTTTCGCACAAATTACACAAGATCTTTTTATCACTTTCATGATTTTAAATGTTTATTTCTTTATGATTTGTTTATTTAAACGAACAATATTCTTATTAGTTTTTTGTTTGTTTTTGTCACTTGCTTTAATTTTCGCTTCGTTTCGCAAACAGCTGTGTTTGACAATTTATGTTTTCCTGTTGAAGAGAAAATAAGCAGTTGTCAATGCTACCTGGTATAATTATACCATGGTCTTGTTGATAAACCAGCTGTCGTTGAATGTGAATCCTAAGTTGTGTGGGTATTCTTCTCTTAGATTTTGCATCTTAGTAGAATGTGTCTGTTGTAGACATGGGTAACGCTGCGCTGCGTTACGCTATTGCGTTGAAGCACTTAAATGCGTTACTGCGCTAATTCACTTCTTTTAAAAAAAGTAACGCAATAGCGCAATAATACAAATGACGCCTAAAGAAAAATGAGAAAATATTTTTGCAGCGAGCTAAAATTGCACAAGTTTTATGTCGCCTTAAACATGGAGATAAAATGTTCGAAGCGAACAAGGTCCAAGAAGATGCTGTTAAGCATATGAAGTGTGTTTGATTGTGATGATGCTTTGCCGATCACGCAATGGTTTTTTAAATTTGTCGAACGTGTTCGATGTTAAGAGTACAAAAAAACTTGAATCCAACTTTAAACTTGCTGCAATGCCAGAATCCTTTGTTGTTTTAGTTTTGTTTGAAGCGCACTCTAAAAACTCACCGCATTCAAGAAATTGCCCACATAACGCAATTCAAAAACAGCTTGCGCAGATAAACATGTTGGTAATACAGGTATCATAATATTTTAAACTGCTTCATAACGCAATTGCGTTAAAGTATTACGCTGCTACAGTGAACTGAGCTTGCGTTAGTGTAGCAGCGTAGCATTTTTTTCAGGTTACCAATCTCAAGTTGTTTTTTTTTAACTATCATCTAAATGACGCATCTTAAGTATTTTCGTTTATATATTTTTACTTTTTTCTATTAATTTATTCACTAATTAATATAGAAGTACAAATTTTCATGTTATTTTATGAACAGAATTTATTTTATCTGCCATTATTATTATATTGAATATGATAAAATAAAAATATGAAAAATTCAAGGATAGAAAATAACGGTTATTTTTTAATTTTTACATCAAAAGATCATATATAAAAAGATGTAAAATAATTTTTAATATAGCAATATGAAGCTAGTGAGTCAGAGATTCCGTTTTTGGCATGATTTATTTTTCATGATTTTTAAGAAAGAAATCATCTTCATTCAATTATATTAAAATTATTTTTGATCCTTATTTTTTCGATCTGAAATAAAAATTATTTATTTGATCGTTATATTTTCAATCATAAATATAAATTATATGTTATCGTTATTTTTTTCGATTAGAAATAAAAATCATTTTGTCATTTCTTGATCGATATTTTTTTCAAGCAGAAATAAAAGTTATTTTTTAATGGAATTTTTTCCAATCAGCAATAAAAATTATTACTGATCGTTATTTTTTCGATCAGAAATAGAAATGAATCAATGATCTATATTTTTCTAATCAGAAATAAAAATTATTTCAATATTGAAATAATATCGATTGAAATTTCAATCAAATCAATATTTACAAATAAAACTGTTTTGAGTTAAAATAAAGAAGTTATTGCTTCGAACCCACGTTACCAAGTTAGCTAGTCGTCTTAGACAAGGATTTGAACAACGATTTTGACGAAGATAAGGACAAGATCTTAGACATGGATTTGGAAAAGGATTTGGATTAGTACTTGGAAAAGGATTAGGTAAGGTAAAGATTTGGTCAAGGATTAGGACAAGGATTAGAATAAGGACCAAGACAAGAATTTGAATAAGACCTTAGACAAGAAAATATTAGTAGGATTAGTAGACAAACTGGTAGCATGAAATGGTTGCAAAAAATAGTAGTAGAAAATATTGATGGAGAATAGTACTAGAACACTAAAGAAATTATTAGTAGAAAATAGCTGTAGAAAATAGAAGTACAAAATATAAGTAGTGATATCTTGTTTCGTTTTCAAGATATGGCGTTTTTTCTAATTTTTAAGGTTATCATATCGACCAACCCCTCTACCTGTGCGTCGAGATTTCGATGCCACCCACCCTCTTTAGAAAAGCCAAAACCACTTTTATTTTTTCCTATCTTCTTTTGTTTTCGAGTTATAGCGCTTTTTTAAGTTTTATTATTATAATTTATAAATTTATATTATAATTTATATCTTTATATACATGTTACTGTTTTGATCGATTTAATATAGATCAAAAAATAATTTTTTTAATCTGATCGAAAAAATATCGATCAATGATTGATTTTTATTTCTGGTCTAAAAAATATCGATCAAAAGTAACTTATTTCTGACCGAAAAAATAATAGTCACAAAATGATTTTTATTTCTGATCGAAAAAAATAACGATCACAAAATGATTTTTATTTCCGATCGAAAAAATAACGATCACAATATGATTTTTATTTCCGATCGAAAAAATAACAAAAAAATAACTTTTTTTTCTGATTGAAAAAAACGACCAAAAATAATTTTTATTTCTGATCGAACAAATAACGACAAAAAAATAATTGTTATAAAAGGATTGATTGATAGCGATAATTATTATTTGCGGTCCCTGGAAAAATTATTGTCATTTTAATTTTTTTATCTTTTTCATATGTTAAGCAGCGCTACTTTTTGTTTTGCGCTAAAGCTAAATATTGCGCTAAAAAAAAAAGCTCAAAAATAGCGCAGTTACCCAAAATCGCAGGAAATTGTATTTGCTTCAAGTACAGTTTTTTCTATAGATTTTCATTGCTTTTAAGGTACATGAAATGAAACTAACATCCAACTTCCAGCTTGTCTTGCATACCAGAAATGTGTATCAGAGATCTGCATGAATGGATTCATTTGCTGTTTCAAGTTCCTTTAATTTTTCAACTCCCTGCAAGTCGAGGCAGGCAAACAACAAGTTTGCGCAAATCATAGGCAGCAAAAATCAAGTCGCCAAATGTAGAAAACTTGATATGTAGAAACTTGATATGTAGAAAACTTGAAATGTAGGCCTCTATTAGGTACGACAACTCAACTTAAGTTGACGTGAGTTAAGACACCTCAACTGAACTTTTTTGCCATATTACGCATAACATACATTTTCAGTTGAGCTGTGGTGTAAAATTGCTGTTTCTATTGGAGCATGATTACACCGAAATTTTGACACTTTCGTTGAAATGAATCAGCTGTTCGCATTAATTTTAATTTTTGCGTATATGTATTTTGTTCACAAGTAATAAAGCAAGGAAATAATAGTATAGAGCAGGAGTGCCCAAAACTTTCTTATGGAAGTGCAAACACTAATACATATAAAATCTTGCAACCTTTCGTAAACGAAAGCATACTATGTTAGACAACAACAAAATCTACGTAGAAGATCACTTTCACCAAAATGTACCAACAAAGCATACGAAAGTGTTGTTGCTTGCACTTCGGTATAAGCAACGAAAAAAGATCAAAAACAAAAAAGACAAATTTGTTTGTGTATTTTGCATTGCTTAGTGCGGAGTGCTGTGTGTGTATATTAGAATACACAGCCTATGCCTAAGTGCTTTTACAAAAACAAATGTGCACCAAGTGCATAGGGCTTGGGCACCTCTAAAGACGCTATACAACTAGCTCAAAGCAGATGTAAGTTTTTGACAGTTTTTACACTCGAGACATAGTTGCATTGTTAAACCTAATACCACAAAAAATACATACACATCTCTGAGATACATACTTGTCAGTCGATAGACACATATGTACCTCAAATGTGTAATAGACAACACAAATTTACAAATTACACACTCAACTTAAGTTGAGTTGTCGTACCTAATAGGGGCCGTAGAAACTTGAAATGTAGGGAAAAAGCAATTATTTTGCCTACAAATCGTTTATTTTCAAGTCTGTTTACGAAGTTCATAGAATTAACTTCGTGTTGTCAGTGCAAACTTCGTTTCGCAAGTTCGTCTCCTGAGCTGAGAAAACAGTTTAACTTTAAAGCATTGGATTGAAGTGTTTGTTTTTTTTTTTTTGTTTTTGTTGTTGTTTTTTTGTTTTTAGGTGTGTTTTGTTTTGAAACAGATTTCTTGGTTGTTGTTATAAGACTTCAGGGCTACGAGTACAGTGGAGTATGTGAGTGCTGTGTTAAACGATGCGTTTTGAGTTGTGGTGGTGTGCACAGTGAAGTTTTTTTCAAACGTTAAGGCACAATGGGACCAGGAAAAAATGTAAGTCGAATTATTTGTATTCGTAATTTATAAATAATAATTATTACATTGTTTTTATCATATAATTTACCTAAGGGGCATATAGGTTACAAATTTTTTCAAAACAAAATGTTTTTAGGGAATTTTTTTTCATAGAAGGAAAAAAGAAATCTTTTCAAATTTTGCACATTTATTAACTAACATTTAAAGAATAACAAATATTTGTCTCAAAATTTTTTAAATGGTTTTTGACGTTATTTGATATTTTTTTTTTTGAAAAAATGCAAAAAAATTGACGGTGTGCAGGATATAACCAGTCTGGAACATTCGAGAAAAAAAAAAGAAAACCAAATTAATCCGTGTTTAAGTGGCTATCGCCTGAACTAGGATAATTTTATTCCACCAAAAAAAAAAACAATATGGTGGCCATCTGAAGAAAAAGAGAGGCCAAATAAAAATTTAACAGCTTGAGAGTGAAATTTCTTGTCGAAACTATACTCAAAAAGCGAGCGCTCACAATCGGTCATTGAAAAGCCGAATAATCCTAAAAACGCTGAAGTAAAAAAACAACAGCTGTTTTTGACAGGAGATGTTTTCTTGTAGAAGAGAAAATAAGCAGTTGTCAATGCTACCTGGTATTATTATACCAGGGCTTACGCGAGTTACGTCTTCCGACTAACAACTGCAAATCCAACAATTGCAGCGACAGCATTATCCAACAGACCAACAGTTTCAACAGCAGCAACAGCAGCGATGATACGCAGCGTGGGTGCAGAATCAGCGTGGGTGCAGAGTTAAGAATCAAACAAGTTTTATGTTTCATTTATCATTTATATTAAATATGTCTTTTATGTATCTTTTGTATTTCAATTTTATATATATGTAAATGCAATCTTATTTTGTATGTGTTATTTTAAAATAAAGCTCATTATTATGAGATTGCAGATTGCAAGATCATAATAGTTTTGACATCCAGTTGAAGCAGAGTTATAATTGGCGCAGTCACCACGGATTTTCTTTTGTTGAGCTAAGTTCAGGATCTAATCCATATCAAAGGCATATTGATATAAAAAGGACAACGCAAGACAATAGGAGCTTCGCAAGGAAAATTGAGACATCAAAGGAATATTGATATAAAAAGGACAACAAGACCTTCGCTAAAAAAAATTTTGAGAAAGAAGAATACAAACACAACGAATAAAGTGAAAACCGAAATATGAGCATGTGTATCTGGATATTTTTGTTGGCCGGGTAAGTTCAGATAGTGATACATGTCGTTCCCAAAAAATAAATCCTTTTTTAAAAAAATAAAAATAAGAACACGTCCCTATACAAGATCAGATTCGATTTATTTTAACACAGCAGAAAACAGAATAGATAGTGAAAATATTTGCGAAAAAAATAATATAATTATGGCTACCGAAAATAATAGTGTTAGCAATACAAACATAAATCAAAACATCGCAACTGCAAATAGTGCTAGTGTAAATTTAATTATGGAAAATCTTAGAGTACCGGACGCTGTTAAATATTTACCAACTTTCGATGGAAATCCACGATCGTTGTATGATTTTATTGAAAATGTGGAAGAAATATTAAGTACACTGACAGCAATAGACGGAACATCTTACGCTAAAACAATAATACGTGCCATAAGAAATAAAATAGTTGGCGACGCCAACGAGGTTCTAAACATGTATGGAACAATAATTCATTGGGAATCTATTAAAGCAAATTTAGTGACTCATTATGCTGACAAAAGGAATGAAACAAGTTTAGTTCGTGATCTTCATTTATTAAAACAAAATGCAAATACTGTTGAGGTATTTTATTCGCAAATTATTGAAATACTTTCAAGTATAACAAATCATGTACGACTTCATGAAACTAATTTAAGTGTAGTAGAATCTAAAAATTTATTATACCAAGAAATGTGTTTAAATGTATTTTTATCAGGACTCAGGGAACCACTAGGTTCAACAATTAGGGCGATGAGACCTAGAACTATGGCACAGGCTTTAAACTTTTGCCTTGAAGAACAAAATGTTCATTATATAAGGAACTCTTCTATTATTTCAAAAACAAGTGCTACAGTTGTAAAAAAACCAATTAATACCCAAACAAATTTTGTAAATTTTAATCGTCAACAGCAGCCCACTTTTAGAACACCTTTTCAAGGTCAACCGTTCAGAAATAATTCTCAACAACCATTCAGAAATAATTTTCAACAATCATTCAGACCATCTTTCCAACAAAATCAAAGACAAAATTTTCAGCCTCAACAAAGTTATTCCCCTAATTCTTTTCTTCATAACAACAATCAGTTCGGGCAACAAGTAAGACAATTTCAAAATTTTTCTACACAAACTCCATTCAATCGTAACAACCAGATTAAGCAATTTAATTCAAACGTGAGGAGTTCAGCTCCAGAACCAATGGATACATATAGCAAGAATATAAGTTTTAAAAACCAAAGACCACCAAATCAAACGAACACTAACTATGTTATTGAAGAAGTGTTTAATGCTGAACAACCACATTGTTCTTCCAATATACCTAATCAAATAGTGCAACAGAACAAAAATGAAATAGACAACACCGACAATGTCGCAGAAACACATTTCCAAAACTTAGATGACTTTTATCCAAATGAGATAGATGACGAGAATTTTCCTTTAATTGCCTCGGATCATCAATAGGTTATATCGATTTTAATGTACATCAAAATCTTATATTTTACCATACATTCAAATTGTTGATAATAAAAATAACGTGTTCAAATTTTTAATAGATACCGGAAGCAATATGTCTTTCATTAACCCTAATTTAGTGAAACCCAAATTAATACAGCATATCAACCCCATTCAAATAAAAACCGCTTTCAATACACACTTTGTTGATCAAAAAATTCAAATCAATGCATTTAAGGAATTTAATAGTGAAAAAAAACTAACATTTTTATTATTTAAATTTCATGATTATTTTGATGGCCTAATTGGCTTAGAAACAATGAAGAATCTTGAAGTAACAATAGATTTAAAAAATTCAATTTTGAAATCAAAAAATGCTGTTTTACCGCTTTTCTACAAACCAAATTATATATCAAAATTATACACCGTACCTTCCTGTAGCAAAATAATAGCTCATTTACCTGTAGATATCAAATCGGGAGATATTTACCTAAAACCATTACAAATAAGAGAAAATTTAGTAATAGCTGAAGGGATTTATAAAGCACATGAATGGTATTCTTTCATTGAAATTACCAATTTTTCAAATTATCCACAACAGTTTTCAATAGAACAACCTTTGAAAGCAGAGCAGTTTAATCGCAACCAAATTTTAGAAATAAATAACTTATCAATAAAAGGTATATCGCAACCTCACAATGCAGTTAATATTTCAGATTTAATTCGAATTGATCATCTAAACGATGAAGAAAAGAAATCCATTAAAAAATTATGTAATCGTTTTGAAGACATATTTTTCAAAGAGGGACAAGCTTTAAGTTTTACTAATCAAATAAAACACGAAATCAAAACTTCCGACGATCTTCCTATCTATATGAAATCCTATAGATATCCAGAAGTTCATAAACAGGAAGTACAAACACAAATATCAAAAATGATTTCCGACGGAATCATTCGTCTCAGTTTTTCACCTTGGTCTTCACCCATATGGATTGTGTCAAAAAAACCAGACGCAAGTGGGAAACAAAAATGGCGATTAGTCGTCGATTATAGAAAATTAAATCAGAAAACAATAGACGACAGATATCCCCTCCCTAACATAACCGATATTTTGGATAAATTAGGCAAAAGCCTCTACTTCACAACACTAGATTTAGCATCTGGTTTTCACCAGATTGAAGTTCAAGATAAGGATATACCAAAAACTGCTTTTACTGTCCAAAATGGACATTACGAATTTGTCCGTATGCCTTTTGGGCTGAAAAACGCCCCATCAACTTTTCAACGAGTAATGGACAATGTCCTCCGTGATTTTATTGGCAAAACTTGCCTAGTTTTTATGGATGATATAATAATATATTCTACTTCTCTACAGGAGCATATTGAAAATCTTGCGGCAATTTTCCAAAAATTAAGAGAAGCAAACCTAAAAATACAACTTGATAAATCTGAATTCCTTCATAAGGAAATAGCATTTTTAGGGCATTTAGTAACTCCCGAAGGTGTAAAGCCTAACCCCGATAAAATAAAAGCCATACAAAATTTTCCGATACCAAAAACAGTTAAACAAATAAAGTCCTTTTTGGGATTATTAGGATATTACCGGAAGTTCATAAGGGATTTCTCAAAACTGACAAAACCTTTAACAGAATGCTTAAGAAAGGATCACTATATCAAGTTAGACTCCAGATACTTAGACTGTATTGAAACATGCAAAAATATATTGTGTAACGAACCAATTTTACAATATCCGGATTTTTCTAAAGAATTTAATGTTACAACCGATGCTAGTAATGTAGCCATAGGAGCCATACTATCTCAAGGCCCCATAGGTTCAGATAAACCAATTTGCTACGCTAGTAGAACTCTTAATAAATCAGAACAAAATTACAGTACTATTGAGAAGGAACTATTAGCCATCGTATGGGCTACTAGGTACTTTCGACCTTATTTGTTTGGAAGAAAATTTAAAATTATAACAGACCACAAGCCTTTAACTTGGTTGTTCTCCTTAAAAGAACCCAATTCAAAATTAGTCCGATGGCGGCTTAAGCTTGAGGAATTCGAGTATGAAATTATTTATAAAAAAGGAAAGCAAAACTCCAATGCAGATGCTTTATCCCGAGTAGAAATAAATGTAAACGAGTCATTACAAAATAATGTAGATACAATATCTCAAACAAACCATTCCGCAAACGAAGATGTTGGAGATGGTATACCAATATCTGAAAGACCTCTTAATGAATTTTCTCATCAACTTATTTTAGAACAATCTGAAACACAACTCAAACCACAAAGGTGTTTAAAAATTATTTTTAAAAACAAAAGAAGACAGATAATAAAACAGAATAATTTAGACAAATCCGAAATTATATCAGATATTTTAGCAAACTATGTAAATCCAAATGATCTAACAGCTATATTGACAGACAATGATACCTTTAAGTTAGTTCAAGAAGTATATTCTAATTATTTTAGCAACAGCCGACTTAAACTTATAAGATGTACAAAATTAGTTCAAGATGTAGTTGAGCCAGACAAACAAGAACAATTGATTGAAGATTACCATAAAAAATCATTCCATAGAGGTATAAATGAAACTCTTGCACATTTAAAACGAAAATACTATTTTCCAAAAATGAAAGATATTATAAATCAAATAATAAATAATTGCCAAACTTGCCTAGAAAATAAATATGAAAGAAACAGAAAACAAATAAAATTTCAGTTTTCAGAAACCCCAAGTCAGCCGTTAGAAATAATACATATTGACGTTTACTCTGTCCATAAAGAAAACTTTTTAACCATTATAGATAAATTTAGTAAGTTTGCAAGTGCCTACATATTAAGTAGTAGAAATAGTATAACTACAATTCAAAGTTTGAAACATTTTTTCTCACACCACGGAATACCAAATAAAATTGTGTCTGATAATGCCTTAGAATTTACCTCGAATACATTTAAAGAATTTTTAAAGTTATATAATATAGAACATCATCTGACATCTGCTAAAAACTCAACAGGCAATTCACCAGTAGAAAGGTTACACTCAACACTAACTGAGTTAATCAGAATCATATACAGTCAAAATAAACAAAAACCAATTAGTGAAATAATGAATGAAGCAATCCTCACATATAACAATTCTATCCACTCAACAACACAAGTAACTCCTTTTGAAGCAATAACAGGTCATTATGAAAAATCAGTTCCCCTACCTACAAATTCTTCTACGCAATTAAATCAAGAATACATAGAAAACCATAGAAAAGATTATGCCCAATTGAAAAAATTAATTTATGAAAGAAGCTTAAAAGAAAAACAGAGAACTATACAAAAACTAAATGAAAAAAGAGTAGATCCACCAAACTATAAAACAAACGAAACAGTTTACGAAGCTGAAAACAGGCGCAACAAATTAGCACCTAGGTTTATGAAGCATAAAGTTTTAAACGACAATATTATTACTATTAATACTTATAAACGCAAAGTTCACAAGCAAAAAATTAAAACGAAACGTAAAATTTTAGATTCATTCCAGGCTCACAACAACAAAGACTAAACGTACAACACATTAACAAAAACGAAGGCTTACTGTATTTAAAACTAGGAAATGCAAGGATAATGGAAAATTATTCTAAGCTTATACATATCGTTAACTTGACCGATTATGTATGTAGTGTTAACACTATCCAAAACAATATTGAAAATTTACTTAAACATACAATGGACGATAAAGTGTTTGAAGTAAAAACTAAAATGGTACAAAGGAAATTTAATAAACTACTTTCTGACATAGATTTAGTTTTACCAAGTTATAGAGCAAAACGTGGCTTAATTGATGGCCTTGGCACAGTAATTAAAACAATTACTGGCAATCTAGATAATAATGACTATGTTGAAATAAATAAACATCTTGAAACATTTAAGAAAAATGAAGACAATATTGCCAATCAATTTAATAAACAAATAATTATCAATGAGAAAATGATTGAAAGATTCAATAATATAACAAAACACATTAATACACAGCAAATGGAAGTAGAACTCCATTTACGAAATTTTGAAAAGAACGTCACAACAAAGATCGAAAAAATTGGCAATATATTTCTTTTTAACAAGCATTTTGAACAAATAATATATGACATTGATAACCTTGATGATCATATAAACGACATTTCGGAGTCCATAATTCTGAGTAATTTAAATATTATATCAAAAACTATTCTGCATCCTATAGAAATGACATACGTCCAAGAACAATTAAGCAAACAAAATATTAAAATATCTTCAAAGGATAACATTTATGAGATTTTAAAACTGCATGCATATTATAATGATTCTAATCTGATCTTTGTAATTGAAATCCCATTTTTATCAATTCCAACCTTTTCCTTATACCAACTAAAGCAACTACCTATAAATGGTAACTATACAGTTTCCCTAATATCGCCTTATATCCTTTTAAATAATGCAATGTATCAATATTTGAATGAACCATGTCAGCTGATAGACAATACACGATTTTGCTCAAAAACGGTACCACAAAAATTAGAAACAGATTTATGTATACCTAATATAATTAATCATCAAAAAGCCCATTGCGAATTAATTGAAACCGAAACAAAAGAAATAGTTGAGCTAATTCAACCAAACCTTTTGTTGGTGATAAGCAGAAAAACAATTCTTGAAGAAGCCTCTTGCGACACAGCAATAAGAAATCGACTTTTGAAAGGAATCGTACTCATACATTTTAATCAATGTGTAATAAAAATTAATAATATAACTTATTCCAACGAAGCTAACACATATTGGGATTCAATCTACATAATGCCTTTAACGTATACTGAAACTAATAATAGTTACGTTATACAAAATTTAACTCTAAAAGCAATTAGCAATTGGACTATGGAGAATATTGAAACAATCAAACTACTTAAAGATGCAGCAAATGAAAATATCGGAACTAAGACTATTTCTATCATCATGTACATAATAGCATTCATAATAACTTTACAAATTTGCCGAAAATTTTACAAATGCCTCTGCAATAAACAATCAATACCAACATCTTCAGACGAGAGAAATACAACTTCGAGACATTCGTTCAGATGGCCTTCACTTCATTCTAGGCGGGGAGAAGTTACGTCTTCCGACTAACAACTGCAAATCCAACAATTGCAGCGACAGCATTATCCAACAGACCAACAGTTTCAACAGCAGCAACAGCAGCGATGATACGCAGCGTGGGTGCAGAATCAGCGTGGGTGCAGAGTTAAGAATCAAACAAGTTTTATGTTTCATTTATCATTTATATTAAATATGTCTTTTATGTATCTTTTGTATTTCAATTTTATATATATGTAAATGCAATCTTATTTTGTATGTGTTATTTTAAAATAAAGCTCATTATTATGAGATTGCAGATTGCAAGATCATAATAGTTTTGACATCCAGTTGAAGCAGAGTTATAATTCGCGCTTAAGCATAAGTCAACATGACAAGCTCAAACTCCTTAGAAGGAGTTAATTTAAATAAGCTTCAATGTGTCAATTATATGATTTTCTAAAATTTATGTTTAATATTAAAGCATTCTAAAAATATTTGAAGTTATTTTTTACCATATGTAGTCTTAACATCTCTCCTTCCCGTTTTTCGATTGCAGTCACATTTTCCTACACACCATTAAATTAAATTTGAAATATCCTATCTACACCACTGTGCTTTGTCCAATCGCAAGCACTTAATTTCATTGCTCCATTATTTATTTTAACCGAGATGCTGCATTTTTCACGATCAAAACAATGCCCCATACATAGCACAAGAGCACAACGCATTTACATAAACAGCAAAAAAAAAAAAACAAACAAAAAACCACAACGCAATAACTGTTTACGATCCACATCATAAATAAAACGAACGAAAAACAATCCAACGCTCGTCAGTGGCTTTCTGCGGCAGCGCAGTCGCATAGACTTGAAAACAGACTTGAAAAGTAGAAAGCTTGCTTTTTTCTACCAATTAATGTAGGGTAGAAAACAAATAGAATCATGTCTGACTTATGATTCGTTTTTCAGAAGCAAGTCGAGGCTTGTAGGGTAGAAACATATCAAGTTTCTACAAGTCAAGTCGAAGCTTGATTATTTTCAATTTACTTGATTTTCAATTGACTTGTTGCAGATCTCTGATGTGTATGTACATATTGTTTGATATCTAATACTCACGTTGAACAACATGCAGTCATGCTTGAAGTATACATTTTTTTCATTTTTGGTTAATGCTAAAAATACGCTATATGTTCAGTAGTACTTCATATTAATTGAATAATTAAATGAATTCATAAGCAACATGAGTCTTTCGATAGATAAATTGTTTCAGGATTTTCTTAATTAATTTCATTTATGTTTAACTAGCAAATACCCGCTGCTTCGCCGGCGATAAAAATATTAAATATCATTAAAAACTTTAAATCTTAAAATTTAACAGCCGTATTCATATTGAAGTGGGAAGAGTGTAAATAATGGTTTGTGTATTAGATAAATTCAGTGACTTCTTATTTATTTATCGCAATTTCGTCAAGATTTTGATATTTAAAAATCAATAGTTTTTCTAAGCATCTGCCCTGAAATAATTGTCATTTTATTGTTTTTTTTTTTATAAATATTTTGAAATCTTTGACAAATTTTCTTGTTTTTATTTTCTTTCTTTGGAAATTTTTTATATATTTTGAATATTCTTGATATATTTTCCAAATGTTTGAAATATTTTGAAGAATTTAATTTTTTTGACAATATTTGTGCTCAAATGAGAGCAAATAATTTAAAAACTGCTTTATGAGAGATGTGTATAAACCTTAAAAAAAAAATTAAATTTCAACCATATTTAAAAATCCTCTAATTTATAAACAAACATTTTCAAACACTTTTTGACATTTTGTTTGTTTTTGATACATTTTGAAATAATTCGATACATTTTTGACAATATATTTTGTGCTTAGATGAGAACAAACAAATTTTTAAAATGCTTTATCGAGGGTTTATTGAAGGTTTCAACCATTTTTAAAATTCTCTTATTTATCAAGCATTTAAAAGAGCTTTTGAAAGCTGTTGAAACGTTCAACATGAAAAATGTTTTAAAATTTTTTTTCGATTTTTGTCTTATGAAGGCTTTGTAAGAGGCTCATAATTTTTTATGAATACAGCCGTTTGAATTTCGGTAAAATTGTATATTTGTGTTGGAGCGACTTAGTAGTTCCATCCGAATAAAGTAACCAGCTAACTAATGTAATAAAAAATAACTAAAGTAATAAACTTTCTGTATCTTCCTGATCATTTTTTTTTCATGCATTGGTTCACTTTTCCTAGCGCTGTGACTATTGGGGTACTCACAGTTTGTTTTATCTGGTGTGTTAACTACGCCGTCTGTTAACTCTAAAACATTTTGCCATGTGGTAGCTATTTTTGATTTTGTTTTGCATGTAAAATAGAGATAACACAAACTGGTAAAATTGCCTTGCTTTCCAACATGTTTGTTTTTCGTAGAAAACTGGCATTTCTGAAAGGTATTTTTATTTTATTGAAAAATCAATAAATCAAAGAAAGCTTCTCTTGTTATTTTTATTTTATTGAAAAATCAATAAATTAAAGAAAGCTTCTCTTTTCAAAAGGCGTGTCAATTTTAGAATGAACTATTTGATGAACTATTTGAACAATTTGATTGAAGTATCGTTTTAAAGTTACTATATCAACTTTAGAAGGGATCTGTAAATACCCTATATATAAAAACCTCGTTTATACGTAAAAATATCAGCTCAGAGGTAAGAAAAATATATGACGGCCTTAGAGAATTGTTATTTTAAAATTAAATATATCTTTCGCTTAAGCTGATAAATTTCATCAAAACATTTCAACAAAACATCGACACGGAATATTTGTCGATGCTTTTATAAAAGTGGCAGTATTTTTACATTCAAAAAGGTGGCAGCATTGGTACCGCACTCAATACATGTTGCTGTCTTTTTTTTTCTTTTTTGTGGACCTTCCCACCGGGAAAAAAGAATCAATTCTCTTCTCCAATATAGATTCTAGAATTGATTATTTTTAACACCCCATCGGGAAAAAGATGCAATTTTATATAAAAAAAGAATCAATTCTCTTCTCCAGTATAGATTCTAGAATTGATTATTTTTAACATGCTGATGTCCTACAAAGAATAGTACATTCTTTTCTCGCTTCAAGTGGAATCGCTAGAGAATCGTTTTTTTTTTTCTCTTTTTAAATAGATTCTTTTCATATATGTAATCATGGTTGAATAAATTAGGTTGTCTCGTGGCTGATCGTACTCTCTTCTCAGTACACATAATTGTCAAAATCAATGAAAAGCTACAACAACAACTTCATCGGCTTTGCATGTTATCAATTTACGCATTCAGATTTTGTATGAGTTGTCAACTTCGATTCGACATTTATTGGAACTCGCTCTCACCCATGCGACAACCTTATTTATTAAACCATGTATGTAATACTTCAATATTGGCAGCAAACTAAATTTTTAATGAGTTTCAACTACGAAATCAAAGAGAGATAGCATACATAAGATTTTGTTGTTTGTATTAGTATATTTGAATATACTACTACTATACGTCAACGGGGGGGGGGGCGGTGGTTAAGAAAAATGTCTACCCAAACATAAAACAAAAGAAAGCATACATATTTGTTTTGCATAAATCATAGGTTCGCACCATTATAAAACAATTATAAGAACAACGCGTGAAATATGATAAAAATTAAAAAAAAAAAATTCAAGCAAAGAAAACTTAAACCATAAAAATTGAAACAACAAAAATTTTAAATGAAATTTTTGACAATGAAAGCACCGCTCCTGAGTTTTTTTGTTATAAAATTAAATTTCGAGTACATAAAAAAACCAAAAATAAATAAATAACTGGTCATTTTAGCCTTTGAAAGGACTTTGACCTAGCTTCTTATGATCAATTGTGTTGTGCGTGTTATTAAGTTTGTACACAATTGACCGAGAACCGGACCTACAGGTTTAACGCCGACTCCGAACGGTGATGAATGGAATGTTCTTATTCTCAATTAGCTTTACATGGCATTTTGATTACTCTCTGAGGTTTGCCATTGTCTGCAGAGAGGTGGCGGCCGTACAGAAAAATAATTTTAGTTCAAATAATTTTTTGTCGCTGCTGGGATTCGAACCCGGGTCTCCAGGTTCGTTGACATAGCGGCCACGGACTTTTAACCAACTACGCCACGGACGCCACAATTTCGGGTACATTCACAGTACAGTGTACTGCCAATAGAGAAGTATTACATATATGATTATTTTAAATAAAATGTATTAACTTTCGGAAATAAGAAAACAAATCAAAACAGACTGATGCTTTTCTCACTTATACCAGAATTTGTTTTAGAATCAGTTCGTTTGTCACTTATCAAAAAAGCAAGCAAGGAATCTAAAAACATTTTATATATTAGAAATAATTATATGGGTCGTAATCGATTATGGCTGGAATAAAAACGAATCAGTAAACTTTTGCTTGATAGATTCCAATTCATAGGTTTTGCTATAAATGTATATATTCTTTGGAATACATTCTAAAATGTTAGCAATAGAATTCATTCTATTTACGATTTTTGTTTCTAGAATCCATTTTCATTTTGCCGGTGGGACGCTGACGTTCTACAAATAGTAGTACATTCTTTTCTCGCTTCCATATGAATAGCTACAGCAATCGATTCTTTTATTCACTTTTTAAATGCATTCTTTTAAATAAAAAGTATTCATTTTCGGAAATGAGAAAACAAATCAAAACAGACTGTTGCTTTTCTCACTTATGCCAAAATTTGTTTGGTTGATATATTCGTTTATATATTGGTTGATATAAACTTTTGGTTGATATATTCCAATTCATATGTTTTGCTTTAATTTATATATTCTTTGGAATACGTTCTAAAATGTAAGCAAAAGAATCTATTCCATTTACGATTTTTTTTTTTTAATCAATTCTCATTTTCCCGCTGGGTTGTCGACTTTTATATATGATGCTTAAAAAGAGTTTGAAAATATAGCTTTTGTCTCACAGCGATTTTGACATATTGTTCTATCTCATATATTCGTCAACATTAGAGTGCTGATATATTGTTATATGAGCAAGAAAATATATAGAGGAAATTAAATTTCAAAATAAAAAAACTCAGAAGTGGTGCTTCCATTGTCAATAATTTTTATTTGAAATTTTTGTTGTTTGAATTTTTTGATTAAAATTTTGTTTGTTTAAATTTAATCATATTTCAGGCGTTCTTATAATTGTTTTATAATGGTGCGTACCTGTGATTTAGGAAAAACAAATATGATTTGTTTTCTTATATGTTTGGGGCAAACGTTTTCATAACAACCGCCCCTGTGACGGTTTGACTTTTTATTTTTTGTGTAGTAATTTTCATATATTCAAATATACTAACACAAACAGCAACATCTTATGTTGTTACGGCTGTCTCTCTTCGATTTCAGAGTTGGAATACAGAAGTATTACATATACATATGTCCTACCTTATTAGCTTTGGGCACAACCTCTTTTTGAGATGCACAGAGCTTTAATGAGAAAATTTTTTCTCTCTGAGAATAAGAATAAAGAAATTGTATGGTTATTCTCTTTGAATTTTAATTAATTATTTAAACAATGGTTATTAAATTTATATATCCCATGTCCCAACTGGGCACCATAGCTATCCTAGATAAAAAGAATTTTTGAAATAGCGCCTGCCATTCTCAAGCTTTTCGCAGCCATACATACGTGAGTCTTCTTTTATATAATAGTATAGATAAGTGAAGACAATATGCGCTTAGCCGAACTTGCTACTTCACCACAAAGCTCAGCGCATTCAACAAATTGACCACATAACGCATCGCGCTATCCAAATCAAAAACAGCCTGCGCTGATCTTGATGATACAGATATCATAGTATTTCAAAATGCTTCATGGCGCAATTGCGTTAGCGCATTTCGCTGATACAGTATACGGTTGTTGTAGCAGCGCAGCATATTTTGCTGCGTTACCCATGTCTAGTCTGTTGTGTTTGTGATAATATGTGTTTGTATGACATCGTTTGTTTTTTTGGTTGTATATTCTTCGTCGTTGAGTTAAGCTTTCATGTTTAGTTCAGCATGATAAATATTTTTTCTTAAACATTTTAATTGGATATTTGTTTGTGTTATTTCCAAGTTCAGAATTTTCGACAGAAATGTATGTTGTTTTTTTTTCAAATTTAGCCCAAACAGCCCAAATTTAAACAAAATAGTAAAAAACTAAATTGGTCAAATTACATATTGCCAACTATTATTTTATTTTTAAAAAAAGTCAAATAAATAAAAAGCTATTAAGATTATTATTCCTTAGCTAACAAGCATCGCACTGCCTTATTAAAATATCGAAAAGACATATTTTTCCGCCTGACATTTTGAATTGAAATTTCGAAAATAAGTTATTTTCGGTCCCTGAACAAGCTTTATGCCAGACAAATTTTGAGTTTGCGTAATATATATAATATTCTATTTATTTTAAGTTTCATATATAATATATTTAAGTTATATTATATATGAATGTCATTATGTCATTATATAATTATATATTATGTCATATATTTATTTTAAGTTTTCATATAGTTTATGGAGAATTTTTCGGTTTGTTTTTGTGGGGTTATAAAATTAAAAATTTTTAAAATACAAGTATTGCAAACAAATTCACGCTTATTTTTCAATTACGACAACATATAACGATTCCAAAAAAAATTATTTCGAGTTATTCGATTGAATGTTTTCCATAAAACAGCCATATATCTATTATATAAAATCCCAAATCTATATATAAATAGGCGTAGGCAGAACAGCTAAGAACAATTTTCTACAGTATTTCTCAAACGATTTTAATAATTTTTTTTTTTTTAATCAATAAGAGTAGGGAGACTAATAAATAAATAAAAAATAAGGGAGAATTAGTGCACCGAATATCTATGGTGTGCGTTGCACATCCCATACAAGCTAAATTTGTGATATCGAATATCTTTACTTCGACTGGAAAAATTAAACGAGCATTGGACAAGGAGGCGTGGCATCGCCCATACAATAGCTTTGGAAGTAAATGTCGTATAACAATGAAACTCAATATGGAGTTCCCACTTGGTGATATCCTTCTACTAGAAAGTAGAATGTGGGAAGTAGGGTACTGAGACAGGCATTGAAAAGAGGGGTGTGGCTCCTCATATATAAGCCAAATTTTTGATATCGAATAGCTTTGTGGCGGCCGTGGCGCAGTTGGTAGAGTGTGTGACCCATAGACTGGTTCAATTCAACCTGACACAGAAAGTTTTTTCAATTGAATTAATTTTTCTGTTCGGCCGTCACCTCTCTGCAGCCAATGGCAAACCTCAGAGAGTAAATAATGCCATATAAAGCTTCTTGAAAACATACACATTAGCCGTTCGGAGTCGGCATTAAACTAGTAGGTCCAGTTCTCGATCAATTGTGTTCAAACATTTAATAACACGCACAACACTATTTGATCATAAGAAGATCGGTCAAAGTCCTTTCAAGGGCTGAAATGGGGAGTTTATTTTTCTTTTATTTATTAATAGCTTTGAAAGTAAAAGTCACAGAATATGGAAACTGAAATTTGAGTTACTATTTTGTGATTTCCTGCTGGTGGTGCTTATTGTTCGGTATGAGTTCGGTTACGTTTGCACATGAGTGAAGAAAAAAAAAAAATGTTTTCAATAAAAATACAAAAAAAAACATAAATTTTTAAATGGTCGAATTTAAACCAAAGGCGATACAAGTGTATATTATTGTTTGAGAGTGTTTGTTATTCCAACTGAGTGTCATTATAATCTCTCCGCCTCTCTGGAGTTTTAATCAATCTTTCGGATTTTACTAATAAAAAAATTGAGCGCAGATTTCGATAGTGCTTTTAAATGTGCACTTTTAGCAACATTGTTCGTCTTACCGCATCTTTCTGGATTCCTTTCTCACCACTTTTCTGCAAAAGCTTCTTTAAGGTCTCTGTTTGAACACTTAAACCGGCTTCATGCTTCTTCGCTGAACCTCCGAATATAGTTTTAAGCCTTGATGTCAACGTGGGGTTTCGCTTAAGCTCTGCTGCAATCGACCGGTCAGTTTTAAAATGGCGCACAAATTTGCTATCAAACAAGATATAATATTATCAAAGACAGAGATTGGATATATTGAAACCTACCGGTGCGATATAAAGGGGCTCAAGAGGCTGAAACGGTGTTCTTGCTGAGCAAAACACAGAGTTGATTCGATTAAATGACTTGACCTTTTTTTTGCGAAAACGCTCAAAAAAGCCAAATCTGCTAGCACTTCTGAATAAAATTCGACGCCTAATATTTGAGTCAAGATTTTTCCATCGCTTAATTTTTTATGAAGAATATTGTGGAAGGTGAACTGGTTGAAAATTGACTGGGTCTTACAAATAGAACTGGCTAAATCCTCAAATGCACTCTTTGTCAGGTGTTGAGTGCTTTTCTGGCTTCTGTCGCTGCTGAATGTCGATGTTTTGAATTTTGAATTTTTATTCTGAAGCTGTGTTTTCCCTACGCAGTAATAATGTGGTTTGCGGCTAAGATTACTTCGGTAGGACGAAGACTAAAATTGAGATATTTGTTTTTTAAACACATATTAACTACTGAATATAAAATTACCAGTGAATAAGAATAGGCACAATGCATTTTCCAGCAGTATTTAATGTTTCTTTATTTATTAATATATATATATTTCTTAATCGAAATGTAACACAACATCAGCAGCGACAATAAAAGTTCACGTATTGGTAGCCGTATATTTTAATTCAGCCTTGTATTGAACATGCCAGAATTTGAAGCAAAAAATTACACTTCAGGGCTGATATGTTCAGATATCGATCAATGCTGCAATGTTGCAAAAATACGTATTTACATTTTACCATTTTTGATACGTTTTTTTTCTTTAAAGGCTAAATAACAAAGGCGCGTTATAGATAATGGCCCGTATGCATAAAAAAGAGTAAACGCTACGAAGTAGTTGTGGGGAGATAAAAAAAAGAACACGTTTTGTCGGTTCGGTGTCTTTCGCTTAACCAAAAACTTTATTAAAATTTTGAATGCAATTAGAAGCTAACAATAGCAAAAGTTGAGTGTGGAAGAAGAAATGAAAACAGAATATGCAAAAATGAGAGTAATGGTCTAATTATGTTCGCGTAACGCGACGTAACGTGGCCTTAGCAAATGTCATTTGAATTTCTGTTATATGGGCTTTGTGTGTATCTGGTTATGCACTACGCAACGTAGCTTAGAAAAATGTAGATAAAAAGAGAATTTTATCTGACAACCTTAAGATAAACGTAGAACAAATAAAAAGTTCAATTTCATTTTGAACTCTACGTCGTTCTACGGTTTTTTGACAGCTTGTGCTTTTTTTTTCTTTTTTTTTTGTTGTTTCTCTTATATTTAGTGCGGTAAACTTGACAATAAATAAAATAATATAAGCGAATTTATGCGCTAAAAGTGTTCCTTATATTGTTTTAAGTGAATATAGATTGAGTGCAATCCGAGTGCCAAGAAAATATTGAAAGTGGAAAATAAAAAATTATGATGGCACAATCATGTTGACATTGCGGAGCTGCTGGTTCATGCAAACGGGACAAAGCTACCCAGAAGCTCATAGGTACAGAATATGTTTCACTACAAAATACAATACATTGGAAAAAGCTACCGCAATGGTGCATGGCTACAGCATACGTCCACTCCACTGCCAAACGCAATGCGGCCTGCAGGTAGACACTCCACCGGTCCGCGATCTTCACGTGATTGGTCAAAGCTGCCTTTAAGACCATCATATTTTTCGCTTACATTCGCTCATGGCACTCGGATTGCCCTTGATTCATAAATTAATTGATCGAATAAAAACAAAACTTTTTTATTTACATTTCTGTGTACATATAAAATATAAATTGTTCACTTTTTGTAAACAAAAGCAGCTGATTTGAAATTTTGTTGAGTAGATGTACGTCTGCATAATCAACACGGGATTTGCTACGTGCAATCTGCCGTTTGCTACGGCCACGTTGCGTCACGTTACGCGAACATAATTAGACCATTAAAGAGAAAAATATTTCGATCATAGTGATGATAATTTGTAAGTATTCGAAATAGGTAACAATTTCATTAGTTTAAGTAGTTTGTGAATTTATATAATGATAATTAAAGTAAAAATATTATAATATCGGAGTTGTAGTTGAAGTCAATCTCATCAAACATGCTCCCCCGTTGAAAGTCTGGACTTTCAAACATCTTCAGAGTTAGGTAGAGGAGCCACCTTATGAATTGGACGACGAAATGACCCTTTAATTGTTTGAAGATCTACTACTCGAACTCGTCCATCTTGTCCAGGGATCACATTTGTTACGCCTGCGAGAAGCCATTGCTGTGGCGATAAGTTGTCTTCATGGACTATGACTAATTGTCCAATCTTAATGTTTGCTTTGGGTTTCAGCCACTTGGCACGTTGTTGAAGTGTCAGCACATAGTCGCGCAACCATAGCTCCCAAAATTGCTGTTTCAAAAATGTTACTTGTTGCCATCGAGTTAAGTATGACATTTTGTTGGTGTCAAACCTTTCTCCTGGTAATGCATGAAGCGCCGAACCGATGAGTAAATGTGCTGGCGTTAATGCTTCACCGTCATTGGGATCATCAGACATTGGTGCGATTTGGCGTGAATTTAGAACCGCTTCTACTTCAACAAGCACCGTTTGGAATTCCTCAAAAGTCAAGTTGGCTTCTGTGCAGTTTTTAACCAGTAGAGTTTTCGTCGATTTGACCGCCGCCTCCCATAAGCCGCCGAAATGAGGTGCCTGCGGAGGAATGAAACAGAATTCGAAGCCCATCTTGCTGCTGAAGTTCAGTACTTCGTTGATCGTATTTTGGCTGAGGAATTTTTGATGAAGCTCCATCAGTTTGGTTTGTGCTCCTACAAAATTTGTCGCATTGTCACAATCAAGAAGTTGCGGTAAACCACGCCTGCCTATAAATCGTTTGAGACAAAGAAGAAAAGTATTAGATGACAAATCTGAAACTAATTCAAGGTGAGTAGCCTTTGATGCGAAGCATACAAAAACAGCTACGTAAGTTTTATAGGGTGGTTTCCCACCGGGGTATGAGGTGAAAAAAGGTCCGCAAAAATCAACGCCACATATATAAAATGGACGTTGAGCTCTAAACCGGTCGGCTGGCAAGTTACCCATGATCTGTCCCATTAGCTTATGTTTATAATGGAAACAGTGCACGCATTTTCGGACAATTTTCCGGACAAGATCTCTTGCATTCACTACCCAAATTCGTTCCCGTAGCAGAGCAATAAGAACCTTTGGCCCAGCATGTAAATGGGTTCGGTATAGAAACTCGATGTAAAGAGAGGTAAAGCGGTGCTCCTTTGGTAGTAGTGCTGGAAATTTGGCATCAAAGGGTATTGGTGCATTTGACAGCCTCCCCCCGACTCTAATTAGTTGAACCACTACGTTGTCGATTTTTATTTCATGAAGGAACGGTGTAAGATTTTGAAAGGCTGAATTTAATGGCTTGTCTTTTCATAAGCAGTCAATTTCATTTCTGTAGCTTTGTAGTGCACATGTGGCTAGCACTAACCTACCTCAACAATAACATAAACACACAACGCTTCAAACGCTCTACGTTGGTCTCACTGCATACCTGCAGCGAAAACAAAGCATGAAGCGCAAGCAGTGACAAACTCAAGTGCTACCACCGGCATGATTCATGTTACACATTGTGAAAACAAATCGCTGCCAAAAGTAAGTCATTGGAGTTTGTAACCTGTAAGTGGGTTGTGATGGATATTATTACAAACAGATGTGTAAGTAAGTAAAAAGTAATAGTAAGCAGATTTGTAATAATTGTATTTAGATTTCATGACTTTTAATTGTATATGTGTAAGAACTTATTTAGAATAAATGTTATTTTGAGTGAAAAGAAAATATTGTCACTTTTCACTCAATATTTTATTATAAAAACCCGAGTTGGGGTTAAATAAAATCATTCTTAGAATCACATCAAAAGAAGTCTTCTAAATTTCAAAAGAACTAAGCCTTGAGGCTTTATCAATATTTAATATATTGAAACTCTGCCTTTGTGGCAGCTGATGAAAAAAGCCTTGCGGCTGATATAAAAAGGCCTTGTGGCCAAGAATCCCCTTTGTCCCCAGATAGGGAAGTTAGGGACTATATAGCATCACATAAAAAGAAGATCATCAAACATAATATGGCGATCCTGCGGACCGAATCCTGAAAAATCAAGATCCTGCGGACAAACCTGTTCTCCTGATCCTGCAGACCGAAACACAAGCGATCCTGCGATTTGAAAATTAAGAACTAAGCGAAGATTTTAATCCTACTTTGCAAATGTCGAAAAATTTTGATGACATCTTACATGACATATAAAACATGGCTTGTACCAAGCAGACTGCTCGTAAATCAACAGGAGGAAAAGCTCCACGTAAGCAGCTGGCCACTAAGGCGGCACGTAAATCTGCACCATCTACCGGCGGTGTCAAGAAGCCTCATCGTTATCGTCCCGGTACAGTCGCTCTTCGTGAAATTCGTCGTAACCAGAAGTCGACTGAGCTTTTGATCCGCAAGTTGCCATTCCAGCGCTTAGTGCGAGAAATTGCACAGGATTTCAAAACCGATTTGCGCATCCAGTCTGCCGCCATCGGCGCTCTGCAGGAGGCCTCCGAAGCCTACTTGGTTGGCCTCTTCGAAGACACCAACTTGTGCGCCATTCACGCCAAGCGTGTCACCATTATGCCAAAAGACATCCAGTTGGCTCGCCGAATTCGAGGAGAACGTGCTTAAATTATAAACGTTTATATTATCTATTATAATCATACATTTATACATTTTTTTTCTTAATTTTAATATATGTAATAATTATTTGTAAGTAACTCGATAAGGACATTTCTTTGTTTAAATGGCAGCAATTCTTCCGAGACTGCTGCAAATAAATCACTGCTCACACATCTAGTGACGCCTCATTTTGGTGTAAGGTGTACCGCCCGCGTTCTGTCAATACCTTTTCAATCAAAATTTAAGTTATTTTCCTAGTACACGTTTCTTTAAAGCATATATTTTATCATTAGGTTATATCAAACTAAAGAGTGATTTTTTAAGTGCCTGATAACTTTTTTTTTAAAAAAAACGCATAAAATTTGCAAAATCTCATCGGTTCTTTATTTGAAACGTTAGATTGGTCCATGACATTTACTTTTTGAAGATAATTTCATTTAAATGTTGACCGCGGCTGCGTCTTAGGTGGTCCATTCGGAAAGTCCAATTTTGGCCAACTTTTTCGAGCATTTCGGCCGGAATAGCCCGAATTTCTTCGGAAATGTTGTCTTCCAAAGCTGGAATAGTTGCTGGCTTATTTCTGTAGACTTTAGACTTGACGTAGCCCCACAAAAAATAGTCTAAAGGCGTCAAATCGCATGATCTTGGTGGCCAACTTACCGGTCCATTTCTTGAGATTAATTGTTCTCCGAAGTTTTCCCTCAAAATGGCCATAGAATCGCGAGATGTGTGGAATGTAGCGCCATCTTGTTGAAACCACATGTCAACCAAGTTCAGTTCTTCCATTTTTGGCAACAAAAAGTTTGTTAGCATCGAACGATAGCGATCACCATTCACCGTAACGTTGCGTCCAACAGCATCTTTGAAAAAATACGGTCCAATGATTCCACCAGCGTACAAACCACACCAAACAGTGCATTTTTCGGGATGCATGGCCAGTTCTTGAACGGCTTCTGGTTGCTCTTCACTCCAAATGCGGCAATTTTGCTTATTTACGTAGCCATTCAACCAGAAATGAGCCTCATCGCTGAACAAAATTTGTCGATAAAACACATTTCGAACCGAACACTGATTTTGGTAATAAAATTCAATGATTTGCAAGCGTTGCTCGTTAGTAAGTCTATTCATGATGAAATGTCAAAGCATACTGAGCATCTTTCTCTTTGACACCATGTCTGAAATCCCACGTGATCTGTCAAATACTAATGCATGAAAATCATAACCTCAAAAAAATCACCCTTTACAATGTAATGACATTCAGAAATAGGAATGATTATAATAATAGAAATGGAAACTATAATAGGAATAGAAATATTCAAAATAATAACAATAATAACTTTAGGAAATATAATAATAGGAATAGTTACGGTTCTAGAAATAACAATAGCAACAGGAATAGCAATAACAATAACAATGGCTATAGGAATTACAATAATAATAGAGCTAGCAATAATAATAACTTTAATAATAATAGAAACCGTCAAAACTCGGGAAACGTATCAATCCCCGGCAACCGGGGTTAACGCAGCGTAAAAAAAGCAATAAATACAGAATTAGCTGTGTTAGTAATAATTTTAATACTAATATAATAAAAGTAAAAATAGGAGATAGAAATAATTTAGTAACCTTACTTATTGATACAGGTGCGGACATATCAATAATAAAAAATGAGAAAATTAATGAAAATGATATAAAATCGTCAAATCAAATCCAAATCACAGGTATTGCAAGCAGACCATTAACCATTCAACAACAAACAAATATAAAAATAAAACTCAACGATGGAGAGATTTCACACAAATTTTATGTCATACAAGAAGATATTGACATAAATGCAGATGGAATACTTGGAAGAGATTTCTTAATGAAATATAATTGTAAAATAGATTACGAAACATGTGTTTTATCCATACACACCAAAGAAAATCAAGAAGATATTCCAATGTACGTGACGTTGCCAGTAACAATATCAAATATTAATATACCAAGAAGAAGTGAACTAATAACAAATATAAATGTAGACCTGGAGGAAGACAGTATAGTATTTACATGCATCAGAAATAAGAAAAGGAATATTTATAGCAAATACAATCATACCAGCAGATGGACTCAAGCACGTGAAAATACTGAATACAACCAATAATGATATTTATTTGGATAATTGTGATTTAAATATAGAACCACTGAAGAATTTTAAAATTTTAAACTACAGCGGTTTAGAACAAAGTGGTGAGAATCTTGAAATACACATAGATGGGAAAGATGAAAAAGCTAAACAAGAAGTAATTAATTTATGTCACAAATACAGAAACGTTTTCCATAATGAAGGAGATATATTAACAACAAACAATTTTTATAAACAGCAGATAGACTTAATTGACAACTCACCTGTTAATATAAAGAACTACAGACTTCCGCAAACACAACTCCAAGAAATAGAAGATCAAGTACAAAAGTTACTAGAAGAAGATATTATTGAACCATCATTCAGCCCATACAATTCTCCACTTTTAGTTGTATCAAAAAAATCAACAGATGGAACAGCAAAATGGAGACTGGTAGTAGACTTTAGGGCACTAAACAAAAAAATAATTAATGATAAATTCCCACTGACAAGACTAGAAGATGTACTAGATAAGCTCGGAAATGCGAAATATTTTTCCACGTTGGATATGACAAGTTCTTTTCATCAGATACCACTCATCAAAAATTCAAGAAATATGACAGCATTTTCAACAAATTCAGGGCACTATCATTTCTAGCGCTTACCATTTGGATTAAAAATAGCAACAAATAGTTTTCAACGCATGCTTTCAATTGCATTAAGTGGACTTCAAGAATCAGCATTTCTCTATGTAGATGACATCATTGTTTTTGGATCAAACCTGAGACATCATAACAAAAACTTAGAAAGAGTATTACAAAAATTACAAAGGTACAATTTAAAACTAAACCTCAAGAAATGTGAATTTTTAAAGACAGAAGTTGTATACTTAGGACACCTGATAACGTCCAAAGGAATAACAACTGATCCAGCTAAACACAAAACCATAAGGGATTACCCAAAACCAAACAATGCTGATGATACCAGAAGATTTGTAGCATTCGGCAATTACTACAGAAAATTTATTCCAGATTTTGCAGAAATTGCAAGACCACTAAATCAGTTGCTAAAGAAAGGACAGCTTTTTAATTGGACAGAAACATGTGAAGCAGCATTCAACAAGCTAAGAGAAAAGCTAATATCTCCACAAATATTAGCATATCCAGATTTTGATAAACCTTTTATACTGACAACAGATGCATCACAATTTGCTTTAGGAGCAGTACTATCTCAAGGTGAACCAGGACACGACAGACCAATTGCCTATGCCAGCAAAACATTAAATAAACATGAAGTAAATAAGGCAATAATAGAAAAGGAGTTATTAGGAATTCACTGGGGAATCAATTACTTCAGACCATATCTCTATGGAAGAAAGTTCACGGTATACACAGACCATAGACCATTAGTAAGTCTGTTCACACATAAGAATCCATCATCAAAATTAACACGAGTACGACTGGACTTGATGGATTATGACTTTGATATAATTTTTAAACAAGGCAAGATGAATACTAACGCGGATGCACTATCTAGAATAAAATTAGATAGCGAACAATTAAAAAATATGATACCTAAAGAAGCAAATATACAAGTATTAACACGGGCGGCACATAAAAAATTTAACAAGCATGCATGTACAAATACAAGAATAACCGGTGATAAAAATAAGAACAATGCGCAAATGAGTAACCTGAATAATAATGATAGATCTCAGCAAGTGAAGAGTCATGAACTTCATATATGGGAAGCTACATCATTTTCAGAAGTAAGACGTCTAAAAAATTTAAAATTTATATATAATGAAAAGGCCAAAAATATGAATAATAATGGAGCAAACAACGTTCTTGAGGTGCATAACGAAAAATCTTTACCAGAGTTAAAATTGGTTCAGAGGAAGTTTACATCATAAACACAAGAACAAAAAGATGATATAATTATAGCTCAAAATAAAGTTCATGCAATACTCAACGAAAAATCTTTACCAGAGGTAAAATTGGTTCTGAGGAAGTTAGTATCAAAAGCAAACGAACAAAATATAGAAATATTAGCGCTAGGAAAGAATGATATCATATTTAATATAATAAAGGTGCACCAATTGAAAAGAATATTTAATGAGATACAAAAAGATACAAAGGAGAAATTAAAAATTATATTGTATCAGCCCCCGAAACAAATAACAAATAAAGCTGAGCAGCTGCAGCTAATTAAAGAAAATCACGACTCAATATTAGGAGGACATATAGGTATTAAAAGATGCATCGCGAAATTGAAACAAAAATATATATGGAAAAATTTATCAAAGATGGTTAAAAACTACATAAATAATTGTAATTTATGTAAAGAAGTGAAAATAACAAAATATACTAAGGAGAAAATGTGTGTGACGAATACACCAACAACATCATTTGAAACAGTAACAATGGACACAGTTGGACCAATGAGACCCTCTAATGGATACCGTTATATTCTAACAATACAATGTGAATTGACAAAATATTTAGTGCAATTCCTTTAGAAGACAAAACAGCGGTTTCTGTCGCAAAAGCTATTGTAGAAAAATTCATTCTTAAACATGGATGTTTTAAAATACTAAAAACAGATAAAGGAACAGAATTTACAAATGAATTACTACAAAACATATGTAAAGAATTAAATATAGAAAAAAGAACGTCAACACCATATCACCATGAAACTGTCGGAACAGTTGAAAGAAATCATAGGGTATTGAATGAATATTTAAGAGGAATGCAAGAGAATGATAACTGGTCAAATTTACTACCGTACTACACATATTGTTACAACACAACGCCACACTCAACAACAACATATTCTCCATTTGAATTAGTATATGGAAAAATTTGCACGCTACCTGGTGAGATTTGGAACAACAACAAAAAATTATATAACTTAGAAGATTATTTGACAGAATTAAAGATTAAACTAAAGTACGCAAATAATAAAGCTAAAGAATATTTAGAAAAACATAAATAGATATATCAAATAAAGAAAATAAGGCAACAAAACACAAATTTAATGTAGGAGATCTAGTATATTTAAAAGTAGGAAATAAGAAAAAGTTTGATAGACCATTTAAGGGACCATATGAAATAATTGAAAGAAAAGGTCCAAATAGTGTAATAAAATTAGATAACAAAATATTTGAAGTTCATAATAATAACATAGTATTGTCGAGAACATTAAGTTAAAATAAACATAATAATCAATGTTTAAATATAAGAATTAAAAAAAAATTACTTACTATTCACATCTAGAAAGAAATAATTAAAATCACCTTCAAAATAATCTTTATTCATATTCAAGAATTATAAATAAACATTATTCTTTTTCAAAAGGGGAAGGATGTAGTGCACATGTGGCTAGCACTAACCTACCTCAACAATAACATAAACACACAACGCTACAAACGCTCTACGTTGGTCTCACTGCATACCTGCAGCGAAAACAAAGCATGAAGCGCAAGCAGTGACAAACTCAAGTCCTACTAGCGGCATGATTCATGTTACACATTGTGAAAACAAATCGCTGCCAAAAGTAAGTCATTGGAGTTTGTAACCTGTAAGTGGGTTGTGATGGATATTATTACAAACAGATGTGTAAGTAAGTAAAAAGTAATAGTAAGCAGATTTGTAATAATTGTATTTAGATTTCATGACTTTTAATTGTATATGTGTAAGAACTTATTTAGAATAAATGTTATTTTGAGTGAAAAGAAAATATTGTCACTTTTCACTCAATATTTTATTATAAAAACCCGAGTTGGGGTTAAATAAAATCATTCTTAGAATCACATCAAAAGAAGGAAGTCTTCTAAATTTCAAAAGAACTAAGCCTTGTGGCTTTATCAATATTTAATATATTGAAACTCTGCCTTTGTGGCAGCTGATGAAAAAAGCCTTGCGGCTGATATAAAAAGGCCTTGTGGCCAAGAATCCCCTTTGTCCCCAGATAGGGAAGTAAGGGACTATATAGCATCACATAAAAAGAAGATCATCAAACATAATAGCTTTGTTGTTGAATAGCTGCAATTATTTTGAAAAAGGTTTTATCTAATTCCTTATATGGTATGCTAACAAAGTTACTTTTTGTTTTAACGCTGGCAGGGACTTTATTGAACACGCGATATACAAACGACAAGATGCGGAGAATGCGAAAATATGATGACTGTCGATCGATTACGTCGTTTATGATCGATCCAACCGCGTCACTGGTGCTACATTTAAAGGTGATTACTTTTCGGCTTTCAGGAGTGGGTTGAGTTATGTTCTTACAGTCAGCATTCGATGGCCAGTCAGTTGGCTGCTTCAATAAAAAACTAGGACCAGAGAACCATATAGTATCCTTCAGCAATAAAGCCTTGCATCCTCGAGAGACAACGTCAGCCGGGTTAGAATTCGTAGGTACATGTCGCCATGTGATTCCTTGACTTTTTTCTTGTAATTCCGAAATTCGGTTAGCTACAAAACAATTCAACGTAGATGAGTGCATTTTAATCCACAGCAAAACTATCTTTGAGTCCGTCCAGAAATAAATATTAGATACATATTGAGACAGTTTACTTTTAATCTTGTGCCACGTTTTGCATAGTAGCAAGGCAGCGCATAGTTCGAGCTTAGGCACGGACTGTGCTTTTATTGGCGCAACCTTGGACTTTCCGATAAGCAACGTGATTTTCACATGACTCTGAATATTTGTTCAGACATATATGCAGCAGCCGTAGGCATTCCAAAATGTCGTCGACGTATATATCTTTACGCAATACATCTGCACCCAACGGATGAGTGTCATTAAACTCATCAGCGATGTAAAATAAACTACGAATTGCAAGAAATGGTGCGGAAGATAGGCCGTAGGTCACTGTATTCAATTTAAAAACTTGTAAAGTGTCGCCAGGATCCTTTCTCCAAAGGATAAGTTGGAATTTTTGATCACGTTCATCTATCATAAATTGTCTATACATTTTCGAAATGTCTGCGGTCAGCGCGTACCTATAGAGGCGAAATGAAATAAGCGTGGTGACTAAATCTTGTTGAATAGTCGGCCCTACCATAAGAAGATCATTCAATGAGAGATTCGAGGAAGTTCTTGCTGCTCCATCGAATACGACGCGCAGTTCGTTGTAGTGTTTTGTGGTTTGAGGACGCAATGATGCGGTATATAATAATGCGCGCCAGAGATTTGATGTTCTACAGGAGACATGTGGCCTAAAATTTGGTACTCGTTCATGAAGTCAATGTACATCTTTTTTACTAATTGGTCGCGCTGTAGCCGACGCTCAAGAGAAATTAATCTTTTTCGGGCTGTTTCAAACGAATCACCAAGAAATTCGGGTGATTTTTTAAATGGAAGTCGAACCTGAAGACGACCATCTTTGTTAACAATGATGTTTTCAACAAAATGTTGCTCGCACCGAAGCTCTTCATCTGAGGATATGTTCGGATGTTCCTTAAATTCTTCAACTTCCCAGAAACGTTGCAATAATTTATCGAGATTTGTTGGCTGAGAAGCACTAATTGCAACATTGCACGTGACTGTTCGGTGGCTGATGTTCGAATCAAATTTTCCACCTACTATCCAACCAAAAGCGGTGTTTACAAGACAAGGTAGGCCAGCACCTAACGATATCTTGCCATCAAGTAAAAGTTCAAAGAATAGCTCAGTGCTTATGAGCAAATCTATTTTTTGTGGTATATCAAAAGATGGATCTGCCAGTTCTATATTTTCTGGAATTCTCCAATTCGTGTTTTGTATTTGTTCTCCTGGTTGCTGAGCAGATATGGTAGTTGTGACGAGGAAATTAGATGTACACTCAAAGTTGCTTACACGAGACTTTATTGTAGCTGAGACAAAGTATTTTAACTCTGTCCGAAGATTTGCAATACCGAAGACTTCTTGGTTACTACGTTGCCAACGTAATTGCAACCGCTTTGCTGTCTCTTCAGTTATAAAGTTAACTTCAGAGCACGGACTGGTTGAAAAAGGCCAAATTTATTTTTAATAAAAATAACTGCTGTTGGTATTATGGATCTCTTACATGAGCGTGTGACGAGCGAGAGTGCTGCAACTTGACTAGCAATTTGAGTTTCTGCAGATGGAATGAGGGACGATGAAGGAGCAGAATCACGCAGGGACTGATTTGCAACAGTGTGTACATGCAGCGTAGTATGGTGCATTTTATGGCACACTCGACAGCGGGATTGAGTTGAACATTTAGAAACAGTGTGTCCTTTGCGCAGGCAATTTATGCAGAGGCCAGCACGTTTTGCAAACTCAAAACGCTCTGATACAGCCAGTGTAAGAAAATTCGTGCAGTTTGTTAGTCCATGTTCAGCACTGTTACAATGAAAACAAGTTGCTTTCGATGATAAAAAGGTATGAGAGGGTCCCTTTGAAAATGTTTTCCAACTTTCTTGTGGTTTGTCTACAACTTCGACCTTTTCAAGGCGATTTTCTAAAAATTGACAACGTCGATTAAGAACGTTGTAACAATCTTCCCAACCTGGCAATGAATTGAAATCTTGTTTTTCATCATATGCATATTTGGAATCCCCATCAACCTTTGATAAAACAACATGAATGATGATCGCATTCATCACTTCTTTCTCTGAACCTAGAGTCAATAATGAACCACGCAATGCAGATACCGTATCTATGATATTTCTCAACGAAATTGCATCACCTCTTTTCATTCTTTCCAACTCGAAAAGTTTATTGATGTGATCGAGAAAAATCAGCACCTTATTTTCGAAACGAATCGTCAACTGCTCTTAGGCCTTTGGATAGCTCTCCTCAGTAACAGGAAATGGTTCAACGACAGCTAACGCTTGATCACTTAGACAACCTCTTAAATATTCAATTTTATCAATGGTCGAAACACTTGAATCATTGTGAACCATACTTGTAAAAGCGTTAATAAATCGAATATAGTCGGAATAGTTTCCACTGAATTTGGGCAGTTTTAAATTAGGTAAACGATGATTACACAGTGCGACAAAATGGAACGAAGTTGAAATACCTGGGAGATAATGCTATTTTTCTTGTAGGTCTTGTCGAGTTGACGAATTTTCTATACTTGAAATTTGCCGGACACCCCCAAAATCTGGACTTATGGACAAAAAACCGATTTTGCCTACCTTTGCCCACTTATTGGCTTATAACTTACCTGATTGCCAACCGATTTTAACAATTTAACCGGATCCTGAAAGGTTAAATTTAATTAAACAATACTTGAACCTTTCTAAAAATATATGTATTGTTTGGGAAAACTTGAGAAATCTGTGTGTATTAACTCTGCAAATACAACTTTTTTTCAATTTTTTTTACTTTTTTCAACTTTGACGATTTTTGTATACACTGAATTATATTGAGACCACACTAGTCCTGTACGGATTCATAGAAAACATTTATTAGGAATTTTAACGCAATTTAGTTTTTTAATATTGGTCAGTAATTGACAAAGTTATTCAACTTTTCATGAAAAGAGATTTTTTGAAACTTTTCATGAAAAGAGATGTTTTTAAAATGCCAGTAGAATGTTTTTGAGTTATGTTTTTCACTCTCTCTTCCGTTCAGCTTCTACTAAATCAACATGCCAAAAAAAATTCTAACAGCAGCGGTCGTCAAACTTTTTCCTCTTCAGAGCTTAATTTGTTAAAAAATACTGTATATATGAGTTTGATCAATTAAATAAATTTTTTAACAAAAATTACTATAAAATGATGATGTTTTATTAACATTGTATTTTTATACATGTATTCATTTCTTCAACTTACTACAATCAAAATCATAAATATGGTCCGCTGGTTGGAAACCACTGTTATATTAAACCAATGTTAGGATCACAACAACAATATGAAATAAGAGTTTAATTTAGTTAAAGATCTTGTTTTTTTTTTCTTAATTTGATGTTTTATTTATTACTTTTTCTTAAACTGTTTTCATTGAACATCGGGTGGAATTTGATAAAAATTGTGTGCAATTACAATAAAAATGTGTGACAAACGTAACAAATTTTGCTATAAATGTGGGTTATTTATGGATGTAAGCCATCGGCGTGATTTTAAAAAACATTTTGAAGGAAAAAATAAAAAGAAAATGATTTCGGAGTATTGCTGGTCATTACAACTCGAAACTAATGATGCCGACTTAAAAGGAAAAGATCAAGCAAACATTTTTGAGTTGTCATACCGAAAATGTATTTTTGGAAAAAAACCTCTTTTCATGTAAAGTTGAATAACTTTGTCAATTACTGACCAATATTAAAAAGCTAAATTGCGTTAAAATTCCTAATAAATGTTTTTTATGAATCCGTACAGGACTAGTGTGGTCTCAATATAATTTAGTGTATACAAAAATCGTCAAAGTTGGAAAAAGTCAAAAAAATTAAAAAAGTTGTATTTGCAGAGTTAATACACACAGATTTCTCAAGTTTTCCCAAACAATATATATATTGTTAAAAAGGTTCAAGTATTGTCTTTCAGGATCCGGTTAAATTGTTAATATCGGTTGGCAATCAGGTAAGTTATAAGCCAATAAGTGGGCAAAGGTAGGAAAAATCGGTTTTTTGACCATAAGTCCAGATTTTGGGGGTGTCCGGCAAATTTTAAGTATAGAGAATTCTTTAACTCGACAAGACCTACAAGAAAAATAGCATTATCTCCCAGGTATTTTGGACTGTCGCACAGTGTTATTAATCGGACCAACACAGGACGACGGATTCATAAAACTTTGATCTACCGCACTATTGCGGCGCTTGCTATTTAAAAGTGACATAATTTTGGCTTTGGCATTTATGAACAATTCTTCGATCTCGCTTCTATTCACATCTTCATTATCAAGCTTTTCAATTTGAGTCTGGATGTAGCACAATTGCTTAAAGTATGATTCTAAAATTTGAAGACGGCACTCTAGAATTGTTGAATCTACCTTTTCTCCTTCTTTTTCAATTTTCAGCCTCATGTTGGTTATATTTCGTTTCATAGATGAGCGCTGTTGCTTGAAAGAAGACAAACTCGAACTAGAACCACTTGCCTTATCGGCAGCCTCATCAACGCTATTCGGCATAATGCATAAATAACTTCAAATAAACACAGGAAAAACTGTATCAACAGTAGATTTTCGACGTCTGATATTTTAAATACCCTGTAAATCTAGCGAAAATTTACTGTTTGATGAATGTGAAAAGTATGTATGTTATTTATATTTATATGGTATAACACCAACGATCCCATTCGCTTCTAAGTAGGGCTTTGCATAAATAACTAAGTCCCGTATTTTTTTATATATGGGTATAGAAATTTTTGTATTGGAAAATATATAAATGGTATGCAAACCGCTATTTCTTACGAACGATGGTTTGGCTCGTGTATCCAACGATGAAAAATGGCAGCAGATACGCCAGCAGAACTTGCGACTTCCCTCGACGCTTCGACTAAATGATGAAATGTGGATTCCAATGATAATACTTTAAGACTGTGATGAATGCAAAATACAATAAGTAGACCAGCACAAGAATCAGCGCTCCAACGATGGCAAAACCTCAACAAAACGAAAATTGTCAATTTGATGTTGGTTTTTATGCATATGCTTATTATATGATAAAAGTTTTTTCCACTTTTTATGTTGTTAAGACGAAATTTATAGTTTGCTTACGGACAGTGGTTAGAGTCGGGGTTCCAGCGGCACCTTGCAACACAACGACGACGGCAGAACGCGGCAACCAGCAGCAACCACAGCAGCCCGTATTACTCAAAGCAGCGCTTCGACGAAATAATGCACGGTAAACGGCAGCAGCAACGGCAGAACGAACGCAGCAGCACCACAGCAGGACTTGACCCTTAAAGCAGCGCTTCGACGAAATAATGCACGGCAAACGGCAGCAGCACCGGCAGAACGAACGCAGCAGCACCACAGCAGGACTTGACCCTTAAAGCAGCGCTTCGACGAAATATTGATACGTTTTTGGTTTAGTATTATTTAATTATTTAGCGAACGACTCTAACACTGACCGTCCTGTCACGGTCGCCAAAATGTGGGGAGATAAAAAAAAGAACACGTTTTGTCGCTTCGGTGTCTTTCGCTTAACCAAAAACTTTATTAAAATCTTCAATGCAATGAGAAGCTAACAATAGCAAAAGTTGAGTGTGGAAGAAGAAATGAAAACAGAATATGCAAAAATGAGAGTTAAAGAGAAAAATATTTCGATCATAGTGATGATAATTTGTAAGTATTCGAAATAGGTAACAATTTCATTAGTTTAAGTAGTTTGTGAATTTATATAATGATAATTAAAGTAAAAATATTATAATATCGGATTTGTAGTTGAAGTCAATCTCATCAAACAGCCCTGCAAGAACACAACTGGTTATATGACAGGTAATATTAAGGGCATTAATACAAAAGTTTCAGTTACTATTTTCTATTAGAGTGTACAGGGCCTCAGGAACAATCTAACCGGATCATTTGTGTACATGTGAGCTTGTATCCCTTTCTCACACTCTATTTTTCAGGCACGTTATAATGTATATTCATCTCACTTCCACATGTTTTGTGCCCGTTATAACTATTAGTGATATAACTTGCAATATAACCGATATGTTTGCTTGACGTAGCAATTACAGCAATAAGTAAAATAACTGGGTAATTGACTTATATGTTGTCATACATACCAGTTATAGCACCTAGTCAAACTGCTAGTCAACTAACTGATATTTTTCACATACATACAAGTTATAGGTCTTAGTTAAATTACTAATCAACTAACTAAATTTATTAACATACAAACCAGTTATTAGTCTCAGTTACCTAACCAATTAATTAACTAATTAAAATCCAAGTTCCAATTAAAATATAGCATTTTGTTTTTATATAAAGAATACCTTGAATTTATTTTTTTTTTAATTATTTTAAACTTTTTTTTATTTATTTAAAAAAAATGATAACAGTGCTGATAATAAAATCAATTTCTATTCAATTTAATTCAATTACTAAGAATTTATATAATAAAATCAAAATTCTCAGATGACAATTTATTTAAAAAAGGAAAAAGATGTTTGCTTATTTTTAAGAACTGAAGTTTTTAAATTAAAAGTTATAACTTAATTATAACTAAGTCTTTCTTCTTGTTGGAAGCTTTTTGCTTTGTTCGGTTGTGACTTTTTTCAATGATTTTTTGAATTTTGATTCAAAATTTAACCTTCCTTCCATGTTAAAAACATCTAAGAAAAAAAAGAAAAAATTAGAAATAAAACTAAAGAAATACGGTTGTAAAAATTATCTACCATATAATATATCGTTGAAGAGCTTCAATTTGTTAAGGGCTCTCTTACCCCAAGATCCACTCCAGTTGAAGTTCTGAAGCAGGTCATCAGTAATAATTGCTTTGACAACTTCTTCAATTTTCCCGCATGGGCCTTTTAATTGGAACATATACGTTTTCTAGAATAATAACAAAATTAAATAATTTACGATATAAGTTTTATTAGTTATTTACCACTGAAGATGCATATTCATCATTGTTTAGTTTTTCCTCAATGTCATGAGCGGCATCCATCGTGGACAAAGGAAAGTTAGCCGCGATATTAAGATGATTTTCGTCCTGGATTTCTCCAGTAATCCTACCCACAGAATGATGCACCTTCTTAAGCATCACCTTGCACTCTCGCATTACCCTGGTTTGCGCCATCATCTCGTTTTTGTCGACCATCTGAAATATTGCAAAGCTATTAGATTTATTACATGCTATCTGTTACCCGCGGCTTTGCCCGCAGTAAGTTTGGAGGTATTTTCTTTTTCATAAAATCAATTTTATAAAAAAGCAGTCTTGTTCAAAAAGCAAAATTTTGAATTTGATTTTTTTTATAACAAAAAAAAATTGTTTCAGAACTTTATGTGGTGCAGTACCTAATAACGCGATACTGTATGATATATAAAGCGATTACTGTATGATATGTAAACATTTATTTTAAACCACCAATGCACATTTATCAAAAACCATTGAATATTTTTTTTAATTTATGTGGCTTATCATATTTTTGCATTTTGGAAAAGGGCTTGGAAGCTTCTTACCATAAATGACCTATAAATACCGATAAAGTGCTTTTGGAAATCAGTGAGGATTGTGACTTTTTTTTATTTCTGTTGCTAATCATGTTGATACTAAGAAATTACTTATTAACATTTGTATGGCTTATCATGTTTTTACCGAAATAAATCTTACTTTTAAATTTGTAGCAGCTGATAATAATTCTTCAGTTGAGAAAATTTTTTTTAATTGGCATCTAAAACCAAAATCACCGCGAATTATTCAAAATCATATGATCATATCGATGTTTTTAATTGTTACATATGAGGTAAATCAAAAAACACCAATATTTGTGTGTTTTCTATATCTTAATACTTTAGAAACAGTGTTGTTATTCTGTGTTGTTGCAAACTGTGTTGTTGGGTACTAAGCATGGACGTGATTATTTGAAACTATTTTCGCAATTTCCTATCAAAAGCCCACAGTGCAACGCTCAAACATTAAAAATGTAACTTGAAAATATTTTCAAAACTATTTTTGAAAAATAGTCTTTCTTGAAAAATTAATTTATTGGTTTTCACAATTATTTCAAGTTACGTTTTTTATGTTTGAGCGTTGGACTATGGGTTTTTGGTAGGAAATTGCGAAAATAGTTTCAAATAATCACGTTCATGCTTAGTACCCAACTGAGAATTTATGCTAACAGATGGATATTGATGCTCCATTGATTGAGTAGCACTTCATTAAGTGTTAAAGCTGGGATCTGTCGGAAGCATGGTTCCAAGATATAAAACTTTTAAAACTAAGTAAACTTTTCTGTGGAAATGCCTAAATACAAATACATCTAAATATTTTTTTAATGGCTTAAAAATCTGAATATAAAAAAATACATACTTTTTCATGAATTGCAATTTCTAACTTCGTCATTCGATTTTCCAGGCTTTTTTGCTTCTCCAATATTTGCCGTAAAATGCTCATAGTTTCTGTAAGTGTTAGAAAAGTATTAAAATAAAATCTAGTTTTGTATTGCTCGTTAAGCAAATAAACAAAAAGAATGCATTTAAGGGGACATGACAAGAATTGGCCATTTTCGAAAAAACCGTTTGTTATTTTCCGACCCTTAACGTTTGTTTTATGGTATGTGTTTTCTTATATTACCTCTGTTGAAGGTAGCATTTTCTTCATTTTCCTTTTTTTTCTTGCCGGAATCATTGAAATTAGATAAAGTCAAGAACTTCTTTCTTTTAACTGGCATCTTTTCAGAACTGGTATGCACTTAAAAAAAATTTTTTTAAATTTTATGGTCAACATCTTATAATATTTAGTTATTATATTTCTTTAGGTGTTGAACAATTTGAAGACGATCCTGCGCCACCATCTATGTCACCATCAAATTCAATAAGACTCTCATCGCTGTCGAAAATTTGTGTAGAAGTCATGCTATTTCATGAAAATGAGATGAAATATTATTCGCAGTGTTTATTTTTAAAAAAGATTAAAAGTTCAATTATTTTAAAAATAAAATAGAATCTATCTATCTTCTATAATCATATAAAAATGCAGCCCAGATTATGTCTGTCTGTCTGTCCGCAATTTTTTATAACGTTATCACTTGAGAACCACTCAATCGATTACATTGTGGTTTTTTGCTATCGGCTAGAAATTTTTAGAAGGTTCATAAATAAAAAAGTTTTAATAAAGTGGTCTCTGTCTGCAATTTTTTTTTACATTTTAACTTGGGAACCACTCAACTGATTGCATTGCGGTTTTTTGCTGTCTGTTAGGAATTTTATGAGGAGGTTTGCGGATAACAAAATCTTAAGATGTTAAACAAATTTTTTTCAAATAGATTTTAAAAAAAAAATTTTTTAAGTGAAACTAACTGTACTAAAAGTGCGTACTTTGGTAGTAAAATTTGGTATGTAGGTGATATGGGTCCAAGTGGCCATATGTAAATAAATAAAACATAATATGTATAAATATAAATAAATATTATAAAAAATAGGTATATTTAAAAAATACACAAATAATCTAAAGTATGAACGAGTATTATAACAAAAATTTAAAGCAGTTCTAGTAACAAAACTCATGAATAGCAGTATGAATCTCCACCTTTTGCTGGGTTTATATTAAATGATCCTATTTTTGAACAGTTTTTAAATGTTTGCTCAATGTCTTTTCTTTCCTGAAGTCATAAAAACAATTGCTCTAAAATCTTGTTAGGTTTATTTATTAATTTTTTCAAATATTGCATATAATTTTCGAATTTATATGCAGAGAAATTGTCTAACGGTCCATATTGCTTTGCACAATCCGACAAATGAAGTAACCCATGGACGTTGAAACTTACTAAATGGTCCCCATAAATATCCCCGAACAAATGAACAAAATCTTCTAAAATTTGTTGAGCGATATTATCGTTATCTTGATATGATTTCTCACAAGATAAAAGCCTTATACCGCAGTGTAATAAAAGGAAATGGTAGTACAGATCGTTACTAACTAAATCTTTTAAAACATATATTCCCGAATATAATAAAAATTGTCTAAACTCTGTAGACTTCCAAATACTGAAAAAAAAAAAATAAATAAATAACTGGCCATTTCAGCCCTTGAAAGGACTTTGACCTAGCTTCTTATGATCAATTGTGTTGTGCGTGTTATTAAGTTTGTACACAATTGACCGAGAACCGGACCTACATGCTTAACGCCGACTCCGAACGGCGATGAACGGAAAGTTCTCGTTCTCAAGAAGCTTTACATGGCATTTTGATTACTCTCTGAGGTTTTCCATTGTCTGCAGAGAGGTGGCGGCCGTATAGAAAAATTATTTTAATTCAAATAATTTGCTGTCGCTGCTGGGGTTCGAACCTGGGTTTCCAAAGTTCTTTGACATAGCGGCCACGCACTTTAACCAACTACGCCACGGACGCCACCTTCCAAATACTGATTTCGTTTAAATTTCTGCAAACACGACCTAACTCGGATGGAACATACTCGGACAGATAACTAATTTTTTTATCTATTTCAATAACGGCGACGAATCGACATTTCACGGTCTTCAGCAACACTCTCAGAAACAGACGCAATATTCTCTTCTGTACGCACTGTACGCATTCGTGTGGTTGGTTTAATGTCCAATAAAGTAAACTGAGTGCGAAACTTGGTCACAATCGCATTAATTGTTTGCTCACTTGGTCGATTATGTAGACCATAAATCGGACGTAAAGCGCGAAACACATTTCGAACCGAACACTGATTTTGGTAATAAAATTCAATGATTTGCAAGCGTTGCTCGTTAGTAAGTCTATTCATGATGAAATGTCAAAGCATACTGAGCATCTTTCTCTTTGACACCATGTCTGAAATCCCACGTGATCTGTCAAATACTAATGCATGAAAATCATAACCTCAAAAAAATCACCCTTTATTACCCTTTTTGACAAGAAAGTGCAGCAACTTTTTTACTACACCTAGATCAACAAGATGCATTGGATCTAACGGAAACTGGGAAACCATACCAAAATTGGATTTTTCTAAAATATTTTCTTCAGTTCTAAATGAAAAGCTATGGTGAACCTTGTCAACTCTATTTTTAAAAGATAAGTCGGACCTTAATGAACCCTTCTGTTTTGAAAAACAAACTCTTTTTTCTAAATACTTTCCTACTTGACAACATTTAGGGCAACTGTTTTTTCCTGTATGTGATTGAACACCAGAAACAAATGAACGAGCGGGTGAATCACACGTAAATAGCCGAATTTGAAAAGCTTTTCTTACCAAACCGATTTCTATACCATTTTCTTGCAAGAAAGCCGCTTCTTCGCAAAAATCTTTCATGAAATCATTTTTATTCCATGGTTTATCTTTTCCTGAGAAGCAGGCAATAGTGAATGGCCTTTCTTTAGGAAAACCAACAATTACCCCCAGAATTGGCCACAAAACTCTATTTGAGCTTTTAAACAATTTTAAACCATCAATTCCCACATCGATTTGTACTTCAGCGGCTTCTTCAAGAAAATTAAATGACCCTGTTCGAAAATGGTTTTGTATGCCAAGATATAAAAAGTGTCCACTTGGAATTGATTGAATCTCTATTGACTGTCTGCTTGTTCCTAATAAACTTTTTGCAGACAGTGGCAAGCCATCTATTCCTACCTTGTTTAACGTTTGCAGCAAATCTGTTAAAGTGTTTTGTGAAACATTATTACGAATGGCCCACGACTTTAGCTCATTCTTCTTATCATTTTGAATATTGAGGTTATGTTCACTGAATTTTGAACTACAAACTGGACTTAAACTGGAATTAGGGTTTGAACTGGGACTTTAAACTACACTTAAATCTTGATTACCATTTTCACCACTAGAACTGACACTGCTAGAACTATCACTACTAGAACCGCAATCCATGTTTAGGAGAAAAGAATTAAATTCTTGGAATTTTTTAACATTCGACTCAAACATTTTTTTTTCGTGGCTTATATTATTTAAAAAGGTTTTTCGCTTCATTTTTTATATATTTTTTTTTCTTATATGATATTTAAACAAAAACTAATTAATAATTTATGTATAACTTATTCTTAAATAGAAATAAAATCACTTAACTTTTGCTCCTTAATTTCCACTTTGATTCGCGCGCTAACTTTTTAATAATAAGAAATTTATATGTATATCAAATATTTGTTTTTGCTTTCTTTGATATGCAAATGAGATGCAAGGAAATCAACATGATGAACAAATGCGGTTGTCTCTTTTCATCACAGAAAATCCTAGCCAGGGTTGTTAAACTGAAACATAAAGTAGAAACCAGGGTTGTTAAACTCTTGTTTTCGTTACTTGTACCAATTATATAACTGATAAAATAACTAATAATATTTTTGACCACCATTTTGCAAAGGAAATTTTTTGCATAAGTATATGTAAGAACCAATAATTTTTGTAATAGTATTAGATATTCGGTTAGGCTGGTCTTGCAGGGAGTAGTGTTTGCTATTAAGTCAGTGTCGCCAGATGAAATTACCATCAAAATTCTCTTTTTCTCACACTTAATTCCCACAAATTACCGCACTCGCTAAAATACCTCAAAATACCATAAAATACCTCAAATTATCATAAAATACCACAATACCTCAAATTACCACAAAATCCCTCAAATTTTCTTTTGAGGTATTTTGAGGTATTGTGGTATTTTGTGGTAATTTGAGGTATTGTATGGTATTTTGAGGTATTTTGTGGTAATTTGAGGTATTTCTTTTCCCACGCGTGGTAAGTATCTCACATGTGGTATTTTTTCCCCACGCGAGAGATTTTTACCACAAAATACCATGGGAATTACCACATCCCACAATCGTTGAAAAATACCATAAGCACTATTTATCGTGCTTTTCTGGCAACAAAGTATTAAGTAGTGAAAGATCGGTAGTGATCGGTAGTGAAAAAATTTTAAGTAGGCACTATTTTCGAATTTCGAACTTAAGTGTTCAATTCTTTTATGTTTGTTTTCATTACATTTTCTTTTCTTGTCAAACAACGAAATTTCAAATTGGATTTAATAGAATTGGATTTGTAAGTATTAAAAATTTTTTTTTTTTTTTTTTTTTTTAATCATTATATTTGCAATCTATTTTACAATAATAAGCGAATTTGATAAAAAGAAAAATGACTTCTAAATTGAGCTCCACTGAGCACAATTATACTATGTACATACATATACTATATATATATATATTTACATGTGTAAATTTAAAATTAAAAATCTTAGGATATTACAATAAGCAAAAGGTTTATGTTCTAAATGGTAGGTCAAGAATGTGGTGTCTTTTCAGTCGTTTTATTTCTTCACTTTCATCGAGTAAGCCTATGGCTAATGGGTTTATATGATTACTGAGTCTTCCAAGATAATTTGAACTAAATTTGTTTATTTCGTCTTTAACTCTTGGAATGTTGAGATCATTATGGATGATGTTGTTCGATACAAACCAGGGTGCATTGGCTATTTGTCTTAGCGTTTTGGATTGATACCGTTGTAATATCTCAATATTTGAGTTACTAGCTGTACCCCATAACTGAATTCCATACGTATTAAAGTGTTTATTATGGTATTAATTCCAAAGTATTAAAAATGAAAATGAAAATGATAATTTGAACTGAAAGTATATATATGTTAAACAGGAAAATAATTGAAAATATGGAATCGTTTGAAGAATATGCAACCATGGAAATCTTGACATTGGAGGACAGCAATGAAGAGGTTGTGGACACAAGAGATTTTGAATTTTTGAGTGGGACTCCATCCAGAGTCACTGATGGAATGTTTGTTACATACTTAAAAAAATATGGCAAAACGTTGTTGTCTAAAAGTCAGAAGCCTTTTTAAAAATTAAAGAAAAAGGAGGCTGCTGAAAAAATTAGTCAACAGCTACAATTTGACAAAGGGATTTGCTATTCTTCACAGCAAGTCCTTAAAAAGGTTCAAAATTTAAAATGTAGGTTAAAAACAAAAGCGGATGTTACAAGAACCGGAAACAGAAAAATAAGTTTAAGTGCAGCTGAAAAAGAGCTATCAGAACTTATGGATGCTATAGATAACCCTGCAGTAAATCCTTTTTAAGGTAATATAATTTTTTTTTTGTACAACTAATTAAACAAACGCAAGCTAACTTGTTTCTTCCTTTTTAGGTGGAGTTGTTTTGGCCTCCTCAAAAATTATGGAAGTTGCTGATGTCGACAGCAAAAGTGAAGATGATAGCGCTGACATTGTAACGCCGAAAAACGTTTTAAAACCACCATATGATGAAAAACCAACCACTTCTTCATTGGCTCCAACTAGATTTCCTCGTAAGACTCCTCAAAAAAGATATCATTATGTTGATGTAAGTTGCACTCTTTCATTTTAAATGGTATTTGGGCCTATTCTGCGCAATCTTTTATGAAAAAATTTTGTTATTCTGTTATGATTTCCCATACAAATTTTTTAGCTGTCAAAAAATCTGCTATGCGTTCTACATTCATATTCTGCATGACAAAATTTGTTATGAAATCTGTAATGATCATAACAGATTTTCGAACTGTCAAAAAATCTATTCCAAATTCTATAATTGGTATTCAGCGCGACAAAATCTGTTATGAAATCTGTCAAAAACCATAACAGAATAACAGATACAATTTTCAGTCTTTTATCGAAACAAATTTGTAGAAAGTGAAAATTTTGATATTAAAATGGATGTGTATTTACGTATTTCACTAAGAATTGCTCGTAAAAGGAGGCAAATGTAAGAATTTAATTTAATAAATGTGTGTGACTTTTAAAAATAAGTTTCATGTAGAAGAAACCATCGGGCCACTTTGCTGGAGTTACGCCTTAATAGCAAGCCATTCGATCTACCTGACGTGCGTTTCGTGGAGCTTTTTAGGTTGGACAAAGTGAACGTGCGCTTGCTACGGAACAAACTGGAACGTTTTGCGGTAGCCGTGCATATTCCTTTTGAAATTCAGGTGGGTATTTATAAAGTGAATGAAATATGTGGTCTAAAGCGTTTATTTTTTATAGTTACTAGCAACACTTCATTTTTATGGATGTGGATCGTATTAAGCTTCAATAGGAAGCAACAACATTTTTGGCTTGTCTCAACCAAGCACATCGAGGGCGATTGAGATGGTAACAAACCTCATCAATACGCACTTGGTCAACGAAGCCATGAAATTTCCAAGTGGTGCTCTGGATACAGCTGAAATAAAAAGAAGGTAAAAAGTACAAAAAAAAAAAATAAGAGCAAAACTTCAGTAGTTGTTAAAAATATTTTAGTTTTTACGTCAAATTCAATATCCCTAATATCATTGGAGTTATCGACGGCACTCACATCCCCATTGTTGCTCCACCTGAAAACGATGTTGAGGCACCTGGACATTTGTCCGTCAACAGGAAAGGCTATCACAGCTTAAACGTGTTAGCAATAAAAGATGCCAATCTGAGAGTGATTTTTGCAGATGCTCGATTTCCAGGTTCGGTACATGATTCTGCCATATGGATGGTTTCACCAGTCAGGCGATTTCTAAAGAGTAAATTTACGACTGTTGAAAACCAAAACGTCCATATACTTGGTAAGTTAGTTGGCAATCAATTTTAATGAATTTTAAGTGTTTAGTAAAAGTGTCTAATCAAATCGATAAAATATTTCATATTTAAAATATTTGCTTTTAATTAATTCTCTAGGAGATTCTGGGTTTCCATTGGAACCATGGCTTATAACACCAATAAACAACCCCCCTCCACAAACACTTCAATCAACTTTTAACAAGCGCTTTCTCTCCACAAGGAACTCTGTAGAAAGAGCTTTTGGTGTTATAAAAAGCCGATTCAGATGCCTGTCTCGCCAAAGAGTGTTGCACCCGAAAAAGCAGCAAAAATTGTATATGCTATTTTTGGTCTACACAATATGTATACAATGGGAGTAGAATATTTTGTGGAGGATGAACCATCAGTGGATACCGAAAATGAAGACACTAATGATGACAATCAAAACAATCGAAATCATTGGCACAATATGGGATCAAGAGTTCGCGATCGATATTTAAATATTATTAGTTAAGAATATGCAGTTTTATTTTTATTTTTTTTATCACATGTGTTTCAACTAAAACTAAGAAGTAACTAAAACTCTAAAAACTAAAAAATAATTGTATAAAATTAAGAAAATGCAAGTACTTCCACAAGCAACAATACTTAAAACAAAAGAAGTTTATTTAAAATAAAAAAAGTCTTAATTCACAAGTAACTAAAAACTAAAACAAATTCATTGTATTAATATAAAAAATAAATAAAAGAAAAATAAAAATAAAAAAAGTCTTAATTCACAAGTAACTAAAAAACTAAAAAAAATTCATTGTATTAATATAAAAAATAAATAAAAGAAAAATAAAAAAAAGTATTAAGCATGCGAGCTTAATGCCTCAGCAAATTTTTGTATTGCAGCTGCTGTTGCCATCTGCGCTTCAGTCATTTTTTCTATCGCCACAGCGATTTTATCCAGCCTGCTGATTATTGCGTCTGCTTGCGCCTGCCTGTTCGCTTCGCTGGTCTCAAGCATATTATTCAAATCATTATCTGAAATATACAAAATAAAATTAAATTACATAAAATACAAGGCTTTACCTCGAACACAGCAAAACTTACCTAAGTGCTGTGCTGCACTTCTACGCGGCCTTTTATTTTTTTGCGCACTGCATAAATCCGCGCGCTCTTCAATTATCACGTCAGGTATTAAACAAATATCCCCCAACTCCTCGCATTGGGCGATATTTGCATCCAACTCGATGATGTGGGGGGTATCTGTATCTAACACTGACCCCTGTGCCGGCACTTTTGAAGCAGCATCCACATCAAGCAGGTTGGAGCAGCCTGCTACTCCTACTTGTGAATGGCCTTCCACCACAATGGGCCCCCAACAGGCCATCGCTCTTTCCTCCAACCTTTCCAAATTATTTTTGGCTGTTGGAGGTCCACCACCAGTCTTTTTGTATTCTGCCCTCTCCGAGCGCAGTTTGTGCGTGACTGCATACCTCCAATTGTCAAACACCTGAAATTAAAATATGCATTAGCAAATAATCGCAAAATAAACAGAAGCCTTACCGTCTTCCATTTATCGCATGAATGCTGCGCACCGCCACACAGTGTTGCGAGCCCATACAAAAGTTGGACAAAAATAGAAGGAGTCGTCCGATTTGGATGAAGTTTGGAGTGGTGAATTATTTAAGGTAGCTGATATCAAATATGAAAAAAATTTTAAAAAAATTAATTCTATCATGTCTGAATTAAGGTTATAAATTTCAATTTTTGAGATTTTTAAGTTTTTTAAAAAATTATTACCATATTTAAAATTCTTAAATTTACAATTTTTTTAATTTTGGTTTAATATATGATTTATGATTTATCAAAAAAAAAATTATTTCTTTGAAATATGTTATATAGTTTAAAAGATATAAATATTTTTGTAAGAGTATTTTTGTACTAAACTATGCTGGAAAAACTTCCATATTTTTAATACATTGACGTTTTCTTCTTTTTGAAAGATATTCGCTTTGAATATTAAAATGCAAATATTAATTTTACTAATAATTATTTAATATTTTCTTTATGTACATTATTTGAATTAAAAAAGTGCTAATCTTCATCTTTATTTTCATTATAAATATACAAATTGATGTTAGAATCTTCCTCAATTATCTTTTTATTATATTTACTTTTTCTTTGAGAAGATAAAAGAGGGTCTGATGAGATTACCAAATAGGTCATAAGATCTGTATTGGAATTTTCTCTTGAGCACTTCCGCGTGTGATTAAGACGAGTATATCGAATATTTTTGTGGCTTCCTTCTAAAGCTTCTTCAGATAAAGTTCCTGCGAAAATAATTATTGTGAAAAAATATATCTTAGATCGAATTACTTCAAACTACAATATTAAAAGTTTAGTCACCTATTGGTAAATCGAAACATTTTACTACTTCGCATCCATGTACTAAAACTTTGTGTACAGAGCAAGGCATATAATATCAATTGTAGCACTCTATGTACAAGTTCCTCGTTTTTCTCAGCAGCTTACTAAATTCATCAATTTTAATGATTTTGCCACATGAGAGGATTCTTAACACTAATGCAAAGTTGTATATAAGATCTTTGTTAAGTCCTGTGATTTCTGCAGATACTTCATAGTTTAAAAAAAACTTCCTAGCCGTATTTCCGTCGTTTGTGGTGCCATAACCTGTTTTTACATAATCCACTAGCAGGCCCAGTCTCTCTCTAAACTCTCTTTGTATTCGTGTTTTAGTTTCAGCAAAAACCGTTTTATGTTCTGCTCTTACTTGCCAGTTTTTAAATGCCAATCGATAGGCTATATGCAGTAAACATTCAAAAAACCTTATCCATACTCATAATGATTTATATTTGGAGTTTTAACCAAATCAATTCGATTCATTTCAATAGGACTTGCTTTGCATATAAAACATCTACTTGTTGAATTGGTTTCAGTTAGAATATTTGCAATGGCACCATCTATCATTGTACAGTGCATTATGTATGAGACCTCAATAGGTCTTCCATCAAGATCGATTATGTCGCATTCTAACTCATTTATCTGGTTTTTCATAGCAGTATTTTCTCCAATAATAATATTTTTATTTTCTTTTGCCATGATAAATTTCACAGGTCTACAGAAAAGAGTGGAAGAGCATTTTTCATTGACCCAAATATATATATATTTGACCCAAATATATATACACGTTAGTATATGTTTGCAAAAGAAATATATATATTTCCGAAAAATACAATTAATTAAATATGAATCTTTTATTTTTTAGTTAATTTGTGCCCAATAATTATTGCAAGATCTTTAAAGCCCTTCTTTAACTTGTAGGGTACAAATTTTTAAAATTGTTCGCTTATTTCTAAAATGAATTAAGTTTTTTTTTCCGGTATGATATATTTCTTGTATATATTAAAATACATATTATTCAAAAAATGTCCTATAATATAAAAAAAACATCTTAAAAAAACAGACTTAGATCATTTTTTAATAAAATAGATAAGAAACATGTTTGTTTACATTTGTATTCCTGTTAAAACAATAACAATTTTTCGAAAAATTATGAAAAATTGCATTTTGGACCATTTTTAAAAATACGATTACTCAAAGAATCGGACGTATTCGGAAAAGTTTTTTAAAGATTCTAAAAGATAATAAACCATACTTACAATGTTTGTTGGTTTCAAAGGTGATCTCAGCGGAACTTGGAAGAAGCTGACTAATAAATTTAACAAAATTTTTTATTGTTCCATAGTTTTATCAATTTTTGAAATTTTTGAAAAAATTCAATTTAACTTTTTTCTTCCCAATAACAAAAACCTTATTTTTTACTATAAATTAACTTGAAATGAGAATTAAAAATATTAAAATATCTTGAAAAATGAGTTAACTAAAAAAAATTTGCCTAAGTGCTCGGAAACGAAAATTGTACCATAAAAAAACTATGAAATTGTATTGACTTTAAACAGGTGTAGCGTCTCCAAAAATTATTTAATGGAACTAAAAATTTAAATTCTTCTTAATTGGAGTATTTCCTTTACAACGATACCCATTTTGTATGATTTGATAAATTGATGATTTTTGATTTTTGTCCACTAGACGCAACACTGTGCGCCAGTTGAATTCAGGCTGCAAGTCAGCTTTTGCCACAACCCTTGAACAGAAGCGTCGCAGTGCTTCCTTTTGGCCAGAATGGTATTTCCCTCCAGGAACGAGCAATAAATCTCCTTCTGCTCGACAGATACCTTTTTCTCCCGTTTTCCTATAAAAAAATTGCAATTTATTAAATGTTTTGATTATTTAAAGATACTTTCTTTTTTTGCTCTGCATTTAGTTTGCTTGAATAAATTTATTTACAATAATCAGCTGTTTCATAACAGAAGTTAACGGAATTGTAATAGATTTTTATTTTCGAAGATTCATAACAGGGTGCCATAAAAGTTCGATATACTGAATACCAATTTTAACAGATCTTTTATGATCGACATCTGTTACGATTGATAACAGAAAATGTGTAACAGAATAACAGATTTCGCCGAATAGGCCCAATTGTCCAGCATTAGGAATATGTTTTAAAATTAGTTTCAGGTTTTAAGTGAAATGGAGACACAAGAAACTAAAGGTTTGTCGCTTGAACAGCTTCAGAGAGTTGTTCTTTTGAAGCAACTCAGAGTTTTTGAAACGCAGGAACGTTTGATGAATAAACAGGAGAAGGTGGCTGACTTACAACTGAAGGGATTTTCAGAATAATCACAAGTTTAAAGTTGAGCGTCAATTAATTACGTTAACTTATTACTATTTACATACTGTTTGCCTTTGTTTGTATTAAATTATTTGGATTTTATTACCTTAAATTTTTATGAAATAAATATATGTGTGCACCTATATAAAGGGTGTTTTTTTAAGAGCTTGAGAACTTTAAATAATTATATAGGACAAATATTGTTTGAATGAATTATTATTATTATAATCTGGTAGATAATTTCATGACACTTATTTTTTAAATATGATTTCCGGCATATGTCCTCCGCGGCTACGAGCTACATAGTCCATTCGATCAGTACAATTTTTCACAACTTTTTCCAATAAATCTGGCCGTATGGCGTCAATGGTGGCTTGAATAGTGACTCCCAATGCTTCAAGAGTTACTGGCTTGTCATTTGTAAACCAATGACTTAACATAGCCCCATAAACATTTTATCGCCGTGATTTTTTGGTTTAAGGATCTGCATGTGAGTACAGTCGAAAGTTCTGATAGCACTAGGGAAGCAAAATTTGTTGTTCCATTCATTTTTGGCAAACTGTTGTTTGATGTAACATATTTCTAAATCTTCGCCCACACCCACCTGAAAACTCAAATTTAACTGATGTTCAAAGAAAATACTAGAGTTACTAACTTTGTATGTACAATAACCTGTATAAATTAAAAAAAAAGATAATAACTTCATATCTAAAAAAATTTTTTGAAAACAGCTTCTGTTTACCAAAATACATTAGGAATATTTATTATAAAATAACTACTTTCAAAGTGTAAAAGTTTCATAAATATAATTTGCAATCTCGTTTCTTCGCAATACTCCTCTTCTTCTTAGATTATCGTTGACATCAATTTGATTTGGCACCGGAATTGTTGCATCAGCACTTAGTTGTAAAGGATCTTCAAATTATACTTCTTTTAAATGTTTTGATATATTGTGCAATATAAAACACGCACTAACCATTGAAAGTATTTTGCCAGTTTCCATTCGCATTTTGGAATGCAAAATTGGAAATCGCCTCTTAACTTGGCCAAATACTCTTTCAATTATAACTCGCTCTTTAGAATGCAGTTTGTTATAAAATTCTGTAATGACTGAATTAGGGTTCCGATAAGGAGTCATAAGCCACGGTCCTAAGCCGTAACCTTCGTCTCCAAGTAAGATGGCACCTGCAGCGTTTTCATCCATGATGTCTCGTAGAAGAGAATTCCTCCAGATTCTCGAATCATGAACCGAACCCGCCAACCTACAGTCGACACTTGTCACCCATTCACTTGCATTGCATGTCACTTGCACGTTAAATGAGGTTTGTCCCTTCCGGTTTATAAACTCATCCCCATGATTTTTTGGCTTTAATATTTGAACATACGTGCAGTCCAGAGCTCCGATAACGTTAGGGAAATTAAATTTGCTATTCCATTGTCTTTTAGCTGAATTCATTTCATCTTCTGTTTCCGGAAACTTAATCCAATCCCTTGACTTGTCTAAAATGCAGCGACAAACTTGCCAAATTGTTCGGCACACTGTTGTTTGATGGATGCCTAAGTCTTCACCTACACCTACCTGAAAGTCCACATTTAAAATAATTCTAAGGAATATATTATACTTTACTTGGAAACCTGGTTCTCCGACATACCGCAAGAACGTTTGCATTTTGGTGAAATTACTTAAAGCGCCACCTCGAGTTTCTAAATTTTCCGGCAATAAATATGTTGCTAAACTTTCAACATTTTCACGCGAAAATCTATATAGAGACCGAAAATTATCTTCGTGGCCTAATCTTCTTTTTTTATAACATTTAGTTTTATTTGTGCGATTTAAATTCAAAAACATTATTTTTATCGCTATTTCAAGACGTATTATTACAAAGAAGTCTAATCAGATACACTACAAAAATATAATAGTGATCACTTCTTTTGAAGTAGTGAATTCTTTTTTATGCATATCAAACTTTAGCAGTGATTGTTTCGAAAATAGTGTAGTCAAAAAAAGAAGTGAACACTACATAGTGTTTTTTTTATGCATATCAAAAGTGAAAAATCAAGTGTTCACTACTAAGGCTAGTGCTTACTTTTTTTATGCATACGGGCCAATGGCTAATGGCTAAAACGCAATACTGCGTTAGGTCGGTCGTCGTTTGACAGCTAGGCTAGAAACAATGAGTTCTTATGAAGTAACACTAAATTCAACCTCATACTTTGCGTCGACCTCATCCCGTAAAAAAACTATTTTAGAGGTAAAGTACGATCAACGCAATGAGTAGAGACATTTTCTACTAGCTCAAGAATGATAGAATAATAGATTGCGCAGATCGTAAAAATAATTTTCAACGATCTGCGCATCTACGTCACGATAGACTTACGATATGGCTTTCTGTCAAGTCTTGTTCAGAATGTGACCAAAAATAAAACAATGGCAAAAGATTCAAGAAACAAACTTGGTCTAGCGTGACGTCATTATCGTAAAAAATACTCTGTTCGTAGCTAGAAATGTCAAAATGAAAAGTAAACAACATAACGGAGCTGCGCAAAAATAATAAATACAAGATTATGCCATGCGCATGTCTGCCTACGTCACGATCGACCCATTGTCAAAATCAGCTGTTTTTCACTGAACAAAACATAAAAAACAACTGTAGCTGAAAAAAAAAAATAGCACAGAACTATTTCGCACTATATTTCGTCTTTTCTTGCACGAACAGAAATTCAGTGAGAAGAGCAGAGAAAGTGTCTTTTCCTATCTACGTCACGAAAGACCTAGCGTCTTGCGCAGAACGGTGCAACTTTTTCTGCCTCTGATGGCGTAATCTGATTTCTATTATTTTTGGGAGCTGCGCAATGCGTAATCTATTTTTCTATCATTCTTGCTACTAGCTCGTGCTTTTGACATTCCATATTAACGCAGGGTTACATTTTCGTTGAGAAATACTAATATGTGGGTTTTCTTGGATTCCGATGGAAAACGAAGATTCTTCATAGGATTATCGTGGGAATTTATATCTTGATGCGAGTTTTTTTTTTAAATTGATAAAATTTTTTAAACTAACTTAGCATGATATTAATATTACTCAATGATATATCCTATTAAAATGTATGCATTTTTTAGTACATTATAAATAATATGATAAGAGTATTCATGCAATATAGCAAACTTATATATTGGGCAATTAGATATATTAATGAGGTTGGTTGAGGACGAATACACTTAATATCAGTGTTTGAATAATATAACACACAAAGGAATGTTGTATTTTTACTTTGACAAAATAATAGTACATGCAAATTTATTGCTGCTAGCAAGATTTGCAATTGCCCACAAAATGTTTAATGATAAATTTGAAAGTATAATAAGAATGATAATGATAAATATAACACTGTCCAAGAATAAGAAAATGATAGGTGAAGTTTTCTCATATTAAAATGAAATATTTGTACTCTAAAATTTTCGTTAGCAGTAGTTTTTGAATAAAAAATAAAACTTACTGTAAATACCCCGTTAGCCAGAAATTCCCTAACAGGAAGTCCATGTTGTTAAAAATATTTGTTAAATTGCTTCTCCACGAATAAGAATCAAGTTTCGACAGTCTAATCGATCGGACGTGTTTTTAATTAGCTCCGCAAGTTCTTTAACCAACTCCCCTGCCCTAGCTCAACAACGCGTTGCTATATTGTGATAATAAGTGTGCCGCGTAAAAGTGAGATCATTGCACTTTGTCGAAAATAACATTTAAAAAGTGCGAATATTGCAATTTAGCATTAAAAAACAATAAACAGTGCACATACAAATAAATTAAACTGTGTCAATAGTTCGTTGAACTAAAATACAAACAATTATAAAAATGTCGTGTGGAAATAATAATTGCACAATTGATGACAAAAATGAACCAATAGTTACCTGCAATGGGATCTGCAACAAATTTTTTCATAGTGGTTGCACTGGCTTGCCTAAGAGGAGCCTTCTCTACTTAAAGGAATACTCTACCAACTTCCTGTTTTTCTGCGATGAATGCAGGCAAATATCTGTCTCACATTTAATGCTAGCGATTAAATGTTTAAGTGAGTCCTTCGCCACATCACAATCGGAAAACAAAAAACTTTTTATTAAAACTTCTAAGCAACTGAGCAATATTGCTCAAATAACAGAAGATGCCAATAAGGCTTTGGAGAGTTCAATGAAGACCACCCAATTGGGTATAACAACTATCTCCAAAAACATAAAAAGTTTGATCGAAGTGGTTGGTGACAATAAATACTCTGACATCGAGACCGTTCTGGATGAATTAAAAAAAGATACTTCGAATATTTAGCCGCTAACTTCCTCGCTTGCTAATGACTGTAAGCAAATTAGCGAGAACATCAAATATCTGCGAAGCGACATCGATGGATTGATGCAAAGCTCGAATTCCTCGACTCCATATGTGCAACAACAGGACCCGCTACTCCCAATTATATTTGAACAAATAACTGAAGTCAGCAACGAAGTCACGGCAACTCGCGTAGAACTTGAAGGTGTTAACGATTTGCTGAAACACGCTTCATGTAATATTGAATGCGTTTCTGAAAAAATTCAGCAGCAATCACTATCATCTTCTCACCAGCAATCAATTCTAGAAGAAATACTGGAAACATCTGACACAACAAATCCTTGCCGTTCTTTTACATCTCTTTTGCATTCACCAGCCCTGTCTTCTCCTTCATCGCCTACATCTCTGTAAAACAATCACGAACCAAACTGATCTAAGCCCAGTTGCTGCACCTCATAAATTGGTTCACCACTTTGGAACAACATGGACACTAGCTGATTGGGAAAATAGAATAAAAAAGCTAGCCAGTGGGAATGCTATTGATAAAACAGCACTATTCATTAAGGGTCTGCCTTTAAGAACAAGTGTATCCTGGGTCTGCAAGCTATTCAAGAATAAGTACGGCATTGTGATTCCAAATGATGACTGCGAGAAAACTTACATAAACCGCAAAAAAAAAAATGCAGAAATTTCAAAATTAACATTCCAACAAAATTTGCCTGGCTATTTTCTCACACATCCAGTCTAGATGGCGGCAAGGCTGAAGTTTCAATATGGAGTGATAAACCTAGGACGCTGCTTAAAACCTCTAACACTAAGTCTAACTCTAGTTCTATTTCGTATAATACTAATTTTAATTCTAGATCTAACTTTAAGTCTAATTCTTATAATCATATACATACTGCTAGAAATAAGGCTAATAATTCTAACTCTAACTTGTATTATAAGTCGCATTGTATTAAAACTCCACATAAACAAAATCCTACCTCGTCTGATCCAAACTACACACCCTCGGATAGAAATTTACCCAATTCACATTCTAAATCTGATCCCAATTGGAAACTTAAAACTAATATCTTTCCAATCTTCACTCCGCAGCTCATTCAAAGCATAAAAACAAAATCTTCTAACTCGAATCAAGCGGATCCCACACTTCAGCACTCTCACCCGAAACGGGTCTCATTTAATCTTAATCCTAATTCACACCAGGTCACACCAGCAAACATAAATGAGAGTAATATGCTCCAGACACTATATCCTAACTTTGTACATTCACATACTTTAAACCCATCTCCTTCTGTTCCAATCACAAGTGGAGCCCCTAATCAACCTGGTAGTTCCACTTCTTTCATCGACCCTCTTCAACCACCAAAGGTGAAACTAACTTCGAACTCTTGTGTTGACACCGAGAGCAGATATGCCCTATCTCGTCTTAGAGAGAACAGTGTCTACAACAATGTGCGCCTCTACCTGGCTTACATGTATAAAGCACCTGTCTCTACTTGTATAGAAGGCAAAACCAAGACAAACCTCAAAGTCTTGATTCAGCAAGAAGGCTTACCTACCGATGTCAATGAATTACGCCATTTGTTCACCAGTTTCCACGTGCAACTTGGCTTGACAAGTCAACAAGTCAAAGAAGACCTTGACACATATGGTGCTCATGTAAGGTCAAAACATATCTCCTATCTTCAAAAGACCCGTAAAGAGCAACAACAATATTATTCCTAACCAGCGTAGTGAACATAATCAAAACCCTAATCGCAGCCCAATTAGTGATTCCCCGTCAATGACTGCTCTACGTATATTTTACCACAGTTGTGGCGGTATGCGAGGAAAACTTAATAAACTCTTTGTTGACGCGAAATCTTGCCTCTTCCAAGTACTAGTTTTCACCGAAACATGGTTAAACGATTCTTTCAGAAACGAAGAGATTCTTGACAGCAATTGGACAGTTTATCGAAATGATCGGGACTTTGGCCACACAGGTCTCTCCCGTGGAGGTGGTGTTATGATTGCAACGCATAACTCTTTAGAAAGCGAGCTTGTTGCAACAACCTCTCACACACTCTTTGAACACCGTATCGTCAAAGTTCGCTCAGGGACCAATATTTTTATTTACATTGTTGTCTTCTACATTCCCCCCTGTTCTATCGAAACAACATACAACGATTTATGTGAAACAGTCCAATCGTTAACCGCAAACTTAAATGAGGAAGATAAAGTTATAATTTTTGGAGACTTCAATCGTCCAAATATCTCATTTATCGTCGATGAAAATGACAATTATCTTCTTCCGGTTAACCTTTCAAGCTCGATAGACTTTAATTTACTTAGTGCCTTTTATAGCAATGACCTACAACAAGTTAATCCAACCCCAAATCGGAACGGCAACTGGTTGGATTTAGTCTTTGCTAATTCGTATGATGAAATAAAGATTACTGCAACTACTCAGGCTGAACACTTATTTTATAATACACTCCACCACACTGCTTTAACTGTAGAATTTCCTAGTAACAACATGTCTTTTACCACCTCATTTAATAACACAATTGTGTTCGACTTTCTTAATGCCGATTATGACAGTATAAAAATTGATTTGAATGCCTATAACTGGAACGATCTATTAAATTTGGAAATAGATAGTGCTGTTTCACTTTTCTACCAACGCCTTTTCACAAGTATTGAAAAATTTGTGCCTAAGATAAAGAAAAAAAATAAACTTTCAGAACCATGGCTTGACCAAAGTCTCAGACATATAAGAAACCAAAGAAACAAGCTATACAAATTCATTAAGAAAGGCGTAAATGTAAGCGATGAAATCAAAATGAGACACGAAGAGCTCTACAATGAGTTCTCTATAAAATCAAATGATGCTTATAGAACTTATACCAACCTTATTGGAGAAAAAATTCTTAGAGATCTTAAAAAATTTTTTGATTTCGTTAATGTCAAACGTAAATCAGCTGGATACCCCTCATCTATGTTTAAAGGCAATACAATTTCTTCCAACCTCCAAGAGATCTGTAATCTTTTTGCAAATCACTTTAGAGAAGTTTTCTGTGCTCCCACAACCCAGGCTCTCTATTCCTCCCCCTCTCCTAATGCGACAGACATTATAAACAATATCAGTCTGACGCTGGATGAAATTGTTAATGCTATCATGGAACTTGATTCAAACAAAGGACCTGAACCAGACCTCATACCACCAAGTTTGTTAGTTCAATGTATAAACAATCTTGCCATTCCCTTATTTATACTTTTCAACAAATCCTTATCCTTATTCCATCCTACTGGAAAATCTCCCATTTGACACCTATATATAAAAGTGGCGATAAAAGGTCGGTTGAAAATTACAGAGGCATTGCCATCTTGTCAGCTATACCAAAATTATTTGAAAAGATAATATGTGATAAGCGGACGAGTCTCATTAATCCCCGCTTAAACGAGCAGCAACATGGGTTTCGGAAAGGCCGATCGACCACCACTAACCTAATGATCATGGTCTCCGATGTGTTAAATCAAATGGAAAAAGGACGCCAAGTAGATGCAGTTTACACAGACTTCAGTAAAGCATTTGACCGTGTCGACCATAATATCTTAATTTTGAAGTTAGAAAAATTTGGCATTTCCGGTTTATTACTCAATTGGATCAAATCCTATCTCTGCGAACGATCCCAGTTTGTTAAATTTCAAGGCATTTTTTCAAATGAAATACCGGTCACCTCTGGTGTACCACAAGGTAGTCATCTTGGCCCAATACTTTTCAACATTTTCATTTCAGATTTATCTATTACTCTTTGTGACATTCCCCATCTTATGTACGCAGATGACCTTAAAATATATAAGATCATTAAATCAGAAGTTGATGTAACTTTCCTACAATCGAAACTGCTGTCCCTTGAGCAATGGTGTAATCAAAACAAACTTCACTTGAATGTTGAGAAATGTTGCGTGATAAGTTTTTCCCGTAAGAACTTGATACCAGAATGCAGTTACCTCCTTAATAACATTGTTCTGAGCAGAACCAACCATATTGTAGACCTTGGAGTTGTCCTTGATAATAAGCTGAGATTTAATCTACATTTTGATAAAGTCTTATCGAGGGCAAATAAACAGCTGGGATTTATAAAAAGACGTGCTAAAGAATTCCAAAATGTGTGGGTAACCAAAACGTTATACTGTACCTTAGTGCGACCACTTCTTGAAAATGCTTGCATCATTTGGAATCCAGCCTTTGAATCTCATAGCGACAAAATTGAATCCATTCAAAAACAATTCCTGCTTTTTGCGTTAAGAGATATCTTTGACCCCCGTGACTATAACAACTTGCCACCGTATGAACAAAGACTCAGGCTCCTCTCTCTGATGCCTCTATCATCAAGAAGAACTTTACTGAGTTCATGTTTCACATTTGATGTTATTAACGGAGCTATTGATAGCGAATATATCTCCAGCAAAATTACACTAAATGACCCAATTAGACGTACTAGGCATACGCGGCTCCTAAATGAATATATTCACCACACTATTTACGCAAATAATGAACCTATTAGTAGGTGCTGTAGAATTTTTAATAATATTAGCGAGCACTATTCACCATCCATACCAAAATCCACATTAAAGCGAACCCTCTCAAAGTCTCTCTTTGACTCGGAATAATTTGTCCTTTTCAAGCACTGCTCCCTACAGAGTTATGCTTCTTGGTCTAGTCCCCCTCCGTCATCCCCTAAAAGTAGTACTTAAGATATATTAGCGTAGTTTAAGTATTCTTTTGAAATTAAATTAATTATTAAAATATGTTCGTATATAAGTTCCTTTTCTCTTCTTCCTACCTTTTTGGCGTGTTTTTGAAATCATGTCATTCAGGTGGGCGGATTACGCCCACATCGAATTGCATGTATTCAAACACAAAAACAAGGAAAGGAGAGAGAAAAAAAAAACAATAAAAAAAAGAAATATAAATGTTAGAATAAGTAAATTGCCTTGTTTTGGCCAATAAATAAATAAATAAATAAGAAATGATTGCCTTATAAGTTGACATTAGATATTGCCACCTTTACTAATGGATATAGTGTCATATGAAAGGGAGTTAAAAAAAGCAATTTTGTGTTTAAATCAATTCTACACCAAGAACCAAATTGGGTAAATCTATCTATATATATAAAAATAAGTTGCATTGTGTATGAAATTTATGTTCTCTGTAATGCGTGAACCGATTTTGTTTCTGGATATTTCCTATGAAAGGTGACGTCAATACGAAGGTTTTTTTGTATAAATGGTCTTTGTATGTGTATTGATTCATGAATTATAGGCATTTTAGTGAACTTATCAACAATACAGGTGTGAAAAAAATACAAGTGCGCATATATGGTGTATATGGGGAAATATTTGCAAGGGTAATTGGAAATAAATGGAATAATTGGTGGCGTCCGTGGCGTAGTTGGTTAAAGTGCGTGGCCTCTACGTCAACGAACTTGGAGATCCGGGTTCAAACCCCAGCAGCGACAGAAAATTATTTGAATTAAAAGAATTTTTCTGTACGGCCGCCACCTCTCTGCAGACAATGGCAAACCTCAGAGAGTAATCAAAATGACATGTAAAGCTTCTTGAGAATAAGAACATTCCGTTCATCGCCGTTCGGAGTCGGCGTTAAGCCTGTAGGTCCGTTTCTCGGTCAATTGTGTACAAACTTAATAACACGCACAACACAATTGATCATAAGAAGCTAGGTCAAAGTCCTTTCCAGGGCTGAAATGGCCAGTTATTTATTTTTTTTTTTTTGGTCGTATTAGACTAAAATTTGGTAAACAAGTTCGTATGGTTACTGTCGGAAACTATACTAAAACTGGGCGTGGTCTAACTATATGTATACGGTAATTGGAAGGGTAATTGGAAATAAATGGAATATTGGAAAAATTTGGCAAATCTCACTTTAGTTTGCATTTGCGCGAAAAATATAGGCATAGTAAAAATTTTCCATACCCCTTTTTTTCCATACCCCCTTTACCGCCTACAATAAATAAAAATGCTATATTTAAGACGGGTTTGGTCGTATTAGACTAAAATTTGATAAGCTACGAACTTGCTTACTTGGTTACTGTCGGCAACTATACTAAAACTGGGCATGGTCTAAGTATATATATACGCCACTTTTTAGAAATCATTATTATTCCTGAGTTGTACATGTTTTGATAGTGAAACTTGATATGTAGATGCTATGGGCCCAAGAGGCCATTTCTATACATTTGAGCGAACATTAGACAAGGGGGAATTTGGCCACACATGCCAAATTTATGATATCGAATTGCTTTGGAACTAAATGTCGTATAACAATGAAGGTCTTTCTACTGAAAAACTGGCACGGGCAATCGAAAAAGGAGCGTGGCTCCACCCATATAAGCCAAATTTACGATACAGAATAGCTATAGTAGTAAAAGTCAAAAAACATTGAAACTCAGAATGTAGATACCATTTGGTGATGTCCTTCTACTAGAAAAGGTTACATACATTGGACAAGGGGGTGTGTCTCCACCCATACAAGCCAAATTTATGACACAGAAAAGCTATGGAAGTAAAAGATAAAGAACATAGAAGTAAGAATGAAGTTACTACTTGGTAATATCCTGCTACTGGGAAATGAAAAATGCAAAAAATGTACAATAGAGAACGCTAATAGAGAAAACTACTGAGCTGATTGAGCTCAAATTTGCGCAGTAACTATGGGGTCATTCATAAATTACGTTACCAATTTAGTAGAGAGAGAGGTTTTAAAATGTACTACGATAAGTAACGAATGGGGGGAGGGGGTCTCAGATATAGTAATGTGACCAAAAATAAAAAAAACTCTAACAAATTGAAATTAATACAACCCAACATTTCAAACCATTTTCATTATTACATTTTCATGTTTGACCCAATTGACTGTTAACTATTGGTAAGTCTAGTAAGGGCATAATTTTTCTTCGCTTGCTTTTCGACAGTTATTTTTTCTATTTTCGAATATATTTTAATCAATTAATTTTTTTATTTCATATACTACGTTTGTAGTATATTTTTTTATTTTAATTATTCAAAATGAGCTGATTAATGATAAAAAGGTTTTAATATAAAAACTGCGCTGCCCGCAGTTCTAACACGCTTGATTATTATTTTAGTAGTGATTTCAAATAACATATAAATTAGGTGATGTACTGTTTAGCGTGAAATACAAGCTTCATTTACTTTACATATATATTTAAAACAACCGTTGTGTGGCGTGACAGGCTTTGTATATCAAAGGAATGAAAAGTAAAATAAAAGAAATAGATATGTTACTTTTTCGATAGCTCGGCGATAACATTCTCTCCCTCGTGAGAGAGTCAGATTGGTTCGCTGATGAGCTCACTCCATCATTAAGCGCTGATGTCCAAAACTGCCACTTTATTTGCTGTCCTCTGCATTATATTGTTTTGTATTCTTATAGTTACCCTTCTTACTTGGCCGTCCTGAGCGACAACGGTTTCAACAACCACTCCTTTCGGCCAGCAATTCTGGGGTAGGTTTTCATCGACTACAATTACTATATCACCCACGATTATGGGGGGCTGTTCAGTAAACCATTTTGATCTCCGTGTTATGATTGGAATATACTCCTTAAGCCATCTACTCCAAAAACGATCAGCAAATGCTTGCGTTTGGCGCCAACGTTGTCTCAAGTCTACATCAATCTTGACTATTGGCTTGTAGCCAATTGAAGACACAAGCAACAAATGATTTGGTGTGATTGCTTCGTCATTCGATGATTCGATTGAAACGAAAGTTAGAGGACGAGAGTTAATAATAAAATCTATCTCCCATAGTGTGCTCCTTAGAGTTTCATCGTTGAAGTTCATTGACGGACTCATGCTGTACAATATAACCTTAATTGATCGTACCAGTCTTTCCCAAGCTCCATCCATGTGTAGCAAGGCTGGAGGATTAAATCTCCATTTAATCTCATCATATGTTGCACTGATATCTGAATAATTTATTTCTTTGATGCTCTTGCAAAGAACTTTCTCCGTTGCTTTGAAATTTGTTCCGTTGTCTGTAAATATCTCTCTTATATCTATCCCCTACTCTGGATAGCTACCTTGATGTGGTGTAGGGGCTTAGGTTGCCGTGACACAACAGGCTAGATCCCGTGATGACGGGAGCTTCGGCTCCTGGTAGGGTCACCCTTGTCATACAGGCTGCGGTGTAGCAATGAACAAACGGCTATTCAACCCCTAATCCAAGGTGTCAAGTGTACCGTGCCTATTGGATGGCTTGCAGCCAGGGGTTAATTCTGGCTGTATTTGAACGGAGCCTCACTGACACCTGGCCACCTCAGTGAGTAACCTTGGCCTTATCACGTCAAGCGGGGCTCTGGCGTGGTGGACCACCCTTTCCCTAGCTTCTCGTGGGTCCAAAATAGATAACCAACAAAAAACAACCTTAACACCTGACGGAGATCCTTCATCGATCTCTGTCTGTCTGCCTATGGCTGAAAAAACTGAGCTAATCGAGCGGTCTGACTGCTCGATTGTGTTCTCTGACAGTGACAGAAAATTCGTCACTTCAGCAGGCTCAGAACTCTCGGATGTAACCTGCATATACAGAGCAATTGCCTATGAAGGAGATTCAGTGAGTGAACTGAACCTTGGCAGCTTGAACATCTCTAGAAAGAGACTACGCACATCACAGAAAAAAATGATCAAGCGCCTTATGACTGACAAGATGCCATACAAAGAAGCACTAGAGAAGGTCCTGGCGGTGCCTTCGCCTGGTGCATCTGTCTCCTCTGGAAAGAGAAGAAGGCTAAGTGACGACTCACCAGTTGTCACAGTGAAAAAGAAATCGAGGCCAGAAATACCATCTTTCGCTGAGGTGGCAGTTGTAATCCAGGTGGCTGTAGTTCCGCTGGACTTTCCTAACAGTCATCTAACCCAGGATGAGAAAAAAGTAGTGAAGAAAACCATCATAAAGGAGCTGCATAAGCTCCCCACCGGTGGTACACAGATGAGGTTTCAGGGCTCCTCTTTCAAACCGGGCTGGATGACTGTGAAGTGTGCGGACGTTGCAACGCGAGACTGGTTTAGGAAGGCAGTTGCAGTCATGGCCCCTTGGAAGGATGCTAAGCTGCGCATGCTGGAGGGAGATGAGCTTCCTAAGCCATGCGTCGCCACTGCACACTTTCCTGGAGCAGACTGCGGTGCTGAGGAAATACTACGCGTACTAAGCGTATAAAATAATACGCTACCAACCTCAGACTAGAAAGTCTTGAGGAAGGTCGTGAACCCTCAAGGCACTGCTCTTACTATCTTGATGGATGAGAGATCGGTAAAACTGCTCGAGAAACTGGACAATCTACCATATTACGATATGAACAGAGTACAGTTTCACATCAAGTGGAACCCGCACTCTCGTCCATCCCCCCAGGCTAAGGTGAGTGGGAACTTAAGGAGGAAGGGGGCTGATCATCGACTTTCCGCTACAACGAGTCAAGAGACTAAAACGATAGTCTCTACACCAGGGCCTAAGGTGGATGACCAGCACCCATCCTGCTCGGGGTCCACATCAGCACCTGTAGCCTCTGTGTGCCAGGAGGGAAGAATGACTGGACAGCTCCCTTCCTGGCATTCTGCATTGTCATCGACCAGTGCAGAGACAAAATCATGTGCCCCTGCACTGCCAGCTGGCAAAAAAACGGACCCCAAAATGACGGGCAAGTACCGCAAAAGACCACCGATAAGATCAACGAACGATAACCGAGGATCACTACGAAGGGGACGTGGCGGAAAAAAGGGGGATTCCTTAAGCAAGAATCCCCAAAAAAGGCACTAATGGAGAAGGCTGTACAAATCAACCTTCACCACGCCAAAGCAGCTTCCGCAGTTCTGTTCCAGACAATGTTCCAAGACGGAGCAGACATTGCATTTGTGCAAAAGCCCTGGACCAGCACAAACGGCGACATCCTGGGCCTAAATAATGCAGGTAGGATTATATATTCCAACTCATCCTCTAGACCCAGAACCTGTATTGTTCATAATAATAATATCTCTCTTTTTCTTTTAACAGAGTTCATCAACCAAGACCTCACTGCGGGCCTGGTGAAGCTCAATGATCAAAAGGAAATCATTATAGCTTCAGCTTACTTGGCAGGGGGCGAGCCCATTTGTCCCCCGGACTGCATAGCTGATCTGCTCCGATTTGCTGCCAAACACAAGACAGAAGTTGTCTTGAGCTGTGCTGCCAACGCTCATCATAAACGGTGGGGCAGCACAGACACAAACCAAAGAGGTGAGTACCTTTTAGACTTCCGTATTTGTAATAACTTGTATGTTTGCAAAGTAGGAAATGAACCAACGTTTATTACCGCAAATAGAAGAGAAGTCCTAGACCTAACTCTTACCACATCAATTCATGATGATATAATAGCTGACTGGTATGTTTCAAAAGAACCTTCGTGCTCAGATCATAGACACATTAGGTTTGAAATAAAGTCAGCCATTATACAAAACCATTATACTGACTGGAAGTCCTATAAAGAGCAGCTTGGTCAGGTCATCCTCGATAAACTTCCCCTCAGAATCGACACCATATGCAAATTGGAATACTCAGTAGATTATGTTCAATCATGCATTACTCAATCTTTTGAGGACAACTGCCGTCTTAAACTGAAGAAGTTCAAGAGACAAGCACCTTGGTGGAACAACCACCTCAACGACCTCAGAAAAGGAGTAAGAAAGCTGTTCAATAGAGCTAAGCGCAATCATGATTGGCTATCTTACTCCCGATCTCTTACTAATTACAACAAAGATAAAAAGGCTAAATAGGCCTCGTTTAAGAACTTCTGTGGCTCCATAAAAGATATTCCAACGAGTTGTCGCCTTCAGAAGATCTTATCAACTGTCAGACCACAATCCTTAGGTAGTCTATTACATGAGAACGGTGTTCAGACAAAAACAAAGAAAGAGACCTTAGAACTCCTTCTCAACACTCAATTCCCGGGTTCCGTCATTCAAAACAGTCCCCACTTAAACCAATCTTACTACTACGAACAGACAATTCTGCCAAGTAGAGGAGAATGGAGAATCAGAAAGCAGATTTGCAATATTTCAGCAGTTAATTGGGCCATAAACTCCTTCAAACCCTTTAAATCTGCTGGTGGAGATGGTATTTTACCTTCCTGGCTGCTGGAGTGATAGTAAAATACCTTCCTAAGGGTGGCAAAGGCTCAGAGAGTAATCCAAAATCTTTCAGATCCATCAGCCTTATGTCCTTCATACTGAAAAGCATGGAGAAAATAATCGACAAATACATCAGGGAGAATGCCTTGTCAATATATCCCCTATGTAATGCACAACATGCCTATCAAACGGGTAAATCAACAGAGTCAGCACTTAATGACCACAATTGAAAAATCTATCGACTGCAAGGAAATATGTATTGTCGCTTTCCTTGACGTCGAAGGAGCTTTCAATAATACGTCATACGAATCCACTAGAAGGGCACTCAATAACCTTAACATGCCAACAATCATAGGCAGGTGTACTATGACGACACTCAATAGTAGAGCTATCCAGACCTGCCTGGATAACACTTCCCTCAAAGCAACTACAACCAGGGGATGCCCGCAAGGAGGCGTCCTATCACCTCTGCTTTGGTCACTAGTTGTAGATAGCCTCCTAGTTGAACTCAAATAAACTGGGATAGAGGCGGTTGGGTATGCTGATGACGAAGCAGTCATCATACGAGAGAGCTTTGAAAGTACAGTGTCTGATGTTCTACAAGCAGCACTGAACACAGTACAGAGATGGTGCAATAACAAAGGCCTCTCCGTAAACCTTAAAAAGACAGTTATTGTTCCTTTTACAAAACGACGCAAGCTGAATCTTACTTGCCCGGTACTTTTTGGGGAAAAAGTAGATTTTCCCAACTCAGCAATTACCTGGGAGTGATTCTGGACAGCAAACTGTCCTAGAATCTCCACATAGACCGCATCATCAGCAGATCAACAGCCTCATTGTGGACCTGCAGAAGAATTTGCGGCAAAAACTGGGGGTTAAGCCCTAAGATGATGTGCAATCTCTACACTTTGATCGTCAGACCCGCACTTACATATGCGTCTGCAGTGTGGTGGTCGAAAACCCTAAAGAGCAACCATCAAGCGGTTAGGACGGGTTCAAAGATGTGCAGGATTGTGTATGACAAGCTGCATAAGATCCACGCCAACAGCAGCCCTCAATGTCATCTTAGGGCTCACCCCAATCCACATACACATCCAGATGGAGGCAAAGCTCAACCTTCACAGACTTTTTCATCTGGGTAATATTGTCCCAAACCATCCCTTAAAGGGACACCTCACCTTAATTACAACCCTAAAGCAAGAAAAGGAATTCTGCATGCCATTAGATGACATGCTTCCCAAAAGCCGCTTTAACAAAAACTTCATCGTAGTAATCCCCCCCAGATCCAATTGGGAACACGAGAAACTAAGTCCGTCCGAAAATGACCTTGTTTGGTACACAGATGGCTCCAAAATGGAGGAAGGCACGGGAACAGGCGTCTTTGGAGAACACTCCATTGAGAGCCACTTCTTCAGTGCAGGTCTATTTACCACAATCTTTCAAGCGGAAATCCTTACCATTAACAGATGTATCAGACTGAACTGTCTGAGCAATGTTAGGGGCAAATCAATTTTCGTCTTCTCTGATAGTCAAGCTGCCCTTAAAGCTCTGACATAACCCATTATAAGATCTAAGGTAGTGTTGGAGACTGTCAACGTCCTCAACGACCTGGCTGCGCAAAACAACAAAGTTACTCTACAGTGGATTCCTGCCCACTGTGGTTTTGACGGGAATGAAAGAGCAGACTCCCTAGCCAAACAGGGAGCAGCATCACCACTCATAGGACCGAAACCGTTCTGTGGGGTTGGTAAGAATATCTTTAAGCAACACGCCAAAACAACCTCATTCCGCGAATCTCAAGACATCTGCAAGAACTGCTTAGGACAGATGTGCACTAAGTAAATATTTCCAGAACTTTCTCCCAAGAAATCGAAATTTCTTATCAACTAAGGGAAAAAAGACTTAAAGATGATGACCGGAATTATAACTGGATTTATAAATGGAATTATAAAATGAATCTCGCTACTGATTCATTATGTAGATTATTCTTTGAGGATAAAGAAATCTCCAGACATATTCTCACTGAATGTTCAGCTCTTCTCCATATAAGAAAGAGAATCCTAAATAGCGAAATAGTCTCTCAAGGACACCTTGTGATCCTCAACCTCGAAAACATACTATGTTTTCTGAAAAAACTAAAGCAAACGAACTGCTTTAAGCAAAGAAAAGGTATGGCATAATAGATATCACAGATGCCGCAGTGCCAGAGCTGAATTAGCTCGCCGCAAACATATCTATCTATCTAAATATCTCTCTTGGAGTTCCGCGGTTGGATGTGAAGTTACGAATGCACATTATACAGAAACTTGTGTCTAAGCTATGTACTACCTCTATATGTACAGCCCGTACAGTCAGGAAGGTAAAATTACGCCCCATCTCTTTTCACGTCTTCTCCCAACTGCAACATGTAGGGGACCAAAGTAGTCTATACCGGTGAATGCAAATGGACGTTCAAAGCTGGCTAGTCTGGCTGGTGCAAGCTGCGCCATCTGTGGGTTAGTAGGAGATGCCCCGTATATTTTGCAACGCTGACACAATCGACGTACGGTTTTGTACAGAACACGAAGACGAGGTATGTGATAAGTGGCCTTGATTTCGTTAATTGCTGTTTCATGCGACATATGATGGTACTTCGCATGGAAGTGGTGAACTAGCAAGAGCGTCACGTGATGACATTAAGGAAGAACAATAGCATTATTGATGAAGTTGATCGCTAACGAGATAAATATTAAGAGATATTAGTTAACTATTATTATTTAAATATTTATTATGACTTAGGCTCCAAATTTCATCACGGTACTCGCTTTGTTGAGCATGCTGAATAAGTAAAATTTTAGCTTGATGCATCATCTCCCAGCTTAGCATTTGAGGTATATTAATTTTCTTTGTCTTTGCTTTAAGTTTTTCCAGGTAAAGAAAGAATGTTGCTACTGCACGAAATAATCGTCTCCATTCAGAAAAGTATTGTTAATTCAACGGGATAAGCTTAGATGTTCTCGTATCCATGAAGAGTACGTGGTTTCTTAGTTCTAAATTATCAATAGAGCCAAGGTCAACTCTTTCAGGCCAGTTATGTTCATTCTGATGTAGATAGTCGGGTCCTGAGAACCACAAACAAACACGGGATGGTGAGGATACTTTTGTTGTGAGATCTGACGGGTTCAATTTTGAAGGTACCCTTCTCCAATCAACTAAGTTAGAGCCCTCGAGTATCTCGCCAACACGATGCATCACAAATTGTTGAAAATTCCTCGGATCCATGCGCAGCCACTTCAAGACGGTAGTTGAGTCAGTCCACCAATAACATTTTGATATTTTTATACGAAGGGAATCGAGGATTTTTGCTGCCAGTCTAAGGCCCATCACAGCAGCTTGAAGCTCAAGACGAGGAATAGATAATGGTTTGAGGGGAGATACTTTAGATTTTTCGACGATGATATTAACGTTGACTTGATCACCTCGTTGGACATGCAAGTGACAAATGGTGACGTAGGCGTATTCATCCGCATCCATAAATGTGTGTAGTTGTATAACGTCAGCGTCTTTTACTAGAGACGAGTAACATCGGTCAATTTTGACTTCAGCTATCAGGGGTTTAACACCATTTCACATAAAGTGAATCAGGCATCGTCCCAGCCGATCCTCGATCGCCATATTTCTTGCAGCAGTATTTTTAAACTAATCGGCGACACTAAAAACTAAGTAAGGCGACAAAAATCCAAGTGGGTCAAATATCGACATGTGAACCTGCAACACTTCTCTCTTTGTTGGTACCAAGTCTTCATTAAACACGTTTCGCCGTAGTCTTGGAAAAGTATTCTTGCAAAAGTATTTAAAGACATCGTTATTTGGGTCCCAGTACATACCTAGAACCTTCTCGTTGGATCCCAAAACTACGGGACACTGATTGCCAACCGTAGTCTCGCTTAATTGCTTCAGAACTGATAGCGAATTTGTTGACCAGTTTCGAATGCAGAATCCACCTGAAGAATGGATATGCTTCACTTGTGTTGCTAATTCGATAGCTTCTTGCTCGTCGTGAACGCTGTCTATAAAATCATCCATGTGGTGATGTTTACGGATAGCATCACATGCTCGAGGGAACTGCTCATGGAACATTTCTGCATTTTTATCTCTCACGTTGTGTGCAATGCAGGGAGCACAACTTATTCCAAACGTCAGAGCACTCATAACGAAAATACTTGGTTGGTGCGGCGGATCATTGCTATCCCACCATAGAAAACGCTGCACATGCATATCACTTTCTTTTACTTTGATCTGATGAAACATCTCCGCTATATCACCACATATCGCCACTTTCCCTTCCCGGAATGCAAGTGATACACTGATGAGGGACTTAGTTAGGTCTGGACCATTCAACATGTAGTCATTCAGCGAAGTTCCGGGAGACTTAGCCGCTGCGTCCCAAACTAATCTCACTTTCTCAGGTTTATTTGGGTTTGATGTAACGAAAATTGATAAATACCATACTTTACCTGGCTGCAGCCTCATTTCTTCACTTGACAGCTTTCTTGCGTAGTTCTTTGTAAGAAGGTTGTTGATTTGTTCTTGAAGTGTATTTTACAGACCTGGATCTTTTAATTACTTTTTCCTTTTTAAACACATTAAACGATTGAACGCATTTGTATAGCTCTCCGGTAACTGTACTTGGTTGTTTCGCCATAACAATCCAACCTCGAAACATCCATTTACTTTGCGACAAGTCGTATCCAAGGTATGCTTCGCTTTGACATCGTCTGAAGATAACATCGTTGTGGTTTTAGGGGGTTCTAGGTTGAAGTGCTCTTTAATCTCGTCATGGATTTAACCATTGGACCATTTAACCGTGCCCTATTTTTGCATTCAGAGTTTTCTCCCTGTAGCGTCCAGCCAAGTCGAGTTTTCGTTGCAATTGGTTGATTCCATGAGCCTTCGCGTATTTTCAGAGGCACTGCTACCTTCCAATTATCGGCACCAATCAGGATTGTAGGTTTTGCGTCATTGTAGGATTTGATAGGTACTTCAGCTTAGTATGGATACCTGATGGCAATTTCACTCATATCGATTGTTTGTGATGGAAGTGACAGCTGTTCAACTGTATGAACACTATTAAGTGAAAATCTTGCTCCACTGCTCACATTTGCAACCTCTAGTGTGCTTCTCAATGAAGATGACTCTGTACGAGCTGTATCGCCGGTCCAACGAAGGCATAGTGGATCTTCCGTTCCCTTTAATCCAAGTGCGTTAAAGATGTGTTTTTCGATGAGTGTTATACTACGTTCACATTGCGCTCTAAATGCGTATTTATGGTTTCGAAATTGTCATCAAATTGTCAAGTGTTCACATTGCCTAATGCGTATTTAGTAAATTGTGATCTGTCAAAAATTGTAATTTTTTTTAGGTATTAAAAATGTGCAGGCTTAGAGCTATTCTTTTTTGTGTTAAAATATATTTGTCTATTATTGACAAATACTCAAAGTTAGAGCAATTAAATAGTTCATCCACGTGTGTGGTCAGCCAATTGCATTTCTTTAAAATATTGTTGTATTACAAAAGTAGTCAGCATATAATTGCAAATGCGATGAATTTGGTTCTGTATGAAAACCAAAGAAGTTTGTGGCATTTAGTAAGCATAAAAAAAATCAAAATATTAATCTTTGATGCAACCAAGTTCGAAATCTTAATGGATTTTAAGGATCGGAATAGCATGTTTTGGGAGTTCGAATGCCAAAAAAATGGAGACGACTTCTTCAAGGTCAATTTTCGCATGAACAGAAGATCCTTCGTAAAATTATGTGCCTATCTCCAACATATGGGTAAAAACAATTCAAATTTCCGTGCTTCAATTTCGTTAGAAAAGCGGGTTGCAATTGCATTTTACGCCCTTGGTTCATCTGCTGAGTACTGGAGTATAGGCAATCTATTTGGAGTTGCAAAATCGACGGTTTGCTCAATATTTTTAGAATTTTGCGAAGAAGTGTGGAAAGCCTTATTTCCCATATACCTTCAGCATTTTCCTCTTAGTCGAGGCAAAATTGAAGAATGTCTTGCAGGTTTTCAGGAGCTGGGATTTCCTCAATGTTTAGGAGCACTTGGTAAGTTAGTTGTTATTGGCTATATACTTTCACATTGAAATTATTTCCTGCAGATGGTTGTCATATTGAGATTCACCCCAAAAGTGATGAAGCCGTGGACTACTTCAATTACAAAGGATGGTACTCGACAGTCTTATTGGCTTTAGTTGACTCCAGGTATGTAAATATTTGCTTTGTTTTCTGTATCATATCATAAATTTTATACATACATATATAGTTATAGATTGCCATGTAAAGCTTCTTGAGAACATGCACATTAGCCGTTCGGAGTCGGCATAAAACTAGTAGGTTCAGTTCTCAATCAATTGTGTACAAACATTTAATAACACGCACAACACAATTTGATCTTAAGAAGTTCGTTCAAAGCCCTTTCAAGGGCTGAAATGGCCAGTTTATTTATTAATTTTTATTTTATAGTTATAGATTCCTTTATATAAGTGTGGGCAGTCCAGGACGATGCAATGATTCTCAAATTTTTGAGAATTCGTTATTGAAGCGCGAGCTGCAAGAATGTTCGCTTTTGAACGAAATGAGTATTCCCCTGAGTGGAACTGATCTAGGTGTTTTAATCTTAGGAGATTCGGCGTTTCGTCTCTCGTCCTATCTCATGAAGCCATATCCTTTCCATCTCAACAACACAGCTGCACAGCGGTCATTTAATTATAATCTCTCTAAGTGCCGTCGAGTAGTGGAAAATGCATTTGGCCACTTAAAAGCTAGGTCATAATAAAACCATCATAATAAAATTAAAATTTCGAATGTCTCGAAAAAAATGTTCAGCTCTTCTCCATATAAGAAAGAGAATCCTAAATAGCGAAATAGTCTCTCAAGGACACCTTGTGATCCTCAACCTCGAAAACATACTATGTTTTCTGAAAAAACTAAAGCAAACGAACTGCTTTAAGCAAAGAAAAGGTATGGCATAATAGATATCACAGATGCCGCAGTGCCAGAGCTGAATTAGCTCGCCGCAAACATATCTATCTATCTAAATATCTCTCTTGGAGTTCCGCGGTTGGATGTGAAGTTACGAATGCACATTATACAGAAACTTGTGTCTAAGCTATGTACTACCTCTATATGTACAGCCCGTACAGTCAGGAAGGTAAAATTACGCCCCATCTCTTTTCACGTCTTCTCCCAACTGCAACATGTAGGGGACCAAAGTAGTCTATACCGGTGAATGCAAATGGACGTTCAAAGCTGGCTAGTCTGGCTGGTGCAAGCTGCGCCATCTGTGGGTTAGTAGGAGATGCCCCGTATATTTTGCAACGCTGACACAATCGACGTACGGTTTTGTACAGAACACGAAGACGAGGTATGTGATAAGTGGCCTTGATTTCGTTAATTGCTGTTTCATGCGACATATGATGGTACTTCGCATGGAAGTGGTGAACTAGCAAGAGCGTCACGTGATGACATTAAGGAAGAACAATAGCATTATTGATGAAGTTGATCGCTAACGAGATAAATATTAAGAGATATTAGTTAACTATTATTATTTAAATATTTATTATGACTTAGGCTCCAAATTTCATCACGGTACTCGCTTTGTTGAGCATGCTGAATAAGTAAAATTTTAGCTTGATGCATCATCTCCCAGCTTAGCATTTGAGGTATATTAATTTTCTTTGTCTTTGCTTTAAGTTTTTCCAGGTAAAGAAAGAATGTTGCTACTGCACGAAATAATCGTCTCCATTCAGAAAAGTATTGTTAATTCAACGGGATAAGCTTAGATGTTCTCGTATCCATGAAGAGTACGTGGTTTCTTAGTTCTAAATTATCAATAGAGCCAAGGTCAACTCTTTCAGGCCAGTTATGTTCATTCTGATGTAGATAGTCGGGTCCTGAGAACCACAAACAAACACGGGATGGTGAGGATACTTTTGTTGTGAGATCTGACGGGTTCAATTTTGAAGGTACCCTTCTCCAATCAACTAAGTTAGAGCCCTCGAGTATCTCGCCAACACGATGCATCACAAATTGTTGAAAATTCCTCGGATCCATGCGCAGCCACTTCAAGACGGTAGTTGAGTCAGTCCACCAATAACATTTTGATATTTTTATACGAAGGGAATCGAGGATTTTTGCTGCCAGTCTAAGGCCCATCACAGCAGCTTGAAGCTCAAGACGAGGAATAGATAATGGTTTGAGGGGAGATACTTTAGATTTTTCGACGATGATATTAACGTTGACTTGATCACCTCGTTGGACATGCAAGTGACAAATGGTGACGTAGGCGTATTCATCCGCATCCATAAATGTGTGTAGTTGTATAACGTCAGCGTCTTTTACTAGAGACGAGTAACATCGGTCAATTTTGACTTCAGCTATCAGGGGTTTAACACCATTTCACACAAAGTGAATCAGGCATCGTCCCAGCCGATACTCGATCGCCATATTTCTTGCAGCAGTATTTTTAAACTAATCGGCGACACTAAAAACTAAGTAAGGCGACAAAAATCCAAGTGGGTTGGTACCAAGTCTTCATTAAACACGTTTCGCCGTAGTCTTGGAAAAGTATTCTTGCAAAAGTATTTAAAGACATCGTTATTTGGGTCCCAGTACATACCTAGAACCTTCTCGTTGGATCCCAAAACTACGGGACACTGATTGCCAACCGTAGTCTCGCTTAATTGCTTCAGAACTGATAGCGAATTTGTTGACCAGTTTCGAATGCAGAATCCACCTGAAGAATGGATATGCTTCACTTGTGTTGCTAATTCGATAGCTTCTTGCTCGTCGTGAACGCTGTCTATAAAATCATCCATGTGGTGATGTTTACGGATAGCATCACATGCTCGAGGGAACTGCTCATGGAACATTTCTGCATTTTTATCTCTCACGTTGTGTGCAATGCAGGGAGCACAACTTATTCCAAACGTCAGAGCACTCATAACGAAAATACTTGGTTGGTGCGGCGGATCATTGCTATCCCACCATAGAAAACGCTGCACATGCATATCACTTTCTTTTACTTTGATCTGATGAAACATCTCCGCTATATCACCACATATCGCCACTTTCCCTTCCCGGAATGCAAGTGATACACTGATGAGGGACTTAGTTAGGTCTGGACCATTCAACATGTAGTCATTCAGCGAAGTTCCGGGAGACTTAGCCGCTGCGTCCCAAACTAATCTCACTTTCTCAGGTTTATTTGGGTTTGATGTAACGAAAATTGATAAATACCATACTTTACCTGGCTGCAGCCTCATTTCTTCACTTGACAGCTTTCTTGCGTAATTCTTTGTAAGAAGGTTGTTGATTTGTTCTTGAAGTGTATTTTACAGACCTGGATCTTTTAATTACTTTTTCCTTTTTAAACACATTAAACGATTGAACGCATTTGTATAGCTCTCCGGTAACTGTACTTGGTTGTTTCGCCATAACAATCCAACCTCGAAACATCCATTTACTTTGCGACAAGTCGTATCCAAGGTATGCATCGCTTTGACATCGTCTGAAGATAACATCGTTGTGGTTTTAGGGGGTTCTAGGTTGAAGTGCTCTTTAATCTCGTCATGGATTTAACCATTGGACCATTTAACCGTGCCCTATTTTTGCATTCAGAGTTTTCTCCCTGTAGCGTCCAGCCAAGTCGAGTTTTCGTTGCAATTGGTTGATTCCATGAGCCTTCGCGTATTTTCAGAGGCACTGCTACCTTCCAATTATCGGCACCAATCAGGATTGTAGGTTTTGCGTCATTGTAGGATTTGATAGGTACTTCAGCTTAGTATGGATACCTGATGGCAATTTCACTCATATCGATTGTTTGTGATGGAAGTGACAGCTGTTCAACTGTATGAACACTATTAAGTGAAAATCTTGCTCCACTGCTCACATTTGCAACCTCTAGTGTGCTTCTCAATGAAGATGACTCTGTACGAGCTGTATCGCCGGTCCAACGAAGGCATAGTGGATCTTCCGTTCCCTTTAATCCAAGTGCGTTAAAGATGTGTTTTTCGATGAGTGTTATACTACGTTCACATTGCGCTCTAAATGCGTATTTATGGTTTCGAAATTGTCATCAAATTGTCAAGTGTTCACATTGCCTAATGCGTATTTAGTAAATTGTGATCTGTCAAAAATTGTAATTTTTTTTAGGTATTAAAAATGTGCAGGCTTAGAGCTATTCTTTTTTGTGTTAAAATATATTTGTCTATTATTGACAAATACTCAAAGTTAGAGCAATTAAATAGTTCATCCACGTGTGTGGTCAGCCAATTGCATTTCTTTAAAATATTGTTGTATTACAAAAGTAGTCAGCATATAATTGCAAATGCGATGAATTTGGTTCTGTATGAAAACCAAAGAAGTTTGTGGCATTTGGTAAGCATAAAAAAAATCAAAATATTAATCTTTGATGCAACCAAGTTCGAAATCTTAATGGATTTTAAGGATCGGAATAGCATGTTTTGGGAGTTCGAATGCCAAAAAAATGGAGACGACTTCTTCAAGGTCAATTTTCGCATGAACAGAAGATCCTTCGTAAAATTATGTGCCTATCTCCAACATATGGGTAAAAACAATTCAAATTTCCGTGCTTCAATTTCGTTAGAAAAGCGGGTTGCAATTGCATTTTACGCCCTTGGTTCATCTGCTGAGTACCGGAGTATAGGCAATCTATTTGGAGTTGCAAAATCGACGGTTTGCTCAATATTTTTAGAATTTTGCGAAGAAGTGTGGAAAGCCTTATTTCCCATATACCTTCAGCATTTTCCTCTTAGTCGAGGCAAAATTGAAGAATGTCTTGCAGGTTTTCAGGAGCTGGGATTTCCTCAATGTTTATGAGCACTTGGTAAGTTAGTTGTTATTGGCTATATACTTTCACATTGAAATTATTTCCTGCAGATGGTTGTCATATTGAGATTCACCCCAAAAGTGATGAAGCCGTGGACTACTTCAATTACAAAGGATGGTACTCGACAGTCTTATTGGCTTTAGTTGACTCCAGGTATGTAAATATTTGCTTTGTTTTCTGTATCATATCATAAATTTTATACATACATATATAGTTATAGATTGCCATGTAAAGCTTCTTGAGAACATGCACATTAGCCGTTCGGAGTCGGCATAAAACTAGTAGGTTCAGTTCTCAATCAATTGTGTACAAACATTTAATAACACGCACAACACAATTTGATCTTAAGAAGTTCGTTCAAAGCCCTTTCAAGGGCTGAAATGGCCAGTTTATTTATTAATTTTTATTTTATAGTTATAGATTCCTTTATATAAGTGTGGGCAGTCCAGGACGATGCAATGATTCTCAAATTTTTGAGAATTCGTTATTGAAGCGCGAGCTGCAAGAATGTTCGCTTTTGAACGAAATGAGTATTCCCCTGAGTGGAACTGATCTAGGTGTTTTAATCTTAGGAGATTCGGCGTTTCGTCTCTCGTCTTATCTCATGAAGCCATATCCTTTCCATCTCAACAACACAGCTGCACAGCGGTCATTTAATTATAATCTCTCTAAGTGCCGTCGAGTAGTGGAAAATGCATTTGGCCACTTAAAAGCTAGGTCATAATAAAACCATCATAATAAAATTAAAATTTCGAATGTCTTATATTTAAAATATGTTAATATTTGCTCCAACTAGGTTTCGTCGTATAGGAAAAGGCATCGACAACAAAATTGAAAACTCAAACATAGTTATAAAAGCATCTTGCGTATTGCATAACTTTTTGGTAATGGAAAAAGATGCAATGGCTTCTTCGTGGTTGCAAGACCAGAATACCATTGAAAGCGGAAGAAGATATCCAACCTATTCTACCAACTTACAGAACAATTCAAGCACCGCAGAACTTATACGACAAGCACTCGCTTCACATTTCAGTAAGAATATATACATGGTAATCAATTAAATGGGTTCAGTGACGCCCAAACGTCCAAAATTAAAAATTTAACATCGCTCAAATATTTCCAAAGTAAATGATTTTTACGATCTTAAAATATTATCAATTAACGAACAAAATGTGTACGAACTTGCTTTTTTTAATTATTTAACTTGAGCGTTATTTCACTGAAATGCTTTTATCCATGTCCAAGGAAACCTTTAGAGCATTCATATTTCAATAATATAATTTTATTAAAAAAATTTAATTCAAACAACTTAAATCTAAATTACAAGCAGAGAAAGAAATAAAGAATAATATATAAGTAAATAATTCAAATCAAAGAAACTATAACTAATATCAAGTAAAGTAAAGAATTGAAGTAATATTTGGAGGTAAAATATTTCTGAGTATAATATTAATGTTAACTTTTGAGATCAATAAACTCAATCCCGATTGAAGACTTACGATGCGAGCAAAGACCAAATAAAAATATATATATACATGATATATATATAAAATACAGTCCCTGTGCTCACTCGTCAAGAGCTCAACCAGAAGTGAATTTTTACAGATATGTGTTTATATGCACATCTATATACATATTTATACATATATGTATATATATATATATCAAAGGAATATATATATACTAGCGACCACCGGTGCGCGTTGCTGCCCCCAGCAACTATAATAACATAACCTCTATAAAGAAGTGACAGAATTAAGTGAAATGTGAGCAGAAAATTGCAATAAAAAAAACTTCTATATAACTTGGTTGCGAGCGTTCAGCGCGAGCGGCTTGCAAAAGCCTTACATTTTTCTGACTTTCATTTTGTTGTTAACAGACGATCTATTAAAAAGAGACAGAAGAGAGCGAAATGTGAGCAGCGAATAGCTTTGCTCTGAGTTTGATAACGTTGTTCTCAGCTGCTCTGTTAATAAAAGAAAAACCAACATAGCAACAACAATTATATGCAAACTTTAATAAGCTATAACTTAAAATATATAAATTTTTTAGAAATAAAAAGTCCAGTTTGTACATCTACGGGTCTAAACCATTCAAACCATACAAAATTTATTAAAATTGGACTTGTACTTAAAAAGCCTTACGCCGGACAAAATTTGGGTTTGCGTAATATATATAAGATGCTATATATATAACTATATATATTGCTATATATATAACTATATATATATATATATATATACTACACACTACATCGCTCATTTCGTGCAAGACTGGCACAACTCAAAAATTTTAATTTTTGGCGAAGGCAATTTTATACCGTTAGTATCTCAAACTATGGAAGATATAAAATGCTATAATAATTATATACTGAATCACTGGTGAATTAATAACATAATTTAAAAAATCGTTATTGTATTTTACAACGATTGTTCTCAGAATTAACACTTCTCCATGGTCATCTATAAAATTCTGAATTTTGAGCTGTGCTAGTCTTGCACGAAATGGGTGATATATATATATATATTGTTGAGCTACGTTGAGCTTGAAAGAATACTTAGTTGTAACAAGAAATGGCAGCTGAACTGTAAATTTAAAGTTATAATACACTTATTTGATTTAAATGCTTTTGGAATTCAACGAATCGGCTGAGGAACTTCGTATGTGATACAGATACATGTTCATGTATTTATTCGATTCGAAAAGATTAACAGATGGATTTCTGGAATTTTTTAAATATTCGATTGAGTACTTATGTATATAGCTATATCTATCTATATATATAAAAAAGGAGCTTATGTTTGTAAGGCCGCAATAGACTCCCAAACTACTCATCCGATTAGCATGAAAATTTGTGTATAGAAGTTTTTTGGTACGGTGCGTGTTTGTGGGATATCAATTTTGATCCACCTTGAACACCAGAGGGCGCTGTAGTACAAATTTTTTACAAAACTGCCTAAAACTCATAAACTGCTAATGCGATTAGAATGAAAAGTGGTATACAGTGGGTTTCATGTACGTTGAGTGTTCTGCTGCTATCGTTTTTGACCTATCTTGAACACCAGAGGGCGCTATAGTACAAATTTTTTACAAAACCACCCAAAACTCCCAAACCGCTCATGCGATTAGAATAAAAATTGGTATATAATAGTTTTCAGGTACGATGAGTATTTTTACAGTATCTTCTTTGAACCACCTCTGGACATCAGATGGTGCTGTAGTACAAATTTTTTACAAAATATTATATTTTTAGTTGCTTTCTTAGGTTACATATGCAAATATTTACAAAATATAAAATATTTCTTAAATTTAGTAAAATTAAAAAATTTTCGTTATTTTGACATCAAAAACATGAACATATCTTGAAAACTATGAAAAATTTTACTACAATGATATATTTAATGCAACATCGTTCCTCAAAATTGAGAAAAATACAATCAGAAATTCAATTTTGTGACTTCCAATTCAAATATCTCCTCTGCTTTTTTATACATATTCTTACATTTTTTTTTGTGTTAAAGCTTCATCAAAGTACTATGAAAACCTTATTGCAAAAATACCGTTAGTTGAGTATATATATTTTAAATATTTTTTTCAAAAAAGGTCTGAAATTTTGGAGTTTTCCTCAAAAAAAGGCTCAAAATTTGGTTTTGTTGTAAAAATTTGCAAATTTTCAACTCTATTTAAAAACTATAACATTTATAGGCATAAGTTGTTTCAATTTTACGCAAAAATTACAAACCGTTTTTGTGATTCAAAAAACAAGGCCCTTGATTTTTCGAAAAAATTTTTTTTTCTAATATTGTGTTTTTATATTTTTGAAAAAATATATAAGCTAAAATATTAATTTTTTAGAAAAAAATATCTTAGTATTTCTTACCAATCAAAAGTTATAGCCAATAATCTATATATACAAAAAGCAAAACGCTGTCTGTGTGATGGCTGGAAACTTCAAAATTACTGAGCCGATGAGCTGAAATTTTGGCAGTACATTTTTGTCAAGTACGAGATGGTTTATATTTTTGTCACACCCCCTTTTACCGCCCACAAATCAATAAAAATGCTATATTTCCTACGGTTTTCGTCGATTTGGCTACATTTTGATAATTTAGTTTGTATGTTCACTGTCGGCAACTGTACTAAAACTAAGTAATGTCCATCTACTAGAAAGCTGGGATATAAGTGGGTGTGGCTCCGTCCATACAATTAAAATTTGTATTATCGAATAGCTTTGAAAGTAAAAGTAGCAGTACTTACATACAAACTCAAAATGGAGTTACTATTTGGTGATCTCCTGCTACTGGGAAACTGTAACGGGCAGTGGAAAATGGCAGTGGTGTTAAACTATGGGTCTAAAAAAAGTTTCGACTATAATTATTATGTTGCGATATAATTGCGGGGTGCAGCAACGCGCGCCGAGAAAAAGCTAGTTTCGAATAATTTGTTCATATACATTATAGGTCTGTTTCCGTACGTACACTGTGTAACTTGTGGGACACTATTTTCTGTTTCCGTACTTTCTGTGCTAAAAATGGGAGAAGAAGAACAAGCATAAAATCGCTCTCTCGAGCACACAAAGAACACAGAGTGTGCTAGAACTCAAGACTTCGAGTAAAGTAAGAACAAGCATCAAGAAGAATAAGCATCAATAAGAAGAAGCAAATGTCAAATTACATTTCATAATTGTTTATGTCTTGCGATAAATAAATTCACAAATTGTGCTCCTAAAAAGAAATTTACGTACAATAAATAAATAATAATAAATAAAAATTAGTAATTGTTCAGTTTTGCATTAAAAATGGCTTTAAATAATTTGAGTGAAAGTGTTTTAAATTTTGTGCTGCCGTCTGCAGTCAAAATCAGCTGTTTTGTGCTTGAAACTTACTAGAAGCTGTTTCCGTACTTTTGCAACTATTCCCACATTTTGTTTTTACTCTATAGCACACATTTTACACAAATCTTACACAGTGTAAAGTACGGAAACAGACCTTATATATACATTGTATATATATGCATATATAATATATATGTATATGTATTTATATATGTATATGAACAACTTATTCGAAATATAAGTATATAAGTACTCAATCGAATCTTCTCAAAAATTCCAGAAATCCATCTGTTAATCTTTTGGAATCATTCTGTATGTCTTTTATCACCGTCAGTTTTTCCAGTTCTATTTTAACGAGCTCCTCATTGGATTCGTTGAATTGCGAAAGTGCATAATTGAAATTTGTGTTCATTTCACTGGAGGTTTGTAGTAATTATTCAAAATCTTTATTTTTTTAGTGACTCGTGATCTACTGGTAGATGATGATGATGGCGGTACTGGCGTTGGAGGCAACAGCGGTGAGGGCGGATGAGTTACCGAAGAACACATTGGCGAAGGTGATGTTGGTGGAGTTGATAAACTTGAAGGCGATGTTGGCGAAGCCGTCAATATTTTAATTTCAAGATCTATTTTAAAAAGAAATAAAATATAGTAAACTTGTTAAGTAATCATTTTTATTTTTACGAACCTTGAATGCTATCCTCTACAACAACGTCCATATTAGTGCAAAATCTTCGAGTGGACCTTCTTTCAATACCACTGTTTCTGTGGCTACAAAACCACTGCGCTGATTCTACCGCCTAGAAATCTTTGGCTCAGTCGCATAGCTCTTGCTTTGGCGTTTCAGTGGCATAAAAACCTGTCCCGCAAGTCTGTTGGAAAGCTTGTGCAAATCTGTTTCAGCTTCTCAGCTTTGTTGCGTCCCAAATCTATTTGCATGACATGATTTTTACTGAAGAAAAATCTTGAGTTTGCTTTCCATTCTTCTCGCAGATCTTTCAGCAGATTATTCAGCACATTTTCGATAATTTGTTGCTTCCAGGCCACTCCCTTGCAATCGGTTCTAGTCAATAAAATCTTCTGATCTTTTTTTTGTGATTTTATTAATAAAATGAAGAAAACTTAATACATAAGAATTGTTCAAATTTATCACTCGAATGGCGAACAGCTGCTTGAATTTAATAACGAGTCCTGTCAAAACAAACGAGTAAAATGTATTCGAACTTCGAAACAGGGTCACAAACTGCTAAATGCTCATTTGAAGTAGTATTTATGTGAATTTACTTGACAGAATTTTATATGGGTAATTCGCATTTAGAGAAGCATTTAGGAAATAAATGCGAATTAAGCTTTAAATACGCATTTAGCTCCCAGTCTGAACATAGTATTACCGATGACCCTTCATCCAGAAAGGCATAAGTTTCGATGAAAGTAGATTTGGAATAGATTCGAATTGGAATAATTCGAAAATAAGGCCTGTCGACTTGTTCCACAGTCGCGTGAGAGTTTACAGTTTCATTTCGAGTTTGCGTTGGAGTTTCATTAGTGGCAGCATACTGGTGCAAGAGATGGTGGTATTTTGCTTGACATCCGTTTATACCACATACATTAAAGAAAAAGCATCTGCGACAATGGCCTCTAAAGCACTGACGGCACATCTTTTTAGCTTTCACAATTTCCCATCTTCTTGGCACGGTAAGATGCGCTTCCATTTGACACACCTCCATAGTTGCATAAATATTACGCACACACAACGAGTATTCAACCAATGCGTCGAGCTTGTCTTTAAGTGGCTGTACTTTTCTGGCTTTTTCAATAACGATCTCCAAAATATATTCTGGCTGTCCAAAACACATCCTCAATGTGCTAATGACTTCTGGTACCATCGCAGGTATCATCAATTTGTATCGCACCATGTCACAAGCTCGACCTTACAGACACGCTTGTAAACGTATTAAATTTTCTGCATTGGAAAAACCAGCTATTTGATTGCTATTTTCAAAAGTGCTTATAAATAAAGGCCAATCCTCTGGACCGCCGCTAAAGACTGGAAGTTCCTTCGGAATTGCATGTCTTGCATCAAATCAGTAAAAATTCTATATATCAGAAGGTTTCGGTGGTATTATACTAAATTTTAGTAATTACTTTTGTTTGCTTGCTGTCGGAAACTGTAATAAATATAGGTTGCCACACCCCTTTTAACGCCCACAAATTAATAAAAATTCTATATCTCGGAAAGATGTGGTGGTATTAGGCTACAATTTAGTAATTTAATTTGTATGCTCACTGTCGGCAACTGTACTAAAACTGGATTATGTCCATCTACTAGAAAACTGGGATGGGCTTTTATAGAGGGGTGTGGATCCGCCCATACAACTAAAATTTGTAATATCGCATAGCTTTGGAAGCAAAAGTAACATTACAAAAAGGAACATACAAACTCAAAATGGAGTTACTATTTGGTGATGTCCTGCTACTGGGAATCTGTAACGGGCAGTGAAAAATGACTGTGGTGTCAAACTATGGGTCTAAAGACCTAACTATAATAGGACCTAACATGCTGGCATACGCTAATGCCAAAATTTAAACGAAAAGCCAGCAGGCTGTTGTCAAAATCAAAAATGTCCATAATTGCCATATACTGACTTTGAGAAGTGTCACAAAATAGTTTGTTTTTATTTGAGCTTATTTGTGAGATTTTTTCAAAATTAATGTGCAAAATAATATAAAAAAAATTAATCATATAAAGCCTTTGTTTGCTGTTTGGCTTCAATTATTACTTCAATAAATTCGAATATACAATTATTTGACATTTGCCTTTGCTGTGAGCGATTTGAGTCGCTCTACAAAAAGCCACTGAAAGTCAACGAAACTTAACGTGGCAATTCCAATTATGGGTATGCTCATATATTTACATGGGGCCGCTTTCATTTCATTTTGAAAGATCCGTCTGCCAGCATGTGGCTTTTTACTTATTATGTGCTCATATAGTTGCAGGGTGCAGCAACGCGCACATGGAAAAAGCTAGTTTTTTAATAAAATAACAGTAATAATAGGTGCGTTTTTTTGGCATCGCTATATACGATTGTCCAAAAAAACGCTCATCGGCGCTTAATATTTCGCTTAACTTTTTTCTTCAAAACTTGGCAGCATTGCGTGTTACTGTCAAATATTGGGTGATATAATAATGGGTGATCCAAGTAGAGAGACTTTTTTCAATAGTCTAAAGTTTATGCGGACAATCCCGCTTCCATCTGAGACGTAGCCGCGACCAACATTTGATAAACATTGTCTTGAAAAAATAAATGCCAACAAATGTTCTTTCAAATGATAATACATATTCCTCATTAAAATTGAATTTTCCGTGTTTTTTTCTTTAAAAAGGTAGGGAGCTTCGAAACGGATCACCCTTTATTTTATTTTTTTTTTTTGTTTAAAAAAATAAATGCACAAATTTCTACTGTTTAATACTTTTCGATACCAAACGTATTTACAGTTTCTTTGTAATCTCGGGAACAGCATTAAAAAGGTCAGCAACCAGACCAATTTCAGCGACTAAAAAGATTGGCACTTCAGCATCCTTTAGTCGCTCCACACAATAGTTTTGGAGTCTTTCATACCAGCCAGATGTTGAATAGCGCCAGAGATTCCGACAGCAAAGTATAGGTCCGAATCTACAATTTTGCCCGTCTGTCCGATTTGCATGTCGTTGGGCACGAAACCAGCATCGACAGCAGCACGTGAAGCACCGACGGCAGCGAAAAAACTTGTCTGCCAAATCGTACAGCAGGCCACGACCACCCGATATAATCACCTTGGTACTAGCTCAGGGCGACCAGACTTTGTGAGCTCGGACGAAACGTACTCGCTTAGACTTGACTTGAAATCACCAGTGGGCGCCTGTTCGATGGCACCGCTACCGCCGTCCGCAGAGATAGCTTCAAAATTCGTGCCACGAGAACTTTTGCAACACTAGACACCTTAGACACCTTACTGCTACCAGCAGTTATGTCGCCTCCGATTTTCTTTGCTGCCGAGATTGTATTCAGCGTTACAGGATTCAAAACCTCATTGTTGTGTTCAGCCACGACGAGGGTGCTTTTGCAACGATGCAAAACGCTGCTGCGTAAAAGGTTTCGGGTGCTGGCGCTGAACATATTCTTAATTTTTTGATGCTTTATTTGTTTTTCTGATAAAGACTTTTTTTCTATCACCGGTCTGACGTAAACATGGTTGTTTTCCAAAAAGTGCTGCCAATAAATTATGTAAAATACCACTTTCTTGATCTGGCAATAGTGTTTCTATCGGCGACTATGAGCTAAGCGGCTATAATTATCTTGTCTTAGCTAAGCAATTTTTTGTATGAAAAATGTTGTTAAGCGTATATAGCGATGCCAAAAAAACGCACCTAATAATAATAAATAGCAGTAATTTTGACAAAAACAAGAAAAATAATGACATCAAGCAATCACATTTTATAAAAAAAACCAATATATATATATATATTTACATAAATACATAAATATGTATAAAAATATCGATTAATCAAAGAAAACTTTTTTGCCATAAAAACTGAAATTGAGTTTCCAGAAATTTCATTTTAAATTTTAATTTAATTGCACATTTTATCATTTAATTGGAAAGCTTTAATTTATTTTGAGCTTATAGTCCAATAAGCTCGGAGCTTATAGTCCAAATTTTCACATTAATATGTGACATTTTTCATTAGTGTATTATATTACACTTACAAAAAAAAATCTTAGCTTTCTTAAGTAGGTTTTATGGTTCTTACTGATTTTATGACAATATCTTTTAATTTTTCATTGATTAAAATTATATTTGCATGATTTCGGAAAAAGGGACGTTTTGTGGGATTTTTAGTATAGCTGCTTTTATTGGCATCACCAAAATAACAGACGCGCAATCTGTCAACGCAACATTGAGTTTTGCAAAGTTTCAGGCAAAGAAGTAAGAAATAAGGAAGCGGTGTATTGACTTAAAAGTGAAGGATTTTTCTTGCTTGTGTTGTTGGCTTACACCAATACAGAAAGATTTACTCAGGGCCGCATTCGGTTGAAGCGGAAACTAAGGCGTAAATGATTTCTGATTGCAGTTGCATACGAATACATTCTGGTTGGAATAAAATAGTTTTTAACGTACTCATAAATATAGGAAAGAATATCTACGAAGCGAAAGAGATTAATAACTTATTTATTTAATATCTTTTTTTTTGTATTCCCACATCATCTTTGAGGTATACAAATTGGCGCGTTACCGATTTTTTTGGGTGTTCGGTTCCCCGGTAGGCCTATTTCACACGAAAAAAAGAAAATATTAGTATTGAATATGTAGAGATAATAAAAGCAATATAATTCATGATGCATTTGACAACCCATAAGCGAAGTGATTTTTTTAAAGCAAAGTTCGCTTACACTTTGTTAATTACATTATTTAAAAATATAAAAAATTAATAATACAATATAATGATAAAAATATGCTATATAAAAAATTTAAGTAATTTACTAAGAATATAACCAACTAATAATATGAACATGCTTTAAAATAAAAGAGGAATTAAATAAAAGCATACATTATTCTTGTATTCGTGGCGTCCGTGGCGTAGTTGGTTAAAGTGCGTGGCCGCTAGGTCAAAGAACTTTGGAAACCCAGGTTCGAACCCCAGCAGCGACAGAAAATTATTTGAATTAAAAATAATTTTTCTGTACGGCCGCCACCTCTCTGCAGACAATGGCAAACCTCAGAGAGTAATCAAAATGCCATGTTAAGCTTCTTGAGAACGAGAACATTCCGTTCATCGCCGTTCGGAGTCGGCGTTAAGCATGTAGGTCCGGTTCTCGGTCAATTGTGTACAAACTTAATAACACGCACAACACAATTGATCATAAGAAGCTAGGTCAAAGTCCTTTCAAGGGCTGAAATGGCCAGTTATTTATTTTTTTTTTTTTTTTTTTACATTATTCTTCATTTTTATTTTAAATTCCCTTAAAATGAATACTTTTATGCAATTTTTTCCTTATTGTTGGCTTTTCATTAATTTTTTTTGTGATATAAAAATATCTGGTTTTTAAAAACATGCCAATTAAAGCTTTAATTACAATATTGTAATGTCCAGAAGACTTAATGTGTCCTTCAAATATATTTTTTCCTACAAGGGTGAGTTGTGTATTATACAAAATTTAGTTAAAGTACATATTATGCAAAATAGATTTTTTTTTGTCCAATAATTTTGTTTGAATACGCAATCCATTTTCCGCAATAATGCAAGTATCTTCAACCGATTTCGATGGAATTTTCAAGTATCCTTTCGATTTAAATTTAACCAATGACTCTAGGTCCATAATGGATCCTTCCAAATCTATTTTGCATTCATTGCACTTTAAAATAGATTGCAATTTGAGCACAACAAAATCGGCAATATACTTAACTATGTGAGATGTGTATTCTGTCAAAATACTAGCGTCTGCAAAATAATTATGCTCATTTAAAAAAATATTTTCATTTTCTTCATTATCTAAAATATTTAAAACTAATTCCTGCTTAGAGTCGAATGTATTCAAATTGTTCTTTTTGATGGGATTAGAACTACTTAAACTTAAAATTTCAATTTTTTCTAATGGTATGCAATTACCAATGCCCCTTTCCTAATTTTGCATCTGATAATTAGTTTCCTATAAGCAGCTTTAAACTGCTTAACGGAAGGATTATCATTGTAGCCTAGATGGGAACGAACTGAACTAAAAAATAACTCTATATGGTCCTGATTAAGCTTATAAAAAGGTATAAAAGATAAAATATTACTGCCTATAAATTTTTTATAAACTACTTTAATATTCCTTACACAAGCTATGATACCAATAAACGTTGTCTTTCTACGATGGCTTATTACCAATTGCCCATTAAGGGTGCGAGGCTCACTCAAATATTGCACGAATTCATTTTCAAATTTAAGAATACTATCTTTATTTTCTTTACATAGAGCTTTTTCAAATCCAAATTTATCGGAGTTTCTACTGTTAAGAACGTCAAAAACATTATTTATATATCTTATAAATTTGACTGTAGCCTCGCAACCTTCAAACTCTGGCAATAGCAATAGCTCCTTTCAGAAATCGAATACATGAGCTACAGATTTGCTAAGAGCCTGCACTGCAAACCTGACCTTCATTTTCTGGTCGGAAAAGTAGATATGAGAACGTCTTAGCTTATTCCCTACATGCAATTCTTCTTTTTCTTGCAACTCCACAAGCTTTTGAAGATATTGCCATTTAATAATTTTGCCATCAGAATCTTTAAATTCCCCTATCTCAGCGAAAAAGTTCCTAATTAGCTTAATCATATGGCAGGGGTCTGGTAAAATACAAAATTTTGTATTTAAGGAATCTAATTTGAAAATACTTTCGGTACAAGTATCAGAAATGTCGGATCCTAACAGTCTTGCTGCAGTGTAGTTTACTGCAGTCCCATCAAAGGTAACTCCAATTACCTCCGCACCAGTGGCTTAAAGGGTTTCTAAGCAATGTTTTGTCATATTTACCTTTTGACTGGCATCCAGGCTAGTAATTGAAAATATCCAATTGGAATTTTCCAAATTTTGTTGACACAAACCACCAGGAAGACGAGTATTTGGGTTGCCTCAGTACTGCTGCAATCACCATCTCCAACGAATGTGTACTCCAAGGCTCCTTTGCTGCTCCAGTCAATATGTCTGAAAAAATGTTGTAATAAAGAAAAGTATTGCTTATATCACTAATATTATTACCTCTGAACTGCCATTTCATCGAATATTAAATTTAATTTTATTTTTTGAGATGCTTTACTCGCTTAATCCACAGCTGCTTTGATTGTCTCGAAGGACTATATAGTAAATCCAGGGCAGTAATCAATCCCTTCGTACCATTTAGCGAGCGTTCGAGAATGTGGTTAGCAATTATCGAAATTTTCTCTTACATATTCGTACGCTTTTGGTGACAAAAAGTTCAATTTTAACGCAAACGATCGAATTTCTGGGCGATACATTTTGGAGTTTGGTAAACCTCGTACTTTTTTTAACTTTCTCTCGAAGAGATCTGCATTCATTGCTACTAAATTCTGTAGAATTTCCGAGGTATCCTCGTTAATTAAGTTGTTTCTTTTTATTGTCTCTATTCTTTCAGCCAAACTTCCAATTCGCTTCGATCTGCGTCTAACTTTCTCATTCAACGTTGTAATGAGCCGAGTTGGGAGGGTGTGCAGCACTTCCGGCGGATGACACGGTGGCATTCCAGGCTGCTTGACGGCTTTTGGTGTGGTTTTTGCCATTATGCGTACACCTCTAGCTCAATACATAAAAAAATTCGTGTCAAAAATTTATAAAAAAAAAAAAACAGGGAAAATAGATAAGAAGATAGAAAAGATTAAGACTGATTACGAGAAAAAAATTAGCGATAAGAAATACCCTTGATCTGCACTTACTGATTAGCAGCCGTGAACTACATAAGGACTCCATCTAGCATTTGTATGTTATTCCCTATCGCTGACTCCGTCAAACGTCTATTCCAGTATATCTGTCAGTACCACAAACCCTGTCATGACTACACAGCAACTTATACTTGCCTAGGACTACACATAATTCACACCAGCCGGCCAAAAGTTTAGCACTCCATGTTCAGCTAAACCATGGTTGAATAAAAAAGGTTGTCGCATGGGTGAGAGCGAGTTCCCATAAATGTCAAATCGAAGTTGACATCTCATACAAAATCTGAAAACAAAAATTAATAACATGAAAAGCCGTTGAAGTTGTTGTTGTTGCTTTTCATTGATTTTGACAATTATGGGTACTGAAAAGAGAGTACGATCAGCCACGAGACAACCTTATTTATTCAACTATGAGCTAAACTCTTTTGGGATAGAAATAATCACACCAGTTTATGTTCATAAATACATAAACAACTTTATATAATAATTATTTCAATTCATTTTTTTTTCTGAGTTTTGATTATAACAATATAATAATAATAATAAGAATACAAGGAGTTTAATTAAAAAAATCAATATTTACTAGTGATATGAATAGTAATAGTAATAGTGATATTAATATTAGAAAAGGTTTTGACAAATGACAAATATGGTTTATAAATCACCATGTAAAAGAATTCTAATTCAAACTGCCTTTTTTTATAAGGAATTTAAATAGATTTTTACAAATTCAAATCGAATCAGTAATATGTACCTATATATATAGAAAAAAAAGAATTTAAACTCACCGCTTTCCAAGATGTGTTGATGGTGGCGCCAGCATCCGCTTGGTAAAGTAGTGCATTATAGATGTTTTTTAGATACTTTTGTTTAAGGTTTTGAGTAAAAACTTTTCTCTTTTTTTTTTGTCTTTTTTTTTTTTGTTTTTTGTTTTTTTTTTTGTTTTTTGTTTTTTATAAGCATATAAAATAAATGAATAATAAATAAAATTTAAAAATTAAATTAAATAAATAACAAAAAAAAAATAATACAAAAGGAAAGAAAATTACTATGTAAATTAAATGAAATTAAAAAAAAATCCAAACAAAATTATTACAAGGAGAAAAGAGAAAAGAAAAAAAAAACAAATGAGACTTCCTGTCCTTTTGATACCCTGTATCCTACGCTACAAGAAAATATTTCAATATTTACGAAGAGGTCGATGAACTTTTCACATATTGGCTTATGTATAAGAACTCGATCAGCTGTTCGTTGAAATTAAGTTTGTTATAGTTTTTTGCTGGTGCTCTCTCTCGGTCATTGACCTCAGCCTATATCTGCTGCTCTTTCCAGTGGCAAACAGCTGTTCATCCACTAGGCGATGCTCACCATCCAGTTGAGTGCACTTTGGTTGGCGGAGCTACACTTCTCGACTGAACAATTAAATATATGGCACACGCAAAACTTTAATTTCAACCTTTTTTTTTTTCCTTTTCCCTTTCCTTTTTTTTTTTTTTTAAATCTTAGGCCCTAAAATAAAATGCACTCCCGCCTGCCAAGGACCTGGTTTGACAAAAAAAATTATAAAAACTTATATTAGCGACTTTTTTATTCTGATAACTTTGAATTAAACATGCTCACCTAAGATTTCAACTGTATCCACATTTATATATATATCGTTATTGGTATATATAAATGTATATATGAAACGGTGAAACGGGAGTTTTAATCACCGGTTTTGCCTCAATATAATTAGCAATCTAAACATCATTTAAACTTCAGTAAATTCTATTTTTATACATATCTTCGTTAAACTACTTACTTAAAATTTCAAATCCATAGCCTTACTGTCTGCATAACACTTAAAGCAAGAGAAAAAACGATATTTACAAACAAATCATAAAGGTGGTTGGACTCTATGCTACTTAGTACAAAAAACTCAACTTTCCACTAGACAACATTCACTGTGAGTGAGCCATCCACTCATTCCAAACACTCTCTCATTCTCACGCTTGCCATAACAATTGCAATATGAGTGGAAACTTTCCATCTGTCATTGCACTTCAACTTAATTAATTTAGCTATCGCACGTGTTGCAAACAGTTTAACAAAACAAATCATTAAAAATAAAACAAATAATGAAAAAAATCAAACAAAAACAAAGGGCCAACAAGGAAAGACATCGGCGCTATACGGTACGTACAACTTTCAGTTATTTTACTAATATTCTTATTTTTCAGAACATAGGCTCACGTTACAGGCTCGGATCCGCCGATGTTGCTCGCAACATGGAGCGTGTTCGTAAGAAAAATCTTCAAAACGTGGCCTAGGACTCCACTCATCTCTCAACGTGTGGCTTCGACCCACCAACTCATGCTCAAACTTAAATTGCTAGCCGGGCTCTGTCATGAATCAGTTACATCATCTGCATTAGCTACACTCAACACATAACCTACAGCCTACAGTCAAAGCACCTAAAACACAAAATTCCTAGCTCTCAAAACTACACTGAACATAATCTTCCAACACACAACAGCACATACAACACACAAACAAAAGAACTTTTATCTAAACATAAAAGCATACGAATCAACAAACAGATCTTTTTAAGTCCGGCTCGGTACTTAGGTCACATGTAGCAACAACACAAGAAAGTTAAACGCACAAAACAAACAAACGCAAATTCCTAAACTAATATTGCACTCCCCAAATCCTATGCTACAAACATATCTTTAGCGTGGTATACCCCTAACTTCTTGCCAGCCATATTACCAATCTCATACAATGAGTTGCCAACAGTCTTAAGCACTATGCCCTTTAAAAAAGGCGGTGCTAATTTAGCATTATAAGAATCAGCTTTACTGCTTTGCTTGAAGTTTCGGCGGTATACCACTTGTCCGATATTAAACCTAACGTATTTGCTTCGCGTGTTATAAACTTTTGTGTTTTTGTCATGAGCCATTCTAAGTTGGTTGAAAATTTTTTCTCTTAAAAGAGATTGTTTATCGGCTAAATTTTTAACTAAAACATCTGCATCTTTAATGGAATGCAGACGCTGCAAAACTTCATACGAAGCTCCGTGTGGCATCATATGACTACCAACCGCTGCGTAGTATGGGTCCACGCCAATTGAACTATGCACAACGCTTCTAATTGCAAATGCTGCATCACTTATATGAACGTCCCAGTTCTTCTGATTCTCACCAACGAACGCTCGAATCATTTGCAACACCGACTTATTTACGCGCTCTGAAGCGTTTGCCTGTGGCGCATAAAATGCGGTCTTTACATGTTTAACCCCATATTCTAACAGAAAAGACTTGTACAATTCGGACACAAACTGTTTGCCATTATCAGAATGGACAAATTCAGGGACACCAAAGACATGAAACACGTTACGTTCTAGAAACTTTACTACATCTGCAGAGGTTGCTTTACGCAAAGGTTTTAACCAAACAAACTTAGAAAAGTGATCTAAACACACAAACAAAAAACTTTTGCCTTCCTTCGATCGAGGATATGGTCACATACAATCAATATACAATCGTTGAAATGGATGCTCGGTAATGTGCTGATCGCCCATCAGCAGACGACAAGTCCTATTCGAGTTCTTAGTTGCTTTGCATATGTCACAATTATTAACTACTTGTTGCACTTCGGTCACCATACCTGACCAAAAATACCTCTCACGAACTTTAGCTATCGTTTTATGTATACCACCATGCCCAGCCGATGGCGGAAAATGTGCTGCTTTCAACAAGTCGTTACGCAATTCAGACGGAACCCACAGTTTCCAAGCGCGGTCTTCTTGAATTGCATCACCTGTGCTAAGTTCAGTTCGTTTATACACGAAACCATCACACACACAAATGTCTGGTATTCGGTCCTTGCTCTCATCTACCTGTCTCTTCAACTCTTCATACTCTTGTGTCGAAGAATAAGGTGACGTAAGATCAACATCTAGCATTCTACATACTGGGCCGAGCACTTCCATATGCATGCGGGATAACGCGTCCGGTACCACCTTTACGATGTTCGCTGTTGAAATTATAAGCCTGAAGCTTTAAACTCCATCTGGCTAATCTCCCAGATAAGTCTTTCTGGCTCATAAGCCACTTCAAGCTCGCGTGATCCGTTATGATGGTGAAAGGTAAACCTTCAACATAAGGACGAAATCTTAGTATTGCTGCGTAACACTCAAGCTCAGTCAAGCCCTCATCATCCATCTGGAAGAGCACGCCACCAACTCCCTGTGTCGAAGCTTTGCTTTGCGACACAGTCATGAAGGGGTCCGGCGATTGTCGCGTAGTCTTTTATAAACCTACGGTACCATCCTGTCATGCCTAAAAATCGCCTGAGCTGCCTAGGTGACTTCGGCTCTGGAAATTCTTCCATTGCGGTTACTTTTCTCAAGTCAGTCCGGATGCAACCATCTCCGACAACATACCCTAAGTATCGTACTTCTCGATAACAGAACTTGCTCTTCTCAACATTGATGGTAAGCTTGGCATCTCTCAGACATTTCGCAACCTCCTCAAGGAGTACTAAATGGCACTCAAGGTTGGCTGAGCACACAAGAAGATCGTCAAGGTAGACAAAGACATTCTATCGCAGAGGCGAGGGAATCACTTTGTCCATCAGCCTACACATTCGCTGGGCAGCATTACACAGACCGAACGGCATTACCGTAAACTGGTAAAGGGGCCTCCCGGCTACTGTGAATGCTGTCTTGCCCCTTGACTTCTCTTCAAGCGGAATCTGCCAAAAAGCATCCTTAAGGTCGATTGCGGAAATATACCGAGTATCTTGCAACCGGCTAAGGATACCATCAATGTGAGGTAGAGGGTATGCGTCTTTGATGGTACGCCCGTTGACTTTCCTCACATCTAGACACAACCTATTTTTGGTTTCTTTCCTCACCAGTGATACTGGTGAATTCCAGCTGCTATTGCTGACTTCAATAACTCCCATGCTCAACATCCGATCTAACTCTGCATACAGGAGTTTCTGAATCACAGGTGAAACAGGATAAAACCTCTGTTTTACTGGCATATTCTCATCTACCACCTCAATCACATGCTGCTCTAAATCGGTTTTTGCTAAGCCAAGAACTTCAAAGGACGGAAATTTAGCTTTAACTCTCTCTAGTTTTAATTCATCTTCCTTGGTCAACACATGCTGAGTTGTGTCGAATGTCAAATCTGTTGCAGACTGCGTCAATTCAGACATTATTAATTGGTCTGTGCTGGCAACTTGCGTCTTAGAAATACCTTTGCTGACAACCGCCATTCCAAAAGTTTGCCAGAAATCAATTCCAAAATAAAATTGTTGTTGTAAGGCTGGCACAATCAGAAACTCCATTTCTTTTATTTCACCTTCCCACAACACAGGTAAAGAAATCACCCCTTCCACAGGTGTTTCACCACCATCTGCAGTTCGCACTTTCAGGTCTCTAATTTTATTAATTTTGCATTGCCTACTCTTCAAAAAGTCTAAGGCATCTCGTCCTATGCAATTAGCGCAAGCACCTGAATCTAAGAGTGCAACTATCTCTTCACCATCAACCTTAGTACGTGCAAAAAACCTATTATCGTCTTTCAACGTCACTATAGTAGACACAATTTTTCTCTTAAACCTCTTCATTTGTTTCCTCTTTTCTCTCATAAGTAAAATCTTTTTGTATTTTTTATTCTTCTTTGCTAGAGACACTTCCTCATTAAAAATCCTGGCTCTCGCTTCTTCATATTCTATGAGTCTCTGATGCAGACTCTTTACCGGAGGTTTCGGTTTCATCACTTCTTTCGGTAGCTGTTCAGATGTAGAGCTACTTAAAATTTTTATTGACGATGAGCCTCCGGGTATTTGCCTGTCTGGACAGAGTTCCCGGTTTTCTCTGCCAGTTGAGAGTTTAACGGACCACAAGACTCATATTGACAATACGAATCAGAACGACCACAAACAAAACACAACATGTCATGAAACGCAGACCTAAAATGAATTTCTTTAAGAGTTTCTTGAGGATTTTTCTTAAAAAAATCGCCTGGCATTCCACAACTGAAACATAGATTTAAATGAAAAGGCGAAGGACAAAAGACGGGACTAGATACATTAAGAGGTTGCGTCGGATTCTGCGTTGCAAAGGGCGGTAGACAAGGCGTTGTCAATGACGGTGCTGCAGTCATGTTTCGCCCTGGCCTACCATTATTAAAATTTGTTGGAGGTAGCCCTAAGGGTTTTCCAGTTCGATTTCCACGCCCTCCATTGGTCCTCATACCTCCCTGTCCTATCGCATCGATCTCGATTCCTACCCTGTCTAAATCTTCTTCCAAATCTTCACATTTTCTGGCTTCTACTTCGTTTACTTGCCTTGCCCTAGTTCTGCCTTCTCGCACTAATTTTTCGGCTTTCTGGCATTCGCGTTTCAAATCAGCTAGCGTCCTAAATTGTGAGGCAAACGTTAAAGTAGCCAAGCTGTTTTTCAGATTCCCCTTAATCATTTCTACTAATTCTTGTTCAGGGATCTTTTTTCTGAGCCTGAAAGTCAAATTGTGGATCTCTGAGTAAAAATCCTCAAAACTTTCTCCTACCTGCTGTTTTCTATCCATTATTTCTTTTATTATTTCATAGTCCGACTCCGCGGACTTGCAATGGTTCAAAAGCTCCGTTTTGAGCGCAAAGTAATCGAAGAGATCATCTTCGGCATGATCTTCTAAGACTTGCCAGTACCATTTGGAGGCACTACCAGTTACAAGACAGTGGAAGTCCGAAAACAATTGGTTATATGAGATGTCATACTGCTCTCGCATTCTCTCGATTCGGAAAACAAAACTCTCTACTGTAATGTCCTTGGCAGACCCTCCAAACTTAACATGCCACCTATCCAGATCCACGTTCTTTCACTTCTCTACCTCGCGCAGGCTATATGTCTTAACCGTGTGATCTGATCTCGGTAGATCTTCTCGATCTCTATTTTTGCTGCTGACCCCGGCTTCCGCAGCCTCTTTGTCACCTATATCTAGACTGTTACTTCTAGCAGCTTTAGTCACGGTGGGTGTTGAGGTGTTAGCCGGTGGATGAAGCACCACATTTGAATGCACTGACCCTTCGATTTCTGAAATGCGACTATTTAAAGCCACAAATTCACCTCGAACACTAAGCACCTCTTCCATGCAGCTCGCCATTAATTGGTTTTGCTGCATCAGCATAGCCATCATTTGGTTCAACTGATGACTGGTAACAGGGGTGGAACCTTCAGCAAGCACACCTCTGCTAGAAATCCCAGCTTCTTCCCCTTCAACTCCTCCTGAACCTCCTCTCACACCTTCTTCCTCCGACATTTCGAACACCCGCTCAAGTTTTCTTGAAAAACTTAGAGTGTCTTCGACGCTTTTACCAAAAATGTCGTTTGCGACCCGAACACTTCCTGACACTACTCCCTTGCTCACAAAGTCAAAAAGTTGATTTGCTTGTGTATTGCCACAGCTTGGATTTGACGATAAAATATCCTGAGCGTCAACAAAACCCGTATCAACCGCGGACCTAGGATTAGAGCTAATGGATTGAGAGTCTAATGTACGAGTTACACTGCGTGTTATACGTCTTCCGCTTGCAAGCAACTGCCTGCCTTCCGACAATAATCGTTCGACTCGATTCGACTCGGATGTCTCTTGTGCTTCCTCCATGCACTACACAAACAAAAAAATTATGAACTCAAAGTCCTGGTTTTCCTAATTTAATTCAAAAAGAGAAAAAAAGGCCAATTCAAAAATTAACAAACTAAAACTAATATAATAATGAAATTGTGATGAATATATTAAAAAAATTAAATCTATTATTAGATGAAAAACAAAATAATAAAAAGAAAGAGAAAAAAAATAAAAATTGGTATAAATAAAAAACCCCACGGTAACCAAAATATCTCAACTAAATTCAAATTCAAACCGACGATCAACCAAAAACTATCATAAAAAAAGTAAATATGTTTAAACTATCGGTACTCAACAATATTTCAAATTAAGATTTCAAACCTATAAACTAAGAAAAATGTTAAAAGAAAGAAAAAAACGAAAATAATTTCAGCAATCAAACAAAAATTTAGCAATTCATATGCACCTAACTATAACCAAATACAAAGGTAAATTAAAAAAATCCAGGAAGTATAAAAAATATGCAAATGATATAACATATATATAAAAATACGAAAAAAACTTAAATTACAGAGCAATAAAATTCGGAAAAAAATGCAATTAAGAGAAAAATAAAAATGGGTATATATCAAAAAGAAAGCAATGATGAAAATTAAGAAAATTTTCAAACTGAACTCAGTACTTGAAACTGAATAATGTTATCAACTTTAAAGTAAATAAAACTATAAAAAATAAGAAGATGCCAAATGCAAAAAAAAAATGATGAAATAAGAAAAAAATCAACGGTATAGATTGATAATAAAAAGATAAAAAATTGATAATATGTTATGATGGTGTGGCTGTTGTGGACTTATTGTAGAATGTTAAACCTGTCAGCGTCGTATAGTTGCTGTGTAAATCTCTGTCACTGTCCTCTAAAATCCCCAAAGAAATAAAAACAAATATGTTGAAAAAGTTAGATATTACCCAACACTACATGCTCAAGCCTTTGACTACGAACACGGCTGAAAGATACTCAACTCTTTCTTCCCCATTGCTGATGTTTCAGAACCTGCCTCAAGAGTCCGAACATGTCAGAACCCTGTAGCGATTCCATAACTTCAACCCCATATGCCACCCATAATCTGTGTAGTACCAATCAATAACATTGTTAAACGGTTAAGGAGGAAACTACCCAGATTATGGTCAACAAATAAAAACCAAAATACCCTTATGCCACTATCACAAAGTTGACCGAACTCATTCGGTATAACTCGAGAAACAAAAAACAGTCCGAAAAAGAAGAGTTTAGAAAAAGGAAAGATAAGAAAAAAAACCAAAGTATTTTCGAATTAAAAAAGCTCAAGCCTGTGTTAGATAACACGGGCGCATATGTCAGACGTAGAATACGTTAGTCATTAACAGCCTTATTCAATAGATTTCCTTAAACAACCTTTAAACGCTTGTTTAGTTACGCACTGTTTAAGGCTTTACGCAGCTTCTATGCAACCTTGCTAACATTGTTATTCATAAACATTTTTTCATTATCTGCTTATGATTGTAAGGTTTGTGTCTGAACTATAGAAAATCTCTACAAAAATTAAGAATTCCTATGGATTTACAATGGCCGCCGCATAAAAAAATGCTGCAAAGGGCGCATATGGAGCATGTCTTTGATATTAAAAGAAAAGACAAACAAAAATCATGTTTGTATTTACGTAACCTTTAAACGCCAATTTCGGCGTTTAAGTTACGCAGCTTTTAAACAACTACGAAAAATATTTATGAATAACGTTTTCTTGTTTAAAGCCCGTTTAAAGTTACGCTGCTTCTAAAATGTGTTTATGAATAAGGCTGTAAGACATTGAGGATGTCTTAAAGACGTGGCCAACTGGGTAAGCATAATTTTGTTTCTCTGCTTCGCTTATCAATGTTGTGTATGTACACATCGTTCGCTACTTGGTCATTATACTTCTTCTCTTTCTCACACTGGTTCTGTGATGAACACAGAGATAATCGTACTGCTCTTACACATGATGTTATAATACATAAAATACAAAGCATATGAAAATTAATATAAAATTTGAAGGAGTTAAATTTTGATTTACTTATAGAATCAAAAAAATTATATGTAGCAATATGATTATTTAAATACAAATCAAAAGAAGACATATTAAATATGTTACGACCATACTTGAATTTTCTTCAATGCATGCATAAAGTATTAAAAACTTATAATGAAAGTGACAAACATTTTCTCAAAATTTTGTGCTCCAGATTAACACCCCCGTATAACGTATTCTACGTTAAAAATAATATTAATAAAAAAAGAAAAGAAAGTAAGATTACGTTGGGCGCCAATGTAATGAGCCGAGTTGGGAGGGTGTGCAGCACTTCCGGCGGATGACACGGTGGCATTCCAGGCTGCTTGACGGCTTTTGGGGTGGTTCTTGCCATAATGCGTACACCTCTAGCTCAATACATAAAAAAATTCGTGTCAAAAATTTATAAAAAAAAAAAAAAAACAGGGAAAATAGATAAGAAGATAAGAAATACCCGAAGTAAGTAAACAAACACAACCCTAAGTCTCCGTCAGTCAGCTGGAGTCATCCCACCCTTGATCTGCACTTACTGATTAGCAGCCGTGAACTACATAAGGACTCCATCTAGCATTTGTATGTAATTCCCTATCGCTGACTCCGTCAAACGTCTATTCCAGTATATCTGTCAGTACCACAAACCCTGTCATGACTACACAGCAACTTATACTTGCCTAGGACTACACATAATCCACACCAGCCAGCCAAAAGTTTAGCACTCCATGTTCAGCTAAACTCTTTTGGTATAGAAATAATCACACCAGTTTATGTTCATAAATACATACACAACTTTATATAATAATTATTTCAATTCATTTTTTTTCTGAGTTTTGATTATAACAATATAATAATAATAATAAGAATACAAGGAGTTTAATTAAAAAAATCAATATTTACTAGTGATATGAATAGTAATAGTTATAGTGATATTAATATTAGAAAAGGTTTTGACAAATGACAAATATGGTTTATAAATCACCATGTAAAAGAATTCTAATTCAAACTGCCTTTTTTTATAAGGAATTTAAATAGATTTTTACAAATTCAAATCGAATCAGTAATATGTACCTATATATATAGAAAAAAAAGAATTTAAACTCACCGCTTTCCAAGATGTGTTGATGGTGGCGCCAGCATCCGCTTGGTAAAGTAGTGCATTATAGATGTTTTTTAGATACTTTTGTTTAAGGTTTTGAGTAAAAACTTTTCTCTTTTTTTTTTGTCTTTTTTTTTTTTTGTTTTTTGTTTTTTTTTTGTTTTTTGTTTTTTATAAGCATATAAAATAAATGAATAATAAATAAAATTTAAAAATTAAATTAAATAAATAACAAAAAAAAAAATAATACAAAAGGAAAGAAAATTACTATGTAAATTAAATGAAATTAAAAAAAAATCCAAACAAAATTATTACAAGGAGAAAAGAGAAAAGAAAAAAAAACAAATGAGACTTCCTGTCCTTTTGATACCCTGTATCCTACGCTACAAGAAAATATTTCAATATTTACGAAGAGGTCGATGAACTTTTCACATATTGGCTTATGTATAAGAACTCGATCAGCTGTTCGTTGAAATTAAGTTTGTTATAGTTTTTTGCTGGTGCTCTCTCTCGGTCATTGACCTCAGCCTATATCTGCTGCTCTTTCCAGTGGCAAACAGCTGTTCATCCACTAGGCGATGCTCACCATCCAGTTGAGTGCACTTTGGTTGGCGGAGCTACACTTCTCGACTGAACAATTAAATATATGGCACACGCAAAACTTTAATTTCAACCTTTTTTTTTTTCCTTTTCCCTTTCCTTTTTTTTTTTTTTAAAATCTTAGGCCCTAAAATAAAATGCACTCCCGCCTGCCAAGGACCTGGTTTGACAAAAAAAATTATAAAAACTTATATTAGCGACTTTTTTATTCTGATAACTTTGAATTAAACATGCTCACCTAAGATTTCAACTGTATCCACATTTATATATATATCGTTATTGGTATATATAAATGTATATATATATGGTGAAACGGGAGTTTTAATCACCGGTTTTGCCTCAATATATTTAGCAATCTAAACACCATTTAAACTTCAGTAAATTCTAGTTTTATACATATCTTCGTTAAACTACTTACCATTTAGTTTGCGTATGTTTCATATACTGCAACTTTTATATTCTACTGTGTTCCACGTTCTTACCATATAGGTGATAAGCGAGTGAAATCCCAAAACTGATCCGAAGAAAAAAAACTTGCAAAAATTTTGCACAAAGGCCCAATATTTGACCATGGGTGAAATATCGCGGGAGACACTATTTGATGTTTGGTTAAGGAACATCAAGTCTGTCAAAAATTTACTGAGGAAAATTTGTCAGTCGAATGTATTTTTTCTATATCGTTGGTATCTCTTCAACTATGCTCAACAATTACAGAGGGAAAAAAATTATTGGCAAAACCCTGTTCCAACCCTGAAAAGTGAGGAAAATAAAGTTAAAGTAACTGATAGGAAGAAGGAAATTCAAAACAAATTTAAACATGAAATGAGCCTTTTAGTAGATATGCCAAAACAAAAAACCGGCAATACAAATGACGGCAACACTGCCAGAAGATTTTTTAAAGACGAAGACAAAACATACGTGGATACTCCATTAATATAAATTCGTTTCAAAGCTACACGAAAGAAACCACACAATTTTATCTGTCCGAATATTCGTGGTTCAACATGCCAGTAACTGTGCATATAATTTTGTACCATGGAAAGGATATAATCTCTTTCTGCATTCTACCTATTGGCAATTTTTCCGAAGAAGTCCTGGAGTCCAGGTAAAATATACGAAATCACCGAGAATTGTACACTAGGAAAACATTACGAGTTAATACACAGGCTGCTTATTTCATTCGACCCATTGATATGTAGTATACGTTATTACTACACTATAACGCATTGTTATCGGATCATCAAACTTTCGAAGAATGTTCTGATTCAGACTAAATATTCAACTTCTTTAGACCATTTAACGTTCTTCTTTGACAAATAAATAAACTATGCAAAATAACCAAAAAAGTGAAATATTAAACAAATAACCCCTTTGTTAAAATGCGCAATGACTGTTTTTGTTTTTTTATTCTTATTGGCAATAGCTCTCTTATTTCAAATTGGTATTACAACTAATATTAGAATGTTTTTCAAACAAAAACAGGGGGGGTTTGTATGGGAGGTGGGAGTAGTTTTTGTCCGATTTAGCTGGTATTTGGACATAAATTTATCATGAACAATAAAAGTACATACACAAAATTTCAAGTCGATATCTTCCAAACTACGGCTGCAATTGAATTAAGTCCCTCCAGATTGGCAAAATCTCACACTGTGCAGCGCAGTAGTTATATTATTTATATAATAAATAAACATCTAAGTCATATGTTGTATTACATTGCTGAAGAGTAACAAAACAATAACAAACTAAAAAAACTAAAGTAACTGATATCTATTTCTATACATAAAAATTTACATACACATAAACAACAGCAGCATCAACAACGCACGTACAAATTTACATACATATAAACAACAACAACAGCATCAACAACAACACAAGCAGGTACTGAAAAATATTCGCTTCGAACAAAGCAACAACTGTAACATAAGCAGCCACTGATGTTATGAATGATTTATCTTGTAAAAAAGTTAAAATTAAATTACATTCAATATAAAATATTTTTATGAAACAACAAATCCAATGCAAACATGTCTTTACTACTGCAACTCAACAATGCTCATATATTTAGCTAACTTAATGAAAATACAACCCTGCGCTATTGGCAAATGTCAAACGCGCGACCAAGTTGAACACTTCTCAACTTTTTTCAGCAGCTCGCGCTTTGATCGTACTTTACCTCTTCTTACGAGATTCGACGATATTTACGATACAAAGCACGATCAAAGCTTGAGGTCGAATTATGGATTGCTTCATAACAACTCGTTGTTTCTACTTTAGCTGTCAAAGCGCGACCGACTTAACGCGCCTTTGCGATTTGGGTATTATACCCAAAGATATGTTTCGTGGATAAGATATTTCTTGTATAGCTGCTTTTATTGGCAACTCCAAATTGATATAAGCACGATCTGTTAGACCGCTTTTACATTGGTCAAGACTTGAAATCAAGTTTTTTTGACGTTTTTTTTTAGACTTGACGAAACCTTTTACATTGGTCAAGAATTGAATTCTGGTGCGAAAGAGATGCGTTCTTTATTGCTTTAATATGTTTGCTCTGCTCATACACATGCACTATGTTCGCAGCCTTACAATTTTCAGCTACAAAACACCAAACGCACGCAAACAAACGAAAAATAATGTGAAGCACTTCGACAAAACAGCGAAAAGCACAAAAGGAATACAAAAAATTGAGGGTACAGCGTCAATGTTCTCTTACCCTTTCGTCGCTTCCGATGTGCGGCGAATTGCCTACAAACTCACAGACTTAAATTCAAGTCTTGATCAATGTAAAAGGGGTCTAACAGATCGTGCTTACGCTGCAGCCACACGTGACAGTAAAAGGGCTTACACATCTGCGAATCTGTTCGTCACACGGCGGCCATGTTCACACCAGTTCGCTAGTTAAGAAGCGATGTTCGACAGTTTGTCACACGGTTGGCCGTGTTTACAAAAATTTTTGATTTTCTCTGTCGAACAAGGGATGCTGCCGAAAATGATGACAAACAACAACAAAATCAATGGCTTGTGTGACGAATAGGTTCGTTCAATTTGAACGCTAACTTTTTCACACACGTTCGCGCAGCCATATTGTTCCACGAACAGATTCGCCGATGTGTAAGCACTTTAATGGCATGCCAGTTGAAAGTATGTATTAACTTCGAAAATCTTTCGAAATAAGCCAGAAAGTTTGCTGTGGCCACACGTGGTAGTAAAAGTTAATTGCAAAATGTCTTCGTAGGCAAAGGATCTCGCAACAATCAAAGTTCCCTTGTTAGTTTCACATCCAGTTTTAGTTTGCTTTTATATGCCAACAAAGAACCAAACTTAAATGGGAGAAAAATAGGGAACAAATTATGTTGTCAATGTGTTTCACAATATTTTTTAAAAATAAATTAAGCTTGTTCATATCATATTTTAATTTGAAGGCAATAGCAACTAAATAAATTAAATATATTTTACTACATGCATACTTAAAGTTCGAATATTTTAGGGAAAAAACGCAACACTGTTTTCCTTACTTTTGTCTTTACTGGCTGTGGTTGTCAAAATCCACTGTCTCTGTAAAAGTTGTTGCCAGTGGACTGCCAGTACTGGCAGTCGATGTCAAAGTGTGAGTGGATTAGTGAAAAAGTGAGTGTATTGAGTTTTTCGAACTGTTACTGGCACGTGTGGCTAGGGGGTTATATCAATTTGGAGTTGCCAATAAAAGCAGCTATACAAGAAATCCCACGAAACATATCTTTTCACCAAATAATGCAACTATTAATATATGTTGCCAGAAAAGTACGATAAATAGTACTTATGGTATTTTTCAACGATTATGGGATATGGGAATTCCTATGGTATTTTGTTGTAAAAATCTCTCGCGTGGGAAAAAAATGCAAAAAAAAATTTTATATTAATATAATGAACTAAATTTTTTTTCAACTAATGTTCAGGGGAGATTACGATTTCCTGGGCGCCGCGATTTGACAATGGATTCAAAGAGTACTCTCAATAAAAATAAGAATGGCTGAAAGAAAAAAATTTTGGTGACCCCGACGTGATCAAATGTTTGATTCGAATTTTTCGTCTAGGCGGCACATTAACCGTATAGATGCTTGAATCAAGGGTTTGTTTTAGATGGCACTTAAACCACGTAAAACGGGAAGATGAATTAATTGCAAACACTGAAAGTTGATTGAATAACTGGAAGAATTTATTAAAAATTATTTCTTTTATAGTAAAAAAAAATCTTAAAACAATGCTAAAAGTGTATAATTAACAAGTTGTATTTTATATAGTTATATAGTTATATAAAAAGTGTCGACTTAACACATTACAAAATATATAAAAACAATACACAAAAGAAACCAATGTAGAAAGTGTTTACTTAACATAATACAAAATAAACAAAGCAACCAAAACCAAGAATTTATGAACTAGTTTAATTGACACAAATCAGTATGTACTTACAATACATTACGCAATAATTAATAAGTGCGCCAAAAAATCATTGACTTTAAATAAGAGCAATATTAAGCAAGCACAGCAAAATATGCTGTGCTGGCTGCTTTACCCAATAATTAAACACGCTCGTTTTAAATTTTGTAATTTGTTTTAAATTTTGTTAAAACGCAAACGTTTTAAATTACTATATTAAATTTTTTTTTGTTTAATTTTAAAGTATGTTTTTCTTCTCAGTTTACATATATGAAAAAAAAAATATAGAAAGCAATATCAAAATATAATATAATATAAATATGTATAAATAAAGAAAGCAAAACAATAATTTTGTATCGAATTTTATTTAAATGGAATTAAAATTTGAAATTTAATCTGAATAAAATGAGCTATGAAGCCGAATATTCGGAAAATTTTTGTGACCAACCCAGAAGACTATAAAATCTAACCATAAGCAAAAGTTTGCCATTCATATCATTCATACCATTCATATGGACCACAGGCGATATGACTTATTAAAAATATCTCACATTAGATTTCTAAATCGGAAACGAAAAATTTTCATAGGGCAAGTGGCGTAAGTCCAAACTTTTTCACTAGTATGCATATTCTCCATAATTTTTTATTACTTACTTTATTTTTTTACTGTGCGGCGTCCGTGGCGTAGTTGGTTAAAGTGCTTGGCCTCTATGTCGAAGAACCCGGAGACCCGGGTTCGAACCCCAGCAGCGACAGAAAATTATTTGAATTAAAATAATTTTTCTGTACGGCCGCCACCTCTCTGCAGACAATGGCAAACCTCAGAGTAATTAAAATGCCATGTAAAGCTTTTTGAGAACAAGAACATTCCGTTCATATCCGTTCGGAGTCGGCGTTAAACCTGTAGGTCCGGTTCTCGGTCAATTGTGTACAGACTTAATAACACGCACAACACATTTGATCATAAGAAGCTAGGTCAAAGTCCTTTCAAGGGCTGAAATGGCCAGTTATTTATTTTTTAATTTTTTTTTGTTTTTATTTTTTTAAGATATCAATAGCTTTTTTATGCATTTGACTTATGCCCATATTTTGTAAAACGCACGCAATCACGTCACTTCGGGTTTTCTTATCTGGTAACATATTTTAGTAGAAACTTTTTGAGTGAGAGAGAGACTTTGTTTTACTTCATATGAAAAAGGCATTGCCAGACTGAAAATCTTAACGCAAGTGACTGCGTTCGTTTTACAAAATATGGCTATTAGCTTATAAGCAGTTCTTTATGCTTAGAATTTCTTATAAGAATTTTTTTCAATATAAGGAAACATTTTCTCTTTCAATTTTATTTGCATATGCGTTTGAGTTTGTCAAAATAAATTATGAAGAAACTTTATTTTTGACGAAAGTAATATATTTATGTGCCAAATTTAAGTGACCTTCGTTGAGCCGTTTAGATTTGTACTCCGGTCAAACACACAGAAAACTACTATCTTAATAAAGATTATATGTAAAATATTCATTAATTTTAATAAGATATATATTTAAATTATAGCTCGTGCTTTTGACATTCCATATTAACGCAGGGTTGCATTTTCGTTAAAAAATGCTAATATATATGTAGGTGTTCTTGGATTTCGATGGAAAACTAAGATTTTCACAGGATTATCGTGGGAATTTATAATTGTTGCGGTTTCTTTTAATTGACAAAATTTTTTAAATTTACATGCTGCTTAAGTAGTATAATAATGATTTTGATAAATTTAGCATGATATTAATATTATTCAATTCGATACATCCAACTTAAAAGTTGGTAACACGAAAATCGTAATTTTTCAGTATGACCATTTTAGTGTTATTTTCGTTAAAGAAAGAAAACCAAAAACAAAAATCGAGTATAGGTTTCTGTTTATTGTAGATGAAATGAATATCTGAATGAATGCAGATAGATCTTACATACATATTTCATGAGACATTTACAGCCTTATTCAATAGATTTTCTTAAATAACCCTTCAACGCTTGTTTAGTTACGCAATGTTTAAGGCTTTACGCAACCTTTACGCAACCTTGCTTAAATTGTTATTCATATACATTTTTTCATTCGCTGCTTATGTTTGTTAGATTTGTGTCTGAACTATAGAAAATCTCTACAAAAAGAATTCCTATGGATTTGCAATGGCCGCCGCATAAAAAAAATGCTGCAAAGGGCGCATATTGAGCAAGTTTTTGATATTAAACGAAAAGACAAACAAACATCATGGTTGTATTTACGCAGCCTTTAAACGCCAATTTCGGCGTTTAAGTTACGCAGCTCTTAAACAACTGCGAAAAATAGTTATGAATAACGTTTTCTCGTTTAAAGCTCGTTTAGAGTTACGCTGCCTCTAAAATGTGTTTATGAATAAGGCTATTAGAATTTAAACTTGTAATTTGGACAAAATAAATGCATGCAAACATTTTGTGGTACAAATACTTGAGCATTACGTTTGTATTTATGACTTGACGTTGGTAAATACCTCACTACTCGTTTTAATTCAACCCAGTCTTCTTCTGTAGGCTGACTGGCTTTTTGACTTAAGATACATATTGCTGCCGAAATGTCTGGTCTTGTATTTAGAGCCACATATAGAAGACTGCCAATCAATTTTTGATAATTTTTATTGCTTGATAACCCCTTCTTAATTACGTTAGTCTTTCCATAGGATGGCTCTAAAGGGATTAATGAATGTTTAACTTGGGAGAGGCCCGTTTCTACAATAATTTTCTCAATGTAAATCGACTGTGAAATTGAAAAAGTTCCAAGCCCATCACGATTAATTTCTAGTCCTAAATAATTTTTAATTTGTGCCAAGTCTCGAATTTTATAATTAACCTTTAGCATATCTTTAAATTTTGTAATTTCTTCTTGACTATTTGTGGCAATAAGAACATCGTCTACATATATTAATACATATATAGTATCATTTGCCTTAGAGAATAAATAAAAACATGGATCGGATTTACTTTGTACATATCTGATTTCATCAATACATTATGAATGTTATGGTTCCACGAGCGCGCCGACTGCTTTAAACCATATATTGCCTTGTTTAATAAGCAAACTTTGTCTTCCATACCCTTTTCTATAAAGCCAGCCGGTTGTCGCATATAAATGACTTCATTTAAATCGCTATTGAGAAACGCCGTTTTACAGTCTATATGGTGAACCAATAATTGTCGCTTTCCAGATACTACAAAAAGAATTCTTAGTGTTGTATGTGAAACAACAGGGGCGAAAACCTCTTCATAGTCGACCCCATACCGCTGCGTGAACCCTTGTGCTACTAACCGAGCCTTGAACCGAATACCATCAGGTTCATATTTACGCTTAAAGACCTATCTACAACCTATTGGTGTGCGATCTTCAGGCAGATCCAGCAAAGTCTATGTCTCGTTGTCTTTTATTGATTTTATTTATGTATGCATTGCATCCAACCTGTTTTCACGATCTACGTCACTCGTAGCTTCTTCAAAAGTTTGTGGATCTGTATTTTCAATATGATTTAAAAATCTGGCCGGAGTAAGTCCCTTATTTGTGCTTTCTGAACGTCGCAATTGATGTTGAGTTGATTTTTCTTCGTCGCTGTCAAAACCATGAAATAAATCATTTGATGCATTCGATTCGTTGTGATTAAAATCTTGCTGTTTGTGAGTTTTACTTCCAGGAATAATAATTTCTATGTTAGATTCGTCCAATTAGATTCGTATAACTCATTTTGAATTATATCCTGCTTGATCTTCATAAATGTCACTTCTCTGGATATATGGACATGATAGCTGCTGTCAACCATGCAATATGCTTTAGAGTTTGAGTCGTATCCAACTAATATCATTTCCACTGCTTTGTCATAAAATTTTTGTCTTTTTACTTTAGGTACATGTACGAAACCTTTTTCTCCAAAAATTCGAATATGTCTTAAATCTGGAATATGATTATACCAATGCTCATAAGGAGTTGTGTTTGTAGCACGAGTAACCAATCGATTTTGTATATAATTTGCCGTCGAAACCGCTCACCCCATAATATCTTTGGTAGGTTTGCATCCTGGTAGGTTTTGGTAGGTTTGATATCTCAATTAAATAACGATATTTGCGTTCGGCGACACCGTTTTGTTCAGGTGAATATGCTGCTGTGTACTAAATTTGGATTCCTTCACCTTGGATATAATCGACGACTTCCTTTGTGGCGGATGGCTTGTGTCAAAATGTCTTAACACCTCCCAAGCCACTTTCCAATTCTTTGACAGCTCGATTTGCTAAGTTTGACAGTTATTGAGTCTTCTGAACACCTCCCTTGACATTCCATGAAATATTGTTTTGTCTTGTGACAGTTCAAAATGGAGATAGATGGTGACCTCCATGTTCAACGGCGAGTTTGAATTCAAATTCAAAAGTCGAGAATGGCGGCCAACGTTTGTTTCTGGTTCGACCGGATAAAGTTGTTGTTGCTTTCGTGACAGATCGTCGGAAGTGAAGTTTGGTTCCGTGCTCAAAAGTGAATTCGAATTTGAATTCAAATTTGGACAGGGAACCGACACGACACAACGGCCATTTTCACGATGTCACTTCATATTTTTTTTATTATACATATTTATATTTTTTTTGACTAGCGCCATCTACCGGTGGATACACGCAGCGGTACGCAGTTGAAAAATCTTAATTTCCTCCCTGGACAGGCTCGACATGTACAGAAAATCCAAAATGGCCAGCACGTGCTTGAGCCGGCATTGGCCAATAAAAATGGACGTTCTAACATAATGGATCTTGTCCGAAGTTGTGAACCAAACTCCATCTTGACGAAGACTTAACGAACAAATAAGCTCAACACAGACTTATCGAGAAAATAATTACGCGTAACTACGTGTATTCACATGTGAACGCCATGTTACGCAGTGTGCTTGCACCTTTTCGCATGCCTGTGCCAGCCCTGGTCGCCTGTCAGATGAAAGTAGAGAAAAATTAACGAAAAACGATGCTGCAGCAGAGCAGCCGGTGAAGAAAAAAGATTCTGGGACTTCTTTCCTTTTTCTGCGAGACGGTGATGACTGCAGCACGTTGCTGAGTGCAACGATTTAAAAGGTGGTGTAGCTGATAGTGAAATTCTGCTTGGCGTTCAAAAAGATTGGTCAAGAGATTGAGGTGCGATCGGGTTAGTGAATTCACTGTTTGCGCTATACACCGCACAGAACGAGTTGCAATATGCAGCTCCTGGAGGTCTGATCGTTGTTGGCATCAAAATTGATCCTACACCTTGTCGTGCAGATCGTTTGGTAAGCGAAGTGTTGGGTGCTATTGGGCATTTGCCCGATCTCTATACTGAGCTGAATATTTCATACTATTCGCTGAGAAGATTGTTGGGTGTTCGTACGGACGGTGACAAGAAGGGTGCACGCGTGGAAAAGCCTAAAGCGAAATTTTTTTGGGAATATTGACTCGCTGAGTACTGGTGATCGTATATCAGCCACAAGGGACGATTTGGCTTAAACTTTACTAACAACACCAGTGTGCACAGAGAAAGGTGAATCCTACACGCACACAAACAACGAGGTTCATGTACGCCCGCCGTATGTCATTTGGTGGATAAAACCTTCGAGCGGCAGTCGTTCGAGTGCAGCTACGAGTGGGACGATACATTTCCCATAGCTGGTGTCACCCAAAACAACCAAAATTGAAAAAAACCCCGGAAATCATTGGAAACAGCGACGCAGGAACACCGAAGCCGGCAGAATGACGTAACAAGGATTAGTAAGATTTAGGTTAAGCTATTGTAAATTGCTTCCAATTATATATTTTTACTTATTTTTTTTAAATCATTAATATGGTATATTCTTATCAAAACAAAAAAAAAACAAGAAAAAAACTTGAATTTTTATTTATAAAAACTTAAAAAAAACAAAACCTAAAAAAGTAAGATTAGTTAAAAAATAATTTTAAGAGTAAAGAAAGAAACTTGAAAAATAAGATAAGTTAAAAAAATAATTTTTAGAACAAAAAAAAAAAAAAAACAAAACATGGAAAAATAAGATTAGTTAAAAAAATAATTTTTAGAATAAAGAAACAAACTTGAAAAATAAGATTAGTTAAAAAAATAATTTTTAGAATAAATAAAAACAAAACTTGAAAAATAAGATTAGTTAAAAAAATAATTTTTAGAATAAAAGAAAAATAAAACTTGAAAAATAAGATTAGTTAAAAATAATTTTTAGAATAAAGAAACAAACTTGAAAAATAAGAATCGTAAAAAAAAAGAAATAATTTTTATCAATCAGAATTTTAAGATAAGTTAAATATTTGTTAACCTAAATGAAACATAAGTTAAATACCTTTTGAACTTAATTTACCCTAACTTTAAATATGAATTTTAAAAATAATTTTGATTAAGCTTAAAGAAAAACTAACTTAACATTAGGCGCGTTTTTTCCAACATCCAAATCGGATTTTAATTTGAATTTGGAGCACATTAACTCCCTGAGAACCAGATGGCGTTGTCAACACAAAAAATGTAAACAAAAAACATATTATCGCAATAATAATTCGATCCAAAATTAAATTAAATATATTGTGTTTTTAGATGTTTACTCTGACAAAAAACAAACAATAAATCGAATCTTTTGCTCAGCGCATAAAAAATAATGTAAGATGTACTATCTTGAATTAAACTTTAAATAAACTTCAATTTTTGTATAGAATAAAGTTCAATAAACAAATGGAAGCTTTAATTGAATTGCTAAATTCGTCAAATGCATCCAGCTCTTCAAGCGCAGCGTCATCGATGGGGTCTTCTGTGTTTGACACCGGAAGTTCAGATGAAGTTAATCATCATGAGACAGTAAAAACCTTCATGGATACTTTACTTTCATACACAGATAAAGATTTCAAGCGGCACTTTCATTTAAAAAAAAGTACTGCTGTGCATTTGATTGGTATTTTAGATTTGTATTTGCACCATTTTATGAAACTAATCTTTTTTTTTTATAGATCTTTATAAGCAGTCCGAAATATTCAAATTAAAATGTATTAATCTCATTCTCTTATTAGACTTGTTTCTGATTGGATGTGTTTTCAATGTTGTGCGCTAAGTGCTCGAGTGATGTATCGTGTGACGCATTTGTCGTTTGCGTGTACTGCAAAAATGCATATCATAAACGTTGTTTAAGTTTTGCTGACATTCAGTTCGATCTAATAACGAAAAATCGTAACATTTTGTTTGCGTGTGATTCTTGTTTGGACAATTTATCTAATGAGATTTGCAATCTCAAAGCTCTCCTCGCGACTCATTTAAATGATAAGGTGACTGACCGTGTGCCCGCTGAAGGTGACTTGCCGGTTGGTGCGATTAACTCTTGCTCTATGATAAGCCGAAATGCTGTCTCTCTTAATGCTCATCGCTTGCGTCCGTGCAAGCCTGTTGTTGTTGCTGCTGAGCCACTCTCACATAAACTGAATGCTCGTGATGAAGTGTTGTCTCGCTTACGCAAACGTGAACCTGCCAATGTTGCATCGCAGGTATCAACGTCTCCTACGTTTGCCACTGTTTTGTCACAAAAGGGCTCTGTGAGTAATACCTCTTCGTTGACTGCTGGAAGAGACGTTCCTGCTGTTTTTGTTGTTGCTGATGATGTTGTTGCTGTGGAAGAATCCCATTCTTCTGATGATGCTGTTGTTGTTGCTCCGCACGCTGATTATGCTGCCACGGGTGTGTCTTTGTGTGCTCTAACGAACTCTTCGCCACTGCTCGGAGCATCTCAAAGTGATTTAAATGAAGAGTCTGAATGGTCTACTGTGAAGAGCAAAAAAAGTAACAAAAAACGTAACAATCGCTCTGAAGGTATTGTTGTTGGTTGCAACGAAAATTAAGATCTTGATGTTATTGCTAAAATCCAAATGAAGTTTGTTCATGTCTCTTATTTGAAACCATCAGTTTCGGAAGAGAATATAATTGACTATGTTCATAAGCATGCTTTAATTGATAAAAGCAAACTGGTCTGCTATAAACTCGTTAGGAAAGATCTCCAATTGGAAAACCTGCGCAGAGTAAGCTTCAAATTAGGAGTTTCTGAAGAGTGGCGCTATTCTTAATGCCTCTCTTTGGCAACAGAATGTTAATGTAAAGCCATTTCAAAATTTTCAAAGAAAGTGGGAAAAGAGGCGAAGAAATTGATGTGCTTGCAGCCTACAAATGTAAATATAAGATGCAAATTAAAGATATATTTCCAGAATATGTCCGGAATTCGAACTAAGGCTGCTGAAATTTTTAAATACACTGCTGATGGTCACTTTGATGTCATAGTTTTCGTAGAAACATGGCGCAATGATGACTTCTTTGATGGAGAATTCTTTGACTCTTCCGTTTACATAGTTTTTCGAAAAGATAGAGATGCTGTCAAAACTGGCTGTAAGCGTGGTGGTGGTGTTCTTGTGGCCGTTAAGCGCTCTTTTCGATGTTCTTTATGTCCGCTTGAAAATACGGATTCATTGTTAGATCAACTATGTGTTGTTATTGCAAGCCCCCGTGGATCTCTTTATATTTTTGTCTCATACATTCCGCCAAATAGCCTGGATGACCTGTACGCAGCGCATGCAGATAATATTTTATCTTTTAGCTCTGTCATTGAAAGTGAGAATCATGTATGTATTCTTGGTGATTTTAATTTAAGTAAAATTGTTTGGTCCTACTTTGATAATGTTTTAACTGCAACGAATATTAATTTGGCTCATAAAATGTACATCATTGATTGTTTTCTAAGCCTGGATCTAATACAAGTTAACTGTTTTGCTAATGGCTTAAACCGTGTTTTGGATTTAGTTTTTGTCTCAAATAATATTAAATATGATATTTCTGAATGTGTTTTTCCGATCACACAAGCTGGCTTACATCATAAGCCACTTATTCTTAATATTGATTTTTATGAATACTTGGAAAATGTAAATAATGTGAACTATCCTTTTAATTTTAAGTTGTGTAGTTTTGATTATTTAACGGAATGTTTTAAAAATTATAACTGGTATGAGTTATTTCATGGAAAAAGCGTTGCAGCATGCTTCGAAATATTCAAGTCATGCATTTCTGAGGTGTGTTTGGCTAATATTCCGAGCTTTCTGCCAATACATTTTGTGTGCCATGGTACACAAAAGGGTTAAAAAAACTAAAGAACTTACGTAATAAATTTCTGAAGTTATTTTAAGCCACTAATCTTCTGGAGCATCAATGCAAATATTTGTACTATATGAGGGAATTTAATTTCTTAAATAAGTTTCTTTATAAGCAGTATTTATTGCGCTTTGAGAATAATATTACTGAAAATCCTAAAGCCTTCTGGAATTACATTCAGTCAAAAAAGACTAACTCGTATATTCCCAAAGCAATGTCATACAATGGTTTGAATTCAACTTCGCTTTTTGATACCGTAAATCTCTTTGCTGACTTTTTCAAATCCAACTATAATTCTACTTCTGCGATTAGCGATTTACCTTGCTTAAATAATGTCGATACTCTACTTGACATAGGCCTGGTCACTATTACTGACTGCGATGTAGTTAAAGCGATGCTGGCCATGAAAAGTTCTGCCAAAGTTGACTGCGATTGTATCCCATCTATTTTACTTCAAAGATGTGCTCTTGCATTGTCTGAACCTCTTTGTATGATTTTTAATGAATCTTTATCTTCGGGTTCCTTTTTAGACCGTTGGAAACTAACAGCAATTACCCCTGTTTTCAAATCAGGTTCAAAAAATGATGTGTCTAATTATAGGCCTATTTCTAAACTCTCTAACGTTTCAAAACTCTTTGAAAGCATTGTCAAAGATAAGCTTTTTTCATGATAAAACGTTATATTTGTCCCCAGCAACATGGCTTTGTTTCTGGCAAGTCAACTGTTACAAATCTGGCCGTTTTCTCTAAGTTCTTCATCTCCTCTGTTGCTTTGGGCAATAAAGTGGATGTTCTTTATACGGATTTCTCGAAAGCCTTTGACAAGGTTTCACATAATCTGTTAGTTGCCAAGCTTGCCAAGATTGGATTCCACTCGTCACTTCTGAAATGGGTTAAGTCCTACTTGAGCTCTCGTTCGTGCTACGTCTCTATTAATAATGTGAACTCACAAATATTTACGGCAACGTCAGGGGTTCCAAAAGGAAGTATTTTGGGGCCTTTATTTTTTATTTTATATATTAATGACATTTGTAAATGTTTTAATTCTTCAAAATTTTTATTATATGCCGATGATCTCAAAATTTTTAATCAAGTTTGCGGTTTGGATGATGTCATTGGGTTGCAATCTGATCTCGATAATGTTTTTAACTGCTGCACTGTCAATGGTTTACCTTTAAATATACAAAAATGTTTTCATATGTCCTTTTTTAGGGCCATGAATGTTTTCAATTCAAGTTATTCCCTGGGCGAGTCACTTTTAATGACTGTAAATACCATTCGTGATCTGGGAGTTATGTTTGACTCAAAGCTCTCCTTTATTGATCATCTTAATTTTGTTATTCCTAAAGCGTACTCTATGCTGGCGTTTATTCGCAGAAATTGCTCTGAATTTGAGGATCTCACACTATCAAATGTCTATACAATTCATTTGTAAGATCAAGATTAGAGTATGCAGCAATAATATCGAACCCATATTATGCCACCCATTCTTTTCATTTAGAAAAAATTCAAAAATCTTTTTCAAAATTTGCATTAAGGCCTATATTTACAAATTGTATGCCCTCATATAATGCAAGATGCTTGATATTGGGTCTTAAAACTCTTGAGACAAGAAGAAAATTAAGCTCTTTAGTTTTCATTTATGATATTATATCCGGTATTATTGATTGCCCGGCTCTTCTTGAACTAATTACTTTTAATGTTCCTTCGAGGCAGCTGCGACGTTTTAAATTATTTTATACTAAACCAGTCAGAACTAATTATGCCAAAAATGAGCCAATAACTAGGGCTTTATCTTTATATAACGAATTATCTCTAAATAGTTTATTTGAATTTTCGGTTTCTAAAGATATATTTAAAAATTTTGTGAACAGCTTGTTCTTACTGTAGTTTTAAGTATCTATTGGATTGTTATTGAATAGTGGTCTAGTCTGTAAGGAATTTATCCAAAGCCTGAATAAAGAATAATAATAATAATAATAAATGAGGGATAACAAAAATAATAGCGGAGAAAGAAGTATACCTATTTTTGTGATACATTGCAAATACCGAGCCATTTCGCACCATTGCAAATTTGTTTGGCATATCTTCTTTTGCTGGCTGGTGTGCTATCAATAGGGTAGCAGATTTCATAGTGTGGTATATTTCTACACGCTGTATCTATTTTTTGAATGCCACTGTAACGGCTGAACCTATTGATGGCTTTACGCCGTACTTATGAAAAAGGAAAGAGATTTTGTTTTTGTTTGTTTTTAGACTTTTGGACTTAGCACAAGACTAACTCTTTATTCAATTCTTCAGATCTATATAAATTAAAAATACCAATATTTTTCTTCTATACTGCAGCCAAAACTCCTCCCCATATTTTCACATACATTGAAATTAAAAGTAGCCAAAACCAATTAATTAATATATTGAGCAATTTCTTTACATTTACAAATTCTTTGTTTTCTTTCATTCTTACACTTCAAATAATTGCTATTGCTGCGCTTGCAATTTTAATGCAGCAACATTACTTGCGCCAGTCGCGATGTAATATGAATCATTTGACCCAGTGCAGAAATGAACATAAACAAAACGAAAATTAGTTTGTTGATTGTCATCGACTCAAATATTTATTGTACCGTGGGCTGGCTGTGCTATGACACTACACCCTTACCCTTCAGCGAAAAATTATTACTTGAAAGAATTTTTAAAGATTGGAGAGATGTTTGGAGCAGTTTACATATGTAGTTTACAAAAATGTCTTTTATTACTTATATTATTACTAAGGAGAAATAGATAAGATATTTAGTTCTAAATTTATTTTTCCTTATATATACCTACTTAATAAATATGCCTATATTTTCTAAATATATATTTTATATGTATATGCAAGTTGTTTTTCAAGAAGTTATTATATTTTTTTTGTTTTTTTTTTTTTTTTTTATTCATTTATTAGGGAATTACTTATTTAAATTAAATTTATCTTCTTAGTTACTTCTTATGTATTTCTTTAAAATATTGTTGTGCAACAACTTATTTTTACCGTTAACCTCTACTAGTGAATTTACACCTAATCTATCAATTATCTTATATGGTCCATGGTATGGGCTTTGTAATTTCTTTTTATTTTCTAAACCTATAAAAACTAAATCACCTATTTCTAATGAAGCTTCATTCTTATGTCTATCATACTCTATCTTTCTCTTATGTTTAACTGTTTTAATCATATTTCTAGCTCTATCAACCGATGTCTTTAACCTTATTTTTAATTCATTACTATAGTCTTCTAAATTATATATTTTATCATGTTCATTTAAAATATCACTCGGAAGTGATGGTAATTTTCCAAATATAAGTTCATATGGGGAATATGATGTATCTACATGTGGTGTGGTATTGTACGCAAATGTGTAGTACGGAACCCATTTATCCCATTCTTGGTCATCCACAAATGATAATAAATATTCGTTCAGAACCCTATGATTTCTTTCTAAAGCTCCTATAGTCTGATGATGGTACGGAGTTGAGAAAATTTGTCGCGTGTCGAGTAATTTACATATGTTTGCCATTAACTCATTTTTAAATTCTGTGCCGCAGTCAGATCTAATGATCTTGAAACATCCGTATTTAAGTATGAATTGTTCTACTAGAGTTTTTGCAATAGTCTTTGCTTCTTTTGTCTCAATAGGATGTGCTACTATAAATTTTGTAAGGTCGCATTGGATAGTCAAAATGTATCGATTTCCATTAGAAAATTTTAACGGGCCTACTGTGTCTATAGATATATTTTCAAAACTTGTTGTCGGTGTATTCGTAACTATTAAACCTTCTTTAATATGTCTGTTTACTTTATTTTTGTGACATTTTTCGCAGTTGTTTATGTAATCTTTAACCATTTTTCTCATATTCTTCCAGATGTATCGTTGTTTCAATTTTAAAATTGTCTTTCTGATTCCTAAATGTCCTCCTGTTCGAGTATTATATTCATCTATCAATTTGTATTGTTGCAGTGTACTTTCTATATGTCGTGGAGCTTTGTAAATTAATATCTTTATAGGCGAGGATTTATTCATTTTCAACTTGTTGTACTTTTCTTTGAATGCATTCATTTTAATATTCTCAAATATATAATCTTTGTCACAAAGGGCTAGCTCCTTTATCTGTGATCTATTTAATAAACAATGTAGTTTCTCCAACATCGAATATAGTTTCGAAGGGTCATCGCTACATGTTATGTGCACTTCATTATTATTTATATTCATAGTAACGTTACTCTTTTCTTTAATAAAAAATTTTAATTTCATTGCTCTTCTTACGTCATTAAAGGATGTGCATTCCCAAATATAGAGGTGATCAGTCTCTTTATGAGATGTGCTGTTCCTGTTAATACGTTCTTTGGTACCCATAATCATTTCACTCGCTTGATTGTCATTTCTTTCCTCATTTTCGTTATTGCTCCTTTTACTTACTTGTTTTGTTTTGCTCCTTGTTATTGCTAATACTTCTTTTTCACTGCTCATAGGAATCATATTTTTTAAAATTTCGCTGTCATATTTTATTCTGGATAATGCATCTGCGTTAGTGTTCATTTTGCCTTGTTTGTATGTAATTTCAAAGTCATAATCAGACAAATCTAATCTGATTCTGGTCATTTTGTACGATGGGTTCTTATATGAAAATAGAGAGACTAGTGGTCTGTGGTCAGTCACTACTATAAATTTTCTTCCATATAGGTAGGGTTTGAAAAAGTTTATGCTCCAGTGTATTGCTAGGAGTTCTTTCTCTATGACCGGCTTGTTTATATCATGCTTTTGTAATGACTTACTAGCGTATGATATTGGCAGATCATGTCCAATCTCTCCTTGCGAGAGAACAGCTCCTAATGCAAAATCGGATGCATCAGTAGTTACGATAAATGGCTTCTCAAAATTTGGGTACTGTAGGACTGGTGAATCAACAAGTTTATGTTTTAAGCTACAGAATGCTTTTTCGCACTCCTCTGACCAGATGAAGGGTGTCCCTTTTTTGAGTAGGGAATTTAAACATTTTGCTACGGCCGCAAAGTCCGGTATGAAACGTCTGTAATAGTTACAAAAAGCCACGAACCTTCGTACGTCGTCTGCATTTTTTGGTGTTGGGTATTTTAAAACAGCATCACATTTAGCTGGATCTGTTTTAATACCTTTGTCTGTTATTAAATGGCCGAGGTATGTTACTTCCGGTCTGAGGAATTGGCATTTGCCCGCGTTTAGCTTTTTGCAGGCGCTCAAAAACTTTTACTAGATTTTGGTTATGATGCTTAAGTGAACATCCAAATACTATTATGTCATCGACATAGAGGAAAGCTTCTGAATTCAAACCGCTCAAAGCTATTGTAAGCATTCTTTGGAAGCTGTTTGAAGAGATCTTTAAACCGAATGGTAGACGTTTAAAATGGTAATGTCCGTCTTGTGTAGAAAATGCAGTTAATGGTCGTGAATTTTTGTCTAGTGGTATTTGATGAAAAGAGCTTGTCATGTCTAATGTTAAGAAGTACTTGGCTCTTCCTAACATGTCTAGGACGTCCTCTAACCTTGTCAGTGGAAATTTGTCGTTAACTAATTTTTCGTTCAATTTCCTGAAATCTACTACCAAGCGCCATTTTTTTTTGTCATCATTGCTTTTCTTTGGAACTAGTAGCAATGGTGCATTGTATGGGCTTACCGAGGGCTCAATTATGTCATTGTTTATTAAATTTTCTACTTGTTTGTTTATTTCCTCATATTGTGAACGAGGAAGTCGATAATTTTTTATATGGACTGGTGTTGTGTCTGACAAGTTTAATTTTTGTGTATAAAAATTATTAGTCGTTAAATTTTCTCCTTCAATATGGAAAATAGATTGATGTCTTCTAAATATGTCTTTTAATTCGTTCTCGGTACTGTCTAATTTCAATTCTATCATTAACTTCTTAAAACGTTGTTCGTTTATTTCTTCATTGTGTTCATTTTTTGTTGTCAAGATTGTGTATTCTGTTAGTTTTTCTGTTTTTGGCTTAACTTCATTCAAAATTACTTCTTTATCGTTTACGTTGATAACCTTGATGTGGCAGATACCTTTGGTAGATGCTAAGGAGTTAGATAAAAATACGCCTTCTACGAGTTCTTGATTCAAAATGACACAGTCTTCCGTTATTTCAAGGTTTATTGGAAAGATCATTTCCGTTCTGGGTGGTATTGTGTAATATTCTTGCTTTGGTAGTCTTGTTGAGATAGGTACTACGTAATCCGTTTCGGCTATAGGAATCGTAATAGTGAATGTTTCATAGTCTATCTTACATGTGTATTTTACAAAGAAATCTCTACCTAGAATTCCGTCTGTAGTGATGGGAAAATCGTTATCCACTACGTGAAAATCATTGTTAGCACGGTTATCTCCTAGGCATAATGTTAATTTTGTAACGCCTAAAGAGTATATTTCATCTTTAGTTATGCCTGTTAGTTTGCATTTGTTATCAAAATTTATTTCAAAATTTGCGTTTATTTCTTTGCATATCGAAATGTCTGCTCTCGTGTCTAATAGAAATGTTAAAGCACGATTTGTTTGTGCGCATCTTAGTGTTACGTAATTGGTGAGATTCTCTGATATTAGGCAAATTTTCTTTTTATTTATTGTTGGCCTTCCGGAGGTGCTTGGAAATCTTCCTCCGGGCCATCCATGTTTCCCTGGTGGCTTATTACACGCATATAGTGTCGGTTACTTCCTTGATTGGAGTTCCTCTGATTGTTATTTCTATTGTTGTTATTAGCATATCTTCTTCTATTGCTGTTGTTATATGACGAATGCCTTTTGTTGTAATTATTGTTGTCATGTACAACATTCCTGTTATTGCTGTAGTCAGTGTGGTTATTTCGTTGATATGTATTGTATTTGAAAGTGTTATTGCCTCTAGTGTTATTATATCTATTTATATTCTGAGGGTTGTTTCTGTTATTATAGTTGTTGAACTGTCGATGTTGTTGTCTGTTGTGGTGTACACGGTAGCTAAAAATGTGCGAGCTACTGTTTTGAGTGTCTCGTTCGATTTCCTGTGCAATATCCACGGCTGTGTTGAAATCCTTAGGCTGAGCTGCAAATAATGTGGTTTTCAAACGATTCTCTAAACCGTTTTTGAAAATTGTCAGAGCATATTTTTCATTAATTTTTCCTACTACTGCCTTTTGCTCGCTCGTTGCAGTGTTGCCTAGTTCATTTATTTGTAACCTATTAAGTTCTGATACTAAATTTAAAATCTTGTCTTTAAAATTTATTACTGTGTTATTCTTTTGAGTTGTTAATGCTAATTGTGTGTGTACCTGAGCGATTGTAAAATTGCTCTTGTATCTTTCTTGTAACCGTTTCTTGAGTTCTTCGAGTGTTGTTACATCAGGACCTAAAGCTGTTCGAACTGCCGCATTAAGCTTTACACTAGTCACAAATTCTATTAGGCTTATTCTTGCGTCAGCTGTGTAAGATCTGTGTAATAATTCTATGATTTTCAAAAATGGTTCCAGTTCTTTATGTTGTCCGTTGAATATTGGTATGGCCTTAAGGGCTGTTTCTAGATTGAAAGCTGACATGTTGTTTGAGTAACTATTTTCCTCTTCTATTTCTGTTCCTGAACTTTCACTTCCTTGTCTAGGCTTCAAAAACTGGTCTATTGTACTCACTATCTTATCAAATGTTTCTGTCTCACTTTTGCTAGTCGTATTTTTTACTAGAGTTTCTCTAAGTACTGCTAAATGCTTTTTAGTTTTCTCTATAAATGTCAATGAATATTTTCTATTTGGAGCCTTACGCAAGTTTGCTAAAAGTTTTTGAACTGTATCTAATTCCATTCAAGTTTGATATTATTTCACAAACATTTGTTGCAGATATATTTAGAGTTACGTTTTTCAAACATATTTTTCCCAATTTTTTTCTTACAATTTTCACATCTGAAACATCTATAATGAAAACTTTCCTTTTCATATGCTAAATACCTTACCTTACCTATATCTATAATCTTTTCTTTGCAATTGGCACAATATTTTCAAATAGAATGCCGAAACACCCTTGATAAAAACAATTTGTTGCTGATTTGAATCGTTATATGATACCACCTTCATTCCGTTACGCGCATAGCAGTAGAAAATGCTTTTGGATTACTTAAAACGTGATTTCGCAGAGTAATGTTTTTTACTGAACAAACTAGTATACCTAAAATAGTCAATATAGTTATGGCAGCCTGTGTTCTCCATAATTTATGCATTGCCGATGGTGACGAAATGCAAAATGAGGACAATTAAATAGACACTTCAAACTCTTATGATGACCATACGCTTAATGTCTTCAACAATTGACGAGAAATGGTATTCGATGAATTATTAACTAATGGCCTAATATAAATATAACTTTACCCATAAAAAAGTCATTGTTGTGTTTACTTGTTTTTTTTTTTATTTAAAAGTTTTCTTTGCAGAGAAATTTTTTCTATTTCTTTTTGCATTCTTTCTCTATGCCTTTCATATTTATTTATTTCTATCTGCTATTTCCGCTAGTTTTATTTTTTTCTGTATAAGATTTTAAAATATTTAATTTTTCCCTATAGTAGGACTCCTTGGAGCGAGCATGGAGTTTTTGGAGTGACATTGTGTTTTGCCGTAGTTCCTTCAAACTCCAGCTTATCCACGTCAATGTGTTCAATTTGAGCTTGCCACTCTTCTTCTGCAACATCTTCTGCAACATCTTCGTCCACTTGTATTATTAGCCGGTTTGCGGAGAGGGAGCGGCAATGAGAACTGGATATAATTGGCCTGTCACCAAACAATTCATCCAATTCATTTTGGAATGGCACATGAATGCTTCCAGCTCCTGTTCTGTTGATATTGTCCTTAGCTGACTTGTATGCCTGCATCAAGTTTTTAAATTTGGTTTTCAACATCTCCTCGCTTGTTGGTTGAGTGTGAAAATATTGAAAAACAAATTAAGAACTTTCATACCTTATTAACCCTTACAGATATTTACCAAAATATTTTGGCTAAGCAAGTCTTCGAAAACATTCGCCATTGCAGTCTTCCGTTTTTTTGCATGACTGAATTCCTCAGCTCTTGCAGCGTACGCATCTATAAATGCCCTGGTTTCGGCTTCTTGCCAGATTCGTTTTCTGTAGTAAAAATAATGTTTTATGTTAATAAGCAAAAATTTTAATAAAATTTCTTTATTTTTACTTACTTTCCTGTTGTTTCCATATTTAATATTTGTTAAGCTTTGTTTACGTTCTATTTTTTTATTCTATTTTAAAGTTTCTTTCCACTGAACATGATGCAAACTAAACATAATGCGATCACAGCATCATCTAGCTGTGATGTGTCTAACTTTAACTAAATGCAAATCTTGCTTGAGAGTCGGATTTTGATTTGTATGCAAATCGGATTTGGATGTTGGAAAAAACGCGGCTATTATATCGACTCATAACCGCCAAAATATCTTAAGCGCCAAAAAGAAAATGTTACAGGAGAAGGTTTTTTTTAATTATCTTTGCTATTAATTTTATCTTTTATCTCTATCTCTTTGCTATTAATTTTATTTTAATAATTTTATCTCTTATATTAATTTCTTTTAGAGAATTTCATCTTAAGCGACACTTTGCTGTCATGAAAAATGTAAACAAACATGTAGTGTGTACTTAAGCTAAAATTGCTTTTGGTTTAAATTCATAATCTAATTTCGTACACCTATGAAATTTTGACAGACGATGTAAACCATCGCAAATTATCGATTTTCATCAAAAAACATAAATCGGATATTATGTCGCTTAAGATATTTTGGCGGTTATGAGTCGATATTAAAAGAGCCTTTAAATCATTGAAATGAATTTAAATGAATTTAATGTAACTTAAACAAAAACTGAGTTTAAAGATTATTTCAACAAACGGAAATTAAACCTTAATTAGCACTAACATAAATGCGGTTTAAAATTATTGAAATAATCTTAAATAAAATGAACTTAAATAACATAAAGACTAAATTTCAGGCCACTTAAATGAATTCAACGGAAACCAACGTAATGGAAACAAATAAGACAAAAGAAAAACAAAATTAAATTTTAAGATCAAGTAAATGAATCTAAATGAACTTAACACGTTCGCCACTCAGCGTCACATATATGTGACGTGGGAGTTTTCATAAAAACTCATGTCACATATATGTGTCGCATAATCATTAATATGTTTTAGGCTTTTATTTCACGATAGTTTGTAGGAAGTAGTTTTCTTGTATGTTTTAGTCTCTGGCAAGGTGCCACATATAAATGAAAGCTGCGGTTTGGGGATACGCTAAGCAGTTATTTTAAAATTTCGTTTTTTTTAAGGGTATTCCCCAAATTTTGTGACACATTTTTTTTGTTCGTGAGTTTTTATTGAAGGCGTGAAAATTTGGTGAGTGGCGAACGTGTTAATTTAAAAATCAAAACGAAATTTTCAGATTTTTTATTTTTGAACAAAATTTAAACGAATTTAATTTAACCTAAACAAAAACTAATTTTAAAGATTATTTCAACAAACGGAAATTAAACCTAAATTAGCATTGACATAAATGCGGCTTAAAATTATTGAAACAATCTTAAATAAAATAAACTTAAATAACGTAAAAACTTAATTTCAGAAGGGTGTTTTTTTTAGAGGTATAGAACTTCGAATTGAAATAAAACACATGAAAATCGTTTTAATGTCCATCAATTTGGCTTTATTGGAAGGATAATTTTATGCCATTAATGTTTAAATATGATTGGGGGCATGTGGCCGCCGCGGCTGGCTCGAATAAAGCCAATTCTACAGGTCCAATTTTCAACCACTTTTTCGAGCATATGGGGCCGTATGTCGGCAATAATGCCACGAATGTTGGCCTCCAAGTCCCCTAACGTTTCTGGTTTGTTGGCGTAGACGAGTGACTTCACATATCCCCAAAGAAAATAATCCAATGGTGTCAAATCACACGATCTTGGTGGCCAATTGACAGGTCCATTCCGCGAAATTATGCGCTCATCGAATGTTTCCTTCAATAAATCGATTGTGACGTGCGCTGTGTGGCATGTAGCGCCGTCTTGTTGGAACCACAACTCATGCACATTCATGCCATCCAATTCGGGAACAAAATAGTCGGTTATCATGGCTCTATACCGGTCTCCATTAACGGTAACTGACTCTCCAGCATTATTTCGGAAGAAGTATGGCCCAATGACTCCACCAGCCTATAGAGCACACCAAACAGTCAGTTTTTGTGGATGTAATGGCGTCTCAAGGATCTCATGTGGATTCTCTTCACTCCAAATGCGGCAATTTTGCTTGTTGACGTAGCCATTCAACCAAAAATGAGCCTCATCACTGAACAAAATTTTGCGATGAAAATCAGCATCGAGATCAATCTCATTTTCGGCCCATACACCAAAATCACGACGCATTGCATGGTCTCGCGGCTTTAATTCTTGCACAAGCTGGATCTTGTAAGGTCGCAAGCCAAGATCTTTGCGCAAAATCTTCCATAAAGTTGATGGACAAAGCTCCAATTGCTGTGCACGGTGGCGAATCGATTCATTCGGGTCCTCTTCAACATTTTGCTCTACAGCGGCAATTGTTTCTTCGGTGCGCACTGTTTGACGTATCTGCAGATGCGTATTATCACATAGAGTAAACGTAGTGCGAAAACGACCCATGGTTAACCGAATTAATTGCTCTGATGGACGATTATGTCGACCATAAAATGGACGGAGCTTGCGGTAAACTTCGCGAACTGAACCATTATTTTCGAAATAAATTTGCACGATTTGCAAGCGTTGTTCTTTTGTCAACCTGTTCATGATGAAATGGCAAACCAAACTGAACATAAATGACATTAGAGTTGCCAGATTTGACCACAAAATGCCAGTTTTATCTCTATTCGAAAAACAAACCCCTAAAAAAAACACCCATTATATGCAGGAATATCTGCTGTAATCATCAATGCAGGAATATCTGCTGTAATCATCAATGAAACTTAGCACATATCTATTGTCAGCTGGTGTTTGCTCTTCCATAGGCCCACAGACATCCGTATGAATTATGTTAAGAACCGATTTAGAGCTGATATTATTTTTGCTTGGGAACGGTTCCCATGTGGACTTTCCGATTGGACTCACTTCACAGCCAATTCGACTTTTGCAATTTTTTGATATCCAAACCAGTTGCAAGCCCTTTAGATTTCATCTGTAAAATTGCATCTGAAGAGCGATGACCCAAAACTTTATGCCAGTAATGAATACATTTATAACTACACTCCTCTACAATGTTAATACTTTCCTTCTCAAGCGAATACAATCCTGCATGAATATTAGCAACAGCAACCGATAAACCATTTCTATTAATATAATATGTGTCGCCTTTAAACGTAACATCACACCCTCTGGAAGTCAATTTCTTAACAGATAACAAATTTATTTTTACTGAAGGCACATGTAGCACTTCCATGAATTTTAAATTTTTTTCTATGTTGAATTTGTTAACCAGTGTTAGTCGAATGACACCTTCACCTTGTGATTCAACTTGAGCACCATTTGCAAGTACAAATTTGGATTTGGATCAACCAATGGATTAAAATCGTCGAACAGGTTTCTGTCATTGCAAATTAGCATTAGGCTCCCGAATCTACAATCCATTTGCCGCGTCTATTGTTAGAAATTGTTATTGTTAGAAATTGTTAAACAAAATTCGTCGTCTTCTACGTCTTTTGCTACACTGACTTGCCGACTTAAATTCTTTTTCTTCCATTCAGCAAATCGCATGCAGTCTCGTTTTATATGGCCCTTTTGGTGACAAAAATAACATTCCATATACGAGTTCGACTTTTTAGCACGCAAGTCATTCTTTGCCATGACCATTGCACTTTGAGATTCCTTTTGATCCGTCAGCGGGCGGCGCTTATATTCTTCAATCAATTTGGATTCCACAAAACCAATTGTTAGCTCGATTTCTGGACGAGACTCAAGAGCGGTAATTAAAATATCAAAGCCGCACGGTAAGCTACTCAAAAGCATAGCCACGTTCCAGCTTTCACTGAACGAATTTTCTCCAAGGCTCTCCAACTTCAAAAACAAATTACGCATCTTACCCACATGAACTTCAGCATCGCCGCCTTCTTCCAATTGCAAACTGCAAATCTGCCTCATTGTGGATCATGGAACAGTTCCTTATAAGATGCAATTGGTCATCCTCTACTAACAGACAAATTGTTGCTCTGGCTACGTCATCCTTTGTACTCCATGCAACTCCTGCATTCTCTGGCTTGGGCTTTGAAACACGCCTTCCTTTATGAGAAACATCTCAAGTTTATATTTCCAAACAAAATAATTGCCATTGTTCAATTTTGCAATTGGATACTTTATATCTGCTGCCATTATGTTGAATTATACTTTATTTAAACTTTCATTGAGTCTGGGCCCACAACCTGTTGAACAAATAAAACTAGAACCATACGTTATGAAATTCAAAAGAAGATAGATTTTATTGATTTCATATAAGATAATGGTATAGAGCAGTGATGTGATTTGGTGGGATTTCGGGCTCATTTTGGGATGTTTGGCCTATTTGAGAACGTGTGGGATTTCAGATACTTAGGTGGGATTTTCTACTGAATCATAATTTTTTAAAGTGTAAATTAGCAAAACTGGTTGGTATCACTTTTTTGCAATCTTTCAAAATTTTTCGTTTAATTGCTGTTTCATTGATTCTAAATATGTAAGAAAGGAATATGTATATTCAAGAGGCTTAAAATTAATGAAAATAAAATCCTCATTTAAAAGCAATATATTATATAATGTTAAAAAAATGTAGGGGAAGATGCGCGCCTACTAAATACATTTTGCTTGGAGGCTATACCTTTGGTTTAAAACATAATGTTTCAAAGTTCTTGGTTTCATTTGGAAGCTAAGTTCAATAACTAACAAGAATTTTAATCAGAATTTAAATTATAATTATAATTTTGGCAGTCGATCTAGTAAAAGTCTTGAAATCGGCCGCTTAAAAAATCGGCCCAGCTACTGAACACCTAAAACAAATCGATGAAAAAAATTAGTAAAAACACTGGTTTTTGAGAGTTTATAAAAGGTTTATTCTATCAATAGTTCACAATGGCTCACTGAACTTTAAACAATAGAGATTTGAATTTCTTTGATGGCTGCAGCCATCGCATCAGAATTTATATTCGTTCTTCTTTTCACTTTTTTTAGGCGACGCCATTCTAAAATTTTACCTGAACGTGGACGAGAATCACGAAAACTATTTTAACTAATTTTAAACACTATTTTCAATCATATAAACTAGTATCGCCTGTGGCCGAAATTCGACCATCTGTTTCTGTAAGGTAACGAAACTCAAGTTTTTCACATAATGAATTGTTATTAATTTGCATGGAAATTCGTAATGCTTACCTTAACGCTATGAGGAAAATAGTGGTAAAGGACAAAAAAGATAACAAAAATTTATTCAACAAATAATATTCATTTAAATTGTATTCCGTAATACAATTGTTCATGCCGTAATACAATTGTTCATGAATTTGAATTCAAAAACAAACCGCGTATTGCAAATGTTGTACACTTGCCTCGTCCTTCTAATAGTCCTCAGTACCATACAAAAAACGATTAAAAAATCACAAGTCTAAATTAGAGCTTGTGTATCAAAACGTTAGAGGTCTCAATTCTAAACTTTCCGATATTTTCATGAACAGTTTTGATTTTGAATATAACTTTATAGTTTTTACTGAAACTTGGCTTCGCTCTAACGTTTTAAACTCTGAAATAATGTGCAATAAGTACCAAATTTTTCGTAAAGATCGCTATGATAAGATCGGTGGTGGCGTTCTGATAGCTGTCCATAACTCGCTTGCTTCGGAGGAATTAACAATTCCTGGTACAAACGACCTGGAGTTTATTTGTGTTACAGTTAAAGTAAATAATAATACGATTTTTCTTACTTGCTCTTACATTCCACCTAAAAGTGATTTAACAATTTACTTAAACCATATTAGTGCCATCGAAACAGTCCATAATATGCTTAAAAATATGGATACTATCATTGCATTAGGTGATTTCAACTTACCTTCTGTATCCTGGAGTATTTCCGATGATTCCGCATTTCTTACTCCTATTTCTGCCTCTGATTGGATAAATGATTTCTTAGATAAGTTGTCCGATCTGTGTCTTCAGCAGGTTAATAATATTCTTAATAAAAATTATAGATCTCTTGACCTTGTATTTGTAGATAGATGCACTTCCGTAAATCTCCGTCGTTCGAACCCAGTTTCCTTACCTGAAGACGATTATCATCCAACTCTTGAAATAACAATATTACTTGCCAACATAAATGAAAATAAATTAGCTCCAGATACGCGAAATAATAAAATTTTTAACTTTAAAAAAACAGACTATGTTAAACTTAATGCTCTTCTCGCGCGGATTGACTGGTCCCCAATTTTAAATAATAGGTCTTCGTACTCTTTTTATGATGTCGAATCTTCAGTACAGTTTCTTAATGATACATTGCAAAAATGTTTCTCATTATCTGTGCCAAAAAAAAATAGTAATTTCAAACCTTTAAACCCCCCTTGGTTAACTAATGAACTTAAGTCTTTAAAAAATTCCAAAAATCGCTTATTTAAAAAATATAAAAAGTCAGGCTCTAATTTAGACTTCGCTTGCTATTCCTCTTGTCGTTACAGATATCAACTATTAAATAAACAGTGCTACTCTGCCTATATAGCCAAAATAAAAATTCAATTCAAAGATAATCCGAAACTTTTCTACACTTTTGTCAACTCAAAACGAAAAACCTCTAGCTTCCCACCTCTTATGAAATTCAATCATGAAGAAGCATCTTGCGACATCGAAGTTTCCAACATGTTTGCAAACTTCTTTAAAACAACCTACTCCGATATACCATTGAGCATGAGTCTTGAATATCCTTACCTACCACCAGTTAACTCTTTTGAAACCCCCGTAATAGATTCTAATATAGTTATGCATTACCTTCGACAAGTTAAATCTTCTTTTACGACTGGTCCTGACGAAATCCCGAGCTGCATTTTAAAACATTGTTCTATTAGTTTGTGTTCTCCCCTATCAAAAATTTTTAACATATCCTTGCACAGTGGTCATTTTCCCTATATATGGAGAAAATCTTATATAATACCTCTTCATAAATCCGGCTCAAAAATTGATGTTTCCAATTACCGAGGTATCGCAAAACTAAGCGCAATCCCTAAGTTATTTGAGAAAATTATAACTGATCAAATAACCCACGTTGTATCTTCATCCATTTCCACCTCTCAACATGGTTTCTTAAAGGGAAAATCTACGTCAACTAACCTCTTGGAGTTTACTTCGCGTGTCATCAAAGGTTTTACTTTAGGACGACAGACTGACGTTATTTATACAGACTTTAGCAAAGCTTTCGATTGTGTCAATCATTATCTTCTTCTGAAAAAGCTTCATCTGATTGGGTTTCCCGTCAAACTATTACACTGGATTAACTCGTACTTGTCGAATCGTTCTCAAAAAGTTTTATATAAGAATTCTATGTCAAAAAATATTTTGGTCACATCTGGTGTTCCGCAGGGAAGTCATCTTGGTCCGGTTTTATTTTTACTGTTTATAAATGACCTTCCTTCTGTAATAAAACACTCTTACGTCTTAATGTACGCCGATGACGTGAAACTTTTCCTAACTTACAAATCGCCTGAAGATCAACAACTCTTACAATCGGATTTAAACAATCTAGTTGAGTGGTGTAATTTTAACCTTTTAAAATTAAACTTAAAAAAATGTAAGCAAATGACATTCTCACGTCGAATTGCTAATAGTATAAATTACACTATAAATAATACTAATTTAGAAATTGTACACAGTTTTCTTGATTTAGGTGTAATTATGGATCCTAAACTTCGTTTCAATCTTCAAGTTAATTTGGTGGTAAATAAGGCTAGAGGTGTCCTTGGTTTCATTAAAAGATGGGCTAAAGAATTCAACGATCCTTTCACTACTAAAATACTTTATACCTCTCTTGTTAGACCAATTCTTGAATATGCATCCGTAATATGGAACCCTCAATACAATGTCCACATCGATGCATTAGAATCGGTTCAAAAACAATTCTTACTTTTTGCTTTACATTATCGTTGGAACCCCAATATTATTCTTCCCCCTTATGAAACACGCCTCAAAATTATTTCCCTGCCTTCCTTAAGAAGCAGAAGAATTATGCTCAATGTCTCTTTTTTATACAAATTACTCAGTGGTGATATAGACTCACAATACCTCCTTTCTTCATTAAACTTCAACATCCCCAGGAGCGGAGCCAGACATTTCCAGCTTTTTAAGTTGAGTCACTGCACTTCTAATTATGCCCTTCACGACCCTTTGCGATGTATGTGTAGTGATTTTAATGGCAACTTGAACTTGATAAATTTTTCTGACTCGGTGGATGTCTTAAAACGCAAAATTATATTACATTTGAATACTTAACGCATTCCTTGTGATAACAAATATAACTCGCGATAATTGTGTAGATTTTACGATTTAACAAATAAGCATCATCGAATATGATAGATACTTTAAGTTTTCGTTTTATTCAGTTTCGTTGCTTTATTTTTTCATGAAATTATTTTAGATCTTTAGTTCTTCCTTATTTGACCATGTATACCGTGTCTCTTGGCTTGGTGTGTCAGAGTTTATCTCTTTTCCATACAAGTTTTTACCTGCGTTGGCCCAAATGCATATCCAAATAATAACTTTAGCTCGGTGTTCCCTTATTTTAGTGACCCGAATATATAAATATATTGTGCCTGCACAATATATACTTGTATATCTGTGCTATGTTTGGTATTGGTTTGGTGTTTGAGAGTCGCATCTCTTTTCCACGTAGGATCTTGGGTTGGACAGTGGCCTCAAGCCGAACGACAACAATTATAAATGCGGTTATATATGGTCTAATAAATAACTTTGGATGTTGTCTTGTATTGCTTCGTATTATGAAGAATGTGCTTTTATTCGATGATGTTTATGAAGTTTACATAAGCACAAAAAATTCTCAAATTTTATTTAATTTTAATTTCCGCTGAAAGGCCAAGCAATTGTGCTTAGTGGAGGCTATTATTTGCCAACAGGTGGTAAGTTTTAGCACGTAGGTGCATTCTATCAGTCCGGCTGATCCGGGAACTTCTTAGAATGTAAATCGTGCATGCGTATGGCGCGGGTCATACGTATCTATGAAGATTTCTTACCTCCGGGCGAATCCAAAAAAAAAAAAAAAAAAAAAAAAATAAATAAATAAATTAAAAGTAAAGTAAATAAAGTAAAAGTAAATAAACGGTAGAAAAGTATAACAAATAAATCAAGATAAATGATAATTCTCAAGATAATAGAAGCAAGCAGCAGTTTTTTTCTTTTTTTAGCGCTGAGAGATATTAAGAGAAAGCAACAACCACAACAACAACAACAAAAACGACAACAATAATGCTACTCAGCTCTTTTTTAGTGTTTGCGTCATTCCCGCTTCTACTCTTGGTTTTGTAAGCTACAGCAGCGATGTTCAACAGAGCTTTGTCGCTTTGTAGTTTCTCATTGTCCAAATGGTAAAAAAAGCGTTTTACATTTGCTCAGTTTTACTTATCTTAATGACAACATATTAAAATAAAAATTATATTGTGCAAATCTACTCAAAAATACCTATCCATGGATATAAGTATTATGTGAATATGTTGAAGGTAACACAGAAAAAAAGGGAACACAAACTTTTTGTTCAGTAGGGGGGCAGGCACGCCATCATGATATGACGTGAAATATTTTTTTCCCATTTCTCAATATTGTTCTATTGCTCGTCGAATTGTGAAAAATAAACTTTAAATATAGAATTCTACTCATATTCACCTTTTTTTATCGATAAGAAACACTCTGAAATTCACTAGATAGAGGTGAACTATTTTTGCTCAGCTTCGTTTTATTCGAATATTTCTCAACGGCCGTGGGGCTAAAGCAGCATGCGCATTCATCTCAATGATTAATCAAAAGTGAACATTCAATGAGATGACACTTTACACATTGGCGCATCATACAGACGTCAGAACTCACAGTGTTCAGTAGTAGGTGGGCCTGTTCACCAGGTGGCCATCCTTATTTCTTTTCAAAAATTGCATAAAAAACCATTATTGGTATAAATATTTGGGTGGGATTTTTCGTGGGTTTTTCGTGTCATTTTGGTGGGATAAACAGGACTACATTGGGATGTGATCGGGATTTTTTACTAAATCAGAATCACATCACTCGTATACAGGCATGCTACACAGCCCAGTACACTGGCTCTGTAGTTCGAAAAACTCAATACATTCACACTTTTTTACAAATGCACTCACACTGGATTCACTTTCACGCCACTTTCATCGCCACTGGCAAGGAAATTTCAGAGCCAGTGGATTTTGACAGCAGCGGCTAGTGTATGTCAAAAAGGGGGGGTAACAGTATTGTTTTTAATTACTTTTGGTGGATTTATTTCGGGATTTCCTCGATTTCGTACAGGAAGCAACACTGATACCTTGTTTACAATTAAAAGCAAATAAAAAATATTAATTAAAATTATGAAAAGTTGCAGATAAAAGTTAAAAATTTACAATAAAGTGATATGTATTAACTTTTAGTACTTTTTTATTTACTATGAAACCCTGAACTATTATTGCTTCAACAGGTTTCGATATATAATAAGAGAGTGTGACAGGCAGTGAGGTTCTACATTTTGAAGTATACGGAATAAATCTGAATTAAAGCATCAAAAGTCTTGTTAATTTATTTCAATAATATATAACATTTTGGCGACGAGGATAAAAATAAAAGTAAAAGTAAAGTGGATATATTAAAAAACTTAGAGGAGTTCTCTGACAAAGAAAGTAGTGGGTCAGATAGTTTTGAAGATACCCAGGACAGTTTCGAAGTTAAAACTGAACACGTGGCTGATACGATGGCTCAGTTCTTTGGAACTATTGAATTTTTTTCACTTGGCGAGGACTTTGTGAGCTATGCAGAAAGATTAGATCAATTGCTGACAATTAATAGAGTTACCGATGATAAGATGCAAGGATCATATTTAATTACGCTAATCGGGCCGGACACGTACAAAATCTTAAAATCGCTTGTAGCACCTGCTGAACCTCACTCAAAGGGATATAAAGAGCTGATAAAAATCCTGAAAGGCCATTTTAGACCAGAAACGAATATTATAGCAGAAAGGTTTCAATTTCATAAGAGAATGCAACAAGTACATGAAAATGTCGGAGACTACGTCGTGGAGTTAAAGAATTTAGCCGAAAAGTGTGAATTTGGTTTATTTCTAGATGATTCGTTGAGAGATCAGTTTGTCGTTGGCATTAAAGACGAGACAATTCAGCGTAAATTATTAAATGAGTCGACTATGACTTTTGAAAAAGCATGCCAAATTGCGAAGTCGTACGAGTTAACCAAAAACAACATGCAGTTAATGCATCCAACTACAGTTCATCACATCGCTCATCCAAAGGAAAATAAAAGTCATCAGAGTCGTATTCAGCAAAGAGACAACCGGCAGAACTACAAGTCAGCGCGAGAAGACACGGAGAGATCTTCTGCATATAGAAAAGGCAGCAACAACTCAAGCTTCAAATGTTTTAAATGTGGTCGCGGTGGTCACTACGCGAGAAATTGCCGCTCCGTTACACCAGTACGAAAATTTAGAAGATCACCAAGCAGAGTCAGCAATTATAAGGCCAATAATATAAATTTAGAGAATTTACAGTTAGGTTACCTTAACCATATTGCTCACAACAATAAAGCATGTCACTTGAATATAGAAATAAATGGTAGTTTAGTGAACATGGAGCTCGATACTGGAGCATCAGCTTCTGTTATGTGCAGCAACGATTATAAAAAGTTATTTTCAAAGTGCGGCTTAAGGAAAGTAGAAAATAAATTATGTGTAATTACAGGCGATAAAGTTGTTGTTGAAGGTGTAATCGATGTGCGCGTCCGTGATTTATGCGGTAAGAAATATTTTAACTTAGAGCTTGTTATTGTTAACTCGAATAGAAACTTTACACCTTTACTTGGGAGACCATGGTTAGATTTGCTTATACCAAACTGGCGTGAATGTTTTACTGATAGTGGTAAAAAAATCAACCAGATCAATAACATACGCGGTGATTACTTCAAAAATAAGTATAGCAGTGTGTTTTGTAAAGATGCAGAGTGCGCTATACAAAATTTTGAAGCAGAAGTTGTGTTGAAAGAAAACGCCAAACCTATTTTTTTTAAACCTTACACAATGCCATTTGGAATACGAGAAAGCGTAGAAAAAGAGTTGGATCGCTTAGTTACGGAAGGTATATTAGTTTCAGTGCGACACAGTAGGTGGGCATCACCCATTGTCGTAGTTCCAAAAAAAGATAACAAAATACGAATTTGCATTGACTGCAAGGTTTCTGTAAATAAATGTGTACAGACGGAACATTATCCTTTGCCTAAAATAGATGAAATATTTGCGGGTCTTAAAAATTGTACTTGTTTCTGCGTTCTTGACTTGTCTGGTGCATACCAACAAGTAAAAGTTTCGGAAAAATCACAAGAGTATCTCACTATAAATACTCATAAGGGCCTTTATCGATACACTAGGCTTCCATTCGGTTTAAGCTCAGCTCCGGCTATTTTTCAATCGATAATAGACCAAATCTTACAAGGTATTCCTAAGGTTTCAGGTTACTTAGACGATATCTTGATCGGAGGAGAAAGTGTTCAGGATTGTGAAAATAAACTTGACCAAGTTTTAAGTAGACTAAATTCATACAAGGTTAAAGTGAATGAGGAGAAATGCAAATTTTTTCTGGACAAAGTTGAATATCTCGGTCACGAAATTTGCAAGGAGGGCATCAAGCCAACTCAGGAAAAAATGGATGCAATAAAACATGCTCCAGCACCTCATGATGTTACAAGTTTAAAATCTTTTTTAGGATTACTAAATTTTTATGGTAAATTCATACCGCGTTTGTCATCTGAGCTAAAACCACTTTATGACCTGTTGCGTAAAGGGTCAATTTTCAGGTGGTCAGATGATTGTAACTTGGCATTCAAAAAAAGTAAAGATTTGCTATTAAATAATCAGCTTCTGGTGCATTTCGATACAAGTAAACCAGTTATAGTTTCATGCGACGCTAGTCCATACGGAGTGGGGGCGGTCCTCTCACATATTATTGAGGGTGAGGAACGACCAATACTTTTCGCGTCGTCAACCTTAAGTGAGGCAGAAAAACGATATTCTCAGCTTCATCGTGAAGCATTGGCTATCGTGTTTGCAGTTCGAAAATTCCATCGTTATTTATATGGCAACAAATTTATTTTGTATAGCGATCATAAGCCATTGCGAGAAATTTTCGGACCAAATAAACAAACCCCAGCCGTTGCTGCTGCGCGTTTACAAAGATGGGCCATCTTATTAGGGCAGTATTCATATGAAATCAAGTATAAGAAAGGCACGGAATTAGGACACGCGGACGCTTTATCGCGATTACCGTGTAAAGAGCCTACAGGTGAAGAAGGCGACATGATATGTAATTTAAATGTCCAAGGGTATTTTTACGATATTCCGGTCAAGTTTTCAGAAATTATAGTTGAGAGCAAAAATGACAAAGTTTTGCAGGAAGTACACGGGTACGTTATGGAAGGCTGGCCAAATAAAAAATTTTCGAACGAGCTTGGGTCATATTTTAAGCAGCGAAATTCGCTATCTTGTGAAAAAGGTGCACTGTTTTACGGAACAAGAGTGTTTGTGCCATGTACAATTAGAAGAAAACTACTGGAACTTTTACATGCTGGACATCCTGGTATTGTACGTTCAAAAATTCTAGCTCGTAGTCATATTTGGTGGCCGAATATAAATCAAGACATTGAAGATTTTATTAAAACTTGTTCAATATGTGAGCTAACGCAAAGGAAGTCGTCACTTGGGGGTAAAGAAGAATGGCCGAAAACATTTTTTCCGTTTGAACGAGTACATATTGATTTTTTCAAATTAGAGGGCGTAGATTTTTTGATTTTAGTTGATCATTACTCGAAGTGGATTGATGTCGCAATCATGAAAAATACAACGGCTCAATCAGTAATAGAGGAGTTATCCTATAGATTTGCGATTTATGGTCTGCCAAAAGAAATAGTTTCGGACAATGGTCCTCCTTTTGGTTCGGGGTTGTTCATAAATTTTTGCAAGGCAAATGGTATAACTGTACTTAAAAGCCCGCCGTACCATCCTGAGTCAAATGGATTAGTCGAAAGAGGTGTCCAAACTATAAAGAACGCGTTAAAAAAAAGTTGCTTAGAACGTCCAAGTACAAAAACAGATTTTAAAAAAATATTAAACTCGGTACTGTTTAATTACAGAAATACACCAACAACAACAAACTGCACGTCACCATCTAATAAGCTTTTCGCATACAAACCAAGAACTACAATCGACCTTGTTAAGCCGCACTGTGAAAACAAAAATCATATTAAAAAGAGAGAAGATGAAAGAGCTGAATATGAGAAAGAGTCTAGTAAATTTTTTAATAGTAAATGTAAATTTAGAAATAAATATGAGAAAAACGAAATTGTTTTATATAAATGTGAATTTAAAAATTATTTAAATTGGATGCCAGCAAGAATAGTAAAAAAATTGAGTGACGTAAGATATTTAATAGAAAAAAATGGAAGACATATTCAGACTCATGTAAATCAACTCAGGAAGACACATGTAAAGAAAGTTAGGTTCTCACAATTTCAGAAGTATTATGATACAACTAATGTAAGCAATTATAAAAACATAGCTCCAGAGAAAAATAATAGTGAGCAATTATATATGAATTCAAAAATAATAAAATCTGAAAATCAGAATGATCTGTCACCTGTAGCTAGCAGACTGCGTTCAAAATATGTACCTAGAATATAGGTATTTTAAGACAAATTACTTAATTACTTATTTTAAAATTCTAAATAACGTATATAAGTTACCTATATGAATAATGTTAAATTTGAATTATGAATTTATAGCTTTATTTTTTATTGAGGAAGAAGTTGATATGTATTAACTTTTAGTACTTTTTTATTTACTATGAAACCCTGAACTATTATTGCTTCAACAGGTTTCGATATATAATAAGAGAGTGTGACAGGCAGTGAGGTTCTACATTTTGAAGTATACGGAATAAATCTGAATTAAAGCATCAAAAGTCTTGTTAATTTATTTCAATAATATATAATATAAAGAAAGAAAATTAACGCAAAAACTAATCATTTAAACTGCAATAGTAGCGAGAACCTTTGCATAATATGAAATTTTTTTAATGAATTTTCACTTGCATGTGTAGCACCTCTTGCTACTAGCATGAAAGTTCGAAATTTTTCGAATCATTCGAACAGTACACGTTTTCTTTCGCACTTTCACTGTCACTGGCCTGTGTAACCGGCCTGATAGAGAAAGATAACAGAGTTGTATATTAAATTAAATTATTATTATTTGAAAAAAAAAATAAAAAATTTGGATTGTACATTAAGACTTATCTTTTATAGTACATCAAAGGCAAAAAATCAATAGATATTTTCTTAAATGACTAACATTTATCTTAAAATTATGTCAATAAACAATTAAACAATTTTATTTATATAGAAGAAAGAAAACAAAAGTTTTTAAGCAAATAAAAATATAATTGATAAAGAAAAGAATTAAATGAATAATTATTCAATAGATGAAAAGTACCTAAAAATTTCCTGTTTAAAGCTGTTTCTATTATTTATTTGTTTCAAATAATTGGGTAAGGAATTCCAAAGTCTTATGGTGCTAACAAAAAAGAATCTGCTGCTGTTGAGGTAGCTGTGTCTCGGAACAATAAAGTTGGTCGAGCGATTAGATTAGAAAAAACTGTAATTTTTCGTAGAGATATCTTGGGTGACGAGTATTAATAAGTCCGTGCAAATAAATTATATTACGCATATTCAAGTATTGAACCAAATTACAACCAAGAATTTTCTTACATTTCGCAGTAATATGATCAAACCTCTGAATTTTAAATACATACCTCGCAGCATTGTTAAATGCAACAAGGAGCTTATGCTGTGAAAAAGAGTAGAGCTTACAGTACACTACGTCTGCATAAGTTATATGTGGCAGGATTAATTGTACAACAAGCCTTCTCCGAATATCAAGGGGAGTAAAATCAGAAGAAGCACGCAAGTAGCGCAAGGTTCCATAAATTTTATTTAGAGTGTAGTTGATGTGATCAATACAAGAAAGATTTGAGTTAATAATAAAACCAAGGTTTTTCACTTTATTCACAAACTCCAATTGATTAGATCCTATCAACAAAGGCGGTATATCTACAAAGCAAGAAAGAGTCCTTGCTATTGGCAGCACTTTAGATTTCAGAGGGTTTATAAAAAGCAAGTTAGTGGCAGCCGACTTTTCCAGAAAAGACAAATCACAATTAAGTCTAAAGCTTAAATCTTCTAATAGGCCAATAGGTCTAGAGAGGTAGAGCTGAATGTCGTCAGCATAAGCGTGAACTGTTGAATATTTACAAACAGTGAAAATATCATTTAAGAATATGGAGAATAGGAGGGGACCCAGAATAGACCCTTGGGGAACACCGACAGTAACTGTTTGCAGGGAAGAAAAATTAGTTCAAACTCTTACACGCTGCTTTCTTTCCTCTAGATAATTAGACAAGAGCTGAACTGCACTGTCACTAAATTTGAAAAAATATTTAAGCTTATAACAAAGCAGATTGTGATTAACCGAGTCAAAAGCTTTAGAAAAGTCAATCAGGCAAAGAAGTGTTATGAGGTTTTTATCATAAGATATTCTTATGTCATCTATAACTTTCATAGCTGCCGTCACACAGCTGTGACCAGTCCGAAACCCAGACTGAAGCGGCGATAAAAGGTTGTTTACGTTTAGGTATTCAGAAATTTGATCATACATTATTCGTTCAAAAACTTTACCTAGAGCTGGAAGTATGCTAATGGGTCTAAGATCCTTGGGATCAGAAGCGGAGTTAGATTTGGGAACAGGTATAACCGTGGCTATTTTCCATAATTCGGGGAAGCAAGAGCAAGTTATACAGTGATTAATTATGTGAGTGAGGGGCGCCAATATGTAGTGGATAATTAATTTAATAAATTTAATAGGCATTTCATCAATCCCGACAGCATTTGAACTAATCTTCATTATAGACTTGACAACATAGTCCTCACTGACAGATGCAAACTCAAAAGAGGGAAAGGGAAATTGGTTAGTTTGATCTGACCACTCCACATTGGAACTAGTACTGACAGGACTTGGACATCCGTTTGACAGAAAATAATTATTTAGTAGGTTCGGCTCCAAAGTGCACTCACTTCGCGCTTTACTGAAAACCCTATATTTTTTTAAAGTTGCTTAGAGCTTAAGCTAGAATTTAGCTTGGAGCCGAAAAATTTAGTCTTTTCTTGTCGAACAATAATGTTAGCTGCATTTCGAGCTCTTCTGTAGTTGTCCCAATTTACACTTGTACGAGTCTGTTTCCATTTAGAGTAGAGCTTGTTCCTTGTTTTTATGGCAAGCAAAACACGACTAGTAAACCAAGGACAGGAATTATTAGACACTTGAATTGACCGTAATGGAACATGACAATTAAACAGAACATTTAACTTATCCATAAAACATCTAAGCTTATCATTCACCGAGCTATAAAGCCAGCAGTCTGTCCAATTCGTAATCAACAAGTCACAAAATAGTGCAGAAAAATCAATTGATTTGTAGTCACGATAAGAAAAACTAGCCTGAGAAGTTCTTTGAAGATTTATGTTAAGACAGCAAAATAATAGATCATGGTCGGACAAAAAGTTCATTTGGTCAAATTTTAAAATATAAGAACTATCTGAAACTAAGCAAACATCAAGCAGACTAGATTCACAGTCGTGCATATAGCGAGTCGGTATGCCATGGTTAGGTATATTTAAGCCGCTCATTGAGGAGAGATAGTAAAAATGTTCCGCAGTAGCGTCATTCCGCAACAAGTTAATATTAAAGTTGCCACAAATAAAGATGAAATCATAGTCAATGACTTTTGTATTAAGGTCTGAGAAAAACTCTTCTGGACTGTTGCAACGACTAGGGTTGTAAACACATGACACTAAGATTTTTTTATTATAACCAATTAACTCAACATTAAGATACTCACAGACACCACTACTTTTATTCACAAGTTTGACTTTAAGACTAGACTTACAATAAATAGCCACACCTCCACCCCTTCTTCCATACCTGTCATTTCGGAACAATTTAAAACCTTTCAAATCATAAAAACAATCAGGAATATCATTCTTAAACCATGATTCAGTGACACAGACTATATCAGCAGGCGAATTTTCAAACACATACCATGCTTGATCTAGCTTAAATCCGTTTAAACTTCGCGCATTAAAATGTACAACATTTAAACCATCACATTGTTTACATAAAACATGCATTAAAGCTTTATAGTTACCCGTAGCACCAAGAGACAATTCATCAGAAAGTGTCAGGATTGATAAAACATAGAGTCAGCTTTAAACAGATTTGAGATACATACCAGAATTAGATTAAATATAGAAAAAAAGATTATGTAGAGAAGGAAAGAGTAGTAGAGTAGAATTGTAAGACATACATAGTTAGAAATTATAAAAGGAAAATAAAAGATAAAACGATTGCTCAGAAATGAGCATATAAGCAACATGGCAAATAACAAAAATAATGTATTTCTCTGCTCAGCTTCAAGTTCCAGCGATGCAATCTACGTTCTCCTTGCTGTAAACCAGTTTCGCCTCACCATCACGTGTAGCTCTAACAAAAACATTGCCACGCAACGAAAACACTGCAACAAAACGATTCTCTCGTTTAAGTTGATTAGTTGATTAAGTTTCATTTATTATAGTCGTAGCGTTGCCACATATTATATTTAGAATGCTTTTCAACAAATATATCAAAGTTGTAACTTTAAAAATAGCTGGCAATGCCTCAAATTTTTAGCTATAAATTCAAAAAATTGTGACCAGATGGAGTCCAATACGCAGATTCAGATAAACACTGTCCCTTTAAAAGTTGGTAGTTTGAATTATCAACTTATACGTTGGAAGTATCGAATCCTATTAAAATTTATGCATTTTTTAGTATATTATAAATAATATGATAAGGGTATTTATGCAAAATGGCAAACTTATATATTGGGCAATTAAATATTTTAATGAGGTTGGTTGAGGATGAATACACTTAATATAAGTGTTTGAAGAATATAACACACAGAGGAATGTTCCATTTTTACTTTGAAAAAATAATAGTACATGCAAATTGATTGCTGCTAGCCAGTTTTGCAATTGTCCACAAAATGTCAAATGATAAATATAAAAGCATAATAAATGGGTATTGCAAATTTGGACTGCACTGTCAAAGAATAAGCAAATTAGAGGTGCGATTTCCTCATATTTAAATATAAATATGAGGAAATATATTAATATGATTAATATGAATAAATATATATAAATTAAATTTTTATATTCTCAAATTTTCATTAGCAGTACTTTTTAAATAAAATAAAAATAAGAAGTGATACTTTAAGTGGTTAAACTCTTTAATATAGTCTTACTAAAAAAGTCCTATTTCATATAATGTCAAGAGTAAATTAAATCTGTTTAATCAGGGATCGTTATTGTTATAAGCGATATCCAAAAACTAAAAGTATAATTATTATTTTATTGCTCAACAATAAAAACTATCTTACGATTTAACAATAAAAACTATCTTACTTTTTTATTGTTTTGATCAGAAATAAAAGTTATTTTTTTATAAGAATTATTTTTGAGTTTGTGGCATCAAAGCAAATTGAGTTTCCAGAAATTTTATTTTAATTTCTAATTTAGTTTCACTTTTTATCATTATATTGGAACTATAATCAGTTCATTGATTTGAAGGCTCTAGTCCGAATTTTCACACATAATATGTGACATTTTTCATTATTTCGCAGATTATATTAAACTTAAAAAAAGATCTTAGCTTTCTAAATAAGGCCATTAAATGATTTTATGACAATATCTTCTGACTTTTAACAAAAATAGAAAAAATTAAATTTGTTGTTGTTAACAATAAATTCAATAATTCTATGCCGATTTTCAGGCCGGCATTCAGGCCTCGAAAATTGTGTTTAAAAATAATTAGTACAATAAACATAACAAAGAAAAGTTTAAGAGACAGATACAAACTGCTTTTTAGTGGTTTAGGATGCTTTAAAGAAGATTTCTTAATAGATTTGAAGGCAAATGAAAAACCGTACTCAAAACCGGCATTCAGAACACCGTTAGCTTTGAGAGAACACCCTTAAAAAAGGATTAAAAAAATTATGCGAAATGAACATTGTTGAAAAATGTAAAAAGCCGAGTGAGTGGATTTCAGACATTGTATTTGTCGAGAAACCTAACAAAAAATTAAGAATTTGTCTAAATCCAAAAGAACTTAACAACGCCATAAAAGATAACTTTAATGAAATTTCAACTTTTGACCAAATAAAAACTAATTTAACTAATAAGAAAATTTTTCGGTTTTTGACTTGAAAGATGGATTTTGGCAAATAGCACTCGATGAAAAGACGAAAAATTTATGCACGTTTAGTACACCATTTGGGTGCTTCAGATTCAAGCGCTTACCGTTTGGTATAAAAATAGCACCTGAAGCGTTTCAAAAAATAAATGAAGAGAATTTTGGTGATATTAAAAATGTTACAGTATATATTGACGACATTCTTTTTGCGTCTAAAAATGAAAGGGAGCATGATGAAACTATTGAATTGGTAATGAAGAAAGTCAAGGAAAAAAATGTTAGGTTTAATTGGGAAAAAATACAATGGAAACAAAAAGTTGTATTCTTACGTCATACGATTTCAGAAAAAGGAATTGGATGTGATAAAAGTAGGTTAAATGGAATTGAAGACTTAGGTGCACCAAAATGCAAAAAAGATTTGCAAAGTCTTATGGGCTTTATTAATTATTTAAGAGAGTATATACCAAACTTATCTAACTTAAGTTCTCTACTTAGAGAGCTAATGAAAAATTCAGTTGTGTTTGAGTGGCTACCGGTCCACGAGAAGTGCTTAGCTAACATAAAAGAGCAAATATTAAAAGCGCCTATACTTAAGCCATTTAACAGTGCTGAGCCTATTACAACAGATGCTTCGCAAGGTGGTATAGGGTGTTCGATTTTGCAAAATTGAAGACCAGTTGGTTTTGCTTCAAGAAGCTTAACTGACTCTGAAATCAGATATGCGCAGATTGTAAAAGAAATGCTGGCTGTAGTGTTCGCTTGTAAAAAAATTTCATAATTATATATATGGTAGAAATGTACAAATTATAACGGATCATAAGCCACTTTTGGGTATTATGAAAAAGAATTATGCAAAAATATCGTCACCCAAGTTGCAGCGAATGAAAATTAAACTTGAAAGATATAAATTAGATTTTACTTATTTTCCAGGAAAATTTTTATATTTAGCTGATTGGCTATCTCGAAGTTATTCTCAACATATAGATAAAGAAGAAAAAAATTAAAGGCTTAGAAGAAATACTATTAACGTGAGTAATAAGAAAAAACTTTTATTTAGAGAGGAAACAAAGAAAGATGTGATTTTAAAAGAAATTTGGAAATACTGCCAGAGTGGATGGCCTAAAGATAAATCAAAATTAGGCAATGATGTAAAATGTGTGTGAAAAAATAAAATGAAATTGTTCATAGAAGATGGATTGATATTCTTTGATCAAAGAATTTTTGTTCCCCAAAGCCCTCAGAAAATGGTTCTTACTCAGCTTCATAAAGCACATCTAGGAATTGAGAAAACGAAGAGCAGAGCAAAGCAACTCTTATATTGGCCAAACATGAACAAAGACATAGAAATTATGGTTCCTAAATGTAATTTTTGTCAAAAGCATCAATCCTCATATATAAAAGAACCACTTTTAAACCATAAAATACCAAATGCCTCCATATGAAAAATTAGGTATGGATGTTATGGAGGTGGGCGGAAAGAATTATCTTATAATAGGAGACTACTTTTCTAAATATTTAGATATAGTCCCACTAGTAAAAAAAACTGCTGCGGCTATAACCGAAAAGCTCAATATTATATTTTCAATACACGGTTATCCATTAGAAATTATAACGGGTAATGTTCCATTTGGTTCTTTTGAATTCAAGCAATGGTTAAAAAAATTTGGATATTGTTATAACAACAACAAGTCCACGATATCCTAAATGGTATATCCTAATGGCGGACCATTCGCGGAGCTAATGGACAAGTTGCAAAGAAACTGGTATTGAAATGTAATGCAGAGAAAAGCAACTTGTGTCACGCATTGTTAGAATATAGAAACCCAATTAAAAATTTTAATTTTTCACCAGTTCAGTTACTAATGGGAAGGCAGACAAGAACTTTGGTTCCTGGTAAAGAAATATTTTTAAAAAGCGCTGAATTAAACAAAAAAATAAAACCTATCTTAAACCACAATAACATGATAAACAAACAAAACCATGATAAAAATACAAAAACTAAGCTTGAATTTAAAAAAGGAGAAAATATATGGGTTAAAGATGACAAATCATGGATACCAGCAAAAGTTTTAGAAAAACATGTAACGCCTCGCTCATATTTAATAGAAAAGGATGGAAAAACCTATCTTAGAAATTCATATTTTTTAAGAAAACATTAGGCGTTAGGTTTTTCCATCCTTTTCTATTAAATATGAGCGATATATTTTCTTTTAAATCTACACTAAGGGAAAAAAATATTAAATTTATCCAAAAACTTTTTTAATTTATCCAAAAAGCGAGTCATTTTTGCACCAATAACGCATTTGAATAAATCGACTGCGTAAATATTAAACATTTATTTGAATACTTTTTTAATTAAATTAAATATTTAAATATTTAAACAGAATTAATAAAAAATATATTAAAATTATGCACGGATTTTTTTAAAATATCTCTCAAATATTTACTATTTGAAAATAAAACTATCACATTTAAAGAAAATTTATGTAAGTAAAAATATTGAATTTAAAAAACAACATATATAAATTGAATATGTTATTAATGGTTTTATGGTATTATTTTCTTTATATTGCGTTCATCAAATGCCATTGCCTGTATAATTTATTCTCGCTTCACTTTTTTCGTTCTCTAATTTATACTATTTTTGACAGTTGGTGCCCTAATATTGCACCAACTGTCAAACATAGTATAAAATAGAGAACAAAAAAGTAATTCACAAAATATATGTAGGTAGAAGGAAATTATGCAGGTAAATGACAACCGGTTCAAGATTTTCTGGAGAAAATACCGAGTTGTCACTCCACCCCATATAATTTAATTTCTTTGCCAAACATGCACACTATATTACTCTTGCAAAAATAACTAAATGAGAACTATAAGAACTGCAAATGCAAGAAATAACTGCAGGAACAGAGTGCGATGCTGTTGCTGCTTGTCGGAGTGTGTGTGTACGTGTGCAATGCTGTTGCTGCTTGCTTGTATGGAATATGTGTGTACGTGTGTGGTATAAATAAAATTCAAATACGGGAAAAAAACGAGTTGTAAGGAAAACATTTGATTTATCCACGTAAATATTTGAATAAAATTTATACTCAGGCGTGGATAATGCTAATATGCGTTATTTCCCTTAGTGTATATATAGTATAAAAATAAGTTGCATTGTGCATGAAATTGATGTTCTCTGTAATGCGTGAACCGATTTTGTTTCTGTTTTCCATGAAAGGTGACGTCAATACGAAGGTTTTTATGTATAAACGGTTTTTGTATGCACATTGGTTCATGAATTTTAGGCATTTTAGTGAACTTATACAATAATACAGGTGTGAACAAATACAGGTGCGCACAGATGGTGTATATGGGGAAATATTTGCAAGGGAAATCGGAAATAAATGGAATATTGGAATAATTTGGCAAGTCCGACTTTAGTTTGCATTTGCGCGAAAAATATAGGCATAGTAAAAATTTTCCATACCCCTTTTTTTCCATACCCCCTTTACCGCCTACAATAAATAAAATTGCTATATTTAAGACGGTTTTGGTCGTATTAGACTAAAATTTGGTTAACAAGTTCGTATGGTTACTGTCGGCAACTATACTAAAACTGGGCGTGGTCTAACTATATATATACGCCCACTTTTTTTAAATCATTATTATTCCTGAGTTGTAAATGTTTTGATAGTGAAACTTGATATGTAGATGCTATGGGCCCAAGAGGCCATTACTATATATTTGAGCAAACATTAGACAAGGGGGAATTTGGCCACACAGGCCAAATTTATGATATCGAATTGCTTTGGAACTAAATGCCGTATAACAATGAAGGTCTTTCTACTGAAAAACTGGCACGGGCAATCGAAAAAGGAGCGTGGCTCCACCCATATAAGCCAAATTTACGATACAGAATAGCTATAGAAGTAAAAGTCATAAAACATTGAAACTCAGAATGTAGATACAATTTGGTAATGTCATTCTTCTAGAAAAGGTGACGTGCATTGGACAAGGGGGTGTGTCTCCACCCATACAAGCCAAATTTATTACACAGAAAAGCTATGGAAGTAAAAGACAAAGAACATAGAAGTAAGAATGAAGTTACTACTTGGTAATATCCTGCAACTGGGAAATGGAAAATGCAATCAATTTACAATAGAGAACGCTGCTATAGATTCCAAAACTACTAAGCCGATTGAGCTCAAATTTGCGCAGTAACTATGGGGTTATTCATAAATTACGTTACCAATTTAGTAGAGAGAGAGGTTTAAGATGTACTACGATAAGTAACGAATGGTTAATGGTTAAAGGAATAATTAATGAACGACCATATGTTTCCAGTACGGGATGGCTTAGAAATAATAACGCTGAAGATATTGCAACATTTTCCGGTACTTATCTAGATATGGTGCAGCAAAGCGCACCGGGAAAAAGCTAGCATAATATATATTAAGGCGCCTCATTTTCTATGGAAGAAAACTTCAGCGTTTTGATTGAGGAAGTTGCTCCTGTGATGCTGCTCACAATATATCGGGTTCGCTGGCGCTGCGTAGAGTCAAACAAATCTATTATTTGCAAGTAAATTCTTATCAATATTTGATCAAAAATTTTCTCGCAAATGCAGTGAAAATAGAGAGAAATAATAAGATATAAGGATATAGTGAATTCAAATATGGTTTCTTTTATAATTGCTTACTTTTTATGTTCCAATAAGTGGAGGATAAAAAATTGCGTTAAAAAAGGTAAGCCAAAAAGACGTCTATTTGTTTCCGGAAATATATCAAAAAGGGCCGGCCATGAAAGCCCACGAAGGCTCGTCAGAAGCACCAACCGTGGGCTCGTTCGGCTATCGAGGATCGATACTCGAACAAGTCGATAAGTGAGTACTTAATCTCTTACTTTGTGTGGGCATTAATCTAATACAGGCAATGTCCGCTAAGCGCGATTTCATTTAGCGCGGTTTCGTTACAACGCGGTTTCAATATTTTTTCCATTTTTTTTGTTTTTGCGAGACTTTTGGTTTCTCTTTTGTTGTCTTGCTTGATCTTGCTTTGCGAATGCTCACAAATTTGTTTGTTTGTTTACTTTTTGTTGCTTAAAAGACACATACAAAGATAATTTCGATTAACGCGGTATTTTTCGGTACTCGACATGTTCGATGACTAAAAAGAAGAAGAGAAATTAAATATGTTAATTCCGTCGGAACTGAAAATTATGACAACACGCACACAATCAGGACGGACGAAGACATATGACTACGATACAGGTGGTAAAAGAATAAGTTTTACCACTGGCCGAGTAATCACTACCATAATCATTGGGCTAAGAGGGCGTGAATTCAAGCATGCTTCGATTCGCGACAGCAATGTTGAGAGCTCCTCAAAAGTGTTTTTTAGGTCTGAAGCTAATTTACGGAAGTGTAATTTAAAACTTTTTACACCCGCTTCCCACAGACCTCCCATATGAGGAGCGCCTACTGGAATAAAGTGCCAAGTTAAGTGTTGATGAGCAAACTTGGACACCACGTTCTCTTTAGAGCTGTTGAGAAAAGCTTTAAACTCTTCTTTAAAGGCTCGCGAGGCACCAACAAAATTGGTTCAATTGTCCGAGTACATTTTCTCCGGACAACCTCGACGTGCGACAAACCTCGAAAATGCTACCAAAAAGGTGACAGTACTGAGATTGCTAGTCGAATCTAAATGAATTGCCTTTGTAGCAAAGCAGACAAATACACAAATATAGCCTTTGGTTATGAGACAAGCGCGTCCCGTATAATTTTTAATGTCATATGGACCCGTAAAGTCAACTCCAGTGGAAGCAAAGGGACGGGATATTTTTGTGCGCTCTGGATGTAGTGATGGCATCATCTGAGACTGCAAGCTCTTGCGGTCGATAACACAGACCTTGCAGTTGTGTATGATGGATTTGATCATATTTTTTAATCTGGGAATCCAGTATTGCATCCGAATAAGTCGCAACACAAGCTGGTTCCCACCATGAATGGAAATTTCGTGGGTGAACTTCACGAGTAACTTAGAAAATTGGCAATCATATAGTAGGATTATCGAATGCCGTTCATCATAAATGATGTGTTCCGTTTCCGATAATCGTCCGCCAATTCTGAGGGGTTTTTGACTGTCGAGAAAAGGAATCAAATTTAAAATTGAAATCTTCGAATCGATTACACTTTTCTTCGAGAGCTGGGCATATTCAGATAGATAGGCCAATTTTTGACTCTCAATAACGAGTCGTTTGGTTGCTTCTTTAATTTCTTGCTGTGATATTGCCACAGACTAATGACAGAAATTATTTTTGTGCTGCCTATGAGTTCTATGATAGAATCGTAATACGTACGACAGAACTCGCAAGGCTCGAGGCATTGAAGAGAAACGCTCTAAAAAGTTCACATTTTTAAAATATGCCACGTGAACTTTTATGGCTTTCGCTTCCATCGTTGGGTCATACTCATAGCTTTGATTTGGTCACGATCTGGGCTCCTGTTGCAAACATACGGGTCCATGCTACCACAACGAACTATCCTTTAGATGTTGCGGCTTCATCCCTCTGCTAGCCAGATCTGCTGAGTTCACATGACCCCAGTTCTCGGTCCCCACCTTTTCGCTGTTTTTTGTCACGCGGTTAGTGACGAAAGTGGCCCAGAAGCAGGGCTGTTTACGCAACCACGCCAGCACAATGGTCGAATCTGTCCATAAAAACAGCTGATTATCAAACGTCTCTAAATTTATCAGAAACGCTTCGACCATCTCTGCTAGCAGAAGTGCGCCGCACAACTCGAGCCTGGGTAAAGACACCGTCTTGACTGGTGCCACTTTCGTTTTAGTGACTAGAAGGTGGACGCTTACTTTGTCTAAGCGTTTTACGCGAATATAGACAGCGGCTCCATAAGCTTTCTCTGAAGCATCGCAGAACCCGTGGAACTGCAGATTGCTTTTCGGAGAGAAATTTATCCAACGTGGAATCCAGATACTGCTGATGTGAGGATAGTTTTCCAAAAAAATTTGCCAACTCTGCAAAGTAGCTAGGATCAGCTGATCATCCCATCCGATGCCATCCAACCGCACTTGCTGCACCAGGATTTTTGCAATGACCACGACCGGAGCCAACCACCCCGCTGGATCGATGGTCCACCAGCTCTAGAAAATCTTTTCGTAGCCGATGTCTTTTCGGGATCCTTCGCAGTATTTCGTCGGAGTTGGCCGCCTATTTCCGCAAGGTAAAACCTGCTGATTCGGCCACTTTTTCCTAATCTATACGAGCTTGAAGTGTTGACTCCACGTCATGACCTCCCGCCAGTGCGTCAGCTACGTACATATGATAACGCAAAGTTTTTGACGCTAGTGGCAAGCTATTTTCCACATCGTCGGCCAGTTGCAAAAGTGTTTGCAGCGCTAGAAATGGAGCACAGTTAACCCCAAAAGTGACGGTTTTCAGCTGAAAATCTTGTAGATTATTCCCTGTTTGGTCGCGAAAAATTATTCGCTGGAATCGCTGATGGTCTTCACTCACTAAAATTTGGCGGTACATCTTTTAGATGTCACCATTAAAAACACATTGGAAGAACCTCCACTTCAGGATAAACAAAGTTAAATCACTTTGCAAGACTGGTCCTACGTGCAGAGCATCGTTCAGACTTATACCATTCGTTTATTAACGCTTGACGCGTTAAAGACCACATGAACCTTCGTGGTGGTACTATCTGGTTTCATGACGGCGTGATGAGGAAGGTATTAACTCTGAGTTTGCCTCGGAGTAAGACAAGAAGATACTTCTCTCATATGGCCCAGTTCCAGATATTCTTTCAAAACACCATCGTACTCCTTCTTATCATCAATATTCTTGTTTAACCTGACCTCATTGCGCAGAAATTGTCGGACCGCAATATAGCGTGAATCTCCTAAAATGGTTTTCTGCGGATAACTTTCCTTAAAAGGTAAAGTCACTACATACCAACCATCAGAATTACGCCTTGTTGTATTGACGAAGTTGTCCTCACAGAATTTGTCTGCGCTGTTGGACACAATATTTTGAGGTACCTCCTCAAGCTCCCAAAATTATGCTAACTGTCGATCAAGTGAAATTTCGCTGAAATATGAAGCGACAGTTGAGGAGTGAGGTTTCAGCCCGGTGGTTGGAAGGGAGCCAGTTAAGATCCAGCCGAATATTGTTTCTTGAGCAATAAGTGACCCAAGAATATTTCGACGGATACCGTCAAGAAGAAGTAGTGGGTATAAATCACCGCCTAGTAACACATCTACTTTATCGCTGCAGTAGAAACGTTTGTCCGCAAGAACAAGCTCTAGAAAAGCTTGCTGCATCAACGGATCTACTGAGCATGTAGGAAGGTTTCCTGTGATCTTTGACAGAATTAAAGCGCTTGTGGTAAGTTGGATAGTTGGATCAATAGGTGATCCTATCACCAAAGTGCAGGCTTTTTGCACTCTGGCAGATACCACATTATTAAGTCCTGAGGCTTGAGCGCAAACGCGGAGAGTGGACAGCTGAATGATTCGCTGTAATCTTTCAGAAATGAAAGAGCCTTCTGAGCCAGAATCAATAATTGCTCTGGCTTTGAATACAGCTCCACGATGACAAATATTAATAATGGCTGTTCTTAGCAAAATACCTTTGCTGCTTGAGGCAAAACACGATTTTTTTTTTTCGCTAGCGCTTGCAGATGTTTGCGCTTGCGTTGCGAGCGCTCGAGTGGACTGTAGGCAGTAATGAAAACGCATTACTGTTGACGATCTGTCATTAATATTCATCGCCAAAAACTTTGGACAGAACTTCAATGCGTGTTGCTGGCTTTTACACAGCTTGCAGTTGTTGTTGGTCACTTTTGCCTGGTATGTGTTGACTTTCTTCACATTTGGTGGAGGAGTCAAGGGCGTCGCCATTCGATGACCCAGGGGGGGAGGGGGCAAGTTGGTATATGGAGAATGGAAAAAGTATTAATTGTAGGAACAGTTATCAGAAATTTACGCTTGTTTGTAGTGCGAGTCTTACAACCTCTACCTACGGCGATTGTAAATAGAACATTACAAATTCCAATGTGTAAACTTCCACGAGCTCTTGACTCTTCAATGGATAAAACTTTTAAACATAGTTATTAATTATATTAATTAGAAAAATAACATTAAAAGAGTTTATACAGATTAATTTTTGACACTTATTAAGTTAATTAAAACAAAATCTTCGGGGGTTTGTTGTAAACTTCTCGACCACTTTATTTTGAAAATCTTGTAAGTTTTCATAAATAAATTTTCTGTGTACATTCATGATGGCTTCTACATGATGAACTACACTGCCGGTCAAAAGTTTGGAAACCCTGAATAAAAAATAAATTTTTAATCTTAATACTTTGAATACGGCATTTCATTATTTATATTGAAAACAAATTTGAGCTTTAGGCCAAGTATGTTGACAACAAGACAACATGAAGACAAAGAAGGCAACAACCAACAACCAACAACAACAACAACGGTTCTGTATAGAGTAAATCACACAGCTTGACTATACAGACTGTTTCGTTGGCCGCTACACCATCTCATCAGTAGTCTTTGCATGACTTTACACTGTGATCCACTCAAGCTTCTTAGGTTCTACTTATACTGCCAATTATGCCGAGAAAGTTACCCGGAATTTACTTTTAGAGAGAGAACGCTTAAGTTAGTGACTGAGTTCTTTTCTATTTCGATGGACCCTGTGTCAAGGTTAACCTAGATCGTATCATACTTTTAGGCATAGCCTTAACTCATGTTCATCTTCAAAATTCGATCACAGCTATTTATCGCTATCAGAGCATATTGAAGTTGTGTTATTTTGTTATTAGCTCTTCCCTTTTTCCACACTTCCATTATAGGGTTCTGTTAGTTTAACTTGTAACGAACCCTCTGTTCGGTTACCTAAGTGCTGAGTATACCCAGTGGTGGGTCCAAAGGTTCTTACAAAAAAAAGAGATTTGGGTTTAGTTTTGAGTAAATTATTTCATTTATTAATTCAAGATTAAAACTATTCTTAAAATAAACTCCCAGAAGGGTATTACCCTCTTTGGGTAGTGATTTATATCTATTTTCTAACACCTTGAAGTGTACAACGCTTCTCGGGTATGCTCCAGATAAACTATCTACGGTATTTTCTACCGCCTCGAAGTGTACAACGCTTCTCGGGTATTCTAAAGATAAACTAGATACGGTATTTTCTAACGCCTCGAAGTGTACAACGCTTCTCGGGTATATTAAAGATAAACTGAATACGGTATTTTATAAAGCCTCGAAGTGTACAACGCTTCTCGGGTATACTAAAGATAAGCTATATAAAATATTTGATAACGCCTCGAAGTGTACAACGCTTCTCGGGTATGCTAAACTACTAGTCACAAGAGACCTTGCGTACAACACACGACTCCGCAGACTGACCTCATTGCGCATGTGCAGCGGCTTTTATACTCTTTTCTTTTTGTTGCTTGTGTGCTTCTTCTTCGTAATGTCTGTTGCCAGTCGCATGTTGCAGAGTGCGTTTTGCGGGTTTCATGTTGATGTTGCAGAGTGCGTGTTGCAAGTTTCATGTTGATATTGCAGAGTGCGTGTTGCGGGTTTCATGTTGAGGTTGCCTTGTGTGGCTGCATAAATGTTGCTAAATGAAATGATTAAGCGACCATTATGTATGGAATTCATTCAATATTCATATTAATATTCGTGTTCATAATCATATCCTTATTACATTCGTACAATAATTTTATTATTCTAATTCTTATTCATATTCATATACATATTCATGTACGTATTCATATACATATTCATGTACATATTTATGTTATAATTTATATATATTGCGATATTGCATCCTCACAAACTGATGGTACACCTAAGATGGTGTGGATACAAATTTTTTATGAAAGAATTTGTTGTTTATATGTGATGCAAACACAACTAATCATTTTTCTTAACATTTTTATGGACGTGCTCTCTCAGAAATTTTTAATCTTAATATTTTGGATACGGCCTTTTATTATTTATATTGAATTTTCGAATTTCCGTTGTTATTGTTCTTGGTTGTTGCTTTCTTTGTCTTCATGTTGTCTTGTTGTCAACATACTTGACCTAAAGCTGAAATTTGTTTTCAATATAAAAAATAAATTTTTATATTTGTCGCCTTTTTTAGCAGACTAATTGTATTTTTGCGGTATTTCTGTGTACACTAAATGTAATTAGATATCCTCTGAATGATTTACTTTGCTTTTGAAAAATGTAATACATTTTATTTACCATTTGAATGATAAGTTCTAACGAAGATGATTTATGTGAAATATTGCATGTTTTGTGTCCATTCACACTTGGCACAGATGTTACTATAGTTTAAATGGCGTTTACTTGTCTGAATGAATTAGAATGAGAACTAGCAGTTGTCTTGTAACAGAAATGAAGCCATTTGACACTTGTTTCGAAATTTTTCATTCCAATTTCATATTGTGTTGGATATTGTACATTTAACGACATTCCATATATACAAACCGACAAATTGACCAAAAAAAGTCCATCGAAAAACGATCTAACATAGTTGTTTTACATAAAACAAGCAAAATTTCAAAAATATTAAAAATATCCAAACGAACCGTTTCCAAAACATTGAAGAGTTACCGTGAAAAGAGGTGGTCGACTTCGCAAGACGTCAAAAAGAGATGATTACAAAATTATAACCATCAGCATTGCAAATCGTTTTGAAACTGAACCAACAATCAGAGTTACAATCAATAAGAGCTGGTTTCACGACCATTAGTTAACCAATTGGTTAATTAACTAAAGGCTATTAGTTAATTATAACTTTTTATGATTTGGGTTTCACAATGCTTTAGTTAACTAATGGCAATTTTTTTAAGAAAATATGGCAACACTATATAAAACATATGTTTTTGATATATGCATTAAATACGTTTCTTTTGCAAAATGGACAAAATTAATGCAACAAACGCAAGATGTTCCAATTTTGCACAAAAATAAATTGATTTGCTTTTGGAAGTCGTGCAAAAATACAAATACGTAATTGAATGCAAACAATCCGATAAATATCATGCGGACGAGAAGGAGAAAACATGGGAAAAAATTTAATCAGAGTTCAATTGCCAGAATGAGGAACGAACATACAGGAGCTTGAAGGCTCTAAGAACCAAATATTACAACCTGAAAAAGTAATTAAAACACTCCACACTTCCTCATAGTTCGAATCGCTAACAACACCGTGATCCCTATCGGAATCCATTGTTATTTGTTTCACGTTTCTCTTTTTGTTTTTTATAAGCTTTTTTTCTATTACAGAAATCAGCTGTTCGTTAACTAATGGTTTAAACCACCACCACTGGTGGCTTAACCTCTTGTTAACTTTGATTGTGAAATTCAAATCTGTTAGTTAACCTCTGGTCAGTGGTAACTAATGGTCGTGAAACTGGCCCTAAACGTTTTTCTTCACCAATTTCTGTATCAACGTCGATTGCGAGAAAAAAGGATTGTTCGGAAGAATAGCTTCGAAAAAAACCACTTCTGGGACCTCAAAACAAGAAGAAAAGATTGGAATTCTTCATGCAACATAAAGACTGTACTATTGATCAATTGAAATCTGTATTATGGTCAGATGAATCCAAATTTGAAATTTTCGAATCACATCGTAGACAATATATTTTCCGTAAAACGAATGAAAAATATAAATCGAAGTGCATTACACCTACATAAGGCAACGCGTGAGGGTCAAGGGGGCGATCTTCACATGGCAACGTGTCTGACTGCCTCAACCTGGTGAGGCCAGCATTATCCATGTCGAACTCGTCTCAAGTCGACTCAAACCTCTGCGTGGTGTCCTCTAGAAACGGCAAACTGGCAACCGTTAGTTTGACGGCTAATCTGAGCGGCGGGCTACCCCTGTCTTTAAAGGGTTGTGCGTTGGGTTTGAAGCCCACCACGTAAAAACAAATTTCAATGAAACGAAAAAGAAATAAGATAAAAATAATCCCCAAATCTGATGACGACTACCGCAAACGAATAACTGACAATGATTTACGGATATGCACCTGGAACGTCCGAACCCTTAATTGGGATGGTGCCTCTATCCAACTGATAGATATCTTAGAAAGATACAAGGCTGATATCACTGCAATCCAAGAAATGCGATGGAAGGGACAGGGCTGCTCACGGCAAGCATCCTGTGATATCTACTACAGCGGCCATGCGGAGAAGCATGAATTTGGATGCGGATTCGTGGTTGGCAAGAGACTACGACATCATGTTCTGCGATTCACACCTGTGAACGAACGACTTGCCATAATCCGTGTCAAGGCAAGATTCTTTAACATAAGCCTGATTTCTGCGCACGCTCCGACAGACGATAAGGACGATGAGACCAAAGACAGCTTCTACGAGCACCTTGAAGAGCCCTATGAGCGCAGCCCCCGCCACGACATAAAAATCGTGCTTGGTGACTTCAACGCCAAGGTGGGAAAAGAAAATATCTTTGGTCCAACAGTCGGAAAGTTCAGCCTCCACGACAATACCTCCGATAACGGAATGAGGCTGATTGACTTTGCCGCAGCGCGAAACATGGTCGTTAGTAGCACTAGATTCAAGCATCTCAATATTCATAAAGCAACTTGGCTGTCTCCTGATCAAAAGACGCGCAACCAAATTGATCACGTTTTGATTGACGGAAGGCACTCTTCCAGTGTTTTAGATGTACGCACGATCCGTGGTGCCAATATAGACTCGGATCATTATCTTGTCGCAGCCAATATCCGTACACGCCTGTGCGCAACCAAGAATGCGCGCAATCCAGCACAGAGAAAGCTAGACGTCGAAAAGCTGCAATCAAAGCAAACAGCCGAAGACTTCGCTACTCGACTCTCACTCCTGCTTCAAGAAAGCACTCCTCCGATCGACGATATATGCGCGCAGTGGAATCATATTTCCCACTCTATGCGTACGGCTGCCGAAGAGGTGATTGGCTATCACCGCCCTCGCCGAAACCAGTGGCACGACCAGGAGTGTCGCGACGCCACTGCAGAAAAAGACGCCGCCTACAAAGCCACCCTGCAGTCGGTTGTAACGCGTGCTGCTAAGGAGCGATACAAAGAGAAGAGGAGGGAGGAGAGACGCATTTTCAGGCGAAAGAAAAGGGAAGCGGAAATGCGTGAGTGCGAGAAAATTGAGATGCATGGTGACAGGAATTAGGTCCGAAAATTTTTCGAAAAAATAAGACGCCTGGCCGATGGTTTCAAGACCGGGGCCTCTTCCTGCAAGGATGAAAATGGGAATCTAGTGACGGATATCCAGAGTACACTGATGATGTGGAGGGAACACTTCTCTAGGCTTCTGAATGGCGACGACGACAACAATCCCACCAATAGAGATGATATCCCGGAATCCCCAATTTTGGACGACAGCGTTGAAGTTCCCCTGCTCGACCATAGTGAAATCTTGAAAGATATAGCTCGGCTTAAAAACAACAAAGCCGCAGGAGCCGATGGCTTACCTGCTGAGCTCTTCAAGAATGGAGGCGAAGCTCTTGTGGTATATTTCTACACGCTGTGTCTATTTTTAGAATGCCACTGTAACGGCTGAACCTATTGATGGCTTTACGCCGTACTTATGAAAAAGGAAAGAGATTTTGTTTTTGTTTGTTTTTAGACTTTTGGACTTAGCACAAGACTAACTCTTTATTCAATTCTTCAGATCTATGTAAATTAAAAATACCAGTATTTTTCTTCTATACTGCAGCCAAAACTCCTCCCCATATTTTCACATACATTGAAATTGAAAGTAGCCAAAACCAATTAATTAATATATTGAGCAATTTCTTTACATTTACAAATTCTTTGTTTTCTTTCATTCTTACACTTCAAATAATTACTATTGCTGCGCTTGCAATTTTAATGCAGCAACATTACTTGCGCCAGTCGCGATGTAATATGAATCATTTGACCCAGTGCAGAAATGAACATAAACAAAACGAAAATTAGTTTGTTGATTGTCATCGACTCAAATATTTATTGTACCGTGGGCTGGCTGTGCTATGACACTACACCCTTACCCTTCAGCGAAAAATTATTACTTGAAAGAATTTTTAAAGATTGGAGAGATGTTTGGAGCAGTTTACATATGTAGTTTACAAAAATGTTTTTTATTACTTATATTATTACTAAGGAGAAATAGATAAGATATTTAGTTCTAAATTTATTTTTCCTTATATATACCTACTTAATAAATATGCCTATATTTTCTAAATATATATTTTATATGTATATGCAAGTTGTTTTTCAAGAACTTATTATTTTTTTTTTTTTTTTTTTTTTTTTCATTTATTAGGGAATTACTTATTTAAATTAAATTTATCTTCTTAGTTACTTCTTATGTATTTCTTTAAAATATTGTTGTGCAACAACTTATTTTTACCGTTAACCTCTACTAGTGAATTTACGCCTAATCTATCAATTATCTTATATGGTCCATGGTATGGGCTTTGTAATTTCTTTTTATTTTCTAAACCTATAAAAACTAAATCACCTATTTCTAATGAAGCTTCATTCTTATGTCTATCATACTCTATCTTTCTCTTATGTTTAACTGTTTTAATCATATTTCTAGCTCTATCAACCGATGTCTTTAACCTTATTTTTAATTCATTACTATAGTCTTCTAAATTATATATTTTATCATGTTCATTTAAAATATCACTCGGAAGTGATGGTAATTTTCCAAATATAAGTTCATATGGGGAATATGATGTATCTACATGTGGTGTGGTATTGTACGCAAATGTGTAGTACGGAACCCATTTATCCCATTCTTGGTCATCCACAAATGATAATAAATATTCGTTCAGAACCCTATGATTTCTTTCTAAAGCTCCTATAGTCTGATGATGGTACGGAGTTGAGAAAATTTGTCGCGTGTCGAGTAATTTACATATGTTTGCCATTAACTCATTTTTAAATTCTGCGCCGCAGTCAGATCTAATGATCTTGAAACATCCGTATTTAAGTATGAATTGTTCTACTAGAGTTTTTGCAATAGTCTTTGCTTCTTTTGTCTCAATAGGATGTGCTACTATAAATTTTGTAAGGTCGCATTGGATAGTCAAAATGTATCGATTTCCATTAGAAAATTTTAACGGGCCTACTGTGTCTATAGATATATTTTCAAAACTTGTTGTCGGTGTATTCGTAACTATTAAACCTTCTTTAATATGTCTGTTTACTTTATTTTTGTGACATTTTTCGCAGTTGTTTATGTAATCTTTAACCATTTTTCTCATATTCTTCCAGATGTATCGTTGTTTCAATTTTAAAATTGTCTTTCTGATTCCTAAATGTCCTCCTGTTCGAGTATTATGATATTCATCTATCAATTTGTATTGTTGCAGTGTACTTTCTATATGTCGTGGAGCTTTGTAAATTAATATCTTTATAGGCGAGGATTTATTCATTTTCAACTTGTTGTACTTTTCTTTGAATGCATTCATTTTAATATTCTCAAATATATAATCTTTGTCACAAAGGGCTAGCTCCTTTATCTGTGATCTATTTAATAAACAATGTAGTTTCTCCAACATCGAATATAGTTTCGAAGGGTCATCGCTACATGTTATGTGCACTTCATTATTATTTATATTCATAGTAACGTTACTCTTTTCTTTAATAAAAAATTTTAATTTCATTGCTCTTCTTACGTCATTAAAGGATGTGCATTCCCAAATATAGAGGTGATCAGTCTCTTTATGAGATGTGCTGTTCCTGTTAACACGTTCTTTGGTACCCATAATCATTTCACTCGCTTGATTGTCATTTATTTCCTCATTTTCGTTATTGCTCCTTTTACTTACTTGTTTTGTTTTGCTCCTTGTTATTGCTAATACTTCTTTTTCACTGCTCATAGGAATCATATTTTTTAAAATTTCGCTGTCATATTTTATTCTGGATAATGCATCTGCGTTAGTGTTCATTTTGCCTTGTTTGTATGTAATTTCAAAGTCATAATCAGACAAATCTAATCTGATTCTGGTCATTTTGTACGATGGGTTCTTATATGAAAATAGAGAGACTAGTGGTCTGTGGTCAGTCACTACTATAAATTTTCTTCCATATAGGTAGGGTTTGAAAAAGTTTATGCTCCAGTGTATTGCTAGGAGTTCTTTCTCTATGACCGGCTTGTTTATATCATGCTTTTGTAATGACTTACTAGCGTATGATATTGGCAGATCATGTCCAATCTCTCCTTGCGAGAGAACAGCTCCTAATGCAAAATCGGATGCATCAGTAGTTACGATAAATGGCTTCTCAAAATTTAGGTACTGTAGGACTGGTGAATCAACAAGTTTATGTTTTAAGCTACAGAATGCTTTTTCGCACTCCTCTGACCAGATGAAGGGTGTCCCTTTTTTGAGTAGGGAATTTAAACATTTTGCTACGGCCGCAAAGTCCGGTATGAAACGTCTGTAATAGTTACAAAAAGCCCCGAACCTTCGTACGTCGTCTGCATTTTTTGGTGTTGGGTATTTTAAAACAGCATCACATTTAGCTGGATCTGTTTTAATACCTTTGTCTGTTATTAAATGGCCGAGGTATGTTACTTCCGGTCTGAGGAATTGGCATTTGCCCGCGTTTAGCTTTTTGCAGGCGCTCAAAAACTTTTACTAGATTTTGGTTATGATGCTTAAGTGAACATCCAAATACTATTATGTCATCGACATAGAGGAAAGCTTCTGAATTCAAACTGCTCAAAGCTATTGTAAGCATTCTTTGGAAGCTGTTTGAAGAGATCTTTAAACCGAATGGTAGACGTTTAAAATGGTAATGTCCGTCTTGTGTAGAAAATGCAGTTAATGGTCGTGAATTTTTGTCTAGTGGTATTTGATGATTTGATTTAAAATCTTGTCTTTAAAATTTATTACTGTGTTATTCTTTTGAGTTGTTAATGCTAATTGTGTGTGTACCTGAGCGATTGTAAAATTGCTCTTGTATCTTTCTTGTAACCGTTTCTTGAGTTCTTCGAGTGTTGTTACATCAGGACCTAAAGCTGTTCGAACTGCCGCATTAAGCTTTACACTAGTCACAAATTCTATTAGGCTTATTCTTGCGTCAGCTGTGTAAGATCTGTGTAATAATTCTATGATTTTCAAAAATGGTTCCAGTTCTTTATGTTGTCCGTTGAATATTGGTATGGCCTTAAGGGCTGTTTCTAGATTGAAAGCTGACATGTTGTTTGAGTAACTATTTTCCTCTTCTATTTCTGTTCCTGAACTTTCACTTCCTTGTCTAGGCTTCAAAAACTGGTCTATTGTGCTCACTATCTTATCAAATGTTTCTGTCTCACTTTTGCTAGTCGTATTTTTTACTAGTGTTTCTCTAAGTACTGCTAAATGCTTTTTAGTTTTCTCTATAAATGTCAATGAATATTTTCTAGTTGGAGCCTTACGCAAGTTTGCTAAAAGTTTTTGAACTGTATCTAATTCCATTCAAGTTTGATATTATTTCACAAACATTTGTTGCAGATATATTTAGAGTTACGTTTTTCAAACATATTTTTCCCAATTTTTTTCTTACAAATTTCACATCTGAAACATCTATAATGAAAACTTTCCTTTTCATATGCTAAATACCTTACCTTACCTATATCTATAATCTTTTCATTGCAATTGGCACAATATTTTTCAAATAGAATGCCGAAACACCCTTGATAAAAACAATTTGTTGCTGATTTTGGCATAGTAATATTTTATCAAAATTTTACAATTACTATACTCAATATCTTAATGTTTTCTATCAAATTTTTAATCATTATTTTGATTTTGCATCCGGCTTAAAAATTTTATAAATTTTTCATTAAATTGTTTTTATTTTAGACTGAATTGTTTATATTGCGCAACATCTGTTTGCGTCCATAGTAATATCTAGTAAAGTAATATCTATTTATTATATACAATATAGTAATAATCATGAAAATAACACTAATGATTCCTACTATGTTTAAAAATCCACTTTCACCGCTGTTGCTGCTGCTGCTGTTATTATTGTTGTTGTTGATTACCTCTTTGGTGCCGAACCAACCCATTTTGGTGTCTGTTGCTCGGACCGTAGTTGAGTTTTTCCAACTCTATTTGTTGTAGTAAACGCTGCTTTTGGGCCAGATCGTTGACCAGTGGTAGGATGTTGTAAATTTCTGCTACCCGTTGTCGTGCGATTACTCGCTTACCACCTCTAACTCTTTTTCGTGTTTTGTCGATTGTTTCTTGTGTGGTGTTACTTCCCTTCCGCCGTTGTTGTCGTTCTTTGTATTTTTCAATGCTTATAGGTTGTGGTCCCGCTGTCTTAGGTGTTGGAATATACACAGCTGTTTCATGTTGTTCTGCCAATGCTTGTGGCACGTATTCTTCTTCGAATTTCCTTGCGTTTGCTGCTGCTCTCTCAAATAGCGCGTTGAAATCGTCCTCTGACATTGATGTTGTAGGCTTGAGAAAAAAAAATCACAGGATCAAAAAGCTGAATCGCTAGGGCTGTGTTGAGCAGGTTGAAATTTTGGCTCGATCAGATGTTGCAGGATCGGTTTGCAGGATCAAAACAATGTGCAGGATCGGTTTGCAGGATCGGTTTGCAGGATCGCCATGTGGTATATTTCTACACGCTGTATCTATTTTTAGAATGCCACTGTAACGGCTGAACCTATTGATGGCTTTACGCCGTACTTATGAAAAAGGAAAGAGATTTTGTTTTTGTTTGTTTTTAGACTTTTGGACTTAGCACAAGACTAACTCTTTATTCAATTCTTCAGATCTATATAAATTAAAAATACCAGTATTTTTCTTCTATACTGCAGCCAAAACTCCTCCCCATATTTTCACATACATTGAAATTAAAAGTAGCCAAAACCAATTAATTAATATATTGAGCAATTTCTCTACATTTACAAATTCTTTGTTTTCTTTAATTCTTACACTTCAAATAATTACTATTGCTGCGCTTGCAATTTTAATGCAGCAACATTACTTGCGCCAGTCGCGATGTAATATGAATCATTTGACCCAGTGCAGAAATGAACATAAACAAAACGAAAATTAGTTTGTTGATTGTCATCGACTCAAATATTTATTGTACCGTGGGCTGGCTGTGCTATGACACTACACTCTATTTAAATGCATTCATGAGCTTCTATGCAGAATATGGTCGGAAGAATGCATTCCAAACGATTGGAACCTCAGTGTGATCTGCCCAATCCACAAGAAAGGCGATCCCACAATTTGCGCCTACTACCGTGGGATAAGCCTTCTGAATATCGCATATAAGGTCCTGTCGAGCGTGCTATGTGAAAGACTGAAGCCCATCGTAAACCAGCTGATTGGACCTTATCAGTGTGGCTTCAGACCTGGCAAATCCACCATAGACCAGATATTTACGCTACAACAAATCTTGGAGAAGACCCTAGAAAAACAAATCGACACACACCATCTTTTTGTCGATTACAAAGCCGCCTTCGACAGTCCAATAAGGAATCATCTATATTCCACCATGTCTGAATTTGGTATTCCTGCAAAGCCCATCCGTCTTTGCAGAATGACACTGAGCAACACCAGCAGCACAGTTAAAATCGGGAAGGACCTCACTCCTCCATTCGATACCAAACGAGGTTTCAGACAAGGTGATTCCTTATCGTGCGACTTTTTCAACCTAATGATGGAGAAGATCATCCGAGCTGCTGATTTGAGATGCAGTGGCACGATATTCTACAAAAGTATTATGCTGCTGGTGATGATATTGATATCATTGACCATAATACGCGCGAAGTCAACGCAGCATTCTCCAGGTTAGCGAAAGAGTCGAGTCGAATGGGTCTTGCAGTGAACGCAGATAAGACGAAATACCTAGTGTCAACAAATAAACAGTCCCAGCGTCTTGGAAACCACGTCACTGTTGACAACATCTCTTTCGAGGTTGTTAAGGACTTCGTCTACCTGGGATCCAGCATAAACTCTTTCAACGTTGTCAGTATTGAGATACAACGAAGGATAACTCTTTCCAACAGGTGTTACTTTGGGCTAAGTAGGCAATTGAGAAGCAGAGCCCTCTCTCGACGAACAAAACTCACGCTCTATAAGTCACTTATCATGCCCGTCCTATTATATGCAGCACAAACCTGGACATTGAGCAGTTCTGATGAGAAGACTTTGGGAGCCTTCGAGAAAAAGATCCTTCGTAAAATCTTCGGTCCAATCTGCGTCAATGGAGAGTACCGAATTCGATAGAACCACGAGCTGTACGCTGACATCGACATAGTTAAGTGACTGGCTAGGTCATGTTGAGCGAATGGAAAACGACGCTCCAGCGAAAAAAATATTCGATTCGGTGCCCGGTGGTGGTCAACGCAGAAGAGGACGCCCACATCTTCGTTGGAAGGATCCGGTGTTGGATAACCTGACTACACTTGGTGTTTCCAACTGGCGCCAGCAAGCGCAAAATAGAAATGGCTGGCGCAATTTCTTATACGAGGCCAAAACCGACCTTCGGTTGTAAGCGCCAGATATGTAAGGAAGTAAGCATTACACCTACCGTCAAGCATGGTGGCGGCTCGGTGATTGTATGGGGATGTTTCAGTTGTTGAACTCGTTAAAATTGATGGAATAATGAAAAAGAAAGGCTATCATCGTATACTGCAGTACAGTGCAATATCAGCTGGAATTGGCCTTATTGGTTATAGCATGTTTCCACGGCACCCTGAACATCGTAATTCGGCTCTCATTCGTAATTCGAGGCTGAATTATGTTCCGAATTAACTAATTCGCCATACAACATTTGACAAGCTGAATTACCTCATTCGAAGTTGATTCAGTTTGAATTAACATCCGAATCAAGTAGAAATCGGTTTCATCTCTAAATTTTATCGAAAATGAATCGAAAACAGCAATGGAAGAAAGACAAACAAAACAAAAAGTCAAAGACCGCTGCCAAAGTGAGTATTGCTTTCAGCTCTACATAGTTTCAGCCGTCAAACTGAATTAAGATTTCTTCATGGGAACAGGCTATTTCACATTCTTAATTCGTAAGTCAAAATACTTGATTCAGAGTGCCGTGGAAACATGCTATTATGGATTCAGCTATCAACAAGACAATGATCCCAAGCATACTTCAAAGTTGTGTTCTACATATTTTTAACAAAAAAAAGAAGAAGGAGTGCTGCAAAAAATGGTTAGTATGAATGTAACGTCTGAATATTGATGCAACGTCTGGAATTGGGCGATCAAGTTTTAATTACGCAAGAAAGCTGGATTTAACTGTGGCGCAGTTAGGATTGCTTATTTTTTATTTTTATTTATTTATTCTTCCGAAGAAAGTTTTAAAAAATATTAAATATCATTCGAGTAGTGAGCACTTCATTTGTTAAAAATACTCTGCAAGAGGCAAACTTTCAATGCTTGCATCTCTTAAAAGCGAGCTAACTTTGCAAAACCCTTTTAGGGTTTTTTTACTGTATACACCTTTTTCAACCTGTGTTGGCCGATTCTCCGTTAGAAAATTGTGTTGCACAGTGTTATCGTTAAAGCAAGTAAAGTGAGTGGCTTGGGACTTTGGTTGCTTTGCATATCGCACTCCATCTTCAAACAGACACAACTCGAAATTTCAAAACTTTCAGGAGAAACAAAAAACCAGTTTGCTTTTCAAAGGAATCCATACAAAACAAGGAGACAAAACGATTTTTTTAATTAAAGAGTATAAAGATGAGTGCAAAATTTTGAAAGTTGATGGTTTCACTAGTTATCACTACGAATAGTTTAACATTAAAACGTAAAAATTTGCAAATTTCGAGTTGTGCCTGCTTTGAAGATGGAGTGCGATATGTCTTAATTTTTTAATCTCTAGGGTTGCTTTGCATATTTTTTAGTTTTTAAACTCTAGGGGAGGGCAGCTGCCCCTACCTGCCCCCCTTGGCGACGCCCATGGGAGGTGTACTAAATTTGACCCTTTTGGCACAGCACCTCTAAAGTCGCACACTGTTTATAAAGTCTGAAATCGACTTGTTAGAAACTTATCAAGGTCAGCCCATTTGGGGATTTCTGCCTTGTTTTCAATCGATTGCTCGCATTAGGATAGCGTAGTCTCAGAAAATTTTTTAGAACACAAATATGTAAAAGTAGCATCCCAATTGCTAATATCTACTTTGTGTATTGTAAGCGCGGAAATACAATTGTTAATGTCCCTCTGAAGTTTTTTATTTCCAATTCCAGAATCTGTTGCAACAGCTGGTAGGTTAAATAAAACCTTTAGTTGACTATTCCCAAATCTGCTTATTTTCATAGCGGTCAGTCAAGTTTTGCTAGGCGGCTGCAATCCCTTCATGCGTGAGAGGAGTTTTTTGTACAAAATCTTTTGCCTCTCCGCGGGTTTTCTGATTGAGATGAAAAGGTTTCTCAACTGGTTTAAGCCGAATGTTTGAGATGTAAATGGCTGAGAACATGTCTCTGAATGAGGGCCATGTTACATAATCACCCTGAAAAATTTCCGTGTCACATGGCGGCAAGTTGATATTATGGCCTGACAACGACAGCTCCACTCGTGAAATATCAACTTCACTACGTATCTTCGCCCTGGACAACTTATCGCTCAGTTCGTTCATCGTTGCTAGACATAGAACATATGTTTGATAACATAAGAGATGTTTTACTTTCACGAGGGTGACAGTCTCATCATCGTCGTTACTTGCTGCCACTAATTTCAGCAAGCAAGCGTCATATGAAGACTTAAGGCTATTCCATTGAGACTTCAATTCACCCTCTTGAATTTTTAGAGCGAAAACTGTATGCTCCTCTTGAGGAATACCATTGAAATCTTTTTCAAGATCAATAATGGTGTCAGCATTTCTCATATGAGGTTAGTTTTGCCATTTAAATTTATTGTTCGAAAAGAAAAAAATTTTGAAATGTTAGTGTGAAAAAACTATAAAAATCGGCAAAAATCGGAAAAAAATTTTTTCTAATAAGTATAAAACTCTTGGTTTTTCGGTAAATTGCAAGCTAAAAATGCTTAAAATATTTTTACCTAGTGTCTAATATGTAGGAACAATAAACCAGTAAAAGACGGAAGCATTTTTTTCTAATAATTATAAAACTCTTGGTTTTTCGGAAAATTGTAAGCTAGAAATGCTTTAAATATTTTTACCTAGTTTCTAATATGTAGAAACTATAAACCAGTAGGTAATTCCAAGTTTAATCAGATTAAATGTTTGTTACCTAGTTTCTAATAAATATGTAGAAACTTCACAAAAAAGAGATGATATAAGTGGTTTGTATTTTTTTTTTTTTTTTTTATTTTATAAATTGAAAAAATGTCTTCCTTCTCTACTTGTTGTGTTGTTTACAATCGTGTTGTTTTCTGCCTTGTCCGCTTCGTCGCTTATTTTTTCGTTGTTTCGCGAATAATTTAACACAATTTTAAACAAATATAACACAATATAATAATATAAAATTAATTAATAAAATGCTAAAGTGCGGTAACAAAAAAAAAAACCCGAAAAAACGTTTAAAATCGCGACGGGCGAAGCAATTGATTTGCTTATATACGTGTGTACGTGTGTGTGTTTTTTTTTTGTTTAAACAAAATTGGTTCAAAATTGAGTGCTTTATTTTAATACTGAATTTATAATAAATCACTGTGTTTTAAAAAACATAAATAAAAACTCGAAATAATAAAAACCGCCAAATATATTGCTCACGAATCGAATATAATAACTAATAAAAACCCTCAACGAAAGTGCAGAATAAACTTGCTGAACTTTCGGACGGACAGAAACAAAACTTTTTTTTTTTTTGTTTCGCTTATCTGCGGGTGCGTATGTTTTTGTTGCACAAATTTTTAAGCGCTTAAAAAAAAAACAAATTTAATATATATCAAATTTTATAATAAATTAAATAACTTATTTTATTCGTGTATGTGTGTGTGTGTGTGTGTGTGTGTGTGTGTGTGTGTGTTTGTTGCACCTAGTTTTATTAAAAATAGTGAATTTTATAACAATAAATTTATAATGACTGCCTCGGTGTCAACTAATTAAAACGCACAGAATAAAAAAAAACGCGAAATATAGGTATTCAAGAAAAAAAAAATGAACAAATATAACAAATTAAAACTTCCACGAAAGTGCAGAATAAAATTGCTGAACTTTAGGACGGACAAAATTTTTTGATTATATTTACTCGCGCGTATATATGTGAGTGTGTGCTTTGTTTGTTGCCCAGAAATAATGGTTAAAATTTAATTTTTTTATAAGCGATCACTCCGCGATTGTTTGCTGAATTCGGACGGACGGATTTTTTATTTTTTTTTTATATTCGCGCGTATTGGTGTTGTTTTACAAATGCCGACGGCAAAACGCTTTTTCATAAAATTTTGTGAAAGCCGACGGTAAAACACTTTTTAATTTAATCACCACTAGTTTTTCTTTATGTTTTATTTTTTTTATCTTTTCTAATATTGTGCCGAATCGTCGCCGTCGTGCAATCGGCCCAGAGGAAAAAATGGTGTCCATCTGACAGAAAAATTTATGGCCATATTTTGTAAAACGCACGCAATCACGTCACTTCGGGTTTTCTTATCTGGTAATATATTTTAGTAGAAAATTTTTGAGTGAGAGAGAGACTTTGTTTTACTTCATATGAAAAAGGTATTGCCAGATTGAAAATCTTAACGCAAGTGACTGCGTTCGTTTTACAAAATATGGCTATTACTTTTTTTTCAACACAAACTTTTCTCTAACACACTTTTCTTTAACACACTTTTATACACTTTTTTATATTGAAATCTTTATTAAAAAGAACTTGCACTGTACTTGGGATTTTTTTAATTTGAGACTTATGATAATTACAAAATCGATCAACTAAACGTTTTTCTTTTTAATTATTTCTATGATGATCTTTATTTTCTGCTTGGAGTGCCTTTTTTCTTTTCGCAGCTGCGCAGGTTCGATAGGACCATAAACAAACTTCTGCGTTTTGATTAAGGATGTTGCTCCTGTGATACTGCTCACAATAGGTCTGTTTCCGTACGTACACTGTGTAACTTGTGGGACACTATTTTTTGTTTCCGTACTTTCTGTGCTTAAAATGGGAAAAGAAGAACAAGCCTAAAATCGCTCTCTCGAGCACACAAAGTGCACAGAGAGTGCTAGAACTCGAGACTTCGAGTAAAGTAAGAACAAGCATCAAGAAGAATAAGCATCAATAAGAAGAAGCAAATGTCAAATTAAATTAAATAATTGTTTATGTTTTGCGATAAATAAATTCACAAATTGTGTGCCTAAAAAGAAATTTACATACAATAAATAAATAATAATAATAAAATTTACATACAATAAATAAAAATTAAGTAATTGTTCAGTTTTGCATTAAAAATGGCTTTTAATAATTTGAGTGAAAGTGTTTTAAATATTGTGCTGCCGTCTGCAGTCAAAATCGGCTGTTTTGTGCTTGAAACTTACTAGAAGCTGTTTCTGCACTTTTGAAACTATTCTCACATTTCGTTTTTACTCTCTTGCACACATTTTACACAAATCGTACACAGTGTAGAGTATGGAAACAGACCTAATATATCGAGTTTGCTGACGTTTTGATGTTCCAATAAGTGGAGGATAAAAAATTTCGTAAAAAAAGGTAAGCCAAAAAGACGTCTATTTGTTTCCGGAAATATATCAAGAAGGGCCGGCTGTGAAAGCCCACGAAGGCTCGTCCGAAGCACCAACCGAGGGACTCGTTGGGCTATCGCGGATCCATACTCGAACGAGTCGATAAGTAAGTACTTAAGCTCTTACTTTTTGTGGTCATTAATCTAATAACTACTTTATTTAGGGTGGGGGCCTAAACACTGTGATTTTTTATCTTTATTTTTTATTTTTTTACTTGCAATTTGCATTAAAATATGTATAACTCCTTGTTAAAACGATGGCAATAAAACTGGCTAGAACCTTGTTCAATAAAATTCGAACTGTTTTGAGTTTTAATTAAATTGTTTATTGTAACTTGCAAAAAAACGTGGTCGCAAAACGTGACAGCATGAATAAACCAAAAACTACGAAATAAGATAAGCTCAAACAGAGCAACAGCAAAATGTCAAAAGGAAAAGTATGCGGGCAGGGCTGTATCTCTTTCTAAACATTTCCGCCCACCTCGTCCAAGCGGGACGAAATGACTGGATCCTCCTGGAGCCGCCCACCGCATGAGTCAGTATGTTCATCATCGATCGGCAGTACAATCAGTTTGGAAATTGCTCGCTTGAGTATAGCAGATTGAGTACGGATTGTTGCGACGCGTATGTTATCATCGTCACCAACATGGACTTCCACGACACGACCCAGCGCCCATTGCGTGGGTGGAAAACGTTAATCTCTAACTAAAACCAGGTTACCAACTTTCAGGTTATTCCTCGTCAAACGCCATTTAGGTCGGACTTGCAGTTCATGGAGGTACTCCCGATTCCAGCGCTTCCAAAAGTCTTGTTGAATTTGTTGGACTTGCTTCCATCTGGAGAGGCGGCTCAGTTTTATGTCAAGGATGTTGGGTTCAGGAACCGCAGTGAGGGGGCCGCCCACCAAAAAATGGCCAGGCGTGAGCGCTGCTATATCGGTGGGGTCATCAGATAACGCGGATAACGGTCTCGAATTCAGCACAGCTTCCACTTGTTTAAGCACCGTGGCAGCGAATTCAAGGTTAATTTATTTTTAGAAAATATTGACAAAGAATTGCAACTAAACTTATTAATTGAACTGATTGTGCAGAAGATTTTAATGGAATGAATTTATGTATAACATCAAGAATATGTGTGTATTTATGACAAATGTAAAGTACAAAAAGAAAAACGTCAAAATAAAAAGTGTTGCCACTGCACTCCAAACGCAGAATTAAACCTTATCCTGCCCGGTCGAGTTGGTAGACTCGAAATCTTCCACAACGAGTAGTCGACATAGTTTTTGTATGGCACGGGAACTTCTTCCATTCGCCGTCTTCAATGTAACGTTACGCACAGCCCCATCACTGCCCGGGTGGACTTCTAGTACACGACCCATGCGCCAATGGGTCGGAGGAAAATTCTCATGTCTCACAAGAACAACGTCGCCTACTTTCAGATCGGGTTCACGCCTCTGCCACTTATTCCGTCGTTGAAGAGTGGACAGATACTCATCACTCCATCGCTGCCAAAACTCCTGGTGAACTCGTTGTACCCACTGCCACTGCTTCAGCCTGTTTGCTGGAACTTCTCTAATATCAGGCTCGGGTACTGCAATAATTGGAGCCCCAATGAGAAAATCACCGGGAGTGAGCGCAAGCTTGTCTTCAGGGTTATCATAGAGTGGGGTGATCGGCCGGGAGTTAAGACACGCCTCGATGCGCGCCACTAGCGTTTGTAACTGGCTTGGCCACATGATCTGCGCTCCAACACAGCGAATTAAATGTCGTTTAGCGGATTTAACGGCGGCCTCCCAAAGTCCCCCTTGGTGAGGCGCGCTGGGTGTGATAAAATGCCAGTTTGTTCCTGCGTTGGCTAACGATTGCTGATTATGTTCACTATGCCAGGCAGCGAGATCCTGCTGTAGTAACCGATTGGCTCCCACGAAGGCAGTGCCATTATCGCTATACAAATTAAGGCATGGCCCTCGTCGGCTGACAAATCGGGTGAAGACGTCCAGAAAAGCCTGCGTGGACAGGTCGTCTACTACTTCAATGTGCACAGCTTTCGTAGACATGCAAACAAAAATCGCCAAATAAGTTTTAGTAGCACTCCGAGACCGCTTCACTCCGGTGCGAAGGATGAATGGGCCACAGTAATCTACTCCAGAGGATGAGAATGGCCTGGAAGCTGTAACTCTCTGCCCGGGTAACGAGGCCATTTGTTGAGTGAGCACGACGCCACGGTGCCGACGACATAACACACACTTGTGTATGCAATTTTTGACGGCTTGTCTCACGTGCAAAATCCAAAAGCGAGTACGAAGTGTTTGCACCATAAGCTGCGTCCCTCCATGCATCGTTTTTTCGTGTGCTTGACGGATCAAAAGCTGGACCAAGGAACTGGACTTCGGCAAAATTATGGGAAATCGATGATCATGCGGCAGTGCGGCTTTCTTGAGCCGCCCACCGACATGTAGCAGTCCCTTGTCATCAAGATACGGGTTCAAAGGCAGCAGCCGGCTAGAAGGTGGCAACCTGGCACCAGCTTTCAATTTTTTGATCTCAGCGTAGAAAATGTTACTCTGTTCCATGATGATCAGCACATCCAAAGCATTCTCCATTTCTCTAGCACCTATAACCGCCTGGCGGAGATGTTTGTTTGCTGGTGTCCAACGTAAAATGATTGCTACCGTATGCAACAGCTTCTTAATTTCACTATAGCGGTCCACCAGTGGAATGACCTGACCGTCATGTCGCCGCGTCATGAGTAAGTGTTGACTTGGTAAAACTGCTGTGCAGGATAAAACCTTTTCTTCGCTCTGTATGATTTCTGCTTCCTGCTTGCTCAAATCAATGTGTTTTCCCATCACAGGAGAGTCCTCCAGTAGCCACGTCGGACCATGCCACCATAATGGATGATGTAGCAAATCATGGATGATGTTCTGAGCTGACCTCACGTGATGCCAACGATCCGGTGAGGTTATTTCTTGAATTTCACGCACCCTGTTGGAGATGTACGGCTTGAGGACTGTTGGCTGCTTTCTCGGCCAACACAGCACTATGGCAGAGTCAGACCACATATAGTAGGGGGCATCTATCAAGCCTAAGGCTACTCTCACATTCTGAAGCGTCACGGCTAATAGGTATGCTGCACAGAGCTCAAGGCGGGGGATAGTTGCGCCCTTCAACGGTGCTACCTTCGTACGTGCAGTAACCAAAGATACGTGCACGCAACCTCCCTCATCTGTAGTCCTTGTGTACATAACTGTAGCATAGGCATGCGCACTAGCATCGCAAAAGCCATGCAAAATTGTTGACCCTTGACCCATCATATACAGCCAACGAGGCACGCGGACCTGGTTGAGTGTCTCCAGCGTTGCACGGTAGGTGAGCCAGTCTTCGCAAATGTCCTGAGGCAAGGGTGCATCCCAACTGAGACCAGCAGACCACAACTGTTGTATGAACATCTTACCAACAATGACCACAGGCGCCAATATGCCAGTGGGATCGAACAGCTGGGCCACCTCACTAAGCACTCGTCTCTTTGTGGGTGTTGATGCAGACGACCTGAAGTTAACACGAAAAAATAACTCATCGAGAGCAGAGTCCCATCTTAAACCAAGAACCGAGGCCGGAGGTGAGTCGATATTGAATTCTGTAGATGAAAAAGGACTACCAGTTAGTTCTGTCATTACCTTTGCACTATTACTGTTCCATTTTCGTAGTTTGAATTTTCCAGCGGAAAAAATCATGTCGACATGGTTAGCCAAATCGATAGCCTCATGGTCGCTGTTGCAGCTTGTTAGGTAGTCGTCGACGTAGAATGAAGTGAGTATAGAATCTCGCGCCGAAATTGCTTGCTTGTCATCCGCGATGATTTTGTAGTTATCGAACGCACACTGATGGAGTGCACGCACGGCATTGTATGGGCTACACGCCATGCCATAGGTAATGGTCGTTAGCCGATAGATGCTAATGTCTTCGGAGGGTGATTCTCGCCATATTATACTTTGATAGTTTCGATGGATTGGTGCGACCATAACTTGCCTGAACATTTTTTCGATGTCAGCTGAGATCGCGACACGATAGCGCCTGAACTGAAAAATAATGTTTACAAGTGAGTCCTGAATGGTCGGTCCCACCAGCTGAATGTCGTTTAGGGAGATCCCTGTACTTGTCCGTGCCGATGCATTAAACACAACTCGAAATTTCGAAGTGACGGCATGTTGTGGAATATAGTAGCAGTCAGTATGGTCGCCAGGTTCATTCACGCTCTCCATGTGTCCAAGTTCTGCGTATTCGCGCATAAAATTTATGTATGTCTCTCTGAATTCTGCATCAGCACTGAGACGATGCTCTAGCCAGTGAAATTGTCGAAGTGCGTGTGTGTACGAATCACCTAGTTTACGAGCATCCCGCCGGAGAAACAACTGAACGACGTAGCGACCATTATGCATGCGGGGAAAAGTGGTTTAAAAAATGCGACGACAATCTCCGTCGTCCACATTGTCTACTAAGGGAACCTCCTTGAGTGTCCAGAAGCTGCGAACTAGATCCTCCAAGCGTACCTCATCCTCACCTAACTTAGCATTGAATGTGAGCGATGGCAGCGTTGACGGCATCGTAGTGGCAGCAGGTCCAAAAACCACCCATCCAAAGTGTGTTCGTTGGGCGTAAGGTTCATCTGGTTTTCCACCGGTGATGTCACCCTCCACAATACGTCCCCATTGGTCAGCACCAATGAGCACTTCAATAGGTCCCAGTATACCAAAGTTTTTATCAGCCAGTTATAGGTCTTTCAAGTGATTCCACTGATCAACATCAATCTGCACAGTAGGTGTTAGCGAGGAAATCGATGGTAGGACCAGGGCTTCCATAAATAAATAAATTATTTATTTATGGAAGCTTCCATATAAACACCAGGGCTTCCATATAAACATAAAAATTCGAGTATGTTGATTTTAGTGTGAGCATTACGCTGCCTTTTGTTCGGGTGTTGGTAATGGCACCAATCCCTTCCACATTGATTTCAAATTTGTTTCTCTGTAATTGTAAAGAGTTAGCCAAGCGATCAGTTATGAAACTAACCTGCGATCCTGGATCACATAGAGCACGAGCTGATCGTTGAATATGATTTTGTTCAGATGCCATGACACGCGCTGTCGCAAGCAAAACAATTTTCTTGACATCAGAAACGCAAGTGACCGCGGCTGGTTCTAGTCACAATGACGAAGGGGGCAAGGCTGCTGCAAGAGCTAACTTCTCGTCAGGTGTTGATGATGCAGCAGGGGTTGGTATGTTCGATGATGACGTCATATGTACTACTAGGTTCCTACAAAACATTGTGTTGTGTTTACGACCGCAATTCCTGCATCCACCTGAAGAACACTGCTTTGAGCAGTATCCAGCACGCAAGCAATTGTAACACAGCTTTGATTTTTTCACAACTTCAAACCGCTGCTCTGGTCCCATAGCTAACAGAACAGGGCACTTTGTTATACGATGAGCACCGTGGCAGTGAGCACATTTTCTCTCATCTACAGCTGTGACGTGCGATTTGACTACACGTTCTTGTGGCCGCGCAGGCGCTGCAGACCAAGGCACCAGGCCTGTGCTCAAACTTTGCGCTCGCTTTTCCAAAAATGTGAGCAGATCTCTCAAGAGAGGGATCTCAGTTGAGCAGCAGCTCATACACCAGTCGCATTTTGTTACAGCAGGAAACTTCGAAACAATGATCTGCACGGCAAGCTCGTCCCACGTGTCAACAGGCACTCCCATCACGCGAAGTGCTCGCAACGACTCTTGAACGGTGTCAACAATGGCTAGCAATGATTTTGCTGTTTCGCCTGAGGCAACATTGAGGTTAAGAAACCGAGACACGTGGATCTCAGCCAGGTGCTTTTTGTTGTCGAAGCGCTGCTTCAATGCCTCCCATACCTCTGTATACCCACCAGAATAAATGCTTCCAATCAGTGGCACAGCGCTAGCGCTAACCACCTGCCGAAGTTTTGCCAACTTGAATGCTTCTGGATACGAAAGATTGTGCACCAGCGTTTCGAAGGCATCTTTAAAGGCCAACCAATTGTGCATGCTGCCGTCAAATGATGGAATCGCCAGAGGGTCAAGCTTGAGCTCATAAGCACGTGTATCGGAATCCACATGACCGAAGCGCATGCTTGCATCTTGCTCCTTCGCAGGCGGCTGCCGAGCTTCCGCAATAAGACGGTTGATTGTGCTGCACGCCGCATCATAGAGTTCCTCTATTTGTTCCCAAAGCAGGTCGTGGGAGCCCAACTCTTCTTTCTTGGCAGCTCCAACAAGTATGAAGTGGTTGTATCCGAATCGTTCAAAATGCGATGATAATGATTTGAGCTCCTGCTCCAACTGGAACACATCGAAAGCTTTGCTCTCATTGGGATTAGTCATCCGCATGCGAATGCGCTTGACCGCCTTAGCCGCTGTTGTCCGAAGGTTAAGTTCCGCCATGTGTGCGATTTGAGGTTATGATTCGCGGAATTTCTGCAGCACCCGTGCACTAAATTTCAATCAATAAGAATTAGATGCAATTGTGCTTAAACTCAGTCCTCACAGGAGGCACCAAAAATGGTAGCGAATTCAAGTTTAATTTATTTGTAGAAAATATTGACAAAGAATTGCAACTAAACTTATTAATTGAACTGATTGTGCAGAAGATTTTAATCGAATGAATTTATGTATAACATCAAGAATATGTGTGTATGTATAACAAATGTAAAATACAAAAAGAAAAACGTCAAAATAAAAAGTGTTGCCACTGCACTCCAAACGCAGAATTAAACCTTAAACACACCGTATAAAACTCCTCGAAGGTTAAGATAGCCTCTCCTACAGTTCGCTTTAGATGATGCTTCATGCTTTTAATTCCGGCCTCCCATATTCCACCAAAATTGGGAGAGCCTGGTGGGATGAAGTGCCAAGAGACTCCATGGCACGCGAAAAACTTGCACCAGCTTCTAGCTGCTGAGGATAGGCAGCAAAATCTTCCCTTAGAATGGAGTTGGCACCAGTAAATGTTGCCGCACAGTCGCTATAGATATCATGACTGTATCCTCGCTGTGAAAAAAATCGTCGGAGTGCAGCAAGAAAAGTGTCGATGGTCATATCACTAACAAGTTCAAGGTGGATAGCTCGTGTGCTTAGACACACAAAGAGTGCAACATAACCTTTATGACCTCGATAGCCACGCCCCTTTATTGGCCGGATCTTGTACGGCCCACCGTAGTCTATTTCACAACGTTGGAAAGCAGGTGCAGCCGTGCAGCGATGCATGGGAAGACTTCCCATTAATTGACTGGTCGTAGTACGTTTCTGACGAAAACATTTAAGGCAGCGATGAATGTACTTTTTGATGGCAGAACGCGCATCAATAATCCAGTAACGTCTTCGCAGAAAGTTTAATGTGGCTTGGGTACCTCCGTGCAAAGTAACTTCATGAGCTTGGGCGATAAGAATCGATGTAAGCGGACTCTCTTTAGGCAGGATTATAGGGAATCGCAGGCATCAATGCATTCTTGAGACGGCCATTGAGTCGAAGGATACCTTCTTCGTCTATCATAGGGTTTAGTTTCAACAGCTTGCTCTTTGTACGGATAGGCCTTTTCTGCTGAAGACATAAAACTTCATTAAAAAAGTTACTCTTTTGAACATACCTTATATAAAACTTCAAGGCCTTTTCTCGCTCCATAGATGTGGTCCATGCCGTTTTCTCATGTGGAAGGGCCAATCTAGCCGCAAAAAACCTCTGACACCACGACGTTACCCCTAACAGAGTGTTAAGGTTAGAATACTTACTAAGAAGTGTATGGGCCAGATCATTGGTGGCAGTCGTTAAAGAAGCTGCTGACATTAATGCTGTTACGTTTACTAATTCTGCTCTCGGCACCTGCTCTTGAACTGGCCAGTTATTTTTCTACAGATGTAGCCACGAGGGACCAGACCACCATAAATCGAGCTCTGCTAGTTGCGATGGAGAAACAACGCGAGTTGCGACATCAGCTGGGTTACTTTTCGTAGGGACGTACTGCTATGAGTCAATAGATGTCATCTCTTGAATCTTCGTTATTCGATTGGCCACGTATTGCTTGTGAATGCCAGGATTTGACCTTATCCAACTTAATGTCGTTTTAGAGTCCGACCAGCAATACGTTTGTAATGATTGAAAATCAAGTGCACCATATAATTCTAGGCATGGCACTGTTATTTTCTTTAAAGGCGCCACCTTAGTTTTGTTGACGCATCTGCAAAGTTGAAGCATCTGCAAATACATGCAACTGATAATTTTTGACATCTGGAGATGAGTAAATCCATCGTGGAACTTTAACCTTTTCAATCAGTTGCAATTCGGCTCGGAGTTTACTCCAATCCTATTGATATGGTTCAGGCATGGGGTCGTCCCAAGAGCATCCAACCAGCCAAAGCTGTTGACACATAATTTTTCCAGTGATAACAACTGGTGCCAAAAGACAAGGTGGATCGTAAATTTTCGCAACATCGAAGAGCTGCTGTCTTTTTGTGAGAGGACCTGAAAGAGGTGTTACCTGAACTTTGTACCCAATACAATCAGATTGACAAAACCAATAGAGCCCTAAAGCTTTAGTTGCACGATCCAAATTAAGATCACAACAGCCATCCGCCTCACGATATTCAATGTTAAGTTGAGTCACTTTGTAACTTGGTCCCACATGCAAACAGTCATTTAATGAAACACCTTCTTTAGTCCTTCTGGAAGCATTGAAGACTGTTCTTAACTTCGTGGTAGAACTTGACTCTTTATACACACCATGATGAGGAATGTAGCACACTGGTCTCGGCTCATTTGTCTCTAGTACGGTCTCCATATGCCCAAGAGTCAAGTACTCAGCCATAAAATTGTTGTACAGTGTCTTTAAATTAGGCTCTTTGTCCAGGCGGTTTTGTTGATAGTGAAAAAGCTTCCAGGCATCAGATTTAGTATCCGCAAGTGCGGCCAGATCGATTGAATTTTTTAAAGGATATTTAACAACGTAGCGTCCTGCATCGTTGCGGCGTACTGTTCGCTCAAAAAATTCTTCGCAGTAAATCTCGTCTTGAGTCATGGTATCTGGTGATGTGACATCTTCGTGCTCATTGAATTTCCAGAGATCTTGAACTAAATCGTTGAGCTCCGTCATCGTTGATGCATTAAAAGTTGTACTCAGCTGTAGAGTCGCTGAGGAGGATAAGCGTCCATAAATGACCCATCCGAGGTGAGTATTTTATGCTACAGGGCCGTCGGATGCTGATTTTTTTAACTTCTTGTCGAAGCAGGGAACCAAACAGGTCAGCTCCTAGAATGACATCGATAGATCCAGGTTTGTAAAATCGTGAATCTGCCATGTCTAGTTTTAGGAAATCACCAAACAGGTTGGGATTCACATGTTCGCAGGGCATCAGGTGATTACCCAAACGTGGTAATACTAAAGCTGCGCAACGAATCTTGAAAACTGGGTCGATGATAGAACTGACAGAAAAGTGTACCAGACCAGTGACTTTTCCAACATTTGACCCACCGACTCCAGTCACTGGAACTTGAAATCTGTGGCGATGTAGTTGTAGTTGTTGTACAGCAAATTCGCTTATAAAGGAAGCCTGCGAGCCACTGTCTAGAAGCGCTCGAAGTCGAAGAAAATTTCCAGAGTCAGATTGAAGTACAATTTGAGCCGTTGGCAACATTACAGGAACTAAACCAACTGCGACACTAGCATCGGCTTTTGCTGTGCAGGTCTGATTTGCATTTACGATGTTCACTTCGAAGCTATCGTGCAACATGGTGTGATGTTTTTGTTGGCATACTCTGCATAAGTAAGCGGATGGGCACTCATCGTTGCTGTGACCAACCTTGAAGCAGTTCTTACAGAGCCTTGCTTTTGCCACGAAGTCCAGTTTTTCTGACGGCGACAATCTTCTGAAATTTAAACAGAACATTAGAATATGTTTACCTGCACAGCTTGGACACCTAAGAATGTTAGTTTGGTGGCTTCAAATCTGCATTGATTTCAATTGCTTCGAATTTTCGTAGTTTGACTTAGGTCTAGCAAGAATTACCATGGTATCGAGACCTTGTAACCGATTCTCTAAAAACTTCTCTAACTCGCGATACGTTGGAATCTCATTTGGAGATTTTAGTGACAGTTCCCACTCTTTGACGGTGACTGGGTCCAACTTTTCAGTGACCATAAAAATAAGCCAGTCATCCCAGTAGATAGTCGGACGCCCCAACTGCGCAAGAGCACGAACAGCTTCAGTGATACCATCCAAGATTGCACGCATTGATGAAGCCGACTCACAGCTCATTGATGGAAGTAGCACAATGTCTCGCATATATGTTTTGACAAGTCGGCGTTTGTTGTCGTAGCGTTGTGTGAGAATATCCCAAGCTATTTGAAAATTGTTTTCAATAACTGACAAATTTCTAAGTAGCGCCTCAGCTTCGCCATGCAAACTACTTTTAAGATAGTGTAGCCGCTGAACGTCAGCAAGAGATGTGTCATTGATTACACAAGTTGAAAGCATATCCTTAAATGTAAGCCACTCTTGAAAAGAACCGCTGAATTTAGGCAGCTCAATTTTAGGTAGCCTCGACGTTGAAGTATTTATGTGAATCACTGGCCCAGGATTCAGTGTCGAGTGATGAATTGTATCGTTTCCATGCTGCGTCATCTCATCGATTAAATCATTCAGTTCACCTAGCGCTTCGCAATAAGCAGTCTCGATTTCTGTAAATCGTTTATCTGTCGCTAACCTTTTCAGCTCTTCTTCGTTGTCCACAGTGACTTCCGAAGCTAAAACATCATCATGCGCTGCAATAAATTTCAGCGAATAGTCTCCAAGCAGTTTTCTTCTTCCAACCAGAAATCCCTTCGTCTGTTTGATCTTTGCAGTTTTATTAGTGTTTGCTGAAAACTTCTGAATATATCGTGCAACAGATTCTTCTCTTTCCACAGCCATTGCAACACAATATGTTGAGAAGTTCTCACGTTTCGCTTATTGAAACTAGAATGTGAGGTGATGTCACTCAGATCTCCTAGCCAGCTACTTTGCCAGTTGTCAATCGTTTTGATAAACAAGTGTTTTTGAGGAATCAGGTTCCCCGCAAGGGATGCCAAATCTTAAAACGATGGCAATAAAACTGGCTAGAACCTTGTTCAATAAAATTCGAACTGTTTTGAGTTTTAATTAAATTGTTTATTGTAACTTGCAAGAAAACGTGTTCGCAAAACGTGACAGCATGAATAAACCAAAAACTACGAAATAAGATAAGCTCAAACAGAGCAAAAGTAAAATGTCAAAAGTAAAAGTATGCGGGCAGGGCTGTATCTCTTTCTAAACACTCCTCTATCTTTTGCCGTATTTTCAATTCCGAGGTATCATTGGAAAGGTACTAACTGCTGCTCTTCATTCTTGTCAATAAGTTACCCTTATGGGCTTTTTTATGCTGTCGGATATTAGCCAGATTGACTGAATTTGTTCACATTTAAGAGTAAACGTATTGAAATCGTATAGATGGAGATTGCACCAACAGAATAAAAAAGGAATATAAGGGTAAACAAGTGAAAAGAATGAAGAGCAGCAGTCAGCACCTTTCCAATGATACCTCGAAATTGAAAATCAGGCAAAAGATGGAGCAGTTATACATATTTTAATAAAAATTGCAAAAGAAATTATAAGAAACACTGCAAAAAAGTACATATCTTTTCTGTTAGGGCAAATTTCCCAAAAGTTTTGATGCAGAACTCTATAACTCTTTGGTTTACACTATTTGTGGCAATTTTTTGTACTAAAAATATCATGGCAAAACAGTTATATATGCATAACGCGATTTTTAGAGGCTTTTTCAAACCAATCTACCTAGCTGACGGCTATCATTAGAGCCAAAATATTTGGCGTATCATCATAACATAGACCAAAGTTTATTTTGAGGGGGGGGGGGGGGGGGCCTGGACAACTTTTTTTGTTAGGTGCCTTAATATATATATATGTTGTAATCTTAATTTAGACCTCACTGTAAACTTGTTAAAAACTGCTGTATACAAAAAACATATCTGGCGATGGAAGTTCATTTTGACGTCTACGTTCCACCCGTTGTTTTCCTTTGTTCGACGACATGACAACCAATTGTCCAATAAGAACACGAGAAGTGGCGTCAGAATGAACTCGCTACAGGAATATATGCTATTAACCATTGAACTTGTACAAACGGATTATTAATAAACGAGAAACATTACAAGTCAGATGTGGGGTGACACGAGCTCTCTCAAAATTAAATAAAGATCATTAAAATTTATTAAAGCAAAAATAATAATGTCACAAAGAATAATTCGGCAAGATTTAGACCAAAAAACGGATGAACCTCAGTCGATCGGCCTCCGTTCCAAACGCAGATGGGAGCTCTAGCGCTTCCGCGAACATGCCAAGGACAAATACGCCGTATGAGACTGCTGTCGGGAAAAACACAGAGGCGAATAAAAACACGACTGCTGTGAATTTGAACGTTGGGTCCGCGGTCACATTCACCACTGCTGCCACCGATGATTTCACCACTGCTGCCACCGATGCTCTCACCACTGCTGCAACCGACGCCTCCGCCATTGCTGCCACCGCTGTGCTAACCAGTTCTGCCACCAATGCTACTGACGCCGATTACGCCGCAGCAACCGAAGAAAAAGACGCTGAACTGGACCGAAAGCTGGCCTTGTTAGAAAAGAGGCACGAAATATTATTGCTTCAGAAGTCCAAAGCTGCACTTGAGGTTGACGAGCAGGAAAAAACAACTTCAATGGCAAGTTCGACTTCCTTAGTAAATCGCCCAACTTTCAGAGACGTCGAGCACGCAATTATTAAGTTTCAAGGAGAAAGTCGAGCGCACAATGTGAACGACTTCATACGCAACTTTGAAAGTATGATGCGTATGATAGGAGCCGATGACCTTCTTATGTACACGTCACTGTGCAATTCACTGACTGGCACAGCCAAACTGCTGCTCAACAAAGATGCATTCAATTATGTTGAACTGAAGGCATTGCTCATCAAGGAGTTCAGCCGTGCTGTTGGACGCAATGAAATTTATCGCGTTTTAAGTAGTCACAAATGGGACAAAAAAATCAACATCCGCCGCTACGTATTGGAAATGGAAAACATCGCCGCAAGTTGCAGTTTCATTGATGAATTCGAATTAATCGGATTCATTATTGATGGAATGTTCGACACCTCGCCTGAATCGATGCTGCTGATGGGTGCACGCACAATGGACCAATTTTAAGATGCCTTGGATTTATACGAGCAACGTCGTGCAAATCGCCCGATAATCCGACACGAATTTATCGCTGCAAAGCCGAGGGAATTTGTACAAAAACCAGCTGCTGATCCAAAGATGTCAACCGATGCAACCGAGGTCCGCTGCTTCAACTGCACACGTATGGGCCATTACCAGAGCAAGTGTCCATTCGAAAAGAGGCCAGATAGCAGTTGCTTCCGCTGCTGGAGAATGGGGCACGACCACCGAGGATGTTCTTATCCGAAAAAAATATTGAAGCCGATGATAAAGACCGTCGCCAAGGTCGCTATCGATGAAACTGATGCCACTGACGCCGCACATAAGCCTGATGAACATTATAATGACGATCACTATTTCCCTGGATCCATGGGAGTTTTTAATCAAGTAAGTGTAGCCTTTTGTACTAATAAGCGCAGGGAATTAATCGATTGTTTGTCTCTTTTTGACACGGTTAGTCCAACTAATTTTATAAAGAAATCCTTCGTACCATTTGGCATAAATGGCGCTGCTGTCGATTCGAAATACCGCGGCCTTGGAAACAAAAAATTGCGACTTTATGATCAAATTGATGTCAATATTATATTTAGAAAACGAAGTGAATCAATATCTTTAAATGTTGTACCAGATGAAACAATGAACATTCCACTTATACTTGGCCGCGATTTTTTTCAAAAATTTAATATTTGTTTATGTCAAATAACTAAAACTAAAGAAATAAATTTAAACAAACTGAATAAATATATAGATGACAAACAATCTTATTTCTGTGCGCTTGATATGAATAGAATGAGAGAAAAAAAAAAACAGAGGAACAGTTGACTGAAGCTTTTAACAATATTGTCGATGAAGTTAGGGTTGAACCAGAAGTAGAAACCGTTTCGGAAGAGGACCTTAACTGTTACGATTTTTGTGATTTAAATGGGCCGTCATGTAAGGTCTTTTCTATTGAAAAAAATATGATGCAAACTGAAGTTGATATAAATCCAAGTCTTGACCAAGTACGCTCTGAAGCTTTTAGTAAAATTGTTCAAGATAATTATCTTAGGCCCATGCGAATATGAAATGACTATTAGGTTAACCAGTGACACTCCTTTTCACGCATTGCCTCGTCGGCTGTCATTTTATTAGAGGAACGAATTACAGAAAATTACAGATGAACTGTTAGCAAATAACATTATTCGGCCCAGTGAGTCTCCATATGCCTCAGCTGTTGTCCTAGTCAGAAAGAAAAGCGGAGAGGTCCTCAAATGTCTAGATTATCGGCCTCTAAATAAATTAACAATAAGGGACAATTACCCATTGCCCCTAATAGAAGACTGTTTAGAGTATATAGGAGAAAAGAAGTTTTATACAACTCTCGACTTGCGAAACGGATTCTTTCATGTAAAAATGGCACCCGAATCGATTAAGTATACATCTTTTGTTACGTCATACGGTCAATTTGAGTATTTACGAATGCCTTTCGGGTTGAAAAACGCACCAGCTGTTTTCCAGCGCTACATTCACAATATTTTCAGAGATTTAATTGATTCCTCACAGATTATGGTTAATATGGATGACATAATAATAGCCTCTGCTGACTTCAGTGACCATTTGAGACTCGTAGCCAAAGTTCTCCGTAGAATGAAAGAAAAGAAACTAGAACTAAGAATAAGTAAATGTAAATTTGGCTATCACAGCATAGATTATTTAGGTTATCGAGTAAGCTCAGAAGGAGTTAGCCCCAGTAGTGCTCATGTAGATGCAATCAGAAATTACCCATTGCCAAATAACTCAAGAGAAATGAAACCGTGTTTAGGTCTGTTTTCGTACTTTAGAAAATTTGTCCCAAGTTATTCAAGAATAGCAAAACCCCTGCAGCGATTAACACACGAAGGAGTTAAATTCATTATTACTGATGAATGCATACAATCATTTAATGAGTTAAAGAATAGGTTGGCTTCAGCACCAGTTCTATCAATTTATGACCCAAAAAAACAGACTGAGTTACATTGTGACGCTATTACTGCTGACTTCAGCTCAGTTATTTTGCAGCAAAAAACAGATGGCAAAATGCACCCTGTCATGTATTTTTGTAAAGCCACAACTGCCGCTGAAATGAGGTATCATAGTTTCGAATTGGAAACCCTTTCTATTATTTATGCTTTACGCAGGTTTAGAGTCTACCTAGAGGGAATACACTTTAAAATCATAACTGACTGTAACTCACTGACGTTAACTCTAGAGAAAAAGACCCTGAACCCTAGAATAGCCCGATGGGCACTAAAGTTAGAAAACTTCGAGTATACTATACAGCATAGATATGGAACAAACATGGGTGACGTTGATGCACTTAGTCGTTGCTCAGTTGCTGGAAGTGCGGGTGCATCTGAATCTTTAGTTGCTGCCATTGAGGAAGATTTTATTAAGAACTGCAGGACTGTGTATGCTGTAGACCTTGACGAAACTGACGTTCATATTCAAGTGACTCAAAACAGAGATGATGTAATAAAACAACTGCGGGAGAAACTAGGGAGAGGCATAGTGACGGGATATGATTTAATAGATGGCCTTGTGTATAAGAAGAATAAGGATGACAATTTACAGCTGTATGTACCCAGTGAAATGGAGGGCAACTTTATACGATTAGACCATGAGAAAATTTGCCACTTAGGTACCGAGAAAACATTAGACAAGATAAAGAAAAATTACTAGTTTCCTAAGATGAGAGAGAAAATTGAAAATTTTATCAGAAACTGTATTCGCTGTATCATGGTTGAATAAATAAGGTTGTCGCATGGGTGAGAGCGAGTTCCCATAAATGTCAAATCGAAGTTGACAGCTCATATAAAATCTGAAAACGAAAATACATAACGTGAAAAGCCGTTCAAGTTGTTGTTGTTACTTTTCATTGATTTTGACAATTATGGGTACTGAGAAGAGAGTATGATCAGCCACAAGACAACCTTATTTGTTCAACTATGCGCTGTATCATGTATTCGGCCCCTGTCAGGGTAAATGAGCATAATTTGCATAGTATTCCGAAGATGCCGATTCCTTTCGATACCATTCACCTCGACCATTTTGGTCCTTTGCCCACTGTGAATTCCAAGCGAAAACATATACTTGTCGTAATTGACGCCTTTACAAAATATTTTCGCCTATACCCGGTTAATTCAACAAGTACTAAGGAAGTGATAGCGTGTCTCAACAAATATTTTAGCTATTATAGTCGTCCAAGGCGGGTGATAACAGATCGAGGCTCATGCTTTACCTTTCTTGAGTTTTCTTCTTACTTATTGAAACATAACGTAACACATGTTAAAGTGGCTACCCCGTCTCCACAAGCCAATAGCCAAGTTAAGCGAGTGAACCGAGTCATTAGAGCGATGATTAGTAAGGTTAGTGACCCAATAAGTCATGGAGATTGGTCTAATGTTTTAGGGTAAGTCGAATATGGTTTGAATAATGCCGTCCACTCAACCACACAACAGACGCCCAGTAAATTATTGTTTGGGGTTGAGCAAAGGGGAGAAAATATAGATGAACTCTCAGAATATTTAGACGCCAAGACTGGATCTAACAAGAGTCGTGATTTTGTTGAGATTCGGACAGCCGCTCTAAATGCAATTGAAAAGTCACAGGGTTATAATCTTAAGTACTTTCTTGAACATAGTAAGCCCGCCAAGACGTACTCAGAAGGTGACTATGTTGTTATACGTAACGTAGACACTGTCGTAGGTACAAACAAAAAATTTATACCAAAGTATCGCGGCCCATATATAATTCATAAGGTTTTGCCACATGACAGATATGTGGTCAGGGATATCGAGAACTGCCAAATTACCCAGCTGTATGATTGCATAGTTGAGGCTCCGCGTATAAGAAAATGGTTAACCGAACAGACCTGAATCGACTGTTCCACTGTTTCCCTACCTAAGGCTACACTTATTACACGTATTTATATAAGAAAGTATAATCGAGGTCGATTGAAAAGTCAGATCGGCTGAAGTTGTAATGTTAATTTAGACCTCACTGTAAACTTGTTTAAAACTGCTGTATACAAAAAACATGTCTGGCAATGCAAGTTCATTTTGACGTCTACGTTCCACTCGTTGTTTTCCAATTGTCAATTGTCCAATAAGAACACGAGAAGTGGCGTCAGAATGAACTCGCTACAGGAATATATGCTATGTATCCATTGAAATTGTACAAACGGATTATTAATAAACGAGTCACATTACAATGTAAAAACCAAATAAGATATGTATGTATTAGGGCGGGTCAAATTTTTTTGCGATTTTGGCCCCACCCTAGCGGTGTTCTATGGGTCATTTTACCGAGCGTTTCCACCGCCCGAACGAACGAAGAAATCATCGCGAACAAATCGTCGCGATGAATTCTTCGTTCGGTCCAACTGTTTCCACCGCACGAACACAAGTTGCGAACATTGGTAAGTCGCCATCTTGTTCGTTCGTGCAGTGGAAACACTTAAATTCAATGCTTGCGAGCATCAGCGTTGATCAATATTTGTTTATGCAAACGTACTAAATTTGATTAATTTTTACTACTTTTATGCCTTTTAATTTAGGTTTTATGTAAGTATTTATGTAAAGAATTTATTATATAAAGAATATTATATAAATCATTTGCTTATATAAAGTGCTAATAAAATAACAAAGTAAATTAAAGTTCTTTTGCGTTAAATTTTCAATATATTTTCTTTCTTTTTTGTTTTTCCTACGTTATTAACTACAATTTCAACAAATCTACTACCTATGCGCAAATAAGCACTAGATTCGCCCAAAAAGATCGAGCGTCGGCCGATCAGAGCGAACGAAGAAATCTTCGTTCGTTCGTGCTGGAAAAGTGTTTACACTGCGCGTATAGCGCTCGCGAGCATTTTGTAAAAACCAATGTTCCGAACCTTGGTTCGGACCAAACTGTTTACACCGCCTGAACGAACGAAGAAATCTTCGTTCGTTCGGGCGGTGGAAACGCTCGGTTAGGAAACTTTGGCGAAGAGAGTACAGATCCTGAAATCGGAGCCTGCCAGTTTTAAAAAATAGGTATTTTTCAAAATATTGCATTAAAAAGACCAAAACACAATTTGTTTTTAAGTGTATATATGGGGGTTTTTTGGGGTCAAGGAATCCATTTTTGAGTTCATTTTTATTTATGAAAACCACCAGAGGGCGTTTTGCTACTATTTTTGCATTTTATCGCTTCTTTTTGGGAAAAATTGTCATATTAAAAACATTTTAAATATCTTTCGAATGACACCTCAATCATTCAGTTCGGACAAATATTAGCAAAGATATAACCAAATTTAAATATTGGTTCGGTTGAGTAAACATTTTTTTGAAAAATCGATATCTCGATAACTAATCGATATATCGATAAATCCTTCAGCGAATCTTATTCAGCCCTATTCCAGGATCCGTCGTAATAAATCTACGAACGTAAGACTACGCTACGAATACGAAAAATTTGCTATTCTAGGATCCGAACAAAACGATGCGGAGCGTTGCCTCATTGAAATTTAATTTCGAAAATTCGAACACTGCTGTTTTTGACAGAAGACAAGAAACTTTAAAAGAAGTGATAAATTAAGTGTTTAAAAAGTGTCACATAAATTGTGTTTTAAAAGAATTACTTCAAAAGAAGAAGAACTGTAAAAGAAGTGATGACAGAAGTAAAAAAAATTATTTTCAAAACGCATTTAATACACTTTCGACATTTTTCGACACAAGTTTGTGATTGTGTTGACTTGGTGTAATTAACTTTTTCTAACGTCTAAATAAGAAACGTTGTAAAACATTTGCGGCTTAGATCAATTGATTGCGTCATGTTTTGGTTAATTTTCACAAAATTTATTGAGTGAAATGGGTTTCGGTTTTAAACAAAAAACAAAAAAAAATTGATGTCCATTTTTAATTTTACTCTTCTTAAATCCGTAGGTTTAAAAAAAATGTCCGCTTAAATAAACCCGCATTCACGCTTGTTTTAAACATTTTGGAAGATGAGCTTCCTGCCAGTCGTAACTGTTCAGCATTAACACCTATATCGCAGTTAATGGCATTATTGAGATTTTTAGCAGAAGGTGGCTACCAACATGGAGTTGGAAAGTCCTTCCTAAATCCCTACGCCAAATCTGGCCTTTTAGTCTTTAAGCTGACCAAACGCACGTATTGGTTTCTGATTGTTGTTTTTGACCTATAAAAATAGACAATAAATTTTTTTTGGTGATTTAAATGAAAATACTTTCATTTTTTCCTAAATGCAGCTTATTTCCAAAGAAAACACACAATTCACACACGAACTCTGCAACAATTATACTTTAAAATTCTTGTTCAAAATTAATTCCGCCAATAGAAACCTGTCGTTAGAAATCCGCAAAAACAACTGTCAAACGTTGATGCGTTCGGAACGTGGAATAACAATGTTACGAATTTCGAATACGACGTAACGATTCGGATCGTAGAATACAACTTTACGAATCCGAAAGAAAATCACAGCTACGACGGATCCTGGAATAAGGCTGATTTTCTCAAAGAGTACTTTAAAACTGCATGCTCAAATCGAGGGGCCACGGAAATCGTAATCTCCCCCAGCTTTTGAATGATTTAAAAGTGTGTGCATTCCGAAATGATTCAATCTTTTACAGCTCTGCTGGGTACTTATCGTCCAACATGCCATGTATATCCAACATGTTTGACCATCCTAAACTCTCTAATTTAAATTATTTTTGAATACCCTGTTATTTTCTCCTATTCGCAATACAAAATTTTGTGAATAGTTGATCCAACTTAATTATCAGAAATAAAAGTTTAAAATGGAGCCATCAGATCAAAAACAATTGGCTACACAACATCCTTTGGTACGTAGATTTTTATTTCCAATATAAATATATCTACTTGATTCACCTCTATGTAGGTCAATTATCAATTTTCTTCCGACGAACTTCGTGTTTTGCGAGAATGTAATTCTGAATCCTTCTTTGAAAGATCTCTTCCTCTCGGTACCGGATTGGGATTAGCAGCTTATTTTGGAATAAAAAGAGGTTTTCTCAAAGTAAGTGTTGCTTCAATTTCAATTTATTTAATGCATCTTTCAATATATTACAGCCGAGTATTAAATATGGGGCAGCGCCTAAAATCGTTGTTGGCGTAATTGTAGGCTATTTTGTAGGTAAATTTAGTTACCAAAAAAAATGCGCCGAGAAAATTATGCAGCTTCCAAACTCAAAGTTGGCAGAGGCCATTCGCCAACGTCGACAAGGTTTTGGTGCTGGTACTGGTTTGTCAATATCTTCATATACACAAAGTGTCCCAGACCTGTACAACGATGATTACTTACGAAATAAGACTGAAAACTCTGTTGATTTAGATATGGAGAGCAGACCTCTGATATCTGGCTTAGATGATATTTATCGTCCATCATTAGACAGTGAGTTTGGTATAGTTAAAATGTTTTTTTAATTATTTTATGTAACTATTATATAATAGACCCAACACCACAGATAGATTCAGATATGCGATCAGATTCTAAAAATAGGCCGACTTATGATGAGCTTCGAAAGCGAAATCGTGATGATTATATTACAAAACACAAAGTTCCACAAACGGAATCCTTTTCTGCAGAAGAGCGTTCAAAAAGAAAATCCATCGTAGACAACGAAGTAACTGACATCAGTCCAAAACTTCCGACAAACAAATATGGTGACACTTGGACAAACTAGAATTAGGTTCATTTTCATTTTTAAATAAATCAATATATTGTTATCAAATGAGTTTATTTGCATATATTTAAGAATATAGTATAAAATTGGTCATTTTAAAAAAGTTTATTACGGGATTCATTATAATTGTCCGACTTCGTATAAATATGCTCCCAGCAATTTAGTCTGCAAAAAAGATTAAGTTTAAGATGTATTCATAAGAGTTTAAAATCACATACTCCTTCTATATAATTGTAAATATCAATTTTCTCATTTTGTGAGTGAGCACCATCGTCGCAAGCTCCTACTGGTATCAATATAACATTTTTTCCTGTTGCTTCTTGCAAAGTTATCGTCACCGGAATAGAACCTCCTTCGCGAGTCATATCTGGTTCAATATTAAAGACGTGTTTTATAGCCTTTTTAGCAGCTTTATAGTGTGGATGGCTCGGATCTTCGGTCCACGGTTTCCCACTGCCCACCAAGCTGACCTTTATATTGGAAATATACGATTATTTATTTTAGAATAATTATTAATGAGTAAAGAAAAACCTTCATTTTATTTGGAGACCCACGTTCATTCCATTTCTCAGTTAAATAATCTTCAACACATTTGGCAATGTGATCTGGATCTTGATTTGGAACCAAGCGCATAGAAAACTTTCCGATTACTTTTGCAGGGATGACTGTCTTAGCACCAGGTTCATAGAATGCGCCCTCAATGCCATGTATAGACAGACTTGGATAGCGCCATCTATGCATTAATAACTTTGTTTTATCTTCAGAATGAGGTAAGCGCTTTGCACCAATGTCACTTCTGCAAAAATAGATATACATTTAACATTGATATAAAACAGTTTGCTCTCGGTACCTGTAATCATCAACATCGTAGTCTATATCTTTGTATATCTCGTCTTCATTTGCTAACAATGGGGCAATCTAAAAATATAATTTAATATAATGAATACATTTTGGACCTAAATGGCAAGGTTCGAGAACCATTTAATTTTAACCCGCATCCATCGTTTGCATCAAATTGATGCAAATTTTTGAAACACATTCATATATTAAAAACAAATATGCGTATTTAAATTCAGAATTTTGGTCACCTTCCTAAAATATTAAAATAAACAAGTGAGCAGATAGTCTTATACTTATCGCGCTAGAATAGTTAATAAATTGAAAATATCCTAATGAATAATATTGTCTTTTTGTATCTGCATCAAATTGATGCACAACGTACTTTTCGTTTCTAGAAATTTCCGATGGAAGCGGGTTAATACATGGAAAAATTAAAATATGTATGTGCATCAGAGATCTGCATGAATGGATTCATTTGCTATTTCAAGTTCCTTTGATTTTTAAACTCCCTGCTAGTCGAGGCAGGCAAACAACAAGTTCGCGCGAATCATAGGCAGCAAAAATCAAGTCGCCAAATGTAGAAAACTTGAAATGTAGGGAAAAAGCAATTATTTTGCCTACAAATCGTTTATTTTCAAGTCTGTTTACGAAGTTCGTGGAATTAACTTCGTGTCGTCAGTACGAACTTCTCGAGTTGAGAAAACAGTTTAACTTTAAAGAAGTGTGTCGATCACAGCAACGGCATTTACTCTTTCGTGTATACGCAAAAGACGAAGTGTTGCTCCACACTCGTGTGTACTACGCGGTCGACACTGCTTTAAAGCATTAATGTAATGTATGTAATGAAGTATGTTTGTTTTTTTTTTGTTGTTGTTGTTTATTTTTTATTGTCACTTTGTATAAGTAGATGCTCGTTAGTGACTTTCTGTACCAGCGCAGTCGCATAGAAAGAAAGCAAGACGTGGCTTGTAGGGTAGAAACAAATCAAGTTTCTACAAGTCAAATCGAAACTTGATTATTTTCAAGTTACTTGATTTTCAATTGACTTGTTGCAGATCTCTGATGTGCATAACAAAACGGTCAAGTGAAGTTTCTACTAGAGCGTCAGAAAAAATTTTTATAAGGACCTCGCATCATTATTAAAATATTTAGATAATGAAAGAGTGGCAATCAATCTACTCAAAACATTTTATCCTGTCCTTAAAAACTTTAATCCCTAAATATTCTGAGGATTTCTAACGAAAAAAAATGTGTTCAGCACAATAGTATTTTGAAAACAATATTTAAATTCAATTAAAAAGATGTAAAATAATTTTAAATGTAGCAGTATGAAGCTAGAGAGTCAGAGATTCCGTTTTGGCGTGATTTATTTTTTCATGATTTTTAAGATAGAAATCTTCATTCAATTATTTGTGATCGATTCTTTTTTCGATCATATATAAAAATTATTTTTGATATTTATTTTTTTTTTGATCAGAAACAAAAATTATTTTTTTGATCGATATTTTTTCAATCAGAAATATAAATTATATTTGATCGTTATTTTTTTCGATCAGAAATAAAAATCATTTTGTGATCCTTATTTTTTCGATCAGAAATAAAAGTTATTTTTTTATCGATATTTTTTCAAGCAGAAATTAAAATCATTTTTGATCGTTATTTTTTCGGTCAGAAATAAAAATCATTTCTTGATCGATATTTTTTTCGATCAGAAATAAGTTATTTTTTAATGGAATTTTTTCCAATCAGCAATAAAAATTACTGATCGTTATTTTTTTGATCAGAAATAGAAATGAATCAATCTATCTATATATATAAAAAAGGAACTTATGTTTGTAAGGCCGCAATAGACTCCTAAACTACTCACCCATGAAAATTTGTGTATAGAAGTTTTTTGGTACGGTGCGTGTTTGTGGGATATCAATTTTGATCCACCTTGAACACCAGAGGGCGCTGTAGTACAAATTTTTTACAAAACTGCCTAAAACTCATAAACTGCTAATGCGATTAGAATGAAAAGTGGTATACAGTGAGTTTTATATACGTTGAGTGTTCTGCTGCTATCGTTTTTGACCTATCTTGAACACCAGAGGGCGCTATAGTACAAATTTTTTACAAAACCACCTAAAACTCCCAAACCGCTCATGCGATTAGAATAAAAATTGGTATATAGTAGTTTTCAGGTACGATGAGTTTTTTAGCACTATCTTTTTTGACCCATCTTGGACACCAGATGGTGCTGTAGTACAAATTTTTTACAAAATCGCATATTTTTAGTTGTTTTCTTAGGTTACATGTGCAAATATTTACAAAATATAAAATATTTCTTAAATTTAGTAAAATTAAAAAAATTTCCGTTCTTTTGATATCAAAAACATGAACATATCTTGAAAAATATGAAAAATTTTACTACAACGATGCAACATCGTTACACAAAATTACGAAAAAAACAATCAAATATTCAATTTTGTGACTTTCGATGCAAATATCTCCGCTGCTTTTTTATACAGTGCTGCTCAAAACATTTGCAACCATGCCAACGGTTGACTAAACTCCTTTATTTTATTGAAAATCAAAACAAGAAAACAAATATTTAAATGTAATTTTTTTCTATATTAATTCACTTTAAAGAATTATATAAGATAAATCATTTATTGACAACGATTTTTTCATAATTTGTAAAATAATTAACCAACTCATTTTTTTCAGTGCTCAAAACATTTGCAACTACGTAACAACCTGTCTCCTTCTATCGTTTTATGGTATTATTTTCGTAATTTTATAACGGGAATTAGTATGTCAGTTTAAAAGTGGAACAGATTAATGTAAGGAAAGAGCATCCAAGTAGTTTAAGGCAGTTTATTTCATAATTTCGTCACAAAGTGATCGGTACGGACCCATGTGCTATATTTTTGTATAAATTCGACAAATTGGGTGGCAATAAATATAATCAACAAGTTAAGAAGCAAATTATTAACGATTATAAGGCAGGTGTATCCCAAATAGACATTTCCAAAAAATATAACGTGCACAAGTCAACTGTGTCTCGTGTTTTAAGTAGTAGAAACATCGAAACTATTCATATAGGCGGAAGAAAACGGAAGACGACAACAAAAGAGTATCGCAAAATTAAAAGAATAATACAACAATTCCCTTAAATTTCCTCCAAAAAAATAAAAAATACGTTTAAACTGGAAATATCAGCGCAAACGATTAGGCGCAGAGCAGTGGAAGCTGGACTTCGAGCTTAAAAAACCGTTAAAAAACCATTCATTTCAAAGAAAAATAGGTTAGCTAGTCTCCAGTTTGCTAAAAAATATCTTGAATAGTCTCTTCAAAAGTGGAAATGTGTTCTATTTTCTGACGAAACAAAATTTAATTTACACTGTTCGGATCGTGCGAAGGCCAAAAGGTGAAAGTCTAAACCCGAAGTATACCAAAGGTACTGTCAAGCATGGTGGGGGCAACGTCGTGGTGTGGGGGTGTTTTTCCGGGCAAGGAGTTGGTCCGATTCATAAAATCGAAGGAATTATGAGAGGTGAGGACTAAAAACCATTTTGTCGGACGTAATGTTGCCACACGCCTCTTGGGAAATGCCGCTTGCTTGGGTGTTTCAACACGACAATGACCCCAAGCACACGTCTAAGGTGGTAAAACAATGGATTTCAAACGAACAATTGTGTGTGCTTGACTGGCCTGCCCAGTCGCCTGACATAAACCCCATAGAGAACCTTTGGCAAATTGTAAAAGCAAAAATTGAAAATAAAATTTTTAAAAAACCTGAAGATCTCTATGCAGACGTGAAAGAGCAGTGGAATACCATCCCACAACACATAATTGACAATTTGGTTCATTCCATGCCAAGAAGATGTGCTGAGGTCATAAAACGTCGCGGTTACGCTATCATTTATTAATAAAAATTCATATTTTCTTCAATACCACTTGGACACTTAGTATAGGTTGCAAATGTTTTGAGCACAGCTAAACAAGAATTGTTAACTTATTTCATATATTATCAAAACAATGTTGGCAATAAATGATTTATCTCATATAATTCTTCAAAGTGAATTAATGAAGAATAAATTTGCATTTAAATATTTGTTTTTGCATTTTAATTTTCATCAAAATTGCAATGTTTGGCCAAAAGATGGTGTGGTTGCAAATGTTTTGAGCAGCACTGTATATTGTGTTGAATTTTTTTTTGTCTTAAAGCTTCGTCAAAATACTATGAAAACCTTATTGCAAAAATACCGTATATATATTTTAAATATTTTTTTTAAAAAAGGCCTGAAATATTGGAGTTTTCCTCCAAAACAGACTCAAAAATTATTTTTGTTGTAAAAATAATTTAAACTCAAATTCTCAAATTTTTAACTCTATTTAAAAGTTATAACATTTGTAAGTAAAAATTGTTTCAATTTTACGCAAAAATTAAAAACCATTTTTGTGATTAAAAAAACAAGGCCTACCCCTTGATTTTTTCGAACAAAATTTTTTTTTCCAATATTGTGTTTTTATATTTTTGGAAAAATATACAAGCTAAAAAATTAATTTTTTAGAAAAAATTATCTTAGTATCTCTTACCAATCAAAAGTTATAGCCAATAATCTATATATACAAAAATCTAAACGCTGTCTGTGTGATGGTTGGAAACTTCAAAATTACTGAGCCGATAGAGCTGAAATTTTGGAAGTACATTTTTTTCAAGTACGAGATGGTTTAAATATCTGTCACACCCCCTTTTACCGCCCAAAAATCAATAAAAATGCTATATTTCTTACGGTTTTCGGCGATTTGGCTACATTTTGGTAATTTAGTTTGTATGCTCATTGTCGGCAACTGCACTAAAACTGGGCAATGTCCATCTACTAGAAAACTGGGATGGGCATTATATAAATGAGTGTGGTTCTGCCCATACAGTTAAAATTTGTATTATCGAATAGCTTTGAAAGTAAAAGTAGCATACTTACATACAAACTCAAAATGGAGTTACTATTTGGTGATCTCCTGCCGCTGGGAAACTGTAACGGGCAGTGGTAGATGACAGTGGTTTCAAAGTATGACTCTAAGAAATTTTTTGAATATACCTATTATATTCCCACATAGTTGAATGGTGCAGCAACGCGCGCCGGGAAAAGGCTAGTGATCTATATTTTACTAATCAGAAATAAAATTATTTCCCTGCGGTCCCTGCTTAAAAGCATTGTTGGTTAAAAAAAAAATTTTTAAAAAAGTATGCAGTTTTACTAAGCTTGACTCGCGTTGCTGAAATGTTATAGGTTCAATTTGATTGCACCATGCATCAAAAATAAAAAAAAAAACAATTTTAGATTATCCACTCTTTAAGGGGTAATTTATACATTTTTTCCAATTCGGATATTTTCTTTAAACCCAATTCGGAGAGAAAACGTCTTCAGTAGCTTTTTATTGTGAGACCCTTTTTACCGTACCAAGAGTATGGTAAAAACTTCAAACGCGTTATAGAGATGGGTTTTTCAAACGGCTTGAATGTAGCTCAGCAAATTAAGGACTAGTTTTGATGGAATTAAAATAAAATAGATTATTTTTACATAGTTGACTATTACAATATTAAATATATCTTATATATGACAACATATAAGGTTGTGTGTCAGATTGCCATATAAAACATAAATCGAAATGAGATGGAACCAGAGAACTGCAAGCGATACCATTTTTGTTACTTGCAATCTACTCATAACAACTGCAGTGCCAGTATGAACGCACATTGCAAGCATTGAGCTGGTAGTCTTTCGTAAGACTGGGTATTTCCCGTTAGCGTTGTTGATTTGATTACCAGCGCAAGTTCGTTTAAACTTCTGCTAAGAAGTGGTAAGTATGATCGTTCACAAGCAACGAAATAAAGTCATGCAGCGCATCTACTGCATACAAAACAAACGCTTTTATTGCAGTGCAAAATTAACTTAAAAATGCAGTCAATTAGCAGTGTCAATTTCATCGTTCGTGAGCGCTCATTCGTATCATTCGCTTAGCCGAAGTTCAAATCAACATGCGATGGTATACGAGTCAATTACTAAATTACTAAAAAAGCGCATATTTATATTCATTGCGCTCATACGCTGGCAGTGTATACTTATACTTATTTTATACAAACACCGGTACGTACCGATGAAATTGAAGCACATACCGCATAGTGTTTGGCATTGGTTTGATCGGCTACTGCAAATCATTGCCATTGGAAATGGTATCAATGAGATTGAGTCATACAAAAACCAAGTATTAACTGAGTGTACAAGAAATTGTAGTATAACGCTGTAGAACTCTGATGAGAACCGATTAGTAAAGTTTAGCGAAATTCATTTAACTCGCGATATTTCAAACAATTTTTTAGATATACTTAGTACTCTCACATGTTTTGACATACGGTTTTTTGCTCATAAAATTAAAACAACAAATGTTTTTTTTTTCAAAATTATTTTTATTATTTACTAGAGGAACCGGCAAACTTCGTCCCGCCCTGAATTAATTTTTTTATTGAAATAATTCCGAGCAATCACGATCAAACCCGAAATTAATTTTGTATCGAACATTCACGATCGATAACAAATGGTGCCAATCGTATTTCAATTATTGATTGAATGAATCATTCTAATATCCCTTATTTACACGGAATGTAAGGAGGTTGAGGGAATCACATGTCAGATCAATTCAATGCTTTTTGATAGGCGACATTAGCAAAAGTAAACAAAGATGGAGGCTTTCCAACACGCGAACATGTCATATATTGTAAGCCATGCAAGAAGCTTGGGAATTCAAGATTAATTGTTATAGACATATAGCTATACATACATTTTTTACAAATAATTTAAGACGTACATTGTTTTGCACTAACATTTATTTGAGCAACATTTATATTGTTTCCATATAATTTTGTGAGCGGAACTTCCGTCCGCTTATTTATATCTAAAAAACTGAAAACCTCCATGCTACAGGTGTAAAATAAGCTGCATTTGCATAGTCTACTTGCTCTCTCTCTTTATATGATCGTACTGCTTTGCGCTCCATTATCTTGATATACATTATATATTATGTTATTACTCGTATTTTCTTTTTATTCTTAAGGTATAAAATTAGTTTAGATTTGATTTAATTCAGCACACAGTGCCATAATTAATTCCAAAGATTGGCCTTGTGATTCATTGATTGAATTCTTGGAATGTGCACTTCCTCGCCTTTGAATTGGCCTACTCAAATGCGTTCATCTTTGCTTGAAAAACATTATTCTTGAGTTGCTTCACGACCAATTTTGTTCCCTTGCAGAATTTGGATTGATTGAGGCTCCGAAGCATGATAATCACAGATCCAACCTTCAGTGGTACATTATATGATGGTAATCCTCGCAAACCAATGAATTCACCAATGAACACTATTCGATAATTGGTTGCTTCGTCTGGACACAAACAACTGATTTGAACGAATGTAATTGTGCAGAAATTGCATTTTGAACTATGAAATTAAAATCGAGTTTTCTTTTATTTTTTATTTTTCCATACAAAATAAAAATGTATGGAACATCGATTTTTCCGTTAAAGGTTAAAGGCAACCTTGTGCGGAAACGAACACAAAAAAAAAAAGGGTTCTTATGTGTGCCACTCTGTTTTGTTTATATATGACACTTATTCGGACATGACATCTAATTGTTTTCATTATCCGTCACTCGCTGCTGTGTGGCTTACACGTGTATTAGCTCGCCGAGCATTTGACTGACTTCGTAGACCTATGTCAGGCTCGTCCCCTCCTTGGAGTTGTAATGAACACTGTACGACACGAAAAATTACCAATTTCAATTCTTTCGATTCTTTTCCTTCCTTCCTTATTTTATTTTTTCCTACACCACATCAGTATTGTGGCGATCAAAAAAAAAAAATTATTAAAATCGGCCGAGCCATGTCCGAGTTTTAGCAAGACTTAACGCACGGCAATTGATAATTAAACATTCAGAAAATAGAAGATAAAAACGCGATTGGTTTTTGTCTAAGAAAAATATTATAGGCTGCTATAATTCGATTTTTATTTATTTATTTATTTATTTATTCAGTCTACTGATTTCAAATCTTACAGACTATAGTACAAGTTTATTTAAATGCTAAAACAGTTAATTAAAAAGAATGAATAAGTTTAATCTAAAACGATTTTCATCTACATTGAAGTTTAGAATGGGAGAAATATTGTTACATAACCGTAAGCATCTTGCGACAGGTTCATTATATGCATAATTAGTTGCGTGTGTAGATTCACAAAATAATCGGTTAGTTCTTAAATTTCTTGGTGGAACATATATTTTAAAAAGCTCAGAAAGTTGAGGACAAAGAATTTTTCCACTAATTAGTTTGTAGACAAACATAATGGAGAAAAACGATCTTCTATCCTCTAATGATTGCAAACCAAGTAGCTTCCGCCTCGCTATATAGGGAGGTATTTCATCTAACCAGTGAATTTTAGAGAAAGTATATTTAGTAAAAATTTTTTGAATTCTTTCGATACGATTTGACGTAATATTATAATATGGATTCCATATAACTGCGCAGTAATCAAGTCTACTACGGACAAGAGATATGTACAAAGCTTTGAGAGATAAGTAATCACTAAAATCCGACGTATTTCTTTTTATAAAACCTATCATTGAATACGCCTTAGCAGTAATAAAATCAATATGGGAACTAAATTTTAATTTAGTATCAAATATTACTCCTAAATCTTTAATTTCATTTTTACGATTTAAAAAATTATTGCTAATCTCATAATCGAAAATAACAGGATTAGACTTCATAGTAAACGAAATTACATTACATTTATTAATATTTAGAAATAAGTTGTTCCCAGCACACCAATTATGCAAATTTGTTACATCGTTTTGAATTTTTATGCAATCAGATATATTAAAAACTTGAGCAAAAATCTTGACATCATCTGCAAACATAAGACATTGTGAATGTTTTATAAACTTCGGCAGATCATTAATAAAGATTAAAAACAGCAAGGGTCCACAATGTGAACCTTGAGGTACCCCGGAAGTAGCATTAATTAGCAAATTTGATCGAAATTCATCTATTTGGACAAATAATTTTCGATCATATAGATAGCTACTGAAAAATTTTAAGAGCGATTTCTTAATCCCAAACTTTTTAAGCTTATGCAGCAAAATAGCGTGATCAATCCTATCAAAAGCTTTCGTAAAATCGGTGTATATAACATCTAACTGAGAATGCTGTTCCATTGCTTTTGAGATGTGATTGGTGGCCAACATTAAGTTAGAACAAGTAGACCTGCCCGGTAAAAACCCATGTTGACAATCGCTTATGACATTTTTAACGTGAAGGTATAATTTTTCTTTAATTATGTGGTCAAATATTTTAGCAAGTACGCATTGCTTAACGATTGCGCGGTAGTTAATAACATCGCAACGATTTCCAGATTTGAAAATAGGTTCTATTACACATATCTTCCAAATATCTAAAAAAGTTCCTGTTTTTAGACAGGCCTTATACAGAATCAAAAGAGGCTGAATAATAGTTTTGGAGCAACGCTTAAAGAAAATCGGTGGAAAGCCGTCTATTACACTTTTGGAAGAGTTTTTCAAATCTGAAATTGCTGCTTCTATATCAGCTTCAACTAAGTCAAAATTTTCAATACTTTGAATATTAGGAGAATCAAAATCAAGAAATCCATTTGTATGATTATGTATTTCAAACACTTTTTGAAAATATTGTGTAAATAAGTTACAGCTATCTGAAATACTATTAGACTGTATACCTTCGTATTCCATAGAACACGGAAATCCATTTGTTTTTCGTTTATCATTAATAAACTGCCAAAAAAATGAAGGATTTGATTTCAGATTGGATTCCACATTTAAAATATATTGCTTATACAGAAATTTATGGAGGAAATCAAATTCTTTTCTAGTACGGATAAAAAATGATTTATCAGCCTCACATTGTGTTTGTTTATATTTTTTAAAAGCTTTGTTTTTAATATTTTTAAGATTTGTTAATCTGTTATTAAACCATGGTAGTTTTCTTCCTTCCGATCGACGAGTTACAGGAATGAACTTTGATATGCCATAAAAAAATTTATTTGAAATAAAAGAATAGATATTATTAGGATTTGTTTCCAGGGTTAGCAAGGACCAATCAATAGAATCAAGAAAATCATTTAAAGCTGAAAAATTTCCTTTAGCAAAGTTAAATCTTTCAAGTGATTCGAGTACTTTTCTATCAAAATCATAAAATGTAAAATTAAAAACCAACGCTTTGTGATGTACACTATTATTTGAAATTGGATGAAGACAAAGTTCACAAGATGCTTTCAACTCATCAGTAGCAAAAATTAAGTCCAAAATTCGACCAATATCATTTTTGAAACCATTAAACTGATGAAAATTATGTAAAAGAAAAAAGCTTGTAACAATTGAATCAATTTCTGTTACAATATTGCTAGGTAGATGCGTTTTGTTATTAGTAATCCATGCAATATTACCTAGGTTAAAATCTCCTAATACAATAATTTGTTGCTTATGAGTTATGTTATTAGCTATGAATTCAATATTATTTAAATGGTTTTGATAAATATCTAAAAAACTGTTGGGTGGAATATATGATACAAAGCAATAAACTGAATGGCTATCTAAAAATTCAATGTTTACACAAATTTGTTCTATGTTATTATCTTCGCATTGAAGAGAAATATTTCGACTTTTTAGATCACTTCTGACCGCTAGCAAAACACCGCCACCTCTTTCTCTTCCAGTGGCAATTGGGTTTCGATCAAAACGAAACACATTGTAATAGGAGTCGAAATATTCAGTGCTGGAGATGTTGTTATGAAGCCATGTTTCAGTCAATACTACAATATCATACTCATGCAATGATAAATCAAGCAAAAATTTTGATGATTTCGTTCGCATTCCGCTGACATTTTGATAGTATATTTTGTAATTTATTATATTTTTATTAAGTGTTGAATTTATTCCCGAATTTTTTGTTAATTGTTGTTGTAAAGAGAAACCAGGCGATGTTTCTGTTGTAACGATTTCAATGTTTTCAGAGAGAGAGTGTAGAGATGAAGAGCGTGCATAAACATTTAAAGAGGACTCAGACGTTAAGATGTAACTGTGACTGAAGTTTCTTGTGAGTTTTTTTTATGTTGAAATTTCTTAACACGAACTCCCGCAGGCCAGTATTTCATTTCAGTAACTTCATTGAGATGACAAGATGGTATTATCACAAGGAAACTAAGTGATTTTAGCTTGGATAAATCAGCATTTCGTTTTGTAAGGGTAAAGCATTGAACATCATCCGAATGCACCGAAAAAATTTTCACGATGTGTGCTCTGACGTCATCAACAGTTGTGCTCAAATTTAATTTGGAAATGTGGACACTAACTTTTCTTGGAGCAGCACGAAGAGTACTCCCTTCGCATGCACTGCCCGCAGTTTGGCGTTGAATTTGCTGTTTACGATTTTGCTGTTGTTGCTGTTGTTGTTGTTTTTGTTGTGGTTGCTGTTTTTTGTTTAGTTGTTTTAGCTGCTGCATAGGATGATTGGTACTAAGCTCAGTAGGCTGACGTTGCTGTTGTTGGAAATGAAAATCATGGGTCGACTCATCATCACGATGCAGAGCACTGAGCGAAAACGAATTACGAAGCTTATGTTGTTCTAATTGAAGTTTTTGTTGCTGAAGCTCAGAAACTGCGGTCAACTCATCATCGTGGAAAGCACTGACCAAATTAGAATTTAATATTTCCAAATGATCGGCTATTAAGTTCTCTGATGGCGCGGTTGCAGAAACCGGTTTTGAGTTAAATTTTGAACTGTTAGCGGACTCTTTAATAACACTAAGAGTACAAGAATTTTTTATTACACTTAGTTCTTTTGAGATGCTTGTCACTTGCTCGTCGATGGCGCTCAATTTCGACATTACACCAAGATTATGTATGCTTGCACACGAATTACAAAGCCAGAATAAGTTTGGATTAAAGTTTACAATATTTAATAGTTTTTTGTCAATTCCTACACATTTATGGTGGAAATTTAATTTACAACCAGCACTGCACTGAATATTGTCTTTATCTGATATCAGATGACAGCACTTGTTACACTTTGGTTCCAGCATAATAAATTTTTAGAATGTTGACTAAGACACGACTGATCGTTAACGCTTTCAATCAGCGAATGATTGTGCTGATTTCAGAAGATTGTGCTGTCATATCATTTTATTGCAAATTCTATTAGGAAATTTTTGTAGTACATTTCAATTTGAATAAAAATAGTCAGCTCAACCGTCAGTTTTGAAGCCATGAGGTGGTCTAAGGCTCGATCCTCACAATGGGCAAACAAATAATATTCTTTTTGAAATTTTTTTTATTTATTGAAATGACAGCTTTTGTGTTCTTTTTGGAGTAAAAAGTGAATATGTTGGAGCTTTCTTCAAATAGGGATTTATTAAGTGCTTAAATTAAATTTATCAACGAAAAAAAATTGAATGAAATATATTCAAAAAGAACGGAGTTATTTTCATCGAAAGTAGCAAATACGAATTTCTGATAGTTTTTTGTTATTCTAAGGAAACGATGTTATTAGAAAAAGACGCTGTACTATACTAAAATATTGTGCAATTTTTAAGATATGTGAATGCTTTTGGTGTTAAAATAAGAGAATTTTCTTTTGATTATTTAGGTGGGATAATTTGCGATTAGTAGGATAAAGATTCTTGTAAAGGGGCGGAAGAAGGGGCGTGGTCAAAACTAAGTAACCTGTAACCTTATCCTGTAACCTTATCTGGTGGCGTCCGTGGCGTAGTTGGTTAAAGTGCGTGGCCGCTATGTCAAAGAACCCGGAGACCCAGGTTCGAACGCCAGCAGCGACAGAAAATTATTTTAATTAAAATAATTTTTCTGTACGGCCGCCACCTCTCTGCAGACAATGGCAAACCTCAGAGAGTAATCAAATGCCATGTAAAGCTTCTTGAGAATAAGAACATTACGTTCATCGCCGTTCGGAGTCGGCGTTAAACATGTAGGTCCCTTTCTCGGTCAATTGTTTACAAACTTAATAACACGCACAACACAATTGATCATAAGAAGCTAGGTCAAAGTCCTTTCAAGGGCTGAAATGGCCAGTTATTTATTTTTTTATTTTTTTAACCTTAAGGTAAATGCAGGCAATTCCGTCCTACCTAGTAATTCCGTTCTAATTTTTTAAAATCTAAAAAATAAGAAAATTCGTTCGTGAAATTAAAAAAATTGTTAGGCTAATCATTAAGTGTTATTTAAGCATTAATTAATTGTAACTGGCAACCCAGAATCAAGTCCCGTTAATTTATTAATAATGCTATTGTTGTCAGTTGCCCGCAAAACACTATAAGAAAAGCACTTGTGACTGTGGTCATTGTGAAAATTATTAAGCCCAAGGGAGCAATTTGTTAAGGCTATAACTTTTAATAAGTATGTAAAACTCTATATTTTTTTGTTTACTTTGTTAGTCTCATATTTGTTTTTATTGTATTTGTGTATTTTGCTATGATTATAATTGTTATTTATAAAAAAAAAATCAATTAAAGTATAGCACGGAATTACCAGCCTAATATTTTTTAATGTTGCCAACTCCGTCCGTAGCACGGATTTACCAAATATTGATGAAGTTTTGTTTCATAATTTTTTAGCAATATTGATTGCTTATGGTTTTGATTTTCAATTTGACATGTTATAAATACAACACAAATTCTTATAAACTAATTACGTCCTATGATATAAAATACCTAAATCTTGGTTTTTAGTATTAAAATTTATCAAAAAAGCCTAGATTAGCCAAAATTTATATCAGAAGGAAATTTTTGTCAAAGCGTAAATTTGGGTTAATGAGTACATTTGTAGGTACTAAACCACATTAATTTGTAAATAAAGTAATATTTTTAAATATTTGTGTCAAAGTTTCAACTTTACATTTTTTTGAGAAGTAGAATTATGTGGAACGGAATTAGCATAAAAATTCTTCACCATTTTGGTAATTCCGTGCTATAGACCGGATTTAACAAACGCAAGTTGGTAATCACGTGCTAGTTTAAATAAATAAATTAATATTGTGCAAATATAGTCAAATAACTAGTGTTAATAGAAATTGTAATATAATTTCCTGCATGACTGTGATCTTACTGCATTTTCATTTATATTTACATGGGTTTTTGTATTGTAGACTTTTAAAATATGCCAAAAAACCAAAAATATTCAAAAGAAGACTTAAGTTTGGCCCTTGAAGAAATAAAAAATGGCACTATGTCGTGCTATAGAGCACCAAAGATTTATAAAATACCGAAGCAAACTTAACTGGACAAAATAAATAATAAATACACCACAAAAAGCTGCCCAGGGCCACCTACAGTGCTAACATCAGAAGAAGAAGGTCTTGTTGTGAAATGGGTTCATCATTTAGCTGACATGGTATTTCCAGTCACTAAACATCAACTTATTGGCTGCGTTTCCAAACTTATTCAAGAATTGAATCGCCCCAATAAATTTTTGAATGGAATTCCTGGAAGGTATTGGTTTAATGCATTTTTAAAAAGAAACCCCACTGTAAGCCGTAGGGTATCCCAATGTTTAACAATTTCTCGAATTTCTGTTACTGAATCAAAGATAAGAGCTTGGTTTGATAGGGTAAAAACGTATCTAACAGAACACAACCACCTTGATATTCTTGAAGATCCATCTCGTATTTTTAATTGCGATGAAACAGCTTTTTTCCTTTGTCCAAAAGGTCAACCAGTACTTACCAAAAGAGGGACAAAGCAAGTGTACATGAGATCTGGCAATGATGATAAAGAATGTCTCACAGTATCTGTTGGTGCTTCAGCTGACGGTAGAATTATGCCCTCTTTTGCATTTTTCCGTACAAACGTCTTCCTCCTAGTATTTTGGCTAAATATCCTAAAGATTGGGCTATTGGAAAGTCAGATTCCGGCTGGATGACTTCGGAAACCTTTTTTGAATATATTGCAAATGTATTTCACCCCTTTCTTATAAAAATACATGTCAAACTGCCAATTATTTTATTTTTGGATGGCCACACTTCTCATTTATCCCTTTATGTTACTGAATTCTGCAGAGATAACGGAATAATTTTGATTGCTCTCCTTCCAAACTCCACTCATTTACTGCAACCCATGGATGTCGCTGTTTTTCATAGCGTAAAAAATTCTTGGAGGAGATATGTCCATGATTGGAGAATACAAAATAATGCACAGCGATTAAAACGGGAGGATTTTGCACCCCTAGTTGAAAAGTGTCTTAAGAACTGTATTACTCCTGACATTGTCAAAAATGGTTTCAAAGCATGTGGGCTGCATCCATTTAACCCAGATGCCGTTGCTTATGATAAAATACTTAAAAATTCCGATGACCCTAATTCTGAAGCTACTGAAAACCTCACAAACAAGCCAGAGGATGACGCATTCAAAAATAAAATCATTGAACTGATTAAACAATTCGAACTGATATTGGGGTGTTACAAATTGAAGCAATTTTATGAGTGCACTGAAGTTTTGAAAGGGGATGTTAAGGACGAAAACTTATTTTACTTTTGGAAAAGCTTAAAAGTTGAGCAGAATTACTCAAACCATTAAAATACATCTCTAAGTTTTAACAGCTCCACCATCGTAGCAAATAATCTTGAGATCTTGGATATCGATAACATGAGTATTGACTGGCTCGATCCAGAGAATGCTAATATAATTCAGATTGAAAATGAGAAAAATGAGAATTGTGAATCTTCTACTCCAAAAGGTAAGACAGATACACTAGTAAGCCAAAATTTTTTAATGGATGGAAATTTAGAAAGTGTTTTTATCCATACTACTGCCGACAATGACCAATTCCCGACATCCTCTTGTTATTTAAATAATATCACAAATGAACTACCTTCGACCAATGAATTAAGTACTTTTAATCAAGATATAATCAATAATGATCAATACGTGACAACCTTCAGATATTTGACATCAATTGAGAACAAACACTGCATGGAAACAACCTCGGAAGATACATCCCAAATGCAATTACCTCAAAAACCTGATGAGAAAATAAGAGATGAACTTGATCCTATAACATTGAAATTCCCATCACCCTTCAAGAGTGCCCTTTTATGGCCCGGAACTTCTTCAATCGCAACTAAGAAAACAACCCGCACAAAAGTAACGCCAACCGTTGCAATAGCAGCAGAATATATAGAATATCAGAAACGAATTGATAAGGAAAAACAACTAAAATTACAAAAGGCTGAAATGAGAACAAAAATAGAGAAAATTCTAAAAAGAAAACTAAAGAAGGAAATAAAACTTCGGCTTTAATAAAGAATTTAAGCCAAGGGGATTTTGTCGTAGTATGTTATGAAGGTGAGAAGTTTCCTGGCAAGATCATGCAAGTCATTGAAGAGGATCCACCAAAATATAAAATAAAAACCATGACAATGAGTGGAAAAAATTGGCGTTGGCCAGAAAAAGACGACATTTTGATTTATAACCTTGAAGAAGTTTTAAAAAGGATAATCCCTCCCGTTGCAATAAATAAAAGAGGAATCTATGCTATAAAAGACTTCAATTAAGAAGTAAATTTCAATTACATTTATTTAATTGTTTTTCTTTGAAATATTGAAAACATTTCCATTTTTAAATAGCTATACAATTTAAGTTCAAAACTTTAAAATAAATATATTTTTAAACACTCAAATCGATCTCATATATTCTAAATATTTTGAAAAGATAATGATATTTTACTAATACTTAAGACTTATTTTTATAGGATAAGATAAAAATGCTTTTAGCGGACTTTAATTTCTTACTTAAATTCTTAAAATAGTTTTGGTTTTATAAAATATATTTATTTTTTTATCATCTTTTTTGTATCTAATACCTGTTTCATTTCAAAAATGTAAAACAATGGATTTGTTCTAATTAAATGAAATATAATTCACCTTTTTTCCAATAGCATTTGAAATAAATAAATTTGTTTATTTTAAATATAAAAATCGAGTTTATTGGTTCGAGCTCGGTAAGTCAAAATTAGACCGTAAATACCAATACACTAGCACGGAATTAGTTTTCAGGCCAAATTTTTCGCACGGAATTACCAACCGCTAAGGTTTTTAAAAAAACTGATTTAATTTAAATATAAGTGAAAAGGAAACTGAAATTTAAAATACTTTTACATAAAAATAATGGTCTTTCGTCAAATGAAACCAAAATAATATTTATATCTTTGTTAGTTTGGTCACAAATTCAATTTAAAATAAAAAATTTCTTAATGGAACGGAAATACCTTCACTTACCTTATCTAGGATTCAAGTAATGTGTGTGCAAAATTTTAGTGAAATCCGTTCAGCCGTTAAGATTTGTTGGCTATTTAAAGTAGTCTGATGTGCAATTCCCATACAATATGACCAATTTCAATTTTTTCGATTTTTCCGCTGTTCCTTCGAGTTTTTCGTAATTTTCTTTTTTTCTAAACCTCATCTGTATTAAGGCAAACAATACAAAATAAGAATTATTAAAATCGGCCGAGCCGTTTCTGAGCCTTAGCAAGACTAACGCACACGCATTTCATTTTTATATATAAGATTGAGTCATTCTACAATGCTTCAAATTGTAGAACAACTTATTCGAAATGACCATCACTTGCTTTCCAGCACGAGCGAAGTTGATCTGGCCAGTCATCGATCGCAGCACACATGACCTGCATAGGAAATTTCTCCACTGCTTGGACAAAGCGCGCTTTAGAGACTCGATAGTTGGGTGTCAAGTAGAAGAGCAAGCCCTACTCTCTAACGCGGACCACAATTTGTAATCCAATGGGTTCAGGTCTGGGCTACGCGCCGCGCTGGCCACTGATCCGTGGAAATTATGTCTGGTTCACTGTTTTTGAGCGACTCTTGAGTTAATTTAGCCTTATGAGTCGGAGCAGAATCTTGTTGAAAGGTCCACGGCTTGCTATACCCCCACGTTTAAAAACAAAATTTGTATGTCAGTAGAGATTTTTTTAAAATTCAGGCAATCCGAAAAATTAAGTGCAACTTTATACGGATTCTTGCTTCTAGCCAATTTGATGTGGAAATTTAAAAAAAAAACTTATTAAAATCATAATTAATTAAATTCGAATTCGTTTTTTACCTCTATATATAATAAAAAAATTCCTAATAGCCGCTAACCTTTTAAATCCTTCTAAACAAAATGCAACCAATATGCAGAACAAATAAAGTGCACTATCAAACTATTAAATATAGAATTCGCTAAATGATCGAAATACTAAATTAAAAATGCTTTTATTTTTTTTCCAAAGTAGTTAACTAAAGTGCTTTTTATTCTGTAAATAGAACCGAGGTTACAAACTATCAATATCACAAGCTTTTTGCCCCCCAAAAGCACGTATATTAAAAATTTGTGGGTTACTGCTGTTTGTAAAAATTTTTATTTATTAACTTTTTTGGTTACGACCTTTAGACATTTGCGTTTTTTGCTTATCTGTGAGAAGTATGATCATAACGCTTTGAGGAATGATGAGGACATGTATAAGAAGTGTTATAGTGGTATTAACTCAATTTTTAAAAAAATGTAGGTTACGACAGCTTGTCACGCGAGCGACCATATATTTCATTAAGTGGTAATATATGATAACTTTCTGCATTTACAGAATTTTTGTATCACTTGGAATTTTTTGTCAAGGACCTCATAAATGAATCAGTAAAAATGTTCGTATCTTGCCTTACTTGGTATGTCATAACATTGCTCCTGCTCAACGGTATGGTTTAACATTTTTTCAGATTTTTAATAGATTTTTGAAATAGAAATATAAATTTGAAACAAATAACAACTTGCGTTTCTGTGAATACGTTGTGAATCGAAATCATTGGTTCACTTAAATGCATGTTCCTAATTTTTTGGCTTTATTCCTAAGGTTATCATATTGTCCGACCCGACCTGGCGTCACGAGTTCGTGACCCCCTTTAGAAAAGCCAAATCTGGTGTTATTTTTGGCTTATCTATCGAGATATGGCGCTTTTTTAAGTTAAAATTATATTATCGACTGACCCTCTATACTTGTGAGTGCATGGTGCACTCGGCGTGGGCGCTATGATTTCCCCTTACTTTTACTTCAGTGTCGCTCTATGATGTGGTATTTTATTTCATATCAAAATTTTCAAAATACGCCCATACTAACGAAGAGCTTTCAGGACATAACATTAGTGTTTAATTTGGCTTCGCTTCACACAAAACATTTTTGCTCGATGTCATGGCTACACTGAAAAACACTGTGCCTTCATAGTATGAGATCACTGTGTTCATACAATGAGATCACTTCAGGGTTTGTCGATTAAGCGATTTTAGGATTTGAACCCGTAAACAAACCAAAATGAAACAAAAGTTGTACCGTTTATCGCACATTTTAACAAAAACTTTATTAAAATTTCTTAAAAGTATTTCACCGCGGCACTGTGGTCAGTATTTATTACTGTAATAAAAGCAAAGATAAAGAGATAGAACACACTTCGACAGCTGATATAAAAATTGACAAAAATTTCAATTGGTATTTTGAGATCAGAAAATGCGCTGAAGTTCTGAAGTTAGAAACTCAGTTACTTCAATGTCGGTATCGTCCATAACTTAGTTATTTGTTAACCAATTTTGTTCCTTTTACAAGCATTGAAAATCCAATACCCTAGATTTTATACCAAATAAGCATATAAGAAGAATTTGTTGACTATTTTTAATATCTAAAAGCAAATTTAAAAAAGAAATGCTCTCTCTGTTCATGTAAGCGCCTATACATTTGTAAAAAATTAAACGTGTTAAGACATTTCAGCCTTGAGAATAAGAACATTCCGTTCATCGCCGTTCGGAGTCGGCGTTAAGACTGTAGGTCCATTTCTCGGTCAATTGTGTACAAACTTAATAACACGCACAACACAATTGATCATAAGAAGCTAGGTCAAAGTCCTTTCAAGGGCTGAAATGGCCAGTTATTTATTTATTTTTTATTTTATTAAGACATTTCACCAAAAATGGAATACTGCAAGTGTAATTGTTAATAAACTAATAAGAAATGATCTTCGACTGGGCCGAAGTTAAAATACCCCCACGTCTTAAGCAATCAATAATATGTTTATTTGTAAAAACAGCTACTTATGGGCGTTACAAACGGAGTGACAAAATTAATATACCCATTTTATGTTTTTTAAACGTGGGGGTTTAAAAATCAAATTTTGATAAATAGAGGCAACGTTATAATACATTAAGACAAGGTACGAAAATCGAAGTGAATTATTACAAAGGCCCTTGACGAAAAAGTTGAAGTGATGAAACATTCCGAAACATTGAAAAAACATTCCGAAACCGCATATGGATCGGCAAAATGTAAAATATCGGTGGAAGCTCTTGTACAGTAAAAAAAAAATATTTGTAGAACAATGTAATCTGTGTAATAATATTATTATAGCTTTTTCAAAACAATATACCTGTGGCAATTTATAACAATTAAAAACTTATATGTAAAAATGTAAAAATAAGTTGAGCGCCACCAAGCAAAAGTAAGTTGTGTTTATTGCAATGAATTTTTCACTGCAAGTGTGTTAAAATTCGGCCCGAAGACTTAGAGTATATGCAGAAAACTAATACAAGTTTTTAATGTGACTCATCCTCGACTGTGAGACGGTCATCACTTAGCGCCTCTCCTGCTGTTTTAACACCCCCGCCCGCAGCGGATTGCAGGCAAACATAGAATAGCGAGAAACGTCAAAATATACTCTCGCAACAACAGCTGCAACATCCAGATAATATGCTAACTTCATCACAACAGCATTTACATGAACTTCAGCAAGATCATTAACAACACAAACAACTACAACAGCTACAACATCAAGACCATCAACAACAAGACCAACAACAAAAACAACAACAAGAAAAACAATTCCCACTGCAACAACAGAAGCAACAGCTACTACAACAACTTCAACAGCCGCTTCTAAAGAACAGCAGCAGCAGCGTAACCATAATCCTCAACAACAACAACAACAACAACAACAACAACAACAACAACAACAACAACAACAACAACAACAACAACAACAGCAACTACAACAACTACAACTACAACCGCTAAAACAAATACAACCGCTGCAACAACAAAAACTACAACTACAACAACAACTACAACAACAACTACAACAACAACTACAACCGCTACAAAAACAACAACTACAACCGCTACAAAAACAACAACTACAACCGCTAGAACAAATACAACCTCTACAATAACAACTACAACCGCTACAACAACTACAACCGCTACAACAACTACAACCGCTACAACAACTACAGCCGCTACAAAAACTACAACCGCTACAACAACAACTACAACCGCTACAACAACAACAACTACAACCGCTACAACAACAACAACAACTACAACCGCTACAACAACAACTACAACCGCTACAACAACAACTACAACCGCTACAACAACAACAACTACAACCGCCACAACATAACAATAAACCCCAACAACAACTAAATATTCAAAAAAGTTCAGACTCAAAAGATGCTCCAACGCACAAACAACAACAACGACCACTGCCTCAAATGCAAGAGTCACAACAGCAACCACTACGTAAGGCTTTGCAAGAGATTTCAAGTAAAGAAGATCAAGTGATAACGTTCGATTTAATATATTTATAAAGAAATAGTTACGTTGTGGCGTCCGTGGCGTAGTTGGTTAAAGTGCGTGGCCGCTATGTCAAAGAACTTTGGAGACCCAGGTTCGAACCCCAGCAGCGACAGAAAATTATTTCAATTAAAAATAATTTTTCTGTACGGCCGCCACCTCTCTGCAGACAATGGCAAACCTCAGAGAGTAATCAAATGCCATGTAAAGCTTCTTGAGAAAAAGAACATTACGTTCATCGCCGTTCGGAGTCGGCGTTAAACATGTAGGTCCCTTTCTCGGTCAATTGTGTACAAACTTAATAACACGCACAACACAATTGATCATAAGAAGCTAGGTCAAAGTCCTTTCAAGGGCTGAAATGGCCAGTTATTTATTTTTTTTTTTTTTTTAATCTATCTAAATCATCAAAAGAGTTAATAACCAAAACATTATCGCCTTCCTTTTTTCGCATTTTTATACCCCCACGTTTAAAAAACTTAAATGGGGGTATATTAATTTTGTCACTCCGTTTGTAACGTCCATAAGGAGGTGTGGTAGGTTTAGAAAAGTATATTTATTCTTGATTAGCATCACCACCCGAGTTGAATCATCACCACGAAATTCAGTATTTAAGCTTTTATCTAAAATGAAGGTCAAGTTCGTAAATGAGCCAAATCGGATGAAAACCACGCCTACCTCCCATACAAAGTGACTTTATCAAAACGGTAAAATCTCTTAGAATTCAACAAAAATTAATATATGGACTTGCAATATTGCATATGAGTTTCGATGTTCAAAATACAGTCTAAGTATGGAATTCAATCAAATCGGATGAAAACCACGCCTACCTCCCATACAAAGTGACTTCATCAAAAAGGTAAAATTTCTCTAAAATCCACAAAAATTAATGTATCGACTTAAAATTTTGCATATGAACTTGATATAATAACTTTTGATATAATGTGTACTATGTGTATGGAATTCAACCAAATTGAGTGAAAACCACGCCCACCTCCCATACAAAGCGACTTTATCAAAAAACAATAGCGAATATTTTCTGTTATAAATATAACGAAATCGTTTTTACAGATAAACATTTTATTGATTGCTTAAGACTTTGAATATACTTTGGTTCGGCCGTGGGGTATTTTAAATTCGGCCCAGTCGAAGATCATTTCTTACTAGTTATCTTTCCATTTACAACCCAAAGAAATTTAAAGTGCCTCTCTTTTTTATCTTTATGAGCAGACTGCAAAAGTTTTATAGAAAAGCTAGAAAGACTTTCATTAATAGAAATATTTTTCCCATCTTCATGGCCAAACAATCTTGAACAAAGATTTTTCTTAAATTTTTGCTTATTCCTCATAACCAACTTCTTACTCAGGAATAATACAAACTTAACATATAAAATTTCCTTACTCAAATTAGCGTCGAATAACTGGTCATTTCAGCCCTTGAAAGGACTTTGACCTAGCTTCTTATGAACAATTGTGTTGTGCGTGTTATTAAGTTTGTACGCAATTGACCGAGAACCGGACCTACAACTTTAACGCCGACTCCGAACGGCGATGAACGAATGTTCTTGTTCTCAAGAAGCTTTACATGGCATTTTGATTACTCTCTGAGATTTGCCATTGTCTGCAGAGAGGTGGCGGCCGTACAGAAAAATTATTTTAATTCAAATAATATTCTGTCGCTGTTGAGATTCGATAGATTAGTTTAATTTAATATGAATAATTCTCAAATAAACCTATTCGATCTTCCTTTGTATAATTGTGTTAATGTTATCTTGGAAAGTATTTCATCCAACCCTTATAGTTCGAAACGCTTTTATTTTGTGCATCAAAACATTCGCAGTATGAGAAAAAATTTTTATAGCCTTTTATTACATTCGTTTATTAACAAATCAGATCTGATTTTTCTCTCGGTAACATGGATTTATGATGAAGAAGCTTCACTTTTTAGTATTCCCTGATACAATTTTTCTGCAAAATGCAATAATGATTATGCATCTGGAGGTGCAGGCGTTTTTGTTTCAAATAGTTTAAGTTGCGATTCTTTATCTTAGACAATGGTCTTAATAAAGTATCCTGTAACTGTTTAGGAAAATAAGTTTTTAATACAAGTAGTATATTTGTTGAGCCTTTCTTATCTTTTGAATTATATAAAATTATATTTTCGTTAAAAATTCTGGCTCTGCATCTAAAGGAGGTTTTTCTAATTCGTTTGTAAAATAAATTGATTTCAATCATATATGTAATACTTCTATATTGGCAGTACACTCAAGGTACATTCGCCAACATTAGAGTGCAGATATAGTGTAATATGAGCGAGAAAATATATGAACGAATGTACCCAAAATTAAATTTGAAAATAAAAAAACTCAGGAGCGGTGCTACCATTGTCAAAAATTTCAGTTCAAATTTTCGTCGTTCGAATTTTAATGGATAAAATATTGCTTGCTTCAATTTTTCTTGTTGAAATTTAATCATTTTTCACGCGTTGTTGTTATAATTGTTTTCTAATGGTCCGTACCTGTGAGTTATGCAGAACAAATAAGATTTGTTTTGTTTTATTTTTGACGACGTGACAATTTCTTCTGTGTATTAATTTTCATATATTCAAACATGGTGTAATGATAATAAGGTGCAAGGTATATTAAGGAAGGTAGAGTTATTAGTTGAAATTCTCTCTTGTGGTGGGTACAGCACCTTTCAAAATCGGCTATTGGACGAATAAAAGCAAAACAAATAACAAAATTTTCAATCAGACTGTTGCTGATGAAAATTATTTAAGCGATTTAATGCCCAGAAGTTGTGCAATGTGTTAGAAGCCTTTTCAAAAAGAAAATGGCTCGTCTTTTAGTGTGCCTCTTAATGAAGCAAGACGCAATTGCTGGAACGTTGCTTGTTCCACAACATTTTGCCAATCAGCGCGGGTCTGCGAAAAGCATTTTTATAAAACGGATTTTATAAATCCTCCGGGGAATAATTGCGGTCCACTCCGGTTGAAGCCAGGAGCAGTGCCTTCCTTAGTGTTATTTTACCTTCACGATAAATACTAAAAATAAACATTCAGCACGCACAAAAATGAAAAATATGAATTTTAACACATTTCACAGTTTTCTATTCACTGTTTGTTTTGTTTTTTTTACGCTCTTCTTATGTTTGACAGCTACTGTACCCACCACTCCGAGACGAGACTACCTTGTTGAATATACCTTGATAAGGTGTTAGCGAATTTTTGGCAACACCAAGAATAGCTTTCTTTCTGTCAAAAAATTGAGAGCGAAAGAGAGGAGCCGTTGATAGTTGTCAAATTGTGCTATTTGTTTGAGTTGCTAGATAATGATGTATTATAGTTTTTATAGGTTATTGTGCGAATAAAGGTTAAATAAATATTTAATTCAAATAATTGTGCCGTGTTGTGTTGACAAAAAGTTATTGCAGTTTTCTTCGCCCATTTGCCAAGTTCGCCATTGAATGGTTTTGTCATTTTATCAAAAACGTGCGCTGGAAGGTGCCACCGACATGAAGCTTTGGCCAGCATGGAAATTGTCTTGCATTCACATCGACTCCTTCAAGAAACTATTATTAAAAGCCATTTTTAATGCAAAACTGAACAATTACTTAATTTTTATTTATTTTTAATTATGTATTGTACGTAAATTTCTTTTAAGGCATACAATTTGTGAATTTATTTATCGCAAAACATAAACAATTATGAAATGTAATTTGACATTTGCTTCTTCTTATTGATGCTTATTCTTTTTGATGCTTGTTCTTACTTTAATCGAAGTCTTGAGTTCTAGCACTCTCTGTGCACTTTGTGTGCTCGAAAGAGCGATTTTATGCTTGTTCTTCTTCTCCCATTTTAAGCACAGAAAGTACGGAAACAGAAAATAGTGTCCCACAAGTTACACAGTGTGCGTACGGAAACAGACCTATTATTACACCATGATATTCAAATATACTAATACAAACAACAAAATATAATGAAGGCTATCTCTCTTTGATTTCGTAGTTGAATTTGGCAATCAAACAATCTAATCGTTTTGTTGTTGCTTTCAATGTGAAACTATCAAAAGCTCAGAGAGCCGGAGCGGATGAACACAGATTGCAGCAATCTAAATTTGTTAATTTTGAGATTGCTGTACATGTCGGCGATCAGCAATCTGAATAGTGTTGCTAGGTTAGGAAATAAAATTTTCAAAGAAATGCAAAATTATGATTGGCGTGTCGTGTGAGCTACCAACAATCAGCATGTGAAAGAGAGTAAGAAAAGTTCATTGATTGCCAATCAAGCAATCCCGTGTGAGTTGGCCAATTGAAAATGTAGGTTGCTGCCAATATAGAAGTATTACACACAGTATTGTTCGTAAACTAAGCAACCGATTTTTGAATTGCATTCAAATTCTAATTACGCCTTTGTATATGATTTTATGTGGAATCGCCCATATTTTTGTAATTACTTGATGAGCCACCTATAAGCCAACAATAACAAAATTATGCTCTAGTCTATAAATAGAATATTACAAATAGTCAAACGAATATACTCCATAAAAAGCTGTTCGTAATGTAAGCAACTTTTTCCGTCGCTGCTAAGTGACCTTCAAAATAAGAGGTCTAACGGCTTTTTTTCACTTTCTTTTCAACATTTTTCTATTTTTCAAGTGTAAATCATTAAATATTTAAGTTGCTTTTCGATCGTCATCTCGTGATCTGGTTTTTTTACGATGCCGCGTGTACAATATAAACAAGATATAAAAGAGAAAATTATAAATTTTTTTAAAAATGGTGAGTCGCAAATTTCGATCGCCAAAAGATTTAATATTAATAAGTCAATAATTTCTCGACTTATAAAAAAATATAAAGCGACTGGGTCGGTAAATACAATTTATTCTAAAGGTCGACCACGAAAAACTCATTACAGAGAGGACAAACAAATCGTTCGTTTTATTAAAAAAAATCCTTTTGTGTCATCAAAAAAAATTGTTCAGGATCTTAACTTAAATATAAGTTCTAGCACAGTAAGGAAACGTGTCTTAGAAAATGGATTAAGAAGCTACAGACCATCCAAGAAACCAATTTTAACCAAGAAACATTTAAAAAAAAGGCAAGTTTTGAAATTCCTAGACCCTGTAACGAATTTTAAACTTTGCCGTAATTTTAGGCTTGAGTTTGCATCACAACATCTCAATTGGACACCCGAAAAATGGAATTGAGTATTATTTAGCGATGAGTCTAAATTTAGCTTGTTTAATTCCGATGGCATATGTCACGTCCGAAGACCCAGAGGAAAGCGGTTACATCCCCGTTACTGTCGTGGTACAGTAAAGCATGGCGGTGGTAATGTCATGGTGTGGACATGTTTTTCTGGAACAGCAGTAGGGCCCTTCATCGAGATCGATACAAAAATGGATCGATTTGTATACCGGAACATTTTAGAAAGCCATATGCTCCCATACGCCGAATGGGAAATGCCGCTGCGTTGGGAGTTTCAGCACGACAACGACCCTAAACACACCTCAAAGCTTGTGAAAGAGTGGTTTACAACAAAGGGGGTCCAAGTCATGAAGTGGCCGGCCCAATCGCCAGATTTAAACTCAATTGAGAATTTATTTGGAATACTCAAAAGGAAGATCGGCAGCTGTCGATTTAAAAATAAAAATTAACTACTTTTGGGCCTTAAAAAAGAATGGTTCCATATTAGTAAAACTACACTTAAACGGTTAATTGAGTCTATGCCAAAACGATGTCGAGAAGTTATAAAAAACAAGGGATATTACACCAAATATTAAAAAGTTGCTTAGATTACGAACAGCTGAATATAGAGTTTTAAGTTTTTTTGTAAATATTTTTTCCTTAGTACTATTGAAAATTAATTGTTTTTATTTTCCTTATAAACCTTACTTATAATAAAATAATAAAAAAATAATTGAAGTTTAAAAACTTTGTAAACAAAACTATCATGAGACTTTGAATTTATACCATGAAACGGTTGCTTAGTTTACGAACAATACTGTATATGATTTTAATATTGTCGACATCAGAGTGACCATTTTTAGTAGTTTTACTACTTAATTGGTAGTTTTTAAACTTTTTTTGATGGCTTTGGTATTTTTTTAGATTTAGTAGTTTTTGGTGTTTTTCTTAAGATTTACATCGTGTGATATTTTTTTACTTCTTTCTTCATTGTGGCAACTTTGTGTACTACAGCAACATGTGCCAGCCCATGATACAATTATACAGGTAGCATTGACAAGTATTGATTTTCTCAGCAACAACGAAACCAGCATCCGTCAAAAACAGTTGTTCGTGCAACAAAAATTAAAAGAATGTAAAAATAAATAAATTCCATAAAATATGTACGTTAAATAAACAATTATAATAATGAAAGTTGTGAAAAAATTATGTGTGATATGTGTTTAACGTTTTCCAGCCGTGGTGTTTTAATTTTAATTGAAAACTTCTTTAATTTCGTACATATGCATCTGCAGCTGCTAAGGTTGCTGCATTTGAACGCTTCCAACATTTTTTTTTTATGTTTGCACTTAATAACACAAAGTTCACAAGTTATCTTCGTTGTAAAAATAATAATTCACTATTGATTAAATGAAATAGGCAATATTTTGTAAGGAAATGTTTGGTTATTTGCAAGCGCTGAAACATAAACAATGGCGAAAACATAAGAAATAATTGAACGCTCTCTTTCTTGACTTTATTTTTGACAGATGCTGGTGTCCCAAGCAACTGTCAATACTAGCTTGTATTATTATACCATGGTGCCAGCCTATATAAACTATTGTGAATATTTAAACCAGTGATTGCCACAGCAATAGCATCTGTCTGTTTTACTCTTTTGGTGTTTACGTTAAAAGACGAAGTTTCGCTTTCCTCGCGAGGATACTACGTGCCGAACTACCACACACTGATTCATGGTATAATAATCGAGGTAGCATTGACAACTGCTTATTTTCTCTTCCAAACTTCCAAGCATATTAAAAACTTAGAACACTACAATGGGCGTTCAAAGGTAAGTTTTTTCACTTTAAGGCCCAAATTGTTCACCTCTGGATATCTTTAACCAGTGGAAATTTGCTGGTTTGCTGCTATCTGAAACTAATGTAAATCGAGTACTTTAACTTCGGTTAACAATACGGACCTAATTGAGTTATATGTTTAAAATTGTTTTTCAGATTGCCAGCTACTTCAAAAGTAATTCAATTTCACAAGAAACTACACTAAGAGAAAAAATATTAAATTTATCCAAAAACTTTTTTAATTTATCCAAAAAGCGAGTCATTTTTGTACCAATAACGCATTTGCTTAAATCGACCAAGTAAATATTTAAAAGTTATTTAAATACTTTTTAATTAAATAAGATATTAAAATATTTAAACAGAATTAATAAAAAATATATTAAAATTATGCACGAATTTTTTTACTATTTTATGCACGAAAATAAAACTATCGCTTATAGAAAATTTTTATACAAATATTGAAATTAAAAAACAATGTGAATATATATATTTAAAATATTTCTCACGAGCTGCATCCAAATACCATTTGCTTGTATATTTTATTTTCTTTTTACTTTTTCGTTCTCTAATTTATACTATTTTTGACAGTTGGTGCAATATTATGGCACCAATGGCAACGCTGCAGGTAGATGATAATCGGTGCAACATTCGTGAGAAAATGTCCAATTGTCGCAATCACAAATCATATTGGCCAAACATCCAGGCTATATTACCCTTGCAACAAAAACTAAACGAGAACTATAAGAAACCTACAACTGCAAGAAATAATCTGCAGGAACAGAGTGCGATGCTGTTGCTGCTTGTTGGCTATTTTAAGCTGTATGGAATATGTGTGTAGGTGTGTGGTATAAATAAAATTTAAATACGGGAAAAAACGAGTTGTAAGGAAAATTTTGATCTATCCACGTAAATATGTAAATAAAATTTATATTCAGGCGTCGATAATGTTAATATGCATCATTTCCCTTAGTGTAGGAGAGCCGAATTAAAGATTTGTGCGTTTTTGGCAGAGAATAATATATCTCATAATATAATCCGCGTAATGGATTACCTCAGCGACGTTTTAAGAAACGCATTCCATGATTCCGAAATTGCAAAGAATTTTTCATGCAAACGAACAAAATCAGCAAATTTAATGCCAGTTTCAAACGCTTCGAGTGAAAGGGTGTGTTTCCAAGTTAACCTTATTAAAACCAAACATAGAAATATGTTTGATAACAAAAATGTTCATCCATTATACATATCAAACAAAGAATCGCATCTACTGGTAATTGCATAAATTTCGAACATCATGCTGCCATGTTAAAACCATTTAAAATTCAAGACGATTGTACAGATGAAGATGACATTATTTTATCCGACTAAATATAAAAACTTTTAATTCGTATTTTTCTCTTTCAATTAATGAAGTGTTTTTTAAAATATTTCTAAGTTTTTGTTAATAAAGTTTTCTTTATATATTGAAAAAAATTGTTTTAGGTTTTTTGGTAGTTTTTAAATTTTTGTTAGTAGATTTTAGTAGTTTTTATCTGTAGATTTAGTAGGAAACCACTTCAAGAAAACGGTCACACTGGTCGACATTCTTTGTCATATTTTTAACAAGAGTATAGAAACAGGTATTTTTCCAAACGATCTTAAAAAGTCTGAAGTTATTGCGATGTTTAAAAAGGGCGATAAGACTAATTTAAACAATTATAGACCGATCTCACTTCTGCCTAATTTTTCAAAAATATTTGAAAAAGGTGTAAAGGCTAGAATGCTCAATTTTCTTCAAAAGACATTTTTTTTAGTGATTCTCAATATGGTTTTAGAGAAAAAAGGTCTACCGAAGATGCCCTTTTAAAGTTCTGCTCACAGATGTACAAATGGTTTAAATAATAAAAAAGTAACAGCTGCGCTTTTAATTGATATTACGAAAGCGTTCGACACAGTTGAACATGGCATACTATTGAATAAATTATATAAATGCAGTTTCAGAGGTAATATCTTCAATTGGTTCACTTCATATCTATCTAATAGACAGCAAAAAGTAAAAGTTGCAAACAGTTTTAGTAAGGGTGAGTTCCAAAACGTCAATTGCAAAGCAACTGTACAAAGTCATGCATTCCTAAATGCAACTGTATAAACTTTGACGATATCACATGTCCCAAATTGTATCGTGAAAGTTATCGATGCGCAAACAAAAGCAAACTGCGCATCGCTAAGGTTTTTGATGCTTTGGCATTTGATTTGCAACACTGGCCGACATCGAAAAGTAAGAATGTATTTTTGTTGTTTTAGAGGAAATTTGTTACTTAATTTATTATTAGAAATTATAATTTTAGAGAAAAAAAAAATTGATTTGTACACAACGTGATCCAAAACGTCAAACTGCATACAATGTTTTTTTTTTACAAAGTTTACGGAATATAGGGTTGCTTTGCATTGATACGGTAGCTTAACCGCATCATTACAAAGTATTTTGATGTTTTGGAACTCAGCCTAATTCTTTAAACATAGCAGAGACCAGAGACTATATATTCTATAGACTTTGCATCAGAAACACTCGAGCAATTCTACTCAAAGTTTAGCCCGAAAACATGGGCACGGCGAAAAACGATGGCGAGGCGAACTTAATGGCAGAGCGGCAATAAACTTACCCTGCAAGACAAGTACTGGTTAAATGATTCGTTATTTAACGAATAGTGTTGTCGAAAATTTCGGTTAGTCTGTAGAACAAAGTTTCTATCAGTTTGTTAAGGGCAATGTGAAAAATCTAACCAAAACTCATGTATAAGTGTGATTTCATATCTCTTTCTTACGCAAGTATTTCAATGTCTTGCCGAACACAGCTGCTCTGCTCACACTAACAACAAATTCCGTAAAGAATTTCATAACAAACTCAGCTGTTTTTCTTAAGTACGCAGTTAGCGTCTGGCAAAACCTTTCCGCCATAGTGTAGTGGTTAGAGCGCTGGTCTTTAACGCAAACATGCGCGGGTTCAAACCCTTCACCAAATAAAGCCAAATTTTTTTCTTGTAATTTTGTTTAGAAATGTTTTTTTTTTCTTTTTTTATTAATGGGTAGTATTTACAAAAGATAAATTTAAGTAAAATATTTAAAGAAAATAAAAAAACAAAGGCCCAGAATAACGCTGTTATTTTTTATTCTAGCAAGGAAATCTTGCTTTTCTTTAGAAAGAATGATGTGTTTATTTGTCTATTTTTAATCACTTTTGAACTATATTTTATTAACTAAACACAATTGAAAATCTTTATGCCTCGTGCAATATTTGAACCACGGTCCTCTGTCATATAAGTTCCATATTCTACCCACTGCGCCACGGCCACTATCATTCAATTTGGTTATTTTATGATATTATTTATTGCGTGACTTACACTTGCACCTCTTAACGTTTTTTTTCACACCCTCAGCTTGTTTACTGCGTAATTTAATGTTTATATTGTTGTCTCATTCTGACAGAATTGACAAGAGTGAAATAACTGAGAATGTATTAGTTTTTGCTGCAAATGTTGTGATTGTGTTGGAGTTTCAGTTAGGCATTAGACATAGGTAACGCAGCAAAATATGCTGCGCTGCTACACCAACCCCAGCGCAGTTTACTGTATCAGCGTAATGCGCTAACGCAATTGCGCCACGAAGCATTTTGGAATTCTATGATATCTGAATTATCAAGATTAGCGCAGGCTGATTTTGAATTGGATAGCGCGATGCGTTATGTGGTCAATTTGTTGAATGCGGTGAGGTAGCAAGTTGAGCTAAGCGCATATTGTCTTCAGTTATTAAACATAAATGAAATCAATTAGAAAATCCTGAAACAATATATCTATAAGACTCATGTTGCTTATGACTTCATTTAATTATCAATTAATATTAAGTGTTACTGAGCAAATATTTTTAGCATTTACCAGAAATGAACAAATTTTATACTTTGTATGTACATACACATTTCTGGTATGCAAGACAAGTTGGAAGTTGGATGTTAATTTGATTCCATGTACCTTATAAGCAATGCAAATCTATAGCAAAAACTGTACATGAAGCAAATACAAATTCCTGCGATTTTGGGTTACTGTGCTATTTTTTAACTTTTTTTTTTAGCGCAATATTTAGTTTTAGCGCAAAACAAAAAGTAGCGCCGCTTAACATTAAGCAAGAAGCGCAGTTTGAACTGAAAAAGATAAAACAATTAAAATGTCATTTTTCATATTTTTATTAAAATCATATTCAAGATAATAATGATGGCAGATAAAATAAATTCTGTTCATACAATAACATGAAAATTTGTACTTTTAAATTAAGTAGTGAATAAATGAATAAGAAGAAGCAAAAATATATAAACACAAATACTAAAGATACGTTATTTAGATTATAGTTAAAAAAAAACAACTTGAGATTGGTAACGTGGAAAAAAAATGCTATGCTGCTACACTAACCCAAGCTCAGTTCACTGTATCAGCGTAATACGTTAACGCAATTGCGTCATGATGCAGTTTGAAATATGATATCTGTATTATCAACATGTTTATCAGCGCAAGCTATTTATGAACTGCGTTATGTGGTCAATTTGTTGAATGCGGTGAGTTTTTAGAGTGCGCTTCAAACAAAACTAAAACATCAAAGGATTCTGGCATTGCAGCAAGTTAAAAGTTTGATTCAAGTTTGTTTGTACTCTTGTTTGTACTCTAAAATCGAACACGTTCAACATATTGAAAAAACCATTGCGTGATCGGCAAAGCATCATATGCTTAACAGCAAAACACACTTCATATGCTTAACAGCATCTTCCTCGATAATGTTCGCTTCGAACATTTTATATCCATGTTTAAGGCAACGCAAAACTTGTGCAATTTTCGCTCGATGCAAAAATATTTTCTCATTTTTCTTAAAGCGTGTCATTTGTATTATTGCGCTAATGCGTTACTTTTTTTAAAAGAAGTGAATTAGCGCAGTAACGCATTTAAGTGCTTCATGTCTATTAGGCATGTCTTGCAGGGTTATGTTGCTAGATTTTGTTGATAGACTCAAGAACTACAAAACTTTATCAACAAAGTTGCCGTAAACCCATGTCTATTAGACCGTATCACCTTGTATGGCAAAAAAGTAAACCCATTTTGACCCCGCCTCAATCATTAGGCATTTACAAGACATTTTTTTTGTAATGGTCCCTATGGTGCTTTTTTCTTGTTTCCGTAATATCTTCTGTGTTTCTTGTCCGATCCAAAACATTTTTAATGCATGTGTTTATTGCCTTTTTTCAAATTTTTTCTGATTTTATTTTTTTGCGAATCTTGTTTTCTTTAAATTATCACCCACCTTATCTCAGTTGCTATTATGTTAAAAAAATCGAAAAAGAGCAAATAACTAAAAAAAAAGTAAATAACTGGTCATTTCAGCCCTTGAAAGGACTTTGACCTAGCTTCTTATGATCAATTGTGTTGTGCGTGTTATTAAGTTTGTACACAATTGACCGAGAACCGGACCTACAGGTTTAACGCCGAGTCCGAACGGCGATGAACAGAATGTTCTTGTTCTCAAGAAGCTTTACATGGAATTTTGATTACTCCCTGAGGTTTGCCATTATCTGCAGAGAGATTGGCGGCCGTACAGAAAAATTATTTTAATTCAAATAATTTTCTGTCGCTGCTGGAGTTCGAACCCGGGTCTCCAGGTTCGTTGACATAGAGGCCACGCACTTTAACCAACTACGCCACGGACGCCACGAGCAAATAACTAAAGCTCACAAAAAATCATTAAGACCATGGAAACAAATGATATCCATAAAATTTATTTTTGAAGCAGTTCCAAACGATTTTATCCCAAAAATTACACTTCCGAAATGTTCGTCACTCATACTCGAATTTTTATTAATTTTCTCAATCTTTACGGGATTCAAGGTGGCTGTAGGGGTCAAGCTTCGCGAAAATGTGCCTCAAACGATTTTCGTCAGTGACTGCTGTGGCCGACTTTTGCACAATTTGGACGTAACACTCGGTGTTTTGCGAGTGACAAGGATAATCTGTGAAAAACATATAACATGATAAATACGATTTAATATATGACGTCAAATTTAATAATTTATTTCATAAACAAATATCTGCTATAATGCTCACCAGGAATTTTAATAAAGACGTCCAAGTACTGTAGATCAGACAATTGCTCTTGAGTAAAAAACTGAAGACATGGTGGATCAGTGATCTGAAATTTGGTCCAATCGATCATTTCAGTGTATGTGGTGCTGCCATATTGGATAAAGGGCTGGTGGTTGGGTCCACGAAATTGCCGAATACGACCTGTTAGGTTTGAACGGGCTTCAAATCGAAGACGAAGAATTGATGTATGTTGTTATTGTTGTTGTAACAATGATGCAGACAAAGCGAAGACGTTTGTTGTTGTTGTTGTGATGGCCTTTTTTGTTGTTGGTATAGTGTTTAAATATTTTTTGTTCATGAATGGGTGGTGGTGGTGTCATTTAAAGCCGACAACAACTACTGTTGAGCAGAGTTTGTAACAGAGCATGATTTTATTATTTAAACTTACTCTAAACGAAAAATAATCGTCAACTTTAATAAACAATTAGAGATTTTATTACAATTCTAGTAAATATCAAATTTCAAATATAAAAGGTTTTTGCAATCTTCAACACTCGATATAATTGACTTTTATTAATTGTCTTATGAGAACAGTTGTAATTGAAAAAGCCAAGTTATTTGTTTAATAAAAAGTCGAGTATGAGTGACGAACATTTCGAAAGTGTTATTTTTGGGATAAAATCGGTCGGAACTGCACCAAAAATAAATTTTATGGATATCATTTGTTTCCATGGTCATAATGATTTTTTGTGAGCTTTAGTTATTTGCTCTTTTTAGATTTTTTTAACATAGTAGCAACTGAGATAAGGTGGGTGATAATTTAAAGAAAACAAGATTCGCGAAAAAATAAAATCAGAAAAAAATTGCAAATAAACTATTAACACATATATGAAAAATCTTTGGGATCGGACAAGAAACACAGAAGATATAACGAAAACAAGAAAAAAGCACCATAGGGACCATTTTAAAACCATTTTTTTTGAAAATGTCTTTTAACAGACCAATTCTGTCGCGGTAACATTAATATTGTTAACGTAGAAATTCACCTTTTAGTAACTTGAACACTCTGTTGGAATTCTGCGACCAAGCGTTACCGGTGAGTATTGTTACCATCTCTTTAGGTGGTAACAAGCAAAACAGAAGACATTTTTTAGCTTGCATTACAAAAAATTGCACGTATTTTAAGTTATTAATTTAATATCAAAATCATCAAATCGAAATCGGAGCAAATTAAAATAAAAAACGATGTCAAATTGACTGTTGCTGCCTCTTCAGCACTTTTCAATGATAAAAATTTATAGCAATTCACTGTGTAATATTTATTAATTTACATAAAATTAATATATAAATTAAATATAGTGCGTGCATATTTCCTGCCAAGAAAAACAAATATTATATAAAAAGTTAACAAAAGCAATTAATTCTATGTATTTACTTCTTACTTTCCATTGTTCATATTTCACCACACAAAAGAGCGAGGTCATTTCAACAAGGTGAGTTTACGACTGTTGAAAGCGTTACCGAGTGCACAGAATACCAATTTCTAAGACCGGTAACGAGTTTCGGTAACAATATTGCTGTTACCGGTAACGCACAGAATCGATCTGTAAATGTCTAACGATTGAGGTGGGGTCAAATATAGGTTAGTTTTGGTGATACGGTCTAATGTCTATATTTGTTTTCATAGGAATTCTAAGCCGACGAACGGCTTGTTTGTTTATATGTTTTTTGCGTGGTTTTTGTTGTTGCTCTTTCTTTCTTTTTCTGCAGGTTTTTGTTTCGCTAGGATTTACTTTACTTTTTTAGCTTAACATTTCGTCGATCGTCAGAGAAGTTATATTTTTGTGTTTTTGTCTCAATGGAGCTATAAAAAAATCGTAATTCTTTAACTTTTTTAATTCTCATTGGATTAACCTTTAAAATAACATCAAGAATTATTTTTTTAAATTAAATTTTTTTGCATGGCTTTTGTTCTTGCTAAACTTTTTTAGTTTTGCAGGATTTTATTTACTGTTTTGGCTGTTTCATTGACCGCCAGAAAAGTTATATTTTTGCGATTTTGTCTATCTCAAATTATGAAGCTATAGAAAAATCGCTGTAATTTTTTTAATTCTTGTTGGATTGAAATGCACCCAAGGACAAAATTGTAGGTTATTTTATCACTTTTAAAATGACATCAAATATTTTATATTTTTACTATTCATTGAGCGTCAGAAAAGTTTTATTTAAATAACATAAAATACATAAATAAAGATAAAGCCATAGAAAAATCGCTGTAACTTCATTTTCAGACTGAATTTTATTTAAAATATTTTATAATTAAAAAGTCAAAACGGATCTAATTTTAAATATTTCAAATAAAAACTTACTTGTAGAAAAAAATTGAAGTTATAGCGTGGAAAAATTAACAAAAAGTTAACAAAATAAAACAAAAAAACAAAATTGAAAATAAGAGTACAAGTAAAAAACGAAAAGCTAATTTATAAAATAAACAACTTTAAAAATAATTTTTAATTACAACGCAATAACGGAGAATTTGTTAAAAAAAGAATTCAAATATAACATAAATAATAAATTAAAAAATGCATTTTATAAAAATCATGAGAAAATTTAACAAAAATGAAAGTGCTAAAATAAAGCAATAAAAAAAGAATATAAAATTAAAAAGGGTCAAAAGTGTAAAAAAAATAAAATATAAATTATGTGTAAAACAAAAAAAAAAAAAAAATAATAAATAAAAATTTAATAATAAACCAAACATAGATTTCTTTTATTTTATTTGATTTGATTGATCGATTACTTATTCTTTTTTTTTAGCGTTCACATATTGCAACAGCTATACTTTTTTATTTTATTTTACACTTTATCATTTTTCTTTAAAAATATATAAATAATTTTATTTAATTTTGATCAAATAACATTGATTTTCGTATTTAAAGTTTTTATTACTCAATTTTACAATTCTTTGTTATATTGTTTTTATTTTTATTTAATTTTGTTTTCATACTTTTAAGATTTTATAAATTGTTGTTAATTAAACAAATTGAACTAATTAAATTAATTAAGTTTACTATTTAATTATTTATCTTTTACTTTTTATTATTATCTTAAAAATAATGAAAATATAAATGGAAAAATTTATTTATAAAAAATGAAATAAAATGAACCAAAACATTAAAAAGTAAAATATTATCAAAATATGAACAAAACAAAAAAAAGAAATTTTAATATACAAAAAACTCAAGAACTTTAAACATGATATTTTCATTTTCTGTCATTGCGGTTTGACATAAAATCAAAATATTTTATTTGATTTTATTTAATTTTTTTATTTTTATTTTATTTTAGTTATTAAACTAATTATTATCTTAATTTTATTTAATTTATTTAATTAATTTAATATTTTATTTAATTTTATAATTATTATTATTATTTACATTAAAATTTAACATTAAAATGACATTAAGAACATTTAAAAATAGTTATTATGACAACTGTTGAAACGTTTGCAAATAACGATTTCAAGCACGACAAATGAAGTTCGTTTGCGGCAAACTGGCGATAAACGTTTTTTTTCTTTGCGTGTATGTTATAAAATATGTTTAATTTTGGTTTTATTTATAAAATTAACTTGAAATACCATAAATTTATTTCCCTTTAGAGTGAAAATAACCACAAGAAAGCAATTTGAGGCGATGGTGAGTTTTATGGCAAAAAATTCATCCATCGAAAACGGCAAAACGGCTTCCGATGGAAAGTGGCAAGAATTGGCCACTAAATTAAATAGTTTGGGTCCGCCTATAAGAAAGGATGCAGGATGGCAAAAAGTAAGTAATACAGTCGTGCGTATGAAGACGACGATTTAATTGTACAATTTTATTTGATTTAGGTTTGGAATGACTACAAGCTCAATCTAACACCTCTATTCCGGCGTTGAAGTGACAGTGACAAAATCGTGACAAAGTGTGGGGAATGACTTTGTCATGTTCTTCTATTCTAGCAGATAAGTGACAGATCAAAAAATTAAATTTGTCATTGCTAGCTGTCATCACCTACGGAGCAGGTGACAAGCGAATTCTTGAAACGCTTTTTCTTTAGTATTCGGTGTTTTGTAAAATCTTAAAAACTATTAATTGTTAAATTGTGCGAAAAATAAAAAAAATAAATAAATTACCAATGAGAAAATAATTTATAATAATATATTCGTCCATTATTGCCGAAAGAAATAATAAAATAAAAAGGCGAAGTCTGAAGCATTTGAGAGATACAACCAATCCCTTTTCTATGCAGGAATCGGTGTTTACGGAAACATTCCGGATGCTTAGAAGACTTTGTTAAAAATTAATAAGCAATCGTGGCCTTTCCGCTGAATTTTCACCAGCCTGCAGTTCGGGATGCTCCTTGCAGAATTGAACATAAAACTGCAGTTGTACGTTCGAATATTTTGCTCCTGAATTATAAGAAAATGTCTAAAATATGCAAAAATTAAAGAAATTATTAACTTAAATTTTTTCGTTGAAATATTCGGTTTGTCTACAATTTAAATTTTTCACAAATATTTTGGCATATTAATAAAGTAAAACAGCTTTTCACCATCGTTTGGGGAATTTCATAAGCTTTCTCTGTGTCACCTTTGATGTAGAATAAAATAACAGGAATGCATAACAAGTGCATAACACGGTCGGTGACAAAATTTCAATGACAGTCTGTTGTCACTTCAACGCCAGAATAGGGGTGTAAGAAAGAAGTTGGGGTGTAAGAAAGAACACAACAAGAAAGAGTTAAACTCTACCGGTGGCGGCCCTTTCCTTTTGGATCACCTGGACGCACTAGAAGAAGTCTCAAAAATTTTTTGTCTTTGCATAAAGTCGCGCAGTGCGATGCGCCAACATATGGCGTTGATGATGAGGGTGAATTACACTCCATCCGATAACTTCAACGGGTTAGAGGCGTCCCTTAGCTTTAATCTTTTTAGTTTTAAATTTTCACAATCATTGCTGTCTTCACTATTAGTATCCGAAAACCAGATCTCGAATGAACTCATGTTAATTTTAATAAATAATACATAAATAATTGCTTGTTATTTTTTATTTGACTTCAAAATTGACATTGATGCTAAAAAATTAAAAAGTCGACGCAATGAACACGACTTGTGATTTCATTTCCACATGTTTCTCACGCTCACTTCACATGACAACTAGAATACCACAATTCAAGTGACGTGAGACGAGTGTGAGATTACTCACATATGTGAGGTGACAACAAGAATCAAGCCGATTAAGTTTGTACACAATTGACCGAGAACCGGACCTACAGGTTAAACGCCGACTCCGAACGGCGATGAACGGAACGTTCTTGTTCTCAAGAAGCTTTACATGGCATTTTGATTACTCTGTGAGGTTTGCCATTGTCTGCAGAGAGGTGGAGGCCGTACAGAAAAGTTATTTTAATTCAAATAATTTTCTGTCGCTGCTGGGGTTGAACCCGGCTCTCCAGGTTCGTTGACATAGAGGCCACACACTTTAACCAACTACGCCACGGACGCCACGCGCTGCTCACTTGTAACGGTGAAGTAAAACAATTACTTTCAGCGTTTGTTCTAGTTTATGGGTAAATCCATGATACAATTATAAATACAAGGTAGGAGTGACAACTGGCTATTTTCTCACGAGTGTCCTTGCATCGACTGTCATTTGCCTGCATATTTTATTTTCTTTTTTGCTTTTTTCGTTCTCTAATTTATACTATTTTTGACAGTTGGTGCAAGACGAAAGAACTGTTACTCCAACTTTTTATACTTGTATCATGGGGTAAATCATTGAAATGTTTTGCAAAAACAATCCACTTTAACGTAGACTCTTGCACAATTGCAAAAATTACATACATATTTAATATGAATTAATTTTGTACTCGTTTCGTTGTTTACCTATTAAAGAATAAAAATTATTTTAAATTAGAATATCCCAATGACCATTTTTTTTTAATTTGAAATTTAATATTATTTTTTACGACATTCCCATAAGCGGACATCTCTCATATGGGGACAAAAACTAGGTGGCCGTTGGTGTCCGCTTATGGGAGCGTTCACTGTATATTCTTATACTTAATTTAAAATTTTTTATTTTGACTTTTGATATATTTAAACTGTTTTATTTTTTAACAAATTTTTCGTTATCGCATTTTATTTAAAACTTATTTATAATTTTGTTTTTTTTTTAAATAAATAAGCTATAATTTTTTTTTATTTACTCTCTTATTTTAAATTTTATCTGTTTTTATTTTATTTTATTTTGTTAATTTTTAATTTTTCCACACTTTAATTTTTTTACAAGTAATTTTTTATTTGAAATATTTAAAAAAAGATCCGTTGATTTTTTTTAGTTACAAAATATTTCAAATAAAATTCAGTCTAAAAATTTATATCGAACTTAATGGATCTTAAGGTCATAATATAAAAATATTTTTTTCTTGTACGTTATAGTATAATTGATTCTTAGTTTATTTACAATAACAAATAAGGTATATGTAAATATTTGTATTGCATATTTAAGTGCAATCTAGTTGTTCTAGCTAGCGATTGTCCTGCATGGCAACTAGACCAATATATTAATTATGAAATAAATTATATTTATTATATAGGCTGAGAAGGGGTGAATTTAGATGGATAGATGTATTAAGTTAAGCTAAAAAAAAAATTACAAATTCAGTAAAAAAATCATTTTTTTTATAACATTTTAAAGATGGTAAAATTTTCTATAATTTTGTGCTTGGGTGCATTTCAATCCAACAAGAATTAAAAAAATTACAGCGATTTTTCTATAGCTTCATAATTTGAGATAGACAAAATTGCAAAAATATAACTTTTCTGGCGGTCAATGAAATGCAGCCAAAACAGTAAATAAAATCCTGCAAAACTAAAAAAGTTGAGCAAGAACAAAAACCATGCAAAAAAATTTAATTAAAAAAAAAATTCTTGATGTTATTTTAAAGTTGATAAAATTATCTACAACTTTGTCTTTGGGTGCATTTTAATCCAATGAGAATTAAAAAAGTTACAGAATTACGATTTTTCTATAGCTCCATTGAGATAGACAACATCACAAAAATATAACTTTTCTGACGATCGACGAAATGTTAAGCTAAAAAGTAAAGTAAATCCTAGCGAAACAAAAACCTGCAGAAAAAGAAAGAAAGAAGAGCAACAACAAAAACCATGCAAAAAAAATGTAAACAAACAAGCCGTTCGTCGACTTAAAATTCCTATGAAAACAAATACAGACGTGACTTTACGACAACTTTGTTGATAAAGTTTTGAAGTTCTAGAGTCTGGCTGTGTGCTATTCGGAAACTTTTCACTCGGATGATGAAATTTTGACAGTCTGAAAGAGAATAGTTGGCACTAGTGAGGTGAATATTATTGTCAAAAATTCATGTAGCCCCAGCGGCTAGTATAAATTTTTACAATCGGAAAGAGAATTTTCGATGCAAGCAAACGTGAAAAAAACACTTGTTAGTTTGTGAGTCATAAAGAAGTTGAAAATTTTGTGTTTCCGACAGCATAGCAACCAGCATTGCTAATTTTCAATATATATTAAAAATTTCGCAAATTAAATTAAATTCTTGTGCTAATGTACTACCAAAATCTAAAACGTCAAAATTTCATCGTCGTTTTGGCACAGCAAAAATTACAATTTTATTTCAACAGACAGAAATTGTATTCAACTCAGTAAATTCTCTCCTACCACGAGTGAAAAGTTTCCGAATAGCACACGGGCTCTATCAACAAAATCTAGCAACATAAGTTTATCGCCGCTCTGCCCTTAAGTTCGCCTCTGCCATCGTTTTTCGCCGTGCCCATGATTGCGGGCTAAACTTTGAGTAGAATTGCTCGAGTGTTTCTGATGCAAAGTCTATAGAATATAAAGTCTCTGAACATAGACACAGGCGTCCCTCAAGGCTCCGTTTTAGGTCCCATACTGTTCCTAATTTATATCAATTCGCTTTTTTCACAACAATTTTCAAGCATAAAAATAGCTTCTGCTGATGATGTGGCGTGTACATACGAATGTAATACGGTTCTTGATCTAACTGTTAATTTCAATCACGATTTATGACTATTAAGCAGACATGCACGTTAACGTTAATTTTAATGATAACAAAATTTTTTATTTTGTTTCGTTGAAGCAATTAAAAAAAAATTAAAGTAAATAACGTTATCTCAAAAAACGAAAAATATTTATTTCGTTTCGGAGTTAATAAAATAAAGTTTTTTCGTTTTTTTGCTCAAACAAACGTTAAAAATAACGTTAATTTCAACAAAAAAAATCGTTTTTTTTTTTATTTTAATTTTTTTTTTATTTAATAATAATAAATTTTTCAATATTTTTTCATTTCATATAATCATCTTAACATATTTATTTATTTTAAACATTTTACTGTAAGGAATTTCATCAAAAAGGAAATAGATTATGTCTATTTTAAAATTTACATCGTTGTTGCTTCATTAGCTCATTTTTTCCGATCATGCCTATTAGTAAAGCGTAATCAAAAAGAGCTTTTTACAGCAATGCAATGAAAAAGAAAGGAAAAGTTTTGTACTGCTAAATGCAGCGTACATGAATAATTTGACCTTTTATATAATAGTATAGATATAGATATAGATATAGATATAGATATAGATAAAGTTAAAGATAAATACCTTATGGTTATCTGTGTTCGAATAAAATAAGAAGTCTCAACAGGCCCTAGAAATTCAGTGAAGTAATGAGCGTCGGAAGTATCGAAAGCAAGAACGAAAACTTTAATCACGGAGAGCGGACGTGTTTTTTGGTTGCTCTATCGAAGTTGTTTAAAGCATATATATATTTGTTATTAATAAACAATAATTTGTAGTGATTTTAAATTTAAAATTATAGAGACAATAAAGTGATAAATGGCACTAAATATAATAAAGATAAGTAGCGTTTTGCTTATTTTTGCAAAATGCAAGAGTGTGCTAAGTGCAAAGGTGCAATTAGAGGGGAGTCAGGGATACGATGCGCAGGAGTGTGCGGTAAAAACTACCACACTTAGGTTAAATGCGCCGGATTTGATCAGTACAGTATAAATATAATGAGTTCCAATAATTTAATTAGGTCTTTATGCGAGGATTGCATTACTTATATACATAATGTAGATATTGTGTTAAAAGATGTGCAAGAAGTGGTGAAGAATAACGAAAATTATTTAAAAGAGTATAAAAAAGAATTTGAGGAGTCACTAAAAACAAATGAAAATGAAATAAAAAAACTACTTGAAGCAATTGAAGAGAGAAACATACAAAGATTAAGAGTAATGAAAAATACTCAAGAGGCGTGTGAGAAGAGCGTTTTAGATATGAAAATAAAATATTATAATGCATCCATGACACAATTGCAAAGTAAGCTCATTTCAAGATGGCTGCTCAATTGAGAAATTTTGCAAAAACAAAGCTGTAGGAGCTACAAACGTCAAACGACAAAAGCAACAACAACAATTAGAAAAACTTAAAATTACCAGCTGATTTTGACAACTAGCGCACCCTGCTCTCCAATATGAGCCTACCTTATAATTGTATCATGAATGCATCAAAAAATTTTGAAAGGCAAAGTGAGAAAATATGTAAAGAGCTTAAAAATAATAAGGAAGAGAACATAAACCAGAGTGAAAAAATATGCAGAGTTAATTAACCATAAAGTGGAAAGCAAAAAATTAAATGATGGAATAAAACAAATTGTAAGCAATTGCGTTGATAAAAATTCAAAAGTTTCTGCTTCAGAAGTTGTCAAGAAGGGAACAAAGCAAAATGGAAATCAATCTTAGGTATTGCCAGACATTAGAAAAGAGGTGCCATTAATCTTAAAACCAAAAATAAAGCAAAATAGCGAAAAAACAAAGGAAGATTTAAACAACAAGGTAGACCCAAAGAATTTGAAAATTGCGAACATTGAAAATAAACAGAATGGAGTAGTTTTAATTGAGAGCGAAAATACAAATGAAAGGGAAAAAATAAAAAAGCTTTAGAAAGTAATTTGAGTGAAGACTATGAAGTCAAGGTATCAAGCGCACTAAATCCAAGAATTATAATTAGAAACATGAATTCTGAACATGATGATCAGGAAATAATTGAAAAATTAAAAAAACAAAATAGCCGTTTAGAAAATAATAACTCGAAATTGGTAAAAGTACTATCAAATTAAGAAAAACAACAGAAATTATTATAATTTAGTAGTTGAAATAGACATAGAATCATTTCCAAAAGTACTTCAGGCGGATAAACTTAATATAGGATGGGAAAGGTGTAGAGTGTTTGATGGCGTAGAGATTATGCGGTGTTTTAAATGTAAAGGGTTTAATCATAGAGCGATTGATAGTAAAAGTGAGGAAGTGTGCTTAAAATGTTTTGAAAACCACAAAACAAACGATTGTAGCAAAGAAGAATTAATAAATTGTATAAACTGCAAACGTGCAAATGAGAGATTAAAATTGGGACTGAACGAGAACTATCATACTTTAAGCAGGATATGCCCGGTTCTTCAAAACAAGCTGGACAATAAGAAGAAAAAATAGGATACTAGCAGGGACTCAAAATAACAATTATTTTCTTTAAAAAAGGCAAAATAGTTCCAAAATTTAAGATTTATTATTAGAAAAAACTCATTACCATTATGTTAACAATAATATTATTTTTGGTTGCCCGTAACCATTATATATTACTTTCAATAACACTGCTGATGTCTTTAAATTTTCTTGAACTATGAGCATTGATCTATCGTGGCGTCCGTGGCGTAGTTAGTTAAAGTGCGTGGCCGCTATGTCAACGAACCTGGAGACCCAGGTTCGAACCCCAGCAGCGACAGAAAATTATTTGAATTAAAATAATTTTTCTGTACGGCCTGCAGACAATGGCAAACCTCAGAGAGTAATCAAAATTCAATCAATCAAAACATTCTGTTCATCGCCGTTCGGAGTCGGCGTTAAACATGTAGGTCCGGTTCTCGGTCAATTGTGTACAAACTTAATAACACGCACAACACAATTGATCATAAGAAGCTAGGTCAAAGTCGTTTCAAGGGCTGAAATGTCCAGTTATTTATTTTTATTTTTTTTTTATAAGCATTGAATTATAGGACATTTGCCGATTTTTTGGCCAAAAGTCGAAATCAGATGGTATCAATTTGAAGCATAGTAAAAGGGGGTTTCCTAGCTGTTAGAAAAAAATCTTTTTAGTTTCAATTATGTCGATGGATAACAAAAAAATTTTATTGCGATAATGGCTATGGGCAACCAAAAAAAAAATGTCGGTTGCGATAATAGTTAGTGGCAACCAAAAAAATTTCGGTTGCGATAATGGTTATGGATAACCAAAAACCATTGGCCGTTAGTAATAAAGAAATTCTAAGTCGAATTTATCTTAAACTCGACTTTAACGTTCAATCGGTAGTAATAACAACAAAAAGTCACTTCTAATTTAGAAAACATCTAGTTGTGGCTCGCCGGCTTTTAAGTCAATTTTAAAGTGACATTTGAAATTATTGCAGTGAATATGGACGATTAAAGAATATTTATGGATCTAGAAATAATAAATGATTTAGAGCTTAAGGAAACAAAAAAAGCAACTAACTTTTATAGCGGCTTCCATTTGTTTTGCTTGATGTATGCAAAAATTATTAATAAATAAAATCAGTTGTCAAAAGCAAACAAACAAAAGGCAAAACCTAAAAAGTAGCTTAGAATCACCTAACTAAATTTGAGTTTAGAAGCGAGTTTTTACGTTTCTATTACTAAGGGCCATTGTGTTTACAATAATGGTTATGGGAAACCAAAAAAAATTTTGGTTGCAGTAATGGCTATTGTCAACCAATATCAAAAATGGTTGATAAATTACAATTATCTGCAATTTTTTTTCACAATTGGTTATAACTGTTATGTCCCTGCATACTAGCAACAAAAAAATGTTAATGGTATGTATATATACATACGAACATACAGGGCATAACGAATAATTTCACAGAGATCGAACTGTTAGTTGAGGATAATGCATTACATTTGTTAATATTAACAGAAACACATGTCACGGAAAATATTGAAAAAAAGGAAATTGCGCTTAAAAATCACAATTTATTAAATTGTATTTCTAACTCATCGAGAACTGGAGGTGTTAGTATATATCTAAAAAAAAGAATGGAAAAAAACGAATATAGAAAAGGAAATTATATCATCTAAGGTTTGGATGTTATCATGTAATTGCAAAAATTGGCTAGCGGGGGGCTAACAGCCACATTGAAAATAGTCAAGCAATTTCAAACACTGGCTATGATATTTTAAGAGCTTTATTTTTTATTTTTATGATATTTTTATTTATTTTTTTGATATTAGGGTGGTACATTAGGATGGTAGGAACTGAGATCTGGAGGGTAAGTACTAGAACGGTACACCTGAGGTCAATGACCTGTATAGAGGTCATATTGGTCTCCTTAAGACAAAAGGAAAAACCATAAATTTAATTAATACTGATAATAAGTGGTTCAATAATGAATTGAGACTGATAAAATTGAAGAAAATAAAACTGTACCAAAAGGCAAGATTAATAAATACGACCGATAGTAAAGAGAGAATATAAAATGGTTAGAAATCAATATAAAACAAAAATTAATAAGGCAAAAGATAGTTACATTGATAATAGAATAAATCAAGCAAATAGTCAAAAGCAAATGTGGAGTGAACTAAAAAATCTCGTCTTGAAACAAGAGAAGGTTAAAATAGAAAATGACATGTTTAATGAAGTCGAGTATGATAACGATTTAGAAATAGCTAATAGCTTTATATATTTTATTAAAAGTGTACAAGACATAAGAACTTCAATAGAAGAGGTACAATATACTAACTGCATTGAGCAGGCAGAAACAAAGTTTAGATTCTGTGAAGTCAGCATTATAGAATTGAAATCGATATGTATAGAATTAAAAAATATGTCAGATTTTAATAAAATTTGTCTAAAAATGACACTAGATAACTGGAGTATTATAGGAAATACTTTATTAGGAAAAAATATTAGAAAAGGCAGTAAAACAACAGTTAGAAGAATACATGGAGAGCAACAATCTATTTTCAAAATATCGATCAGGGTTTAGAAAAAATTATTCTTGTGAAACAGCAGTAAATTACATATTAAGTGATTGGAAGGAGGGTGGCAAACAGAAAGAAATTATGACCCTTTTTCTAGATTTTAAAAGGGCTTTTGAAACAATTGATAGGGAAGTTCTGTTTAAAAAACTAAAAAAATATGGTATTAAAAATAAAGAATTAAATTGGTTTAAAACATATCTGGAAAACAGAACGCAAAGAACTGAAGTGAATAATTATTTATCTATGTTGAGGTTTATATAGGTGTACGACAGGGATCAATTATAAGGGCACTCCTATTCACAATACATATAAATGATGTACAAAACATAATAAGTGAGAGTAAATTTGTGTTATACGCAGATAATACGTTAATGTATAGTGAGGGTCGAAATGCGGAGGAGTGCAAAAGCAAGCTGGTGAATGATCTTGAGAAAGTAAATATATGGCTTAAAATTAATAAACTCAAACTAAACGAAAAAAAAACCATGTTGATGGAAATAACTATCAGTAGTGAAGCCAATACTTAAATTAATGACGAAATCATAGAAAAAGTAAATGAAATTAAACTTTTAGTTATAATAGATAATAATCTTAAATTCAATGAACATGTAGAGTATAAAGATGTGTAGTAGAGTGTAAAGAATTGGCAAAAAAAATATGTTTTTTTAAAAGGGAGTTGAAATAGGATTAGTAATATGACAGCGATTAGAATTTACAATGTCATTATAAAACCAAATTTTGAATACTGTTCTTCTCTGTTGTTTTCATGTTGTAATCCCAAATGGGTATTTGTAGTAATATGACAGAGATTAGAATTTACAATGTCATTATAAAACCAAATTTTGAATGCAGTTCTCCTCTGTTGTTTTTATGTTGTAATCAAACCCAAATGGAAAGACTACAAAATAAAGGATTGAGGAGCATATTAAGTGTAGCAGATATACATCAATTCGTGCAATGTTGGACGTTCTTTAATGGCTAAGTGTGCGTCAAAGAATGAAATTGAGCACGTTGTTATCGATTTATAGATTAAAAACTGTAAAAGCGCGAAAATATTTAATTGAGAAAGTACGATACGTGAGAGAAGTACAGCCGTATAGTTTAAGGAACGTTAACAACTTTAGATAGACTCCAGCAGCAGTTTACATCAGCCAAGAATTGTTTTTTTTTACAAGGGACTACAGTTGTATAATACATTGCCCGAAGAGGCAAAAAATATTGATAGATTTAATGAATTTAAAATAAAATGTATGTATTGTGTTCGTGAAGAATAGGGATATTATATAAAAGAGCCTATGTGTAATATGAGAAAAAAATTTAACATGATTATCCAGAGCGAGGCCATGTCCGCCATGCCTGGCATATGCCGGAGCTAGACCACGTCCGTCTAGCCTAGCCTATGTGACCTTTGCTCTAAGCATTATTTATATACGTATAAACACAAGTAAATAGAACTCGATTATACAGAGTAAGACCCCATCCGTCATGCCGGGCATCAGTAATTTTATTTACTACCAAGAAGGTTCTGTAAACACTTGAAACCCAAAAAGTATTACAATTTTTAATTTTTTCTTTAATTATTTGTATATAAATCTGTTTATAATAATTATGTTAACCATTGTTAGTATATTATCTTAGTATCTATAAAGTCTTAAGAAAAAAAAATCTAATATATAAAAATTAAAATTTGTTTGTATATTAGTTCGTCCTTTATGCACAGCAAGACCGATCATCCGATTGCAATAAAATTTTGTCAGCTTATTGCTTGCAATTCCGCGCAAAGTATAGGCTATGTTTCATTTCGATTGGATAAGGGGACGCGGCACCTCCTATGCAAACCACATTTGTGATACCGAGTAACTTTGGAATTATAGGTAGCATACCCTCGAAATTTGGTTATCAATTTACACGAGTCGTTCCACTTAAAGATAGAGATTGAGATAGAGATAGAGACAGAGATAGAAATAGAGATAGGGATAGAGATAGTGATAGTGATAGTGATAGAGATAGAGATAGACATAGAGATAGAGATAGAGATAGAGAAAGAGATAGAGATAGAGATAGAGATAGAGATAGAGATAGAGATAGAGATAGAGATAGAGATAGAGATAGAGATAGAGATAGAGATAGAGATAGAGATAGAGATAGAGATAGAGATAGATTTAGATATAGAGATAAAGATAGAGACAGAGATAGAAATAGAGATAGAGATTGAGATTGAGGTAGAGATTCAAATTGAGATTGAGACTGAGTTTGAGATTCAGATAGAGATAGAAATTATTTCCGCTACGACAGCAACGCGTCGGGTACCAGCTAGTATATATATATATATATATCTTTTCCGCGCTGTCCAATACAACTTAAAAAGTAATTAAGATATCAACTTGACAATTGCGCAGATATTCTTTAAAGCCTTTGCATTATCCTTAAAAAAACAATGGATCTAATTTTTTCTTTTTGTGTTCAAATTTTTATTGTTTATTTTTTTTTTTTCACAAAAAATAGGTATTACCAAAGCGAAATAACCTATTTAATGATCAACTTTTGATTGGTTGATTTCAGTTGAACACAAGGGGCTGGACATTGAGCCGTATCGAAAAAAAATGTTAAAAATTTTCAATGTTACCGCCTTATATCAACTGTTATGTCGAGAAAATTACGGGAGTGCAAAAAATTTTTTGTGGGCGGTTATTTGTAGTACGATTTTAATGTTAAAAAATGTAAAAGGGCCCATAAGGAAACGTGGTAGATATAGAAAAGTATATATATTCTTGATCAGCATCACCACCCGAATCGATTTAGCCATGTTCGTCTGTCTGTATGTGATAAGGATTATAGCCATAATTTTCAAGCTATCATCACGATATTTAAGCTTGTGTCTAAAAAATAAAGACCAAGTTCGAAAATGAGCCAAATCGGATGAAAACCGCGCCTATCTCCGCTACAAACTGACTTTATAAAAAAGGTAAAATCTCTGTATTTAATAAAATAAAACAAAACAAAAGTGAATATTTTCCTTTTTTATAATAAATATGAATATTTAATATGAAAAATATTGCGATTAATTAATTGTTAATTGTGTACCTTACAATTAGCAATTAATAAAAAAAAATAAAATAAATAACTGGCCATTTCAGCCCTTGAAAGGACTTTGACCTAGCTTCTTATGATCAATTGTGTTGTGCGTGTTATTAAGTTTGTACATAATTGACCGAGAACCAGACCTACATGCTTAACGCTGACTCCGAACGGCGATGAACGGAATGTTCTTGTTCTCAAGAAGCTTTACATGGCATTTTGATTACTCTCTGAGGTTTGCCATTGTCTGCAGAGAGGTGGCGGCCGTACAGAAAAATTATTTTAATTCAAATAATTTTCTGTCGCTGCTGGGGTTCGAACCTGGGTCTCCAAAGTTCGTTGACATAGCGGCCACGCACATTAACCAACTACGCCACGGACGCCACTACCCATTGATTAATTGTGACTTTTGCATTTAACAATTAATTAATTGTAATCTTTTAGTTGTCAGAATAATTAAATTTTGCCAAACACTGCTGCAGACATTGGCAAATCTTAGAGAGAAAATAAATGCCACGCAAGCTTCTTTAGAATATGCACCTAAGCCGTTTGGAGTCGGCATAATAACTAGAACGCCGAGTTCTCGATCATATGTGTACAAACATTTTATAACATCCACAACACAGTTTTTCATAAGAAGCTCGGTCAAAGTTATGAAAATATCATCTCTGAATCACCATAAAAAAAAAAAAAATAAATAACTGGCCATTCAAAAATAAGCTGTCCTAGGGTTTGATTTAAGGCCAGAATAAAACAAAGTAATTAACTTACATCTCTTGAAATGCCTGGAATTAAAATGTTTGTGTCTTTGTCTACAAGGGTGCTAAGTAGATAGCATAAATCAGGCATTGCTTCATGGACAGTGCCTCCGAAAACTCCACTGTGCAAATCCTTCTGAGCACATTCTACCTCTACGGTGAAGTAATCTAGTCCACGTAGTCCATATGTTAAACAAGGACGATTTTTGCCTAGCCAGTAGTTATCAGAAATACAAACAAAATCAACGTTGCTTAAGAAGTCATCCTTGCGAGACATAAGCAAATCGTCAAGTCCTTGACTCGAACTCTCCTCCATTCCCTCTAACACAAATTTCACATTAACTGGTAACTCAATATTCAATTTCTGATAGGCTTCAATAGCATGAATCCAGCAAAGGACTGGTCCTTTATCATCAGAGGCACCACGAGCAAACAGTTTTCCATCTATTTCGGTTAACTCGAACGGTTCTGTGTTCCAGCCATCTTCTTTGAGTGCTGGTTGCACATCCAAATGTCCATAAACAAGAACGGTTTTTTTGTTTTTATCCTTTATTTATTAGAAAAAGTGATTAAAAGAAACAAATGCAATGAATATTATTTACCTTTCCCAATGATCCGAATATTACATTTGGTAATTTAATTTCTGGGCCATTCGGCAATTTTTGCATTCCAATGTCAACTAATTCAATTTCTGTTCCCAAATCACGTAATTTTGATGACGTCCATTCCATCATTCGATGAATTTCTTCACGCATCGCCGGCCATGCTGAAACAGATTTGATAGCAACAGCTGTTTTCAAAGCGCATATATAATCACGTTTATGATTATCAACGTAACTTAAATATTTAAAGAAAATTATGTATGTTAATTATTTTTGTGAGTGATATGCAAAAGGTAAAAATTATTAATAATAAAAAAACTAAAACAAATATCTTTTTGAAAATGAAATAAGTAGTTTCCCCGCATTAACTTATTGGGTCACTGGTATCTAAAACTTTGATTTGCGGGACTGCGCTCATAAAAATATGAAACAATGCGGTACAAATTTGCAATTTCAATACAGCCTACATGAACTGATGCCTACATGATCTTTGACATTTATTTTGAGCAGTGATATTGCTTTATTATAATAAAGTAGAACTCCATTAAATAAAAATTTCAATGAGGCTGTTCAGACTTGCCTCAAATGAGGCCGACTCACTTGACTGATTTTGACGTCTACTGGTAACGGGAAAGCGGGAAGGTGACATGTTACGGCAGGCAAGAATTTTTTAAAATTCTAAAAATTTTGCGACTCAATTTGACGTATGTCAGACTGAAGTCCGTTGTGTTGACATTTTTCCTCTTTGTTTTCTCTTTTTAGTTTCTACTGGCGGGAATTAATTTTGTTTATTCATTGTTGTTCGCAAATTAATATTGTTTTAATTGTGAAAAATTCGCGAGTACTATATATTTAAAACTAAGTAATTGGACTCTCGCCCAATGGATGTGCAAATTTCTTCTTCGGAATCGTTAATTTGTTGTTGATATTATAATTTAAAATAAAATTTATAGATTAATACAAAGCAGCGCAGGGGCGCACCCAGAAAAAATTTTGGGGGGTGTTTTATATTTTTATTTATAGACTTACACCCCTATTATAAATTCATACGATACACGATAAACGCTTGCATTCTGTTGTGTGGTATTACGAAATTGTGTTTATCGTATTAAATCCGATAGTAAGCGTTTGTCGTTTATCGTAAAAATATGATATTACGAAACGATACGTATCGGGTTAGCTGTTCAATTTCATACTTTTGCAAGCGGTTCACTTTTCTTGGCCGATAGTTGAAATTGTATATAAATTTTGAAGTTTTGAAACTTGCAAAAATACTCTATATTTAATAATTATTAAATAATTATGAAAAGCTATATGAGCTACTTACATTGTCGAGATCATTTCTAAAGGATTGAAAGCATCCCTCAACTGCCTTCTTTCCACAGCCCTATGCGTGTCTCATCGCTTTCTCCACTAATATAGAACGCAATGGATATAATCAGAAACATGTTTATATATTTTATTTTTAAACTTTTTAATATGTTGAAATAACTCAAGTTTGAGAATTCCATCTGTTTTCCCTTAAATCACAGTAAAATTTAAATAAAAATGATTGTAATTCACAATAGTCTATCTATCGGTCGTATGAAAGCGATAATACGAAAGCTAGATTTTTACGATACGCTTGTATGCGTCTATCGTATATCGTATGAAAATCCATAATAGGGGTGTTATTCAAATTTCATATATAATATTTAGAGTGCAAAGTCAATTATTCTTTTATTTTGTTCCATAGAAGTTAATAATGTCCTAAATAATAAAATTGAAATTAATTAAGGTTTTTCCTTTTTTCTTGACAAAAGTTGGATATTGAGGATGTCGTCAATTTCTTTGAAGGCCTCGACAGCGACGGGTATTTTGATGACAAAGTCAAAGTTAATTTAATTTTAACATATGTATTTAATATTCATAAATAACAACTTGATTTTTAATAAGATCCTTCTTAAAATTATGTGGATTGCCCAATAAAAAGTGCTCAAAGTTTTAATAAGATTTTCTCAATGGTTTTAATAAGACAATCTTCTTGGATGAAAACGATAGAGAAATTTTATTGATTTTATTAGGTTGTTTTCGCTCTGAGTGGCAACATTTAAATAAAAAAAAAACATTGCTTTGGCAGTCCACGGAGATGTTTGATGGGGATAGATAAAGAGAAGTGTTTTTTTGTTTTTTTTTTTATACTACATTACCATTACTAATTAAACTACATCTTAATTTTTCGTTCAGATTATTAAGTTTTGTAGAAAACAAAAATTCAAAATTCGGGTAGCTCGAAATACTCGAAAATGCATAATTGTCTACATTGTTTAAAACATTGCCAAAACATACATATATATGATGTTATTTCAGGCGAAAATGCATACTCATGCAGGGCTCTTTTGCGTATACAGAGCTTTATTTAATAAAAACAATAAATAACACCATGAAAGTAGCTTAAGAGATTCCAACTTAAATAAATAATGCTTTATAATTTATAATTGTTTTACTTTATACATTTAATATTATTTTTATTCGTTCATTTGGGGGGCGGGGGTTTAACCCCCAAACCCCTATCTGTGTGCGCCCCTGAAGCAGCGCGAAAACAACAACAGAAAAAAAAAACAAAATACGTCAATATGAGGCAGCCTCAAAGTGAGGCAATAATTTGTGTGTGAACACTTTACAGCGGACTTATGTCAAAATGAGGCAAGTGGGTCGCCTCTTTTTAGGCAAGTCTGAACAGCCTCAATAGTTTTATTTTTTCCATGTGAATAAGAATTTTCTAAAGCTTAAGCGTATTGTCTAAGGAGCATTACAAAAGATTATCACAGAATCTAATTGTAATTTAAAAAAAACAAAAAACAACCAGATCGAGAAAACAAAAACTCGGCTTATATTTAAAAGGAATTATTTGGAAATCAATATCAATTTTTATTTAATACTAGCAGAGTACCCGACCTTTTTCGAATTGGCTTAAAGGGGATTATATACCCAGAACTTTTTTTCATTTTCAAACGCGTTTTTCTCGAAACCATGTTTTCAGTCGGTGATAAAGATTTCTCGAAACTCAGTGAACCGATCGTTTTGATTTTTTTGCAAGCTTGTTTTATTCATAGTAATCTCGTACTTGTCATAGGAGTTTTTTTTTTCGTAGCTTCGTTCATTAGTTATAGGCAAAATAATGACGAATTTTTGATCGAAAATCGTTATTTTGCGTTTGGATGTCCGCCATTTTGTGAAAAATCAATATTGTAAAAATGAGCTATGACAAAATCGAGTTTTAAGTATCTAGTTTAATAATATTTTTCGTTTTTTGTTTCAAATGAGTTTAGGAGGAGCAATCTTGGTCACCGTTTTCACCTTTTTTTCACAGCGCTCTATAAAAAATCCGGTTTCTACTACCTTAATATTAAATTTTTTCTAATAAAAACAAAACTAAACATACTCTTGAATGTGTATATTTTTAGGTCTCTTTTTATAGTTAAATAAATTTATATAACTTTTACTTGAAAAAATAATTTATTCAAGCTTATTGACTCTGTCTTGGAAACTCTGCTTAACTTACTAAGTTTACCATAACTTTGTTATCAGAGTAAAAAGTCAATTAAATTTTTTTTTATGTTTCATCAGTGTTTTATTAAAAATAGCTGACCAGACAAACGTTGTTTTGCCCAAATTGAATAATTGATGTATCTATTTCTTCTTTAATAGATGGCGGCGTAGCTGGAGAAGGGCTAAAAATTTTGAAAATTTTATTTGTGCCTAAAATTACGTAAAAATTAATACTTCGTGTAGAAAGAAAAAGAAAATTAAAAATTTGGACTCATGGCACCCACATACCAAGTTTCATTATCAAAACCTGTACAGCTCGGGAATTATGATTTCAGAAAAGTGGTCGTACCTATAGTGCTACCACGCTCACTTTTAGTACATTTGCTGACTGAATTTTAATTCAATACGACAGAAACCGTCTGACATATAGCATTTTTATTGATTTATGGGCGATAAAAGGGAAGAAAAGTTATAGAAATTGATCCTAGTGGGCGTGGATTAGGTCCAGCCGAACCAACATTTTTCTTAATGCTTTATTTTGATACATTGCACCTTCATAATGAATTTTATCATTTAATCGTACACCTACATAGCATATTTTATTATGAAAGCATTAACATCTCAGGAATAATAATTATTTATGAATAGTCGGCGTAGCTGTAGTGAGATTACACTCATTTTTAATACATTTGCTGACAGTAATCATACGAACCAAACTACCAAATTTTAGTGCAATACGACCGAAACCATTACATTAACCTTGACGTCATGCAATATACAGCCCTAGTCAAAAATAATTACACATCGCTTATATTTTTAAATGTTTTAAAAAAGAACTCACTTTATTGTTGTCGAAAATAATTTGCAGAGATATTTTTAGTCGTTGCATTCTGTACAGTATTTAAAGTAAACAAAATGTTTTAGCAAACCTAATGATATACAGTCAGAGTCAAAAATTAGTATACAGTACCTGTATCCACTAGAATTCATGAATTTCAGCAAATTAAAAATGCAGTAGATCAAATTTTTTTATTATTAACATAACTATTGTATATTGTCGTGTACGTGGTAATAACAAAATTATCGAAAATTAAAAACAAACATAAAAAGTTGTTCATTACATGAAAAACCACCTGAAAATTAGAGTCAAAAGTTAGTATACACAAGAGTTGAGCAAATCTGCTAAATACCTTATAATTAAAATATTTGAAAAAATCAATACTTTGTTGGCCCCCCATTTGCTTTGACCACAGCTTCCAATCGCCTTTTCATGGAGTTAACGAGATTTGTTGTAACATCGGCAGAGATATTAGCCCACTCCTCGATTAAAGCCCTACGCAAATCGTCTTTGGATGAAATAGTGCGTTTTCTTACATTTCTGTCCAATATTTCCCATAGATGCTCTATTGGGTTAAGGTCTGGAGACTGGGGAGGCGAATTCAATTGCTTCGGTACATTGTACAGCAGCCACTCCTTGACAATTTTAGCTGTATGCTTCGGGTCGTTGTCTTGTTGAAAGACCCATGGAGCTGCCATGTCTAAATTCTCGGCACTAGATTTTAAATTGTCTTTTAAAATTTTAAGATAATCTCTGCTGTTCATTGTGGATTCAATAAATGAGAGATTTCCTGTACCCGAAGCTGACATGCAGCCCCAAACCATCACTGAGCCACCGCCATGTTTGACGGTGGAACGGAGGTTCTGGGGTAGCATTGCGCTATTTTTTGTTCTCCAGACCTTACCACTTCTTTTTGCTCCAAATATCTCAAATTTACTTTCATCACTGAAAATAACATTATTCCAAAATGTTTGTGGATATTTTAAGTGTGCTTTTGCGAAGTCTTTACGTTTAGCACGGTTGACAGCTGAAATGCAAGGTTTTTTCCTTGCAATTCGGCCATGTAATCCATTCTTATTTAGTATTCTGCGAATAGTTGATGCACTGACTGTCTTTGAACGTTCATTGGAAAGGTTCTCGGCGATTCGAACTGCACTTGACTTTGGCGTTTTCTTTACTTCTCTCACTATTTTTCGTTCTTCGAGAGATGATACTATTGGAGGGCGACCAGAGCGTTCGGCAGTTTTAACATTTCCTCGAATATTATACCTTTCGATAACTTTTTGTATTGTTGCTCTATTTTTTTTAATTATTTTCGCTATATCTCCCAGTGATTTTCCATCTTTTCGATGACTTATTATTAAATTACGCACTTCTAAAGATAGCTCTTTTCCACGCGGCATTATGTACACAAAACCGATATAATTATTTATGTTTACGCACCAAAATGTGACCATCAACTAAGATTAATATTAAAAAGAGCATTTACTATAACAATTATAGCAGCTTTGATAACGGTACCTTTTGTTGAGTCAAATTTGCTTAGTAAACCAAGCGCTGTATACAAATTTTTGACTGCATTTTTCTGTGGTTTTTTAATTCTACAATAACAAACCTGTTATTGTTGTTTTTGTTATTGAATATCACAGCGTATAAAAAAACAACAAACTACACAGTACAGTACTAGGTGAAAATATTTTTGCCTAGAAGCACATTATAAAAGTTCAATGATTTTCAATCTTTTATTTTGAACTGTATACTAATTTTTGACTCTGACTGTATATCACAAAATAAACTAGTAAATGATAACTACTCTCTGGCGGTCATAAGTATTTACACACCCTTTATTAGAGTCATTAAACACAATTATTTACAAACTTAAGGGCTGCACTATCTTACTTTTTAGGCTTTGAGGAAGATGAATAAATGTTTTTCCAAAAGACCCCTCGAATTGAAAAGAAGACGCATCAGTCTACAAAGCATTGTGCCAAAACTGTATAGGCTAGAGAATAGTTATACTTTGCTAATTTTGTTCATGATATTTTCCGTTAGATTTTTTTAAACATCTTTTCTTTACTTTGCATGCTACAAAGAATACAACAACCAGAAATTTCTTTGCAAATTATACAAACAACAAAAAAGTGAGCTCTTTCTTTAAGCTATTTTTTCTGTATGAGTAAATAATTTTGACTAGGACTATATGCATGCAACGATAGTGCATTTAGGTTTTTATAAGCCTTTCTCTGAAACGCCTTATGACGCCATTCATTTTTGTTTTATTTTTATTGAGTAGCCGAAAAATCTCAACATTACTGTCGTTCCATAAAATAAATCGTAGCTCCTATTGTCGAGATATAAATACATGCAAAATTTTTACAGCATTAAGTGGTGGCCTCCTTGTTGTCGTGGCTGATTGAAATTCTTTATTTGTGTTTTATAAAATTAACCGTAGCTCACACACTCGAAGTGTAATAATTTGCTGCATTTTCTATCTTGGAACGGCTATTTTTACGGCTTTATGACGGGCATGATTTTTTCGTTACAATTGTACTATTTTGGTACAATTTTACACCTTTCCTACTACCGAAGCGTTTTTGATACATTTAATTTCGCACAGTGAAAGTGGTTACGTTTTTAAATTGCCACATTGCCAGTTTAAAAATTTTTATAAAATGCAACACTTAACAAAGTAACAATTTTTCCATATTTATTCATATTTTTGCATTTCTGCATATAAAAATTGAGCCAGCCATTTCTGTTTTGCGCTTGCTGGCGCCATGGAAACACCAAGCGTGGTCAGTAGAGTGGGTCGAATAAAAAAGTTTGAAAAGTCCGCCCCTAATATGAAAGCTTACCTCGAGAGTGTTTCGTTGCTATAAAATTTTTTTTCGTAGGCACCCTGTAAAAACCGCCAAAATCGTTTTTAACCATAACTTTGTATTTTTTGTCCGATCCTCAAATGCAATATACCGTTAAAAAGGTATTGATGAGTACTACAATTCTTCTATAGGTGCCATCGACCTACAACATCAAATTCATTTGGTGATATCAGTTACTCAAATTTCTACCCCCCTAAATTAAAAAAAAATTTAAACGAAAATTAAGCTCACAAAAAACTAATAAAGTTTGGCCTTGAAAGTATTTACATTAGTTAATAAACAAAAAGTGACGGTAGATCAAAGTTTAGAACAGAATTTTATTACACCATTTTCTGAAATTTCAGAAAAATCGTAAACACTTATTTTTTTTTTTCTTTATGTAACAAAAAGTCAGCCTACTGCAGCCTTAAGGAATCTGGTTGCATTCATTGTGAAAGTCTATGCACCATTCTGGTTCTTCGTCAAGAGCCAACCACAAGCCATCCACGGAAGTCGGCATGTTTTTAACTACATTTGCTGGATACATCAGCTGCCAATAGACATACAATTCATCATTCGCTCTACTGTAGAATACAATGCGTATTATTGCCACCCAGAAAATATTCTTTTATCAATGATAACTGACCCGCACCAGTTAATACGATCTGAAGGCTTTGCAATAATAAGAGCAGCGCGATACGATCCACCTGCAACGTTTCGTGAATTCTTTGTCCCAAAACAAGGCATTATAAATTTCGGCAGCGATTCATACACAAAAATAATTGATTGGGAAAAATTCAAAATTACTGAGCCACCTTGCTTACAATTCTTGACTGACAACCAATTAGCGGAATTTGAATATTCAGCCAACGCAATTATACAAATACCGGGTAAAATTAACAATATTTTCTTATCAAAAATACTTGAAAAAAATGAGTATTTTACTCATATTTTATGATTTTAAGAATTTCCATGCCATTCGTAAAGTACTGAACGTTTCGTGCGTGTTGTGAGTGAATCAGCACTCGCTGACACTGATGAAAAGCGAATGGGTCACATTTTTGCTAAACTAGAAAGCTGTGAGCGTTATAGCCAACTCGAATCTCGCAAAGATTGTATTTGATTTTATAAGTTTAATAAGTGTTTACGATTTTTCTGAAATTTCAGAAAATGGTATAATAAAATTCTGTTCTAAACTTTGATCTACCGTAACTTTTTTGTTTATTAACTTATGTAAATACTTTCAAGACCAAACTTTATTAGTTTTTTGTGAGCTTAATTTTCGTATACATTTTTTTTTAATTTTAGAAATTTGGGTAACTGGTATCACCAAACGAATTTGATGTTGTAGGGCGATGGCACCTATAGAAGAATTGTAGTACTCATCAATACCTTTTTAACGATATATTGCATTTGAAGATCGGACAAAAAAAATACAAAGTTATGGTTAAAAACGATTTTGGCGGTTTTTACAGGGTGCCTACGAAAAAAATTTTTATAGCAATGAAACACTCTCGAGGAAAGCTTTCATATTAGGGGCGGACTTTATCATCTTTTTTTTTTTGTATGGAGGCCGACCCGGTCTAGTGGATTATCCAACACCTGATCCTTCCAACGAAGATGTGGGCGTCCTCTTCTGCGTTGACCACCACCGGGAACCGAATCAAATATTTTTTTCGCTGGAGAGTCATTTTCCATTCGCTCAACATGACTTAGCCAGAGGAGCCGCTCGATTTTAATACGCTTAACTATGTCGATGTCAGCGTACAGCTCATACAGCTCGTGGTTCCATCGAATTCGGTACTCGCCATTGACGCAGATTGGACCGAAGATTTTACGAAGGATCTTTCTCTCGAAGGCTCCCAAAGTCTTTTCATCAGAACTGCTCAACGTCCAGGTTTGTGCTGCATATAATAGGACGGGCATGATTAGTGACTTATAGATCGTGAGTTTTGATCGTCGAGAGAGGGCTCTGCTTCTCAATTGCCTACTCAGCCCAAAGTAACACCTGTTGGCAAGAGTTATCCTTCGTTTTATCTCAATACTGACATCGTTGAAAGAGTTTACGCTGGATCCCAGGTAGACGAAGTCCTTAACAACCTCGAAGGAGATGTTGTCAACAGTGACGTGGTTTCCAAGACGCTGGGACTGTTTATTTGTTGACACTAGGTATTTCGTCTTATCTGCGTTCACTGCAAGACCCATTCGACTCGACTCTTTCGCTAACCTGGAGAATGCTGCGTTGACTTCGCGCGTATTATGGTCAATGATATCAATATCATCACCAGCAGCATAATACTTTTGTAGAATATCGTGCCACTGCATCTCAAATCAGCAGCTCGGATGATCTTCTCCATCATTAGGTTGAAAAAGTCGCACGATAAGGAATCACCTTGTCCGAAACCACGTTTTGTATCGAATGGAGGAGTGAGATCCTTCCCGAATTTAACTGTGCTGCTGGTGTTGCTCAGTGTCATTCTGCAAAGACGGATGAGCTTTGCAGGAATACCAAATTCAGACATGGTGGAATATAGATGATTCCTTATTGGACTGTCGAAGGCGGCTTTGTAATCGACAAAAAGATGGTGTGTGTCGATTTGTTTTTCTAGAGTCTTCTCCAAGATTTGTCGTAGCGTAAATATCTGGTCTATGGTGGATTTGCCAGGTCTGAAGCCACACTGATAAGGTCCAATCAGCTGGTTTACGATGGGCTTCAGTCTTTAAAATAGTACGCTCGACAGGACCTTATATGCGATATTAAGAAGGCTTATCCCACGGTAGTTGGCGCAAATTGTGGGATCGCCTTTCTTGTGGATTGGGCAGATCACACTGAGGTTCCAATCGTTTGGAATGCATTCTTCCGACCATATTCTGCATAGAAGCTCATGAATGCATTTATATAGAGCTTCGCCTCCATTCTTAAAGAGCTCAGCAGGTAAGCCATCGGCTCCTGAGGCTTTGTTGTTTTTAAGCCGAGCTATAGTGTGGTGTTCTGGTGTTTATGGAAAAACCCTAACTTTTGGCATTTAGGCGTGCCGCGCCGAAAGTTAAAGGCCTCAAGGCCGATCTTGTTTTGAAAATCAAAACAAAAAAACAAGGCAATGTTGCCGCTTTAGTCTTAAGTTTGATTCTGAATTTTATTTGAGCAGTGTACTGCTTTTATATCTTAAAATTACAAATACAATAACAAAAATGAATATTTTACTTAACTAAAAAAAAAGACATACCCTAAAAACGAATCGATGACCAATCAATGAATAGAAAATGCGATCGTCAGCATTTAGGTTACTTTCCAACTTAAGTGCACTGAGTGTCACTTGGGTTCGCTGCACTGATTACGCTGCATAAATGTTTACACTGCAGTTTCAATAGCAAGCGCGATTATGTTGCACAAGAAGTGTGTCAACCAAAAAAACGTCGCACAGTGGTCAGTATAGATACATTACATTACAGTGGTCTGTCTAGATACATTACACCCTTACCCTCAAGAAGAAAATTATTTGTGTGAGCTAAATATATTTTTTTTTTTAGTGAACATAAAGAATTTTCTTTTAATTTGTAATATTTATAATTTATATTTATATAATTATTATTATTTTTTTTTTTTTTTTTTTTTTTTTTTTTATATTTGTATACATTTTCAATTTTTGCTTATATTTTTATTTTTTTTTTTGCTTACATTTTTATTTTGACTACATTTTTATTTTGATTTTTGCTTTATTGTGTTTTATGGTTCTGGTTTGTATAATTTTAGTCTGTTGTTATGTATTTCTTTATTTTTTCCATTATAATCTATTATAGTATTAACGCCTTTCTTTTCTATTACCTTAAATGGACCTTTAAAAGGATATTGGTCCTTTCTCCTATTTTCTACTTTTAATAAAACTAAATCTCCTATTTCTATTTTAAGTGAATTTGTATAATTTAATTTGTCTTTTGCGACTCGTTTTTCTTTGGCTTGATTTAACATGGATTTGGCTTTGTTCAGAGAAAAATGTAATCGAGCGCGCATTTCATGTAGATAGTTTTCCATATCATATATTTTTGTTGTATTTTCGGTTATGTCGTTTGGTAAATTTGGTAAACGACCATAAATTAATTCGTAAGGAGTGTACCCTGTGTCGATGTGTGGTGTCGTGTTGTATGAAAATGTAAAGTAAGGAATCCATTTGTCCCATTCATGATCATTTGACGTCGTTAATAAGAATTCATTTAACACTCTGTGATTTCGTTCTAGTGACCCTATTGTTTCGTGGTGGTATGGTGTTGAGAATGTTTGTTTTATTTTTAGTAAATTGCATATGTTATGCATAAGTTCGTTTGTAAATTCTGTTCCTTTGTCGGATTTAAGTACTTTAAAATTACCATATTTTAAAATAAATTGTTCTACAAGTGTTTTGGCAGTTGTAAGTGCATCTTTCGTCGCCATAGGATGTGCGATAACGAATTTTGTTAGGTCACATTGCATTGTTAGTATGTAACGATAATCGTTGGACATTCTTAAAGGTCCCACGGTGTCAATTGAAATTACTTCAAAACTGTTGTTTGGAGTGTCTGTCAATGTCATCGGTTCTTTTGTGTTTTTTGTTTGTTTACTTCGTGCACAAGTGTCGCAGTATTTAACGAATTTCTTTACCATCTTACCCATGTTTTTCCATATATATCTTTGTTTTAGTTTTATAAGTGTTTTTCTGACGCCTAAGTGTGCATTGTTATGAAATGCGTTTATTAGTTTAAATTTTAAAAGGTCGTCGTCTATTCTTTTGGGTGGGTCGTAAATTAGAATTTTTAAATGAGGACTTTTTGTTTGAGGACTTATGTTCTTTAATGCTTTCATATATATTTCTTTAAATTCTTCTTTTTCATATAGTTTAAAAATTTCATCATTGCTTGCAAGCGCTAATTCTTTTATATTTTCTTTTGTCATTTTGGATATCAGTTTCCTCAGAAGCAAAACTAGTTTTGTAGAGTTATCACTGTCTCCTGCATGCATATTTTTCTTTGTAAATTTTTCTTTTATATTGGATTGTAGTTTGTTCAAAGGCGAAACTTGTTTCGTTGAATTATCACTACATTCTACATGCACGAATTTATTTTTAATAATAATTTTAAAATTTTCTATATTTTCATTTTCATATATTTCATTTTCATTTGCCATATTAAATTTTAATTTCATAATATTTGTGATATCACTGACCGAAGTGCATTCCCATATATGAAGTTGATCAGGCTTCTGAGAATCTCTTGTGTCTTTTGTTAGTAATTTATTTTCATTATTTGCCTCATTATTTTTATTTGTCATGCCTCTTGTTATTATTAATGTCCTTTTTGCATTTTCATCTACTTCTTTTGGTATCATTTCTTTTAAAATATTTGAGTCGATGTGTATTCTAGATAGTGCGTCTGCATTTGTGTTTAATTTACCCTTTTTGTATATGATGTCAAAATCATAATCACACAAGTCTAAACGTATTCTTGTCATTTTTGACGAAGGATTTTTATGTGTGAATAGCGATACTAGTGGCCTGTGGTCTGTAACAACAGTAAACTTTCTACCGTATAAATATGGTTTAAAAAAATTTATACTCCAGTGAATTGCAAGAAGCTCTTTTTCTATTACGGGTTTGTTTAAATCGTGTTTTTGTAAGGCTTTGCTAGCGTATGAGATCGGTAAATCATTGCCTATTTCTCCTTGGGATAGAACAGCGCCAAGTGCGTAGTTCGAAGCATCAGTCGTTAATATAAATGGTTTTTCAAAGTTTGGGTATTGTAATATTGGAGGATTGATTAGCATATTTTTTAGTTGTTCGAATGCGGTTTCACAATTTGTTGTCCAGTTGAATTTTGTATTTTTCTTTAGTAAATGGTTTAATTCTTTTGCAATGTCTGCAAAATTGGATATGAAACGCCTATAATAATTGCAAAATGCAACGAATCTTCTAACTTCGTCAGCATTTTTAGGTGTTGGGTATTCCTTTATTGATTTGAATTTTGCGGGGTCTGTTTTAACTCCGTCTTTGGTGATTAAATGACCTAGGTATACTACTTCTGGACGTAGAAAACAACACTTTTCTGCATTAAGTTTTAAGTTATATCTTTGTAATCTGTCTAGAACTTTGCTTAAATTTTCGTTATGGTGATTTATGCTGCAACCGTAGATTATAATATCGTCTACGTATAAAAATGCTTCTGATTCTAATCCCGAAAGTGCTATTGTTAACATTCTTTGAAAGCTATTTGAGGATATTTTTAATCCAAAAGGTAAACGTTTAAATTGATAATGTCCATTTACTGTTGAAAATGCTGTTAATTGTCTGGAATTTTTGTCTAAACTAATTTGATGAAATGAACTGGTATCAAGCGTTGAAAAATATTTTGCCCTTCCAAGTTTGTCCAAAATGTCTTCTAGTCTTGAAAGTGGAAATTTGTCGTTAACAATTTTGTCATTTAGTTTTCTAAAATCTACCACTACTCTCCATTTCTTTTTATCCTCAGTATTTTTCTTTGGTACTAACAAAAGTGGTGCATTGTAGGGGCTAACTGATGGTTCTATAAAGTCATCTTTTAGCATTTTTTCAACTTGTTCTGTAATTACGTCCATGTGTGCATGTGGCATTCTAAAGTTTTTGATATAAACGGGGTTGTTGTCTCGAGTTGTAATTTTTTGTGTATAAAAATTGTTTACAGTTAATTTTTCATCATCTAAATGAAAAACATTTTGATATTGTTCAAGAATTTTTAGCAATGAAGTTTTTATTTTATCATCGGCACAGTCTATGTTTAATTTGTTAATAATTTTACTGAAACGTGTTTTATCATAATGATTTTGTTTATTGTATGTTATAATGTTGTAGTCTTTAAGTGGTTCAGTTTGTAGTTCTAAATTTTCTATGGTAAATTCTGAATTTGTTGCATTTAAAAGCTTGATGTGCGTCATGCCTGTTTTCGGTGCGATTGAATTGCTTAAAAAAATACCTTCTGCAATTTGTTTGTTCAGTATGATTTCATCTTCTGTCAAATTTAATTTAATAGGGTGTATAATTTCAGTTCTAGGTGGTATTTTAATTTTTAATGTTTGATATGGTTTTGAGTGCATTGGTAAAATGTAATTCGTCTCTTTTATTAGTATTGAAATTGTGAATGTTTCGTAATCTATTTTGCATAGAAATCTTTTCAGAAAATCTCTACCTATTATTCCATCTGTTTCGATTGGAAATTCTTTGGTTACTAATTGAAAATTATGATTGCAAACTATTTCGCTTATTTCTAATTTGAGTTCTATAAGACCGAGAGAGTATGTTTCTTCTTTAGTAATCCCTGTTAGCTTACATTTTTCGTCTGGGTAGAAGTTTTCATTTTCTAAGTGGTCAGTAAGTTTACAAATGGAGATATCTGCTCCAGTATCGACCAGAAAAGTCATATTTTTATTTTTATGTTTGAAGTTTATGTAATTTGTGTTATTATCCGATATTCTGAAAATTTTTAATTTTGGCTTTCTGGAGTAATTGCATACTCCGAGCCCTGCAGGTTTCCCTGTTGGTGTGTTGCTGTTTGTGCATAGTCAGCGTCGTCGTTATAAATAGTTCGTACGTTGCGAATTGGGCATCTTGAGTTTCTGTTGTTAAAATTTGTGTGTTGATTGTTATTGTAGGATTGACGGTTTCGATTTTCTGGGTTATGGAAATTGCTGCGGTCATTCACTCTACTTTGGTTACTAAATCTGTTCCTGTTGTTGTTGTAGTTTGGTCTATAGTTATTGTTGCTGTTAAAATTATGTCGATTAAAATTGTTGGGGTAGGTATTGTTTGTTCTTTCATAAGTGTTTCTGTTATTGTTGTTATTGAAATTGTTGTTTTTGTAATGTAAATTTCTGTTATTCGTGTTAAAATGCATAATTGTCTTTGTGTGTTCTTTTTCGATTTCTAGTGCAAGATTTACTGCTTCAGTCAAAGTTTTAGGTTGTGCAGCAAATATGGTAGTTTTTAAGTTATCTTTCAAACCATTTTTAAAAATATTCAAAGCGTAATTTTCATTAATTTTAACTACCACTGCCTTTTCTGGGTCAGTTGCCGTTGCACCTAATTGATCTATTTGTAATTTATTAAGTTCTGCTATGGTGTTTATGAGTTTTTCTTGAAATGAATTTACTGAAAAATTTCTTTGTGAAAAGTTTGAAAGAGTCGATTGTATTTGTGAAATGGTTTTGTGTGACTTATATTTATCTTTTAATTGTTTTTGTAAAGTTTGAAAATCAGTTGGTGATGCAATTGAACCGATTGCTGTTCTGACACATACACTAAGTTTGACATGGAAAACAAACTCTATCAGATTCTTTTTGCCGTTTTCAGTTAAAGTTCTAGAGAGAATTTCAATAATTTTTAGAAAACTGTCGAGTTCTCTGTTGTCACCGGAAAAATTTGGTATTGCCTTCATGGCCGTTTCCATGTTAAATTCAGCCATTATATTATCTCTTAAATTTTGTGTTGCTATTTTGTAATAATGATTAAAATGTATAATTTTTTCGTTTAATATTTCTTGGTCTAATTGAGAATTTATAGACAAAATTTTAAATTCGTTGTGTAGTTTGTTTAGTTCTTCTGATTTTGTTTCTAAAGTCTTCTGTGTATAACCTCTATTTTTACATTTATTAAAATTTGTAATTAATGTTTTTATTTCTACAATAATTTCTTCTATTCTGTCCATAAGAGTACTATATAAAAAAAAAAAAACTTAAATTTTATATAATTTTATTTTATGCATTTATAATTGCGGTACCATTGATTTTTTTGTATATATAATTTTTTATGTATTTGTTTAACTTAAATGCTATATATAGTATAATAACTATTAATATAATTGTTATAGCGCTGGTTTTAACTTCGTTGCTGTAAATTCCATTATTGCTTTCTGCCTGGTTCACGTTGACGGTCTCTTCTATTTTGGATTGTGTTTTGCCCATTTTTGTTATTGATATTATGCTTCCTGTTGTAGATAAAATGCTTCCCATCTATTGTTGCTTCTTGATTGTTGTCAGTTCTTGTATTAATTTCTTCTTGTATTCTCCTGTGGCAATAGGAATTATTCTATATAATTCCGCGAGTCTGCGCCTCTTTTGCACTGCTTTTCCACCTCGGGACTTTTTCTTTTGAGGTTTCACAGTTGGGATGGATTTCTTCTGTCTCTTACGGTATTCCTCTATTGTAATCGGTTTAGGCCCAGCTGTTTTTGGTGTTGGCCTGTATACTGGTATTTCTTCTGTTGATGTAGTTGAAGCAGTTGGGGTGTATTCCTCGTCCTTCTTTGATTGGTGAACGATTTCTTCCCATTTTTTAAATATTCTGTTTATGTTCTCAGCTTCTTCTTCCATGTGCTTCCTTTTTCAAACTTCGCAGATATATATATATTTTTTTTTTTTTTTTTTCTTTTTTTTTTTTTTTTAAGTTTGATGTCATTAATTTGGCAGGATCGCCATGTGGTGTTCTGGTGTTTATGGAAAAACCCTAACTTTTGGCATTTAGGCGTGCCGCGCCGAAAGTTAAAGGCCTCAAGGCCGATCTTGTTTTGAAAATCAAAACAAAAAAACAAGGCAATGTTGCCGCTTTAGTCTTAAGTTTGATTCTGAATTTTATTTGAGCAGTGTACTGCTTTTATATCTTAAAATTACAAATACAATAACAAAAATGAATATTTTACTTAACTAAAAAAAAAGACATACCCTAAAAACGAATCGATGACCAATCAATGAATAGAAAATGCGATCGTCAGCATTTAGGTTACTTTCCAACTTAAGTGCACTGAGTGTCACTTGGGTTCGCTGCACTGATTACGCTGCATAAATGTTTACACTGCAGTTTCAATAGCAAGCGCGATTATGTTGCACAAGAAGTGTGTCAACCAAAAAAACGTCGCACAGTGGTCAGTATAGATACATTACATTACAGTGGTCTGTCTAGATACATTACAATAGCTTTCAAGACTTCACTATGGTCGGGCAGCGGAACTTCAACGCTGTCGTGCAGAATTGGGGTTTCCGGGATATCATCTCTATTGGTGGGATTGTTGTCGTCATCACCATTCAGAAGCCTAGAGAAGTGTTCCCTCCACATCAGTGATGGGCAATTTGGCTCGCAGGAGCTTTTTGCACTTACGAGCTACCCGTTTGCACTTGAGTGCTAGACGAAGGGGACAGTCAAGAGCCAGCATGAAGGGAAGGAATACAAGAGCAGAATGAAATTCTTTACTGTCATATTCCATATTTCTTTCTACTCTCTCTCTCTACTTATTCTACTCTCATATTTCTCATGCATGACAACATGCTTTGCCCACAAGTACAGTGGAATAAACACCAAATTCTCATAATACAAAATATAAAATTTAAATAATACATATAGTGGAATTTAAGAAATTTCCGTATATTTTCCAATCATAGTATTATTAACGTACAAAATTTTATTATACTATTCAATACTTCAAATTTTATTTTAGGAGCATAATCAGGTGTAGTAGTATCTTTGTGAAGAAGTAAAACAAATTATTCAACCAATGTTTAATTTTCCACTGGTTCACTTTCTATGGTAACGATAGCGTCTATATTTGGCTGAATAGAATTTGCCGTAGCAACACGCATTATAGAGCATAAGGTAATATCGGACATTCTATTCCTTATATTGCACTTATTAAGATTCATTTTTGAAAAAAATTGTTCGCAAATATAAGTACTGCCAAACATAGATACAATTTTTGCTGCAAAATTACGCAAAGCGGGATATTTACTGCTGTCAAGACATTTATAAAAAGCAATTGTATCACTTACTGGTTAAAAAAGGTATATTCTCATATAAAAATATGTCTGCCAAATAAAGATTACCTTTCAAGTATGGAATACTCAAATATGGAAATACTGCAACCTTAAATAATATATAGGAATGATTAAATTATGAAAATACTGCAAATAAAAATATTTAAAATATAGAAAAACTCTAACAAAAGTTAAACAAAATTTTTCATACAAACAAAATTTGAAAATTTAGGATTTAAAAACATGTTATTGACCACAGTGCTTGGTTGAGCGACGTCAAAAATGAAAAGTGTTGCCGCTCACACATTATTGTATGCTTTATATATAGAACAGTTTCAACATTTGCAAAATCTATTAAAATTAGCTTAAAAATTGTAATTTAAAAAAAAGAAAATTTAGTTACATTTTTTAAAAGTAAAGTCAATGTAAAATTTGTAATTTTCAAACAAATAATTGTATATAATTATCATTTGATATTTGCAGTTGAAATTTTTATTCATTAATTGAGGGAGCTGGTAACCCTATTGCAGTCTTTACTGAAAGAAAATTTGTTGTCAATGTTAGTTTCTCCGCAACTCTTGTACGATGAACATCATGCACGGATGGATGTCGAAATTTTTGTCGTTTCCCTTTCCCCGCAAGTAGTTGTGCCCTTTGTCTAGCACTCGTTTGCACTTTGAGTATTTTAGGAGCCGAAAATTTGCCCATCACTGCTCCACATCATCAGTGTACTCTGGATATCTGTCACTTGATTCCCGTTTTCATCCTTGCAGGAAAAGGCCCCGGTATTGAAACCATCGGCCAGGCGTCTTATTTTTATGAAAAATTTTCGGACCTAATTCCTGTCACCATGCATCTCAATTTTCTCGCACTCACGCATTTCCGCTTCTTTTTTCTTTTGCCTGAAAATGCGTCTCTTTTCCCTCCTCTTCTCTTTGTATCGCTCCTTAGCAGCACGCGTTGCAACCGACTGCAGGGTGGCTTTGTAAGCGGCGTCTTTTTCTGCAGTTGCGTCGCGACACTCCTGGTCGTGCCACTGGTTTCGACAAGGGCGGTGATAGCCAATAACCTCTTCGGCAGCCGTACGCATAGAATGGGAGATATGATTCCACTGTTCGCATATATCGTCGATCGGAGGAGTGCTTTCTTGAAGCAGGAGTGAGAGTCGAGTAGCGAAGTCTTCGGCTGTTCGTCTTGATTGCAGCTTTTCGACGTCTAGCTTTCTCTGTGCTGGATTGCGCGCATTCTTGGTTGCGCACAGACGTGTACGGATCTTGGCTGCGACAAGATAATGATCCGAGTGTATATTGGCACCACGGATCGTGCGTACATCTAAAACACTGGAAGAGTGCCTTCCGTCAATCAAAACGTGATCAATTTGGTTGCGCGTCTTTTGATCAGGAGACAGTCAAGTGGCTTTATGAATATTGAGATGATTGAATCTAGTGCTACTAAGGACCTTGTTTCGCGCTGCGGCAAAGTCAATCAACCTCATTCTGTTTTCGGAGGTATTGTCGTGGAGGCTGAACTTTCCGACTGTTGGACCAAAGATATTTCTTTTCCCACCTTGGCGTTGAAGTCACTAAGCACGATTTTTATGTCGTGGCGGGGGCTGCGCTCATAGGGCTCTTCAAGGCGCTCGTAGAAGCTGTCTTTGGTCTCATCGTCTTTGTCTTCTGTCGGAGCATGCACACATATCAGGCTTATATTGAAAAATCTTGCCTTGACACCAATTATGGCAAGTCGTTCGTTCACAGGTGTGAATCGCAGGACATGATGCCGTAGTCTCTTGCCAACCACGAATTCGCATCCAAATTCGTGCTTCTCCGCATGGCCGTTGTAGTAGATATCACAGGATGCTTGCCGGGAGCAACCCTGTCCCTTCATCGCATTTCTTGGATTGCAGTGATATCAGCCTTGTATCTTTCTAAGATATCTATCAGTTGGATAGAGGCACCATCGCAATTAAGGGTTCGGACGTTCCAGGTGCATATCCGTAAATCATTGTCAGTTTTGCGTTTGCGGTAGTCATCATCAGATTTGGGGATCATTTTTATCTTTATTCTTTTACGTTTCATTGAAATTTGTTTTTACGTGGTGGGCTTCAAACCCAACGCACAACCATTTCAAGGCAGGTAGCCCAACGCTCAGATTAGCCGTCAAACTAACGGTTGCATGTTTGCCGTTTCTAGAGGACACCACGGAGAGGTTTGAGTCGACTTATTTTGAAGATGCACAGAGAAGCCGCAACAATTTTTGGAAAATGTTGAGAAAGATGAAGATTTGTCTCAAATATATGCAAAAGTTATAAATGTATATTATTATAAGAATATCATATATTTTCAATTCTACCGATCATTTAACTGTAGTTCTACTAGATCACTTAAGGTGTAGATTTCTACATCCATATGCTTCGTGTGGATTTTAGTAAACATATACTTTTAAATTAAAAAAAAGATACAGCATACCGTGTATACAGTAAAGAAGTGAAACTTCTTTGTATACACTCTTTCTCTTCTAGAATAAGAAGGATTTTAGTATAAAGGCTCGATTATGCAATCGAAAAAGCTACGCAACGTAACGTGGCGTAGAGTTCTATCTGGAATAGAACCCATCGCTGCGCTAGGTTACGTTACGATTTCACTAACCACTTGCACGTATTTTTCATAAGATAGAACTCTACGCCACGTTACGTTGCGTTGCTTTACGATTGCATAATCGAACCTTAAGGGCAAAGAGAGAGCTTTCAAAGCAAAAGAAATACAATAAAAAGTTTTTATAAAATAGACCTATCGCCGAAAAGCAATTAATTCCATAACCAATTTGCGTCGTATTTACATATGCATAGATGTGAATAAACCAGTTGAGAAATATACCTGTTTAAGAAGCAGTCAATGCAAATGTGCTTATTGGAAAGCAGTAGGCAGATTGGTCGCAGTAGGCAAAATACTTTGCAAGCGAAACAATTGTATGTTTGTGTGTGTAATTTTCTTGTCGTTTAATTTATTTCGGTTGCAACATTCTGTGGTAGTGTACGCTGCTTCTGCTTGATGAATTCTGGTGTGAATCCAAAAGGAGAACGGAAAAATGTGAGAAAACTCAGAGCGTAGCTTTATAGAAAGTTTGAGAGCGAGAGTATGATCGTGAGAAAATCAAGTGTTACATATTCTGCATATTAAGAGACTATTTTCTTAAACAGGGATTTTTTTCTTTTACATAACTACAATGAGCGATTTTTTTTTGCCAATGGAGCTTCAAGTGTATTTATAAAATTGTTTTTCAAAAAATTTTTTTGGCATATTAATAAGGAGTTTCACAGAACAATGTCACAACAATAAATGTACCTCTGCGGTACACTTGATCTTAACTTTTATTTTTATTTCTGCCTTAACCCTGCAGTAGTCGCGTACCTAAATGTTACGAGAGTGGTCGCGCGGATTACATATGTAATCCGTTTTTTAAAGTTTAAAATAACAGATGGCAATTTGAAAATGCTTAGTTTTTTGTTTTAATTTTTATTATTACTTTATTTTATATTATATTTATTAAAAAAAAACAACATAAACATAATTCTTATAGTACGTAAAATCAATGAATATCGATTGCAGACAATTGTGTAATTCATAATTTTGCATGACTGGATTACATATGTAATCCGCGCGACTACTGCAGGGTTAAAAACTAAAAATTACCGGTTATTTTGTACTCAAAAACTATGGGACAAATTTTTATTTTTACTTTACAAAAATTAAGACTTATAAATACTTTTTGTTCAAAACCTTAAATGTGAAAAGATAACTAAAACTTTTTGCACACTCAAACCGGTCTCTACGTTAAATGCAAAGCATTGAAGAGTAGTTATAAAATGCCTCTTATATGAAATCACTGATCAAGCAACATTGATTTGAGCGCAATGAAGATTTTCGCAATGATGTAGGCTCTCACTAGGGTTACCATGTAACATTTTTTTTCAGAATACAACTTGATATATTTTTAATTTAACATATGTACGTATTAATATTACTTATGAGTCAATCCAAATCAAGTGGTCCAAAAAAACGAAAGTTGGTTGCTCGACCATTTTTAAAAAGTTTATATTTTTATTGAAATTTGTTCAATATATTGGGATATCAAAACCGAATTGAAAATAATGGCATTCAACTGTACTTTCAAAATGGCGGCCATATTTGCCTTGCTACCTGTAGAGATTTATGCGTTTGTAAGCGTTTGCGGTTACTTTAATTTCTCAGTTCCTGTTAAACATAGAGTGATGAATTAAAAACCATGACATTAAGGACACTTTAAACTTTAATCTCACATACAGGAAGTGATAGCTAAATAATTTCTTCATATTAAAAAAATGGTGAAACTTTTTTGTTAAAATCCTTATATTTTGCAAATTTAAGAATTTTTTTTTTATAGAAAGCAATTACTTGTCGACTTTTTTTTTCTTTTTTAAAGTACATCTTAGGAAGTAGTTTAAATATAATTTTTTTTTTCACTTTCTGACTTACCAAGCTTTTTTTTAACACCCTCTTAAAAATTGAAATTTAGAGAATTTTACTAATTTTGGGGTCAAATACCTCTGGTGGGCATAAGTGGGCACAAAGAAGGCAACAACCAACAACAACAACAACGGCTCTGTATAGAGCAAATCACACAGCTTGACTATACAGACTGTTTCATTGGCCGCTACACCAACTCATCAGTAGCCTTTGTATGACTTTACACTGTGATCCACTCAAACTACTTAGGTTTTACTTCAGTGGTGCTCACTACATGGTTTGCCATAGCCCGCGGGCATCGTGTGTTGTTGAGCTCATGGTATAATAATACATGGTAGCATTGACAACTGCTTATTTTCTCTTCAACAGGAAAACATAAACTGTCAAAAACAGCTTTTTGTGGAAATACATCAGCAGCTGCTGTGGTTGTTGTTTTTTTTCACTTCAACGTTTTCAACATTGCTTGTGTTTTCAATGGCGGATTGTGAGCGCTCTCTTTTTGAGTATATTTTTTGACAGTATATGATTTCCCAAGCAACTGTCAATGCTACCTTGTATTATTATACCATGGTTGAGCTTTTGCACACGAAGAAGCAATCGGCTCGCTGTGTTTGTACACTGCGTAAAAGTTTGTTTTTTCTGCTGTGCTTAAAATTTCATGTCAGTATGATTTGAGCGTTCATGTGGTGAGGGTGTTGCTCGCTGTTTTATTTATAAATATACGTAAATATGTTGCAATGCTTCAGGATAAGCATTAATACATTTTGGCTTGACGTTTTCTATGTTAAAATAGGGAAAAACAAACACAAAAATAAAAAAGATATGATTATATTGAAAATCCAACACTCGACAAGAGTTCCTTGCGCCAAATGTTGTAAGAGCTTTTACTTCAGAACTTTTGTTTCAGTGTAAAGCTGTGCACTCGGAAAGCTCTCTTTGTTGTTGTTTGAACCTTGCGTTGATCACCACTGCTTTAAAGGTTTATTAAAATTAGTTAATTTGATAAAAAGGTTTTAAAATGGGTAACGGGGCTACTTGGAGTAGTACCTGATATGTCAGAGTTCTGTACACGGATTTTGATAACCTTCATTAATGATTAAAAAGGGTTTTCTCTAATCGGGACCACTATAAGAACTTTGTCGCAGAACGACTATTTGAACTTTTGCGAATAGATGTTGTGTCGTTCCTAGAAGCAAGTGTTTCAGAATGGAACAGCAACGAGAATTTTCAGAAGGGTAAGGAACTTTGCAGCAAACTGAAGGTAGTGAATGATGTCGCCGAACAAGAGGTTTCTTTAATTCAAGAATGCACTTCATTGCATACTAAAAATGAAGAGGAAAAACAGGACCTTATCTTGGGTGTGCATAAACACCGAAAAATAATTCAAATGCTAATAAGCAAACAATACTGCAAGGAATAAAACATTAATTTAATTAAAATACAGTGACTTACAAAACTGTTCACAAACAACTAAGTAAAAGAGTTTTTTGCATAACATTTGAAATTGCAATCCTTATTGTTAATTGTTTAATCAGCTTTAATTTGTTGTTGTAGTGACGATCAGCGTATAAAAGAAAATTTTAAAAATTCAACGCAGTTTTGTTGTAAGCGGTTCTTGTAAATTATTGTGAACACTTTTGGAACTGAACTCTTCAATTGAGTTTTAGTTGTGATGGTGTCGTCGTGTCATCATTGATTCCACAGTTTCAAAGATTTTGTGTTAGATCTGGTAGTTTTTAAGAACAAAGTGAAAGAATTTTATATAAATAACAATTTTTTATAGTAATTAAAATGCCGAAAAAAGTCGATTCCGTTACATGAGCTGCTATTGAATGAGAATTGCAAGAAGGAAAATCTGTGCGTCAAATCGCAACAAAATACCATGTTTCGATCGGTTTCATTTCTAAAATAAGAAATTCTTGCAACATTCCAATCAGAAAGAGGAACGATGGGCGCCCACGGAAATTGACTCCCAAAACAAAGAGAATGGTCAAGAGGCTAATCGTGTCTGGAGCTGTTGACAATGCTGTACAAGCTCACAAGGAGGTATCTGAGGCTATGAACCTTAACGTGTCTTGCCAAACAGTGCGCAGATGCCTGAAGAAAGCCGGCATGAAGGCTAAAACTAAAATAAAAAAGCCTTTACTTACAGCGAAGCATCGCGCACAGCGCTTGAATTTTGCCAAGGAGCATGTTAATTGGGGCGTAGAACAATGGAAGTTCGTGACTTGGTCTGATGAATCCAAGATTAACCATTTGGGATCTGATGGTCGAATTTGGTCATAGTATGACCCAAAAATTGGTATCACCGAACGAAATATGCAGCTGACTTTGAAATTCGGTGGAGGATCCTTGATGATCTGGGGATGTTTTCAAGGGGATCAGATAGGACTCCTGCGACGAATCGTTGGCATAGTGAAAGCTGAAAACTATATCGATGTTCTAAAGGACTCATATCTCCCTAGCATAGAAAAGTTTGGATGTGAATTGGTTGATACCATCTTTATCCAAGATAATGACACAAAGCATAAAGCTAAAGTGACAATGAAATGGCTTCGTGACAAAGGAATTTCTTGTTTGGATTGGCCTGCGCAAAGCCCAGATCGTAATCCAATAAAGAATCTGTGGAATAACCTCAAGAAAAAAAATTATAATGCGTAAATTGGTTCCTCAAAGCCTGGAAGATCTTTGGACAGCGATTAACGAAGAGCCTAAAAGAATGCAGTCTGTGATTAAAGCCAAAGGTGGCCACATTAAATACTAATAAATATTTTTAAACAAATTTCAAGTTTTCTGGACGAACCAGTTACAAAAGTGTTCATTAAAATAAAAATTTAAAGAAATATTAACTTACTTGTTCACTTACTATTTTTTTAGTTTTTGATGGTATATAGCAAGAAATAAGCTACTTTAAGTTATTGTGTACTTAAATTTATAAAATTGTATTTCTATACAAAAATAAAACAAAATTGAAGAAGTGATTTTTAATGAACGGTTTTGTAAGTCACTCTCTATATACATACAAACTCTACAGCAACAATTGATATATCATTAAAAAGGTCTTGAGCTGTAGGTTAGCCAAAAATTATTAGACTTTTCATAAGTGGTCGCGACTAGAGAAAACCCTTTTTAAACATTAATGAAGCTGTGGGTCGATCAGTGAACGAGTCAGACAGTAAGAAGCGAACGCTTCCTTTTTCGGGAGCTGAAAAGGCTTTTAGGGAGTTTTTTCCTCATAGAAAAAATTCTACAAGGGGGAGATAGGGGTCTATAGCCCTTTCAGCCCGTATGTAGATCCGCCACTGGTTATCACTAGTAATTTTGACAAAAAAGGCAGAATAAAATTTATTTCAGTTGCTTTAACGTGTTTTTTGTTAAAAGTTCCCCACAGTATTAGTTCCCCATAGCTGTACTATCCAAGTTAATTCGACGTCTACAAAATAATGTTGAAGAATGGAATGAATGATTGTCAAGGAATGGGTTTTCATTAAAAAAATATCGTTTTCCCATGCGAAACATAGTTGCAAGCGATTCTTTTTTAACCCCCAAGGACCTAAAAAAAAATTTTTTATCTAGAATCCAAAAGTTTAACATGTTTTTATTAATGATGGTCTTTTGTACGTATGCCATGAAAGTTTCATAATTATATGTTTAAAAATAAGAGAGGTAATAATATTTCAACTTTAAGGCTTTTTCCACGATTTTCTTCAACTAAAACAGAAAACCGCTGGTAGCACCTTCTAAAAATTAAAAAAAAATTTTGTTTTAAATTTTTGTTTTCATATTTTGATGTATTTTGACCATCCCAATTTCCAACGAGCTCGCTTGATTTTCGAAAAAATGTTTTTTTTAATCACCCTAATGTATATGTATTTATACATATATCTGTATAGTGTGTAACAGCAGGTATACGAAGCAATTGTTGCTCAAGCAGCTTAGCAGTTGAATCAGTTTAGCTACAAACTTTCTTGTGTGCAGTTGAATTTTCTAAAGAAAATGCCAAACTATCCTAAAGGAACGCAAGGTAATATAGCTCAACAAAGTTCTATTAAGACATTATCAGGGCAATACATTTTTTTTTTTTTTTTTTTGTAAAAAAATGTTTTTTACAGTTGGGTGTACTAAAAATATAGGAAAATAAAAAAAGTATCCAATTATGCTATCAACTTGACAAAAATTTATTAAAAAAAAACTAATTTCACCCTGTCTAAAGGTATCTCCCCATTAAGCAGTTTCTTCGTTTTCAATTTAATTTATTGGCAGACTTCGTGTGGTCTGTCAAAACAAAAGTGTTGCCAACTATTCAGCAAGTAACAGTAGCGGTTTTTTTCGTAATTGAGTTGAGCACTGGCGAATCGAACGCAGCTAATATAATAGAAACAAAATATACGAGCATCTTGCTTCAACGTTCATGGTGTATAAATCTACACCTCAACATGAGAAATTGAAGTTTTTAAATATATAGAAAACTAGCTTTTTCCCGGTGCGGTTTGCTGTACCTTATCTAGATAAGTACTGGAAAATGTTGCAATGCCTTCAGCGTTATTATTTCTAAACCATCTCGTACTCGAAACATAGGAGTCGTTCATAAATTACGTGACCCATTTTAAATTTTATTTACCCCCCTCCGGTACTCTTCGTATTGCATTTCAAAAACACTCCCCTCCACCCCCATAAAGTAACGTTGTATATGAAATAAAAAAATTAATTGATTAAAAAATATTCGAAAATAGAAAAAATAACTGTCGAAAAGCAAGCAAAGAAAAATTATGCCCTTACTACATTTGCCAATAGTTAACAGTCAATTTAGACGGTCAAACATGAAGATGTAAGGATGAAAATGGTTTGAAATGTTGGGTTGTATTAAGTTCAATTTTTTCGATTTTTTTTATTTTTGGTCACATTACTATATCTGAGACCCCCTCCCCCCATTCGTTACTTATCGTAGTACATTTTAAAACCTCTTTCTCTACTAAATTGGTAACGTAATTTATGAATGACCCCATAGTTACTGCGCAAATTTGAGCTCAATCAGCTCAGTAGTTTTGGAGTCTATAACAGCGTTCTCTATTGTACATTTTTTGCATTTTTCATTTCCCAGTAGCAGGATATTACCAAGTAGTAACTTCATTCTTACTTCTATGTTCTTTGTCTTTTACTTCCATAGCTTTTCTGTGTAATAAATTTGGCTTGTATGGGTGGAGATACACCCCCTTGTCCAATGTATGTCACCTTTTCTAGTAGAAGGACATCACCAAATGGTATCTACATTCTGAGTTTCAATGTTTTATGACTTTTACTTCTATAGCTATTCTGTATCGTAAATTTGGCTTATATGGGTGGAGCCACGCTCCTTTTTCGATTGCCCGTGCCAGTTTTTCAGTAGAAAGACCTTCATTGTTATACGACATTTAGTTCCAAAGCAATTCGATATCATAAATTTGGCCTGTGTGGCCAAATTCCCCCTTGTCTAATGTTCGCTCAAATATATAGTAATGGCCTCTTGGGCCCATAGCATCTACATATCAAGTTTCACTATCAAAACATGTACAACTCAGGAATAATAATGATTTCTAAAAAGTGGGTCTAATAATGGGTGTTTTTTTTAGGGGTTTGTTTTTCGAATAGAGATAAAACTGGCATTTTGTGGTCAAATCTGGCAACTCTAATGTCATTTATGTTCAGTTTGGTTTGCCATTTCATCATGAACAGGTTGACAAAAGAACAACGCTTGCAAATCGTGCAAATTTATTTCGAAAATAATGGTTCAGTTCGCGAAGTTTACCGCAGGCTCCGTCCATTTTATGGTCGACATAATCGTCCATCAGGGCAATGGTTAACCGAATTAAACCATGGGTCGTTTTCGCACTACGTTTACTCTATGTGATAATACGCATCCGCAGAGACGTCAAACAGTGCGCACCGAAGAAACAATTGCCGCTGTAGAGCAAAATGTTGAAGAGGACCCGAATGAATCGATTCGCCACCGTGCACAGCAATTGGAGCTTTGTCCATCAACTTTATGGAAGATTTTGCGCAAAGATCTTGGCTTGCGACCTTACAAGATCCAGCTTGTGCAAGAATTAAAGCCGCGAGACCATGCAATGCGTCGTGATTTTGGTGTATGGGCCGAAAATGAGATTGATCTCGATGCTGATTTTCATCGCAAAATTTTGTTCAGTGATGAGGCTCATTTTTGGTTGAATGGCTACGTTAACAAGCAAAATTGCCGCATTTGGAGTGAAGAGAATCCACATGAGACCCTTGAGACGCCATTACATCCACAAAAACTGACTGTTTGGTGTGCTCTATGGGCTGGTGGAGTCATTGGGCCATACTTCTTCCGAAATAATGCTGGAGAGTCAGTTACCGTTAATGGAGACCGGTATAGAGCCATGATAACCGACTATTTTGTTCCCGAATTGGATGGCATGAATGTGGATGAGTTGTGGTTCCAACAAGACGGCGCTACATGCCACACAGCGCACGTCACAATCGATTTATTGAAGGAAACATTCGATGTGCGCATAATTTCGCGGAATGGACCTGTCAATTGGCCACCAAGATCGTGTGATTTGACACCATTGGATTATTTTCTTTGGGGAAACCAGAAACGTTAGGGGAATTGGAGGCCAACATTCGTGGCGTTATTGCCGACATACGGCCCCATATGCTCGAAAAAGTGGTTGAAAATTGGACCTGTAGAATTGGCTTTATTCGAGCCAGCCGCGGCGGCCACATGCCCGAAATCATATTTAAACATTAATGGCATAAAATTATCCTTCCAATAAAGCCAAATTGATGGACATTAAAACGATTTTCTTGTGTTTTATTTCAATTCGAAGTTCTATACCTCTAAAAAAAACACCCTGTACGACAAAACCCGTCTTAAATATAGCACTTTTATTGATTTGTAGGCGGTAAAGGGGGTATGGAACATTTTTACTATGCCTATATTTTTCGCACAAATGCAAACTAAAGTGAGACTTGCCAAATTATTCCAATATTCCATTTATTTCCAATTACCCTTGCAAATATTTCTCCATATACACTATATGTTCGCACCTCTATTGTTTCACACCTGTATTGTTGATAAGTTCACTAAAATGCCTATAATTCATGAACCAATAAACATACAAAGACCATTTATACAAAAAAACTTTGGCATTGACGACACCTTTCATTGGATATTTCCAGAAACAAAATCGGTTCACGCATTACAGAGAACATCAATGTCATACACAATGCAACTTATTTTTATATATAAGATAATTATAATTGAGATTCTCAAAGTGATGATTTCGGTTCACACTTAGCATAAATTAAAAACGTTGTATGCTTGGATCCTTAAATGGTTTTGGAAATATTTAAACATTAAAAAAATTTAGTTTTCTGCACCAACGTAGGACTACAGTTAAACACCAAGCGAAAAAATATGAAGTAGCTTTCCTTCAAGAATAGAGGTCACAGTTTCCTTGGAGGGAAAAGAAAATTCGCTATAAGGTTAGAAGCGCACGCTGGTGGCCTTGCGCATATAGAACGTAATTCTTTAGCAAACGTTGTAAGAATATTTTCTATTAAAAATTTAATAAAAACCAATGAAACAGACTTAATATAGCAACAATTTCATCTTTAATAAAAACAAAAGAGTTTTTTCAAATATAGTGGAAAACAATGCCACGATATTGACTTTAGAAGTTATAAATAAATCAAATGAAAAATGTTCCATAAAAAATTTAACTGACAGTTAAGAATTGCTGGACTGAAAGATTTTACCATAAACTTATAGGTTGTTTTCTTTATTTGTTTTTTAACTATCATAACAGCTCTTAACTTGTTTATTAGTTCAGTTTGTTTATCACTTATTAGTTTGTTTATTAGTTTAAGTACTTAGTTTTTACTTCTAAGCTTTTTTGATATGTTATTGCTTTATTGTTTTGATTACATGTTGATTACCTTATAAAAAATATTTGTGATTTATCATAAAAAATTAAAAACCTTATGTTAAAATAACGGAACTGTTAACAATTGTTAAACACACAATTGAATTTAAATAAATATATTTTTTTTTTTAGATAATTTTATTCGATTATTTTTGGCGTCCGTGGCGTAGTTGGTTAAAGAGCGTGGCCTCTATGTCAACGAACCTGGAGATCCGGGTTCGAATCCCAGCGACACAAAATTATTTGAATTAAAATTATTTTTCTGTACGGGCGCCACCTCTCTATCAAAATTCAGAGAATAATCAAAATGCCATGTAAAGCTTCTTGAGAAGAACAAGAACATTCCGTTCATCGCAGTTCGGAGTCGGCGTTAAACCGGTAGGTCCGGTTCTCGGTCAATTGTGTACAAACTTAATAACACGCACAACACAATTGATCATAAGAAGCTAGGTCAAAGTCCTTTCAGGGCTGACATGGCCAGTTATTTTATTTTGTTTTAATTTTATTCGATAATATTTTCTTTCATTTAGTTCAATTTACTCTGCATTTCTATACCAAATTGAAAAACTCTTTTATCAACCCTGCCTTATGATGTCATGAGTTTTTTCTCAATTTTTGGCGTAAGGGCTAAGAATAAGCTTTTACGGAAGTGTAATAATTTGTACTTAAGTGCCCATATATAGCGTGTTATAATTCCATGTAACAAACTTTCATTTGTGTTGCTTAAGCAGCTTCCTCCGCGTCCTGACTACGTCTTTAATTTAATTTTTATTTTTGTCATTAATAGGACATATAGGCAGGGATTAATGCGCAAAAATTTTCATAGTTTCTGTTTTGCATTTGCTTCAAACTATGAAAAAAAACACAGGTGCGTCACTGGACACACGAGAGAAGCGAAGAATTTTCGCAAATTCATAGATTTGATAATTTAATGGCGTTTTTTCGATTAAAATAATTTTTAAATTCAAAACTTTAAAATAACAAAGTAAACTAAAAAACACACGTTTATCTTCACACCAGTAAGTTTTATTATATTTCATTATTATTTTTTTTTTCTGTCACTTAGAAAACGTACTTTTGATAAATTGTTAATTTTTCCTTCGCGCTATGCAAAAAAAAAAAAAAAACAACACCATGTACTAACAACATAATTAACGAGCGTGAAGTAAGAAGAGTTCGTATTTTTTTAAGTATTAAGCAACTCGAGAGTACTCAATTTGTCCTTTTTAAGTAAATACTAATAAAGTACATACGGACAGACAGACAGACATGGCTAAATCGACTCGGGTGGCTATGATGATCAAGATATCAGCCTCCTTATGGGCATTATAATCGGTGTGACAAAATTAAAATTTACGTTTTGTATGGGAGCACCCGTAAGGAGTGGTCGGAGGGAATAGGTCCTCAAGGGAAAAATGTTCCTTTTACAATAAATAATGGGGGTTGATGGTATGTATTAACCAGGGAATGGAAAAACACCTTAACGATCGGTTCGTTTTTGATCTGTTCTGCATTTTTTAGCAAGCGCTACCTTTATTCCTCCTCATTCGTATATCGCTTTTCGACTCAATCACAAGCGCTACTCTTAACACGCAGAAGAGAGAGAGAGTGGAACAGAATGGAAAAGTTGTGTTGAAAAAGCACAAAACATTATTTGCTCTGTTGTGGTTTTTGCTCGCCATCGTAAACAAGAACCAAAACCGTACCAAATGTTTCGTTCGTTTCTGCGTTTCTTTGTGCAATCATTTTGAAAGTATCCAAATAATTCAAAGAGCTTGTGTGGGAAACGCTAATCGTATTTGGACTTTTTAGGATTCTGTGGACTACTTGGACAAAAATTGATGATTTTTTATTTTAAAATTGAAGATAGCGGTAGGGTTGCCACCTAATTTTTGTATTTTTACGAATTCGGTGCTGGGGCGAACACTAGGTAAAAATGGGTCGCTGAACCCGAATCCGTTGTCAGAATTTCAAAATTGTGTAATTTTTAACCCTATAGGGTTGCCACCTAAAAATATGCTTACACGATCCTACAGTTTTAGGGGGTCGCTGATTTCGAATCTGATGTCAGAATTTTAAAATTCAAGATGGCTGCTAGGGTTGCCACCTAATTTTATTTTATTTTTACGAATTCGATGCTGGGGCGAACACTAGGTAAAAATGGGTCGCTGAACCCGAATCCGTTGTCAGAATTTTAAAATTATTCTGACAACAACACAAGCAAAATTTAAGCCATAAAAATTCAAACAACAAAAAATTTAAATGAAATTTTTGACAATGAGTTTTTTTCGCTCCTGAGTTTTTTATTATGAACTTAAATTTTGGGTACATTCGTTTATATATTTTCTCGCTCATATAATAATATATCTGCACTCTAATGTTGGCGAATGTACCTTGAGTGAAGTAGAAGTATTACATATATGAATATTTATGTGGATAAATCAACACGTTTATTTCCTTACAACACGCTTTTTTCCCGTATTTAAATTTTAGATCTGTTCCCGTACTTGCAAGTTTGTGAAAACTTTCGAAAACTTGCACAAGTTTTTACTAAATTGCGTTCCCGTACACCAAAAACTTGCAAAAGAGAGCGACAATGAGAGAGTAAAACATTTCCCCCTCTTGCGATAAGTTGCAAGTTTCTGCTACACAAATTTCGTGTAGTAAAAACTTGCAAGTTGTCATGTGTTGGCAGAAATGTCAAAATTTACGCTAGAATAAAAAAAAAAAAACAAATGGACAAGTTCATCAAGTATAAATTTGAGATAAAAATTGAAAATAAAAAGACAAATATTCAAGTTAATTGTTCGCCAGGTACATATAGCTATATATTTAATCAATTAGTGCAGCTAATTTATCAGACATTGTCGAAATCTTCAAAAATATTTTTTTCGTTTAATTAGCCAAATGTTTGTCCAACATACATATGCTGATCAAAAGTTGGAAGTTTTTACTAAAAAGCGTTCGCGTACTTTTTAGCATTTTTACTGCTCAGAGACAGTGTTGCCAGAACTTTTTTGAGAAAAGCGCGAGATTTAAAAAAAATATCGCCCAAAATCGCCCAATGAAAAAAAAAATCGCCAAAATCGCAATTTCTCCTAAGAAATTTATTATATTAGAAAAAACAAAAAAATTAAAAAAATAAAAAAATAAATAACTGGCCATTTCAGCCCTTGAAAGGACTTTGACCTAGCTTCTTATGATCAATTGTGTTGTGCGTGTTATTAAGTTTGTACACAATTGACCGAGAAACGGACCTACAGGCTTAACGCCGACTCCGAACGGCGATGAACGAAATGTTCTTATTCTCAAGAAGCTTTACATGGCATTTTGATAACTCTCTGAGGTTTGCCATTGTCTGCAGAGAGGTGGCGGCCGTACAGAAAAATTATTTTAATTCAAATAATTTTCTGTCACTGCTGGGGTTCGAACCTGTGTCTCCAAAGTTCGTTGACATAGCGGCCACGCACTTTAACCAACTACGCCACGGACGCAAAATCGCAATTTCTCCTAAGAAATTTATTATATTAGAAAAAACAAAAAAATTATATAAATTTTTTTCAAATAATATTGAGAGCTGATAATAGTATTATATATGTAAAAGTTCTTATTTTCATATTTATTGAAATAATATTGAGATCTGTAAAAAATTATAAAAAAGATACTTCATTTTATACGAGAATTTTGATTGTTAAAGAACATTTTTTTAGAGACTATAACTATTTAGAATTTTTCAATATGCAACTTTAAAAATAAAAACTTTTTACAAAAAACGTAGTTCCATTATATTAAATACTTCAGCCATATTAGACTCTTCCTCCGTTTTGTCAATTCTCGAAGTATTGTTTAGTTCATACATTGATTTATTCATTTTTGAAATCATATCATCGGATTTTGGCAGCGACTTGCAACACCAGTTTTTAGCCTTCCTGAAGCATTTTACTCGAATGATTGAAGTTAGCATATCTAATTTCATTCTGTTGACGGAGAAAATACGTTCCACAAATGCATTAGAATGTGGCAAGGAAAGAAAGATGAATGCCAACTTACAAATATTGCCAAACATTTTTCACAAAAATCGCCCAAAAAATCGCCAGGCGATTTCCTAAAAATGTAAGCGCAAAAACAAGAAAAAAAGCGCCCAATTGGCGATAAATCGCCCAATCTGGCAACAGTGCTCAGAGACAATTTTTCTGCTTACTCTCTTGAATTTTGCATCTTGCAAGTTTTTACTACAAAAGTACGGGAACAGACCTTTTATTTATACCACTGTAGTGTCATAGCACAGCCAGCTTACGGTACGTTACATATTTGGTAACAAAATATATTTTCTTTGTTTTTCTTTCATTCATTCTTTCGATCGTGTGCCAACGCTTATCGAGTGTCATTAGGTCACTGTGTTTTTGCGTCACAGCCAATTGTAAGGAAATGCGCTCACTGGTGTTCGCTAACCCTATTAGCTGCACAAGTGCAAGCGCAGCAAAAATTCCAAGCTGAGGAATCAAAGAGCAAGTGAGAGAAGAACAATTATTAAGAACATAATTGAACTAAGAAACAATATGAGAATAGAATAATGGGAAGGAGTTTAAGAATATCTAAATAGAATTAATACTGGTATTTTTATTATAAATATTGAAGATCTTTGAAATAAAGAGGAGAATGAAACTTGACTTAAAACATCTAAGTTCTTTTTATTATCAAACAGTACGGCAAAATTGGCATCTAAACTTTTAAGCCTTATCTTTGGCATTTTTAGGAACACCAGCTAAAACATATTACATGGCGATCCTGCAAATTGATCCTGCCTTCTGATCCTGTCAAACTGATCTGATGTCAAAAGAAGATAATAACGAACAATACGAGATCACCAGAATCTTCGAAAAGTGGGAAAAATACACTTTCCACGAAGAATACACACCGGAGCCTGTGACAATCAAAACCGAAGCTGCACCAACATACTCACCGACACCTTGCAACGCCGGTCCTAAAAGGATAACACTAGAGGACTACATAAACAGAACTGAACGGCAAAAACAAACGATCGCGCAGTACAGAAGCGAACAAGCTGCCGAAAATAAACCTTCGAAAAGACCCAGAGGAGGCCGAAGAGTAATTGCTAGACGTCGCGTTGCGGAAATACATAGTATTTTACCGTTGGTAACTGATGCAAAGTTAAAACGGGCATTAATACACAAAATACAAATAGAAAAGTTAAATTAACATGGGATGGTTCAGCAACAAGGAAATCGTAACAACTAACAACAACAACAGCAGCAGCAGCAGCAGTAGTAGTGAAAGCAGCAAATTCAATGATCTTATTCTAGCACTTAGCTTAATATTTATGATTGCAACAATTTTATATATAATTAATAGATATTACAAAAATTATGTTAGGAAACAAATGCTGCGAAACATCAGCAACTCTGTTTAACAAAATATTTTAATATTCACAATAAATACAAAAATATATCAAGCACTTTTACATACGAAAATGATAAGGTTTGGTACCAACTGTTTCTTCCAAGGATGCTTTGGTCAACTTTTTGACAAATATTGTGAAAATTGTCAACAAAAAATCATAGACAAAGGAAAAATTAAATATATGGCACACAAAAACAAAGCATGGCATCGTGAATGCTTCAAGTGCAAATATTGTCACAAAAATTTAATCAAATCAGGCTTCATAGAGCATGAACCAAATTTAATGTGTCAAAAATGTTTTAAGAACAATAAAACTTTTTAAATTAGAAGTAAATACAATGTTCCGTCGATATACTTATAAATGGAAATAGATGCAGCAAAAGAAATATTAAGGAGATTAAAAAAGGCACCAGGTAGGGAATATACAAAGAAATACATTAATGAAATAAGGAACAAAGTAGATGAGCTAAGAACCTCAATAGATAAGTCAGACAACCCTAAAAGAAAATTAGACTTAGAAAATTTCGAAGATATAGCTAGAGCAATAGAACAGTTTTTAATAGAAAAAAGTGAGTTAACAGATAGCAAAAACACAGATAGCCACAACACTGAAAGTCAAAGTAATACACCAGAAAAGAAGACTGTAAATCGAAACAATATAGAAATGTCAACTTTTAATATAGAAACGGCTATTAAAGCCATACCTACCTTTAATGGACAGCACAGCGAATTAGAACCATTTTTGAAGATAGTAGAATTATTACACAACTCATATACAGCTAATGCTCAGAAAACATTATTAGAGTTTGTAGTAAGTGTAAAACTTAGTGCGGTAGTTCGAACAGCGCTAGGCTCAAACACATCGACATTCGTAGAATTTAAAACAAGACTACAAGAAAGATATAAGAGCAACGTAACAATAGCTCAAATACATACACAACTGTCCTCAACCACACAGAAGAACAAAACGGTAAACAATTTTAAAGACAAAATTTTAAATTTGATGTCAGAACTGAACAAACTACAAATAAACGATTAAGGTAATAATGCAACCAACGAACAGAAACCAGTCATAGAAACAATGAACGAAAAATATGCCTTGACCATATTCAAAAACGGGTTAGATGACACCATCAAATCAACACTTTTTGCAGCCCAACCCAAAGATTTAAATACAGCAGTAAATATCGCACAAGAAGTGGAACGTGATAACCAAAACAACGGTCCGCGGATCTTAAACTACAATGCAAGCACAAACAGAAACCAAAATTATCAGCATCATAATAACTTTAGCAGAAATAACTATCAAAATACATACAGAAATAATAACAATTTCAGGAACAACAGACGCATGAACAACATGAACCAACGAAACAACAACCACAATAACAACAGCGACAGAAATTTTCAACGTGGGAACAACAATAGAAACAACTATGGCAATAATAGAAATAGAGGCAGGTACAACAATAATATAAACAGACGCTCGAGTCAAGATGGAAACAGACATTATGTACGAACAGTAAACTATCAGGGAAACATGGAAGGCCCGGAGGACAAAAATCAAGAGCCTCCGGAAGGCCAAATGTAAAAGCAAACAAAATTTGCATGATATCAGAGAATCTCACCAATTTCATCACACTTAAATGTGCGCAAACAAAGCGTGCCTTGACATTCCTATTAGACACGGGTGCAGATATTTCGATATGCAAAACGAACACAAATTTTGAAATTGATCCTGACAATAAATGTAGATTATCAGGCATAACTAAAAATGAGGTAGACTCTTTAAGAGTTACGAAAATAACATTGTGCCTCGGAGAGCACCGTTCCAAAAATAATTTTCAAGTAGTGAGTGACGATTTTCCCATTTCTACGGATGGAATTTTAGGTAGAGACTTTTTTATAAAATATACATGCAAAATAGACTACGAAACATTCACAATAACAATTGCAATCGGTAACACCGATTATATAGTACCCATAGTAACAAAACTTCCGAAACAGACAAATTATAGAATACCTCCTAGGTCAGAAATTATTTTTCCAATAAACTTAAACATTCCAGAAGACAGCGTAGTATTTTATCAAGAGCTCGAAAAAGGTGTATTTTTGGCAAACTGTCTAGTACCTTCTAAAGGTATTTGTCACATAAGAGTTATAAATATAAACGATAAAGAGGTTATATTAAACAAAATAAAACCGAAACTAAAGAATTTGACCGAATATACAGTTATGAAAACTTACAACAAACAGAGTACAGAAATGAATGAACAACGATTCAAGAAACTGATGACTGAACTGAAATTAGACCACAACACAGAAACTGAATTAAAAGACATATTTAAGAAACATCAATCAATTTTCCACCTTGAGGGAGAAGTTCTTACAACAAATAATTTTTATACGCAAAAACTGAATCTATCAGACACAACACCAGTATACATAAAAAATTATAGACTACCTCACACTCAATATGACGAGATAGACAAACAAGTAAAGAAGCTAATAGAGAACGACATAATTGAACCTTCAATAAGCCCATATAACGCACCATTGTTATTAGTGCCAAAGAAAAGTAATGATGACAATAAGAAATGGCGCTTGGTGGTTGATTTTAGAAAACTCAACGAAAAGATGGTTAATGACAAATTTCCATTAACAAGACTGGAAGACATGCTAGGCATGCTAGGACGAGCCAAATACTTTTAACCTTGGATATGACAAGCTCTTTCCATCAAATACCATTAGACAAAAATTCACGACCACTAACTGCATTTTCTACACAAGATGGTCACTACCATTTTAAACGTTTACCTTTCGGACTTAAAATTTCTTCAAACAGTTTCCAAAGAATGCTCACAATAGCTTTAAGTGGTTTAAATTCAGAAGCTTTCCTCTATGTAGATGACATAATAGTTTTTGGATGTTCTTTGAAACATCACAACCACAACTTGATAAAAGTATTTGAGCGGTTACAAAAATACAACTTAAAATTGAATGCGAGCAAATGTCAATTCCTAAGATCAGAAGTGGTTTATCTTGGTCATTTGATAACAGACAAAGGAATTAAGACAGACCCAGCAAAAAATCAGGCGGTTTTAAACTACCCTACACCAGCAAATACAGATGATGTGAGAAGATTTGTGGCTTTCTGCAATTATTACAGACGGTTCATTCCCGATTTTGCAGCATTGGCAAAGTGTTTAAACTCTTTATTGAAGAAAGGGACGCCTTTCATCTGGTCACAAGAATGCGAAAAAGCATTCAACACTTTAAAACAAAAACTACTTAACCCACCAGTTCTGCAATACCCAAATTTTGAGAAACCATTTATCTTAACTACTGACGCATCTGACTTTGCATTAGGAGCAGTACTTTCGCAAGGCGAAATTGGACACGATCTTCCAATATCGTACGCCAGCAAGTCGTTGCAAAAACATGACATAAACAAACCGATCATTGAGAAAGAACTATTAGCTATACATTGGAGTATACATTTTTTTAAGCCTTACCTTTATGGAAGAAAGTTTATAGTAGTCACTGACCATAGACCCTTAGTTTCGTTGTTTTCCCACAAGAATCCATCATCTAAAATGACGAGAATCAGACTGGACTTATCTGATTACGATTTTGAAATTGTCTACAAACAAGGCAAGATTAATACAAATGCTGATGCGCTATCTCGTATAAAAGTCGATAGCAATATACTCAAAAGTTTAATTCCCACAAATAAAGAGAAAGAAGAAGTATTAGTAGTTACAAGGAGCAAAGCAAAACAAATTAACAAAGAAGAAAGGAGCAAAGAATTTAAGAACAATGCGAGTGAAAATAACATTGAAAATGGTACCCACCACCTGAGTCAACACCTCCAAGGAAGTGATATATTAAAAGACACATGTCCTAATGAGTCTGGCCAACTCTATATATGGGAATGCACATCTTTTAATGACGTAAGGAAATTAGTGAAATTGAAATTCAACATTGAGAATAATAGCAAGCTTGCCATAAATATATATAATAATAAATTGCGCATAACGTGTAGCGATGACCCTTCGCGCCTAGGTGAGATGTTGGAGAAGCTACATCGTTTATTAAGAATATCACAAATAAAGGAGCTAGCCCTTTGTGATAAAGATTTTATATTTAAAAATATCGATATAAATATGTTTAAAGAGAAATACAATGCATTGAAAGATAATAAAGTCTCGCCAATACGAATACTAATATATAAAGCTCCAATACAAATAAACAGCATGCTCAAACAATACAAACTAATTGAAGAATTCCACAACTCAAGCACATCAGCACATATGGGAATTAGAAAAACGATTTCAAAACTAAAACAAAGATATATTTGGAAAGGGATGAGAAAAATGATTAAAGAATTTATAAATAGCTGTGAAAAATGCAACAAAAACAAGACCACACAACACATTAAAGAAGGTTTAGTATTGACAAACACACCAGCGACAAGTTTTGAGAAAATATCAATTGACACTGTAGGTCCTTTAAGAATATCAAACGGATATAGATATGTTTTACCGATGCAATGTGAGCTAACAAAATTTGTAGTCGCTCACCCAATTGCAACCAAAGACGCCAAGACAGTCGCATCAACCCTTGTCGAACAATTAATACTCAAGTACGGTTGTTTCAAAACACTTATGTCCGATCGTGGGACAGAATTTACAAACGAGCTAATGTCAAGTGTTTGTAAATTACTAGACACTCGTCAAATTTTTTCAACACCTTATCATCACCAAACAATCGGTGCTCTTGAAAGAAACCATAGAGTTCTAAATCAATACATACTTTCCTTCACAGACGATTATGAATGGGACAAATGGATACCCTATTACACTTTTGCATACAATACGACACCCCACGTTGACACAGACTATTCTCCGTTTGAGCTTACTTACTTACTTATCTGGCGCTTACAACCGTAAGTCGGTTTTGGCCTCGTATAAGAAATTGCGCCAGCCATTTCTGTTCTGCGTTTGCTGGCGCCAGTTGGAAACACCAAGCGTGGTCAGGTTATCCAACACCTGATCCTTCCAACGAAGATGTGGGCGTCCTCTTCTGCGTTGACCACCACCGGGCACCGAATCGAATATTTTTTTCGCTGGAGCGTCGTTTTCCATTCGCTCAACATGACCTAGCCAGCGGAGCCGCTCGATTTTAATGCGCTTAACTATGTCGATGTCAGCGTACAGCTCATACAGCTCGTGGTTCCATCGAATTCGGTACTCGCCATTGACGCAGATTGGACCGAAGATTTTACGAAGGATCTTTCTCTCGAAGGCTCCCAGAGTCTTTTCATCAGAACTGCTCAACGTCCAGGTTTGTGCTGCATATAATAGGACGGGCATGATTAGTGACTTATAGAGCGTGAGTTTTGTTCGTCGAGAGAGGGCTCTGCTTCTCAATTGCCTACTTAGCCCAAAGTAACACCTGTTGGCAAGAGTTATCCTTCGTTTTATCTCAATACTAACATCGTTGAAAGAGTTAATGCTGGATCCCAGGTAGACGAAGTCCTTAACAACCTCGAAGGAGATGTTGTCAACAGTGACGTGGTTTCCAAGACGCTGGGACTGTTTATTTGTTGACACTAGGTATTTCGTCTTATCTGCGTTCACTGCAAGACCCATTCGACTCGACTCTTTCGCTAATCTGGAGAATGCTGCACTGACTTCGCGCGTATTATGGCCAATGATATCGATATCATCAGCATACGCCAGCAGCATAATACTTTTGTAGAATATCGTGCCGCTGCGTCTCAAATCAGCAGCTCGGATGATCTTCTCCATCATCAGGTTGAAAAAGTCGCACGATAAGGAATCACCTCGTCTGAAACCTCGTTTGGTATCGAATGGAGGAGTGAGATCCTTCCCGATCTTAACTGTGCTGCTGGTGTTGCTCAGTGTCATTCTGCAAAGACGGATGAGTTTTGCAGGAATACCAAATTCAGACATGGTGGAGTATAGATAATTACTTATAGGACTGTCGAAGGCGGCTTTATAATCGACAAAAAGATGGTGTGTGTCGATCTGTTTTTCTAGGGTCTTCTCCAAGATTTGTCGTAGCGTAAATATCTGGTCTATGGTGGATTTACCAGGTCTGAAGCCACACTGATAAGGTCCAATCAGCTGGTTTACGATGGGCTTTAGTCTTTCACATAGTACGCTCGACAGGACCTTATATGCGATATTCAGAAGGCTTATCCCACGGTAGTTGGCGCAAATTGTGGGATCGCCTTTCTTGTGGATTGGGCAGAGCACACTGAGGTTCCAATCGTTTGGAATGCATTCTTCCGACCATATTCTGCATAGAAGCTCATGAATGCATTTAAATAGAGCTTCGCCTCCATTCTTGAAGAGCTCAGCCGGTAAGCCATCGGCTCCTGCGGCTTTGTTGTTTTTAAGCCGAGCTATAGCTTTCAAGACTTCACTATGGTCGGGCAGCGGAACTTCAACGCTGTCGTCCACAATTGGGATTTCCGGGATATCATCTCTATTGGCGGGATTGTTGTCGTCGTCACCATTCAGAAGCCTAGAGAAGTGTTCCCTCCACATCATCAGTGTACTCTGGATATCTGTCACTAGATTCCCATTTTCATCCTTGCAGGAAGAGGCCCCGGTCTTGAAACCATCGGCCAGGCGTCTTATTTTTTCGAAAAATTTTCGGACCTCATTCCTGTCACCATGCATCTCAATTTTCTCGCACTCACGCATTTCTGCTTCCCTTTTCTTTCGCCTGAAAATGCGTCTCTCTTCCCTCCTCTTCTCTTTGTATCGCTCCTTAGCAGCACGCGTTACAACCGACTGCAGGGTGGCTTTGTAGGCGGCGTCTTTTTCTGCAGTGGCGTCGCGACACTCTTGGTCGTGCCACTGGTTTCGGCGAGGGCGGTGATAGCCTATCACCTCTTCGGCAGCCGTACGCATAGAGTGGGAAATGTGATTCCACTGCGCGCATATATCGTCAATCGGAGGAGTGCTTTCTTGAAGCAGGAGTGAGAGTCGAGTAGCGAAGTCTTCGGCTGTTTGTTTTGATTGCAGCTTTTCGACGTCTAGCTTTCTCTGTGCTGGATTGCGCGCATTCTTCGTTGCGCACAGGCGTGTACGGATCTTGGCTGCGACAAGATAATGATCCGAGTCTATATTGGCACCACGGATCGTGCGTACATCTAAAACACTGGAAGAGTGCCTTCCGTCAATCAAAACGTGATCAATTTGGTTACGCGTCTTTTGATCAGGAGACAGCCAAGTTGCTTTATGAATATCGAGATGCTTGAATCTAGTGCTACTAACGACCATGTTTCGCGCTGCGGCAAAGTCAATCAGCCTCATTCCGTTATCGGAGGTATTGTCGTGGAGGCTGAACTTTCCGACTGTTGGACCAAAGATATTTTCTTTTCCCACCTTGGCGTTGAAGTCACCAAGCACGATTTTTATGTCGTGGCGGGGGCTGCGCTCATAGGCCTCTTCAAGGCGCTCGTAGAAGCTGTCTTTGGTCTCATCGTCCTTGTCTTCTGTCGGAGCGTGCGCACAAATCAGGCTTATATTGAAGAATCTTGCCTTGACACGGATTATGGCAAGTCGTTCGTTCACAGGTGTGAATCGCAGGACATGATGCCGTAGTCGCTTGCCAACCACGAATCCGCATCCAAATTCGTGCTTCTCCGCATGGCCGCTGTAGTAGATATCACAGGATGCTTGCCGTAAGCAACCCTGTCCCTTCCATCGCATTTCTTGGATTGCAGTGATATCAGCTTTGTATCTTTCTAAGATATCTATCAGTTGGATAGAGGCACCATCCCAATTAAGGGTTCGGACGTTCCAGGTGCATATCCGTAAATCATTGTCAGTTTTTCGTTTGCGGTAGTCGTCATCAGATTTGGGGATCATTTTTATCTTTTTTCTTATGCGTTTCATTGAAATTTTGTTTTTACGTGGTGGGCTTCAAACCCAACGCACAACCCTTTAAAGGCAGGGGGAGCCCGCCGCTCACATTAGCCGTCAAACTAACGGTTGCCAGTTTGCCGTTTCTAGAGGACACCACGCAGAGGTTTGAGTCGACTTGAGACGAGTTCGACATGGATAATGCTGGCCTCACCAGGTTGAGGCAGTCAGACACGTTGCCATGTGAAGATCGCCCCCTTGACCCTCACGCGTTGCCTTGTGAGGATCGTCCTCCCGTTTGAGCTAGTCTTTGGAAAATTGCCGTCACTACCAAGTGATACACTTAGACAAACAAACAAAATGTATGACTTAGACAATTACGCTAATGAATTGAAACTAAGATTAAGAACATCAATAAAAAGCTTAAGAAATGATAAACAAAGTTAAGGATAAGAGAAAAATAGATTACGATAAAAATATGAGGCCTCAATCATTAGAAATAGGAGATTTTGTAAGAGTAGAAAATAAGAAAAAACTACAGAGCCCATATGAAGGACCATTTAGAATTATTGATAGAAAAGGAGTAAACTCGGTTGTAGAAATAAACGGCAAACCAAAAGAACTCCACAACAACTTATTAAAGAAATACAAAAACTAGCTAAGAAAAAAAAAAAAAAAAAAATGTTTACAAAATATAAATACATAAGAAGAATAGATAACACGGTGTTACAAAATTAAAACAAATCAAAAAACTTGCCTCGAGACATAGAAGAGGTAGTAGGCCTGGTTGAACATAAGATAACTGCATACTTAGTTTTTTGAATATACCCTCAAAATCGGGATTTGTGGTCAAAAAACCGATTTTTGGTAGGTGCATGTATAGTTTGTTATGTAACTCCGTTATATCTAGCTCAATTTTAAAAATTTAAACATTGATAAAAAGAAGAAAAATATACCCTTAATATAATATATAGGCCTTTTTTTTACAAAAAGAATTGACAAAGTTACAGGTAAAATCATTTGAAAATTTCTCATTTTTTTTTTAATTTTTTCAACTTCAACAACGTTTTGTTAACAAATTTTGTTTTGTGGCACTATTAGTTTTAGCAGGATTCTGAAAGCCTGTTAAATTTTGCGTTCAACAAGCTATCATTTACTTCAATTGGCTAAAATACAAAAGCACTATCAAATTTTTAGTATTCGTAATAAAATACAAAAAAATTTTTTTTTTTTCTAAAAATATTTTTTTTGACCTTTTTCGTTTATATATATTTATTATCATAAAGCTGGTGTATTGCCCGGATCTGACGGAACTGTTTGCAGTTTTCAACCACAAACACGCTCCGAATAAATGGCGTTTGTTTATTGAGGGATCTTGCAAGAGTATGATTTATTTAAAAACTTTTTGTGTGATTCTTGATATGTTAAATTCTGATATATGTATGTATGTCGCCGACTTAAAGGCTCTAACAATACTGTTTGGAATACCAAGTATCCTTGCATTATTTGCGAATGGGATAGTCGTGCGACTAATAAATAGAGGAGTAGCCACTGCGTGCTTCATTTCAAGTTGGCAAAAAATATGTTTTGAATACTCCACTGGTGCGACCTGAAAATGTAATCCTACGCGGCCTCGGTAGTCGAGTTGGTAGCGTGCTCGACTGCCACCCCAGAGGTCCCGGGTTCGATTCCTGGCCAGGCCATGGTCCTTCGCTTTAAACCTTTCTTAATTTTCTATCCTCATTTCTAATTAACTGCAATTAAAAATTCATCAATATTTACGACATGAAGTTGTAGTTGATGGTAGAGAAGTTTGTGGATGAGATTGACTTATAACTTGAATTGACTGAGGTAAAGGCATAACACTTGCGTCTGATTCAAATTCATATGTTTCTTTGGCTTTCCACCACGCTTAGAACATCCTACACGTGTTTCACTTGATTGCCCTTTCCTTCCCACTAATCTATCATCCCATTTTCGAACCAAGGCAGACTTGACTGCATAGGTATTCCACCTCGAACGAAGGCAGACTTGACTGAATAGGTATTCCACCTCGAACGAAGGCAGACTTGACTGAATAGGTATTCCACCTGAAATCCTTGGTTCAAAACTAAAAAAAAAAAAAATCTGATTGCAGCGTTTCCTAGGTTAAGTGAGGCCAAAATCAAAGAAAGTATCCTGCACGTTCAAATCTTTTATAAAAGTTATTTATTCATTTCGGTTATTCTAAGGTTTATTTGTGGGCCCACAAATTCGGAAAATTTTCTTGGACACTGATTTCGTTTCTAAATTAAATACAGTTGGAAAAAAGAGCTTGAAATAGTTTTATTTCTTTATGCATTTATTTCCTCGGCAACAAGAAGAGTCGAAATTACTTAGATGTTGTAAATGAATTTTTAAGTGCCTACGAAGAAATGGGCTGCAATATGTCAATTAAAATACATTTTTTGCACTCCCATATAAACTTTTTTCCGAATAGCCTTGGGCAGTTTAGTGATGAACAAGGAGAAAGGTGTTTCTCCTAGTATTGCTACGAGTACTAATATTATTTCTTCCTCTCCTAGTTCGGTTTCTACTGGAGCTATACCGAAGCAAATATCAAATAGCAGCAATAAATTACCTGATCATAAGGAACTTGTAGTTATTCCGCCAGCAAAATGTATATTTGTTTCTCGCTTTGCAGTTGATACATCAGAAGGTGATATCTTATATTATTTAAACTCTAAGTTAAACCTTCTTAATAAGAAGATTTCGGTTCACGAACTGAGATTCTCTTATCAGCGCACTATTTCTTCTTTTCAAATTACTTTGCCTAGTGATATCTTCAATAATGTTCTGGATCAAGGTTTTTGGCCGGAAAATACTTTGGTGCATGAATTTATTCAAAAATCACCGCCTCAAACTTCACTGGCTATCTTACCTGTTCACAGCGTGAACCCAAAAAACTAGATTGTTGCCTTCAGTTCCTAGCCTTATATCAGAACGTTCGTGGTTTAAATACTAAACTTACAGACTTACACATTTTAAGCCATAATCTTCATTTTGACATTATTGCTTTTAGTGGAACTTGGCTTAAACCTAGTACTTTAAATACTGAAATTCTGTCTAACAATTTTAATATATACCGCAAAGATAGAAACTCTATTGCTGGTAATTTTTGCAATGGTGGTGGCGTGTTAATTGCCGTTAAATCTTCTCCCTTTTCACAAGAAATATTAATATCTGAGTCTTTAGATATTGAATTTTGCTGTGTTCTTGTAAAGTTTGGTACTTTGAGAATTTATGTCACATGTTCATATATACCTGCACTTTCTAGTGTTGAAGTGTATGGGAAACATTTGGCGTCGATTTATAAAATTTGCTCACAACTTCAGCCTTATGATCACATTTTAATAACGGGTGACTTCAACCTTCCTTATGTTTCCTGGAACTGCTGTACTGAAAATTCTGCAGTACTCTTGCCATCTTCAGAGTGTTCATCCGATAACTCATTTTTAAATGAGCTTTCGAGCCAAGGGCTTTTTCAAATAAACTGCCACTATAATAGAAACAACCGCTTGTTAGACCTTATTTATTTTGTTGATAGTAATATTGTTTCAGTTAATACGTCTGATCCACTTGTGTATCCTGAAGACGCACACCATCCAACTATCGAAATCACACTGAATTTTCCTAAACAATCTATATCAAACCGTATTCAAAATCCTGCCTTAGAGTTTAACTTTAAAAGAACAAATTATGTAATTTTGAGAAATAATTTGTCAATTATCAACTGGTCATCTGTACTTAATATTAATCACACAAGAATATTACCACAAACGCTTGACTCTGCTGTATTTGCCTTTAACAGTATTCTTAATAATTGTTTTTTAACTTCAGTGCCACAGAGAAAATCCTCTTTAATATCTGGTCCTGTTTGGTATACCAAAGAACTGAGAAAGCTGAGAAACTTAAAATCGAAATATTATAAAAAGTATCAAAAAACTCATAACATTTGTGATTTTGCTTCTTATACCTCAACTAAATATAACTACCGGCAATTATGCAGACAATCCTATAATATATATTTAACAAAAGTTAAATTAAACATAAAATCTGATGCAAAATCTTTTTGGAACTTTGTTAATACTAAACGTAAGATAAATTCATATCCATCTTTTATGAAATATAAAACATTTGAATCAGATGTTGATTCTACTATCTGTAGTCTTTTTGCAGATTTCTTTAAGACCACTTATTCATCTGCTTCTTACGATAATTTTAGTTACCCTTATAATGTGCAGCATGGTGACATTTGCTCCCCAATAATTAATGTTGATACAGTTTTAACCTACTTAAAAAACCTCAAAACATCTAATAAAAGCGGTCCTGATAACATACCTTCATGTGTTTTGAAATATTGCAGTGAAGAACTTGTAATTCCCATTACTTTGCTTTTTACAGCGTCTTTGCAATCTTGCTATTTTCCACTGGCTTGGAAATCATCTTTTATTATTCCGCTGCATAAATCCGGCAATAGATCTTTAATAGATAACTATCGCGGAATTGCAAAGCTTAGCGCCCTACCTAAACTTTTTGAGGCTATTGTAACCTCACAATTATCACATAGCGCGAAATCTTTAATGTCCCCATTCCAACATGGATTCTTATCTAGAAAATCTACTGTTACTAACCTTCTAGAATTCACATCAAAGACTATTGAGAATTTTGGAAAAGGTCTACAAACAGATGTTATCTATACTGACTTCAGTAAAGCTTTTGATGTTGTAAATCATAAGCTCTTAATTTTAAAACTAACCCTTCTCGGTTTTCCAACACCATTAGTGCTTTGGATTGAATCTTATTTATTAAATAGAACACAAAGTGTTATCTTTAACCTTGTTAAGTCAGCGGAGTTCCCTGTTACTTCCGGTGTACCTCAAGGAAGCCACCTTGGGCCTCTGTTGTTTCTACTTTTTATTAACGATTTACCATCTGTTGTACTTCATAGTAATATTGTACTATACGCTGATGATGTTAAACTTTTCCTGTCATATAAAAATGAGCAAGACTCTTTTTTTTCTTACAAACCGATCTTGACCATCTTTGTGACTGGTGTGAAATCAATTTCATAAAGCTTAACTTGAAAAAGTGCAAACACATGACTTTTTCTCGTAGACAACCTTCTCGAAGTTATTACAAAATAAGTGACTATACACTTGAGTTCTTAGAAGTTTTCGACGATCTTGGAATAACTATGGACCCAAAACTTCGCTTTCACATTCATATTAATAAAGCTATAAGCAGAGCAAACAGTACTTTAGGGTTTATTAAACGATGGTCAAAAGAGTTTAATGATCCTTTCATTACTAAAACATTATTCACTTCGCTTGTAAGGCCCATACTTGAGTATGCGTCAATTGTCTGGTGTCCTAGATATGGGTGTTATATTGACGATATAGAATCAGTTCAGAAACAATTTCTTTTGTTTTGTTTACGCAATACCTCCTGAAAACAAACTTTGGTTTATTTTATGATGATTCCCAAAATATTGCAACTCTAGCTTTAGCCGTTCGTGAGCTGGAATGGTTTGAAATAACCTCTAAAAATCGCGTTTTTGATTAATACTATTTATACCACACTACCTTCGGTCAAAAAAATTGTCACAAATAGTGTAAATCGATAAAATACATAGTTTTGTTTTTTTATTTTTTTTTAAATCTGCCCACACACTTAGTTATTGAGTTATTTGCAGTGATTTTTTCCATTTTTTTTAATGCAGTTTTTATAAAAATATATATAACTTCCCCATTTATAGCCTGATTTACCATTCCGTGGTATCATTGGAAAGGTACTGAATGCTGCTTTTCATTTCTGTCGTTAATTAACCCTTATAAGCACTTTTATAAAAATGCATTTTATTTTATTTTTATTTTTTTGTGATGGCCTTTGCCTCAATTCCTGAATTTGTTCAAATACAAGAGAAATAAAATTAAATCATGTAGATAAAGAATGCATTTTAGTATTTCATTGTTTTTTATGTCTCTTAGTGATTTCGCCCTAGCTTTAGTTCGCTCCCTTTGGATTTTGTGCTGATCAATAATTATGCCTGGAATGTCCAAGTCTTTTAGCAATGTTGTTGCGAGCAGAGCCCCAAAGCGATTGGATACACTGGCACGGTCCAACGCAGCACTGAATGTTGGTAAGGAAAAACTTTGTACGCTTGGTCCAAGATCTTTAAGATCTTCCTCAGACGATGATGAATATGGATCATCCACATCCATTTCTCTTAGTTGTGGTACAAAAGTGGCTGTTGCAATACTTTCGTTTTCACTTTCGCTTTCGAAGTCCGTAATAGAATCACATGGGATGTGGTTTTCAACGTCATCTAGCGTGAGCAACCTTCGGCTCGACTGATCAAGGTAAAAATTCCAAACATGCAATGGCATTTGTTTTTCACCTGGGCAACTACAAGACACTCTAATTTTTAGAGCACATTTGCAAACAGAAATTGAAAATAGTTCGGCCCACTCGCTTGCATTGTAATGCGATGGATTTTTTGTGATATCCCGATATAAAAGCGTTAAATTTTGAAGTTTTTTGCGGATCGCAGTCTTCGATATAACCGGAATTTCTGCTCTTTTCCAAATTTTGCTTAAATCATTTAGCATGTTTTGATGATAATTAGATAGCCCGTAAGACCGATTATTATTTTTTTCGCGCAAAAATAATAAATGTTTTATTACATCACTTTTTGTTGGCAATTGATTTTTATTTAACTCGCGAGAAACGAAAAGCATTTTTTTTATGAATAACTTGAACAATTAAGCGATCACAATTCAAAAACTCACATTTATATAATATAATATATGTAACTCATTGTCAAACCTAAAAGTCATGTAATAGTCATGAGTGACTACTTATAAGAACTGTGGTAAAATTTACTCTTAGCTGTTTTGTCTAAGTACAATAAAGTATTTTCCTATACTTTATTCCAAAGTCCATTTAAAAATGCATTCTTTATCTACATGATTTAATTTTATTTCTCTTGTATTTGAACAAATTCAGGAATTGAGGCAAAGGCCATCACAAAAAAATAAAAATAAAATAAAATGCATTTTTATAAAAGGGTTAATTAACGACAGAAATGAAAAGCAGCATTCAGTACCTTTCCAATGATACCACGGAATGGTAAATCAGGCTATAAATGGGGAAGTTATATATATTTTTATAAAAACTGCATTAAAAAAAATGGAAAAAATCACTGCAAATAACTCAATAACTAAGTGTGTGGGCAGATTTAAAAAAAAATAAAAAAACAAAACTATGTATTTTATCGATTTACACTATTTGTGACAATTTTTTTGACCGAAGGTAGTGTGGTATAAATAGTATTAATCAAAAACGCGATTTTTAGAGGTTATTTCAAACCATTCCAGCTCACGAACGGCTAAAGCTAGAGTTGCAATATTTTGGGAATCATCATAAAATAAACCAAAGTTTGTTTTCAGGAGGTGACCCGGACAACTTTTTTTTCCTCCATACAAGTTGAGGCGCCTTACGCAATATATATTGTCATACTAACATTCACTTACCACCCTATGAATATCGATTAAAGCTTGTTAACCTACCTTCTCTAAGAAATCGTAGAATCATGCTTAATGGTTGCTGGATGTATCAACTTATACATGGATTTGTTGACAGTCCATACTTACTGAGTAAAATTTACTTTAATCTTCCTCTTCGACCAAGAAGATCTTTTGAGCTACTTTTTATGAACTTTTGTAGAACTAATTACTTGCAAAATTAACCACTAAGAAGCGTTTGCGGAGACTTCAATTCCGTTTCAGATGTTATATCTTTTAATGAAACCCTATACTCAATTAAACTTAAATTAATAGATTATCTGCAGCACCGCCACTGATTCTCAACATACTCTTCCAAGGATACGGCACTTTTACTGTTGGATGCACCGCCACTGATTCTCAACATACTCTTCCAAGGATACGGCATTTTTACTGTTGGATGAATGAGAGAACGATCTGCATAGTATATATATTAATATAAGTGGCTTATTAGACCAAGTTTGTCTATGTGCCTGCGTTCGTTACCTTTGTCTTAGCTTACTAGGAACTCGGTGTGATAAATAAAAGATGAATCAAAACTTCATCGGCTTTAGAATCACAGAATGAATAATATTGTATATATCATGGTATAATAATATAAGGTATTATTGACAGTTGCTTGGGCAACGACCATCTGTCAAAAAAAATGTCTAGAAAGAGAGCGTTCAATTATTTCTTATGTTTTCGCCATTGTTTTTGTTTCAGCGCTTGCAAATAACCAAACATTTTCTTACAAAATATTGCCTATTTTATTTAATCAATAGTGAATTATTATTACTACAACGAAGATAACTTGTGAACTTTGTGTTATTAAGTGCAAACATAAGAAAAAATGTTGAAAACGTTCAAATGTAGCAACCTCAGCAGCTGCAGATGCATATGGACGAAATTAAAGAAGTTTCCAATTATTATTAAAACACCACGGCTGGAAAACGTTAAACACATATCACACATAATTTTTTCACAACTTTCATTATTATAATTGTGTATTTAACGCACATATTTTGCGGAATTTATTTATTTTTACATTCGTTTAATTCTTGTTGCACGAACAACTGTTTTTGACAGATGGTCGTTGCCTTGTTGCTGAGAAAATCTATACTTGTCAATGCTACCTGTATAATTGTATCATGGTATATATACTATCAGTATGGCGTACCGGGCCTTGTTTGCCTTGATACCTACCACTTTTCTAGATCTCACACTCTGATACTTTGTGCCATATTTATAGAGGTGCTATATGTATATTAATATGAGTGGCCAATGAGACCTAGTTTGTCTTAGTGCCTGCGTTCGCAACCATTTTCTTTTCCACAAGGAAATTGGTGTGGTAAATACGACTCAATTCGTCGGATTACCAACTTGCTAAGCCAAGACTTTATTGGCTTCAAGGACAGAACGATATATTTATTTTATACATATTTTCATTCTCGATACCACCGCCTTGGACCCTCTTGAAGATTTATTATTAATGTATTTTTGGCTTTATAAAACCTTTACTCATGTTATCTATAAGTCTGTATACTTTGAAACGTTCATGTTTTAATCTACATTACATTACAACTGAACTTATTTTACTTTGGTTTTGTATCTTCATTTAAAACGAACTTGAACTCTATATATTAGTATTATTATTAGTATTATTAGTATTAGTTTAATTGGATTATGAATTGTAATTTTAAAATGCTATAAAGCCTAAAAGGTTTGGCAAACAAATAAATATAATGGAAGTCGAGGCAGGCAAGCAACAAATTTGCGCGATTCATAGGCAGCAAAAATCAAGTCGCCAAATGTAGAAAACTTGAAATGTAGAAACTTGAAATGTAGGGAAAAAGCCATGGTATAATAATACATGGTAGCATTGACAACTGCTTATTTTCTCTTCAACAGGAAAACATAAACTGTCAAAAACAGCTTTTTGTGGAAATACATCAGCAGCTGCTGTGGTTGTTGTTTTTTTTTCACTTCAACGTTTTCAACATTGCTTGTGTTTTCAATGGCGGATTGTGAGCGCTCTCTTTTTGAGTATATTTTTTGACAGTATATGATTTCCCAAGCAACTGTCAATGCTACCTTGTATTATTATACTATGGGAAAAAGCAATAATTTTGCCTACAAATCGTTTATTTTCAAGTCTGTTTACGAAGTTCATGGAATTAACTTCGTGTCGTCAATGCAAACTTCGTTTCTCGAGTTGAGAAAACAGTTTAACTTTAAAGAAGTGTCGACCACAACAATAGCTTTTGTCTCATTTACTCTTTCATATATACGCAAAAAGACATAGTGTTGCTCGCCACTCGTGTGTACTACGCAGTCGACACTGCTTTAAAGCATTGGATTGAAGTATGTTTGTTTTTTTGTTGTTGTTGTTTATTTTTTATTTTGTCACTTTGTATAGAAAAGTATAAGTAGACGCTCGTCAGTAGCTTTCTGCGGCAGCGCAGTCGCATAGACTTGAAAACAGACTTGAAAAGTAGAAAGCTTAATTTTTTCTACCAATTAATGTAGGGTAGAAACAAAATAGATCAAGTCTGACTTATGATTCGTTTTTCAGAAGCAAGTCGAGGCTTGTAGGGTAGAAACATATCAAGTTTCTACAAGTCAAGTCGAAACTTGATTATTTTCAAATTACTTGATTTTCAATTGACTTGTTGAGGATCTCTGGTGTATATGCATCTGCAGCTGCTGTGGTTGTTGTGTTTTTTCGCTTCAACGTTTTCAACATTGTTTGTGTTTTCAATGGCGGATTGTAAGCGCTCTTTTTTTGAGTACATTTTTTTCCGGAGGTGATTTCCCAAGCAACTGTAAATGCTACCTTGTATTATTATACCATGGTCATAAATATCAACCTAATGTTCAAATATTTGTACTACAAAATGTTTATACCTTAAAAAAAAAAAATGTTGCAGAAGACAAATAGGTAACTTAAGGTACAACTTACATGCATTTTTTTGTCCAAATTACAAGTTTAAATTCTAAATATTCTGATGAAATATGGTTGTAAGAACTACAGTGATTTAATAGTCGATAGACATTCATTTTGAAAATTGAAGCTTCTTGAGAACAAGAACATTCCGTTCATCACCGTTCGGAGTCGGCGTTAGACTTGTAGGTCCGGTTCGCGGTCAATTGTGTACAAACTTAATAACACGCACGACACAATTGATCTTAAGAAGCTAGGTCAAAGTCCTTTCAAGGGCTGAAATGACGTTATTTATTTTATTTAGACATTCATTTCATCTACAATAAAAAGAAACCTCTACTCGATTTTTGATTTTGGTTTTCTTTTTATAACGAAAACAACACTAAAATGGTCATACTGAAAAATTACGATTTTCGAGTTACCAACTTATACTTTGGACGTATCCATATATAGAGAGAGTTCTAAACAAATTGTTTTAGATCTAATGGTTTTAAGATGAATAGTTTTACACGAACTTTAATAAGACGAATTGTAAATAGACGAATTTTCTTGCAAATCAAAAATTAATGTCCTTGATATTTTACCCCTCTCCCAAGATTTTTTCCAAATCCGCCACTGTAACAGCATAGCTTTTCTTTTGATACCCATAATGCTAGATTTTATAGGAAAATTAAAAAATAATTCAAAGTTTTCCCATTTTCCCAACTTTCGAGTCATATAACTTCTAAACTACTTTAGAGCGGCGTGAAGTGGGCACAGGTTTTTATACATATGTTCCACAAAAAAAAATAAATTTTTATTTTCCGTTAATCTTCAATTATGCCAATGTGGTATTAGAATTTTTTAAAACATAACGAATTTTATATTTTATAATGCCATTTCTGTCTTTACAATCTTATGGAAGCAACAGAACTTATATAAACTGCAAAAGAACTTATAGTATAAACGGATATAATTGTTTTAAAAAAGTAAAGTCACCCCAACAATGCCCTTATCAAGAGTGTTTTATCTCTTTATTTTAATTTATTGTTCAGCGAATATTGTAAGGTTCATAAATAAAAATTTTTTTCTGATAGCATGATAAAACATGAGGCTAAGTCGGAGAGAATCAAGTTGTCCTTCAAACAAATTAGTTTGAATGTGATAATAAAAATAGCTTTAAATCACTTATTGGTATTTGTTCAGATAACCACTTGGCCACGTCCTTTGTGTTCTTTTAAAGGAACTATAGCAGACTTGTCACTTAAAAGCATTTTATTGTAATGCTGAAAAAAAACAACATGATAAAACTCACTCGAATAATTGAGACAAAACTTCTGGTAGCTCCGACATGTTAAATATCTGTTTCCAAGTATAAGTTAGCAATTGATGAATATTTTAAAGCGACAGTATTTTACACCCGTACCAACACTTCACAAAACTATTTGTTATTTTCCGAACCCACTGGACATGGGCTTTTATGTAGCGATACGAAATTTTAAACTGTTATACAAGTTTATTAAAATGTCTTATCTTATATTGTCCTACACATGATACAACAAAACAAGGTAGAAGTTTCAGCCGTGTCTACCCAGGCGAAAACTAATATTGGAATAAAACAATAGGGGTATTCATGATTCAGTGCACTTGAGTACTTGTGCACTTTATGAAAACAAAATACACCTACGTCAAAAATCTGCACATCTGCATTTCTACTATAGCCTCAAACTTGAGGAATTGAGCAGTTGTGCACATTGAAAAATTTGAAAGCTTTGAAATAGTGATGCAATATTTGAGAATATTTATACCAATAACTTGATGCATAAATTTACTGACTTAACGCAAAACGTATAATTCAACAATTTATTTGTACTCATAAATAAAAATAAATATTTTGTTGTAAGCAGATACAATTATCTTTATTTATGCTTATATACAAACATGAGTTGTCTGAACCAATACAGAATTGAGTACTAAGTATTTTGTACAAAATCTGTTGTACATCACTAATTGTCAAGTTGTTAATTGGAAAATAAAGGTAAGGCCTCCAAAATTATCAATTTCTGTTTTAACACTTTTTCGGCATGTTTATATTTATGTTTATGTTTTCTTTTCTCAAAAATAATCTGCATTTTTTTTGCCCTCTTTGAGAATTCTGCCCTATTTGTGTTCTTTTCTCGAAAAAAGTTCTGACCTGTAAATTAATGACATAATTTTATAAATCACCGTGATGAAACGTAACGCTAACGCGGCGCATTTGGATTTAAAATTTGCATTTTATTAATCACTAGGGGTTTTCACGATTCAGTGCATTTGGCTGTGCATTTGAGCATGAGCAGAAAATCCATGCTTTTTTTCTCTTTACACTAACAAAATGTACATACAATGAGAAAAAAAGCATGGATTTTTTGCTCATGCTCAAATGCACAGCCAAATGCACTAAATTGTGAAAACCCCTACTACATTATTGCGTTAGCTATGTAACGTTGCCACGGTCATCATACAATTATAAGGTAGGCTCAGATTGGAGAGCAGGGATTGCTAGTTGTCAAAATCAGCTGTTCAAAGTGAATTATTTCACTTTGACGTTTTGCGATTAATTTCAGATTGTCAGAAAACAAACTTGTTTTATTATAACGTGGGCAAAAATTTTGTGAATTAATAATTTTTGAAATTTGTTGGAATACATTTCAATTTGTGAGCCGATGTTAATTGAAAAATATTTTAAACAATTTCAAATATATCTTTAGAGCTTCGTGTAACAAAAAGAATTCCAAGGAAGACAAGAATACCGTGGCACGTAAGCTGATCGAAAGTGGACGCATTTAAGAGAATGGAATGCAAAACTTGAAGATGCAGCTGGAGCGCCATGTGCACCCGTAAATTTCAGTATTTTTCATCTGTGCAAACGCGCCATCAGCGAAAAGCAGGTGTTGATCCACCAAAAAAGTGTCTGCTAAACGAAAAAAAAACCCGAATGCGAAAGGACGCTGGAGTAGACTTAGTGGATGAAGTAAAACTGCTCTCTAACAGGCCGCCTCCACGAGGCATAGCACATGCCATCATATACATCAAGGCATCGAAAAATCTAGTGGAGACGAGGCGTGTGCCATGGCATATCTTCAGGGCCTTTGTAGTCTCCACTAGATTTTTCGATGCCTTTGTGGTGCTCTCACAATCACACACATATAAAATACACTTACACTTTATACACTTGTTTTTAAAATTTAATTAAAAATAAGTTATCAAAAAATTGTTATCAAAAAACTATCAAAAAATATTTTCAGTAGTTATAAAAATACGATTCGAATTGTTGCCTAAAATGTTATTTTAAAAATATATAATTTTGTTCTTTGAAATTTGAAAATAAAAAATATATTGTTACAAAATATAAAATGATCTGTGAACCACTGCAACTAAATTGGTGAACCACCACAATTGTGAACCACCACAACTAAATACGTGAATAACCACAACTGGCGATCCTGCTTATCCGAACAACAAAAAAAAAAACCACAAACGCTGCTACAATTACCGCTGCCATCATAGCGAACCCAACAACATCTTTGCCTGCGTAACACAGCAAAAAACTCAAAAAAAAAAAAAAAAAACCAAATCACCCAAAGAGCCCAGCACAAATCGTCACAACAGCAACTGAAACGCTCACCACATCATCGACCAACAACAAACAAGACCCTATATCTGCCGGTAAGATAACGGAAAACAACAACAACATCAACAACAACGTTATAACAACAACAGCATCAACAACAACGTCATAACAACGACAGCAAGCAAGACCCTATACCTGCCGGTAAGGTAACGATACAGCAACAACAAGAATATTTATAACAACAACAACAAAACCAACAACAACAACAAGAATATTTATAACAACAACAACGAAATCAATAACAACAACAACAGTATTTATGACAACAACAAATAAATCAACAGCAAGAACAACAAACAAAAATCAACAACAACAACAACAACTGCGAGAGCAGAAATCATTTATTCAAAATTTTATAAAATTTTATATATATTTTCTTTTTTTTTTTTATTTGACATTTTATTAAAATTTTTTTCACAGGTTGCTTTTCAATTTAGTTTATCACGAGGCACACAACGTAGCTTCTGAAACGTACGTAAGAATATAGGGTCGAAAGAAACCTAGATTCTCACATACGTAGGCACTCCACTGCACTAGGGTAACACATTTGAGGAACACACTTAAACATTCACACAATGAGCCTGCAACATACCCCCCCTCACTCTTCTCACCGTGGAGAAGGAGACAATCCACTAATATCTCGCGACACAGACACACTTCCAAACCCTTTCGACATACCTTACAGTACGGAAATACACGCGACATCTATCAAATTACCACAATTTTGGACAACTTGTCCTGAAGCATGGTTCGTCCATGCCGAAATACAATTTCAGATAAAATCCATAACGACAGACAAAACTAAGTACGAATACTTAGTTACAGCTCTTCCACAGGACGTTATTATGACAGTCCTTGATTTCATACAAAAGCCTTCACAGACCAATTTGTACGAAAATTTAAAAAAACTTTTGATCGAACGTCATTCTCTTAGTGAAAACAAAAGAATTGACAAAATTCTTTCTGACTGCGAGATTGGAGACCGAAAACCATCCCAGTTTTATAGATCGCTCCTACTTCTAGCCGGTTCTTCAGTGGAACCAGATTTCCTCATAAAGTTATGGCTTAGGAAACTACCCAAAACTCTTAACATAGCATTGACTGGGTCAGGCCACAAAACGATCGAGGAACTGCTAGCGTTAGCCGACAATCTCTGGGAAGTTATGACCGAAAACGAAATCAGTTCCTTCGGAAAACCTTCCAACGCGATTGAACTTACGAAAATGGTTCAAGCTTTAACAATTTCCACTTCAAAAATTTTAGAATCTTTCAATAAATTGACGTTAGAAGTGAACACGCTGAAGTCAGAAAACCGATTTCGTTCGAACTCACGAATAAGACGAAGGTCAAACTCAAGACATAGACCTCAAAACAATACTTCTTGGGTATGTAAATACCATTATAGATTCGGTAGCCAAGCACGAAAGTGTGAACAACCATGTTCATTCGTTCGAAACAACTACCATACACAACCCAACACTATGTCACACAATACAACAAACTAAAAGACTCTATTATCGCGACGACTGATGATAGACCCGTCACATTAACACGTCGTCTTTTCGTATTTGATCCGTCAAATAAATTAAATTTTCTTATTGACAGCGGAGCGGAAGTATCGGTACTTCCATCCTCAAAATTCAAAATTAATAGACAGAAATCTGATTTGACACTTCAAGCTGCTAATGGCACAGCAATATCTACATTCGGAAAAAAATGATTAACTTTAGACTTAAATTTACGACGCGAATTACCATTTACATTTATTATAGCAGACATTTCTAAACTGGACTTGGTCAGAGCATATCACCAAATACCTATGGCTCCCGAAGACGTACACAAGACGGCTATCACGACACCATTTGGAATGTTCGAATTTCTCCGAATGCCTTTCGGTTTGAGAAACTCAGCACAAACATTCCAACGGTTCATACATGAAGTCCTTTACGGACTAGATTTCATTTTCGTCTACTTAGATGACATTTTGATAGCTAGCGAGACAGAAACAGAACACATGAAACATTTGACACAAGTTTTCGAACGACTCGACAAATATGGTTTGAACATTAAACCAAACAAATGCGTTTTCGGAGTTGAAAACATCAATTTTCTGAGCTACAATATTTCAAGACATGGCATACGGCCATCGGAGGAACGAATACAATGTATAAGAGACTATCCACAACCAAATACTGTCAAACAAATGCAAAAATTTATCGGCATGACTAACTATTATCACAGGTGCATTCCTAAATTAGCGCACATGCTAGGCCCAATATACGAAATGGTCACAACAGCTTCAAAAACAAAAAACAAACTTTTAACATGGACAAACACAACCTCGGATGCATTCAAGGCAATTAAAGATAGCTTTGCTACGCAAACACTACTTAACTATGTTAATAGTAAAGCAGAACTATCGATTGCTGTAGATGCATCAAATACAGCAGTAGGTGGAGTATTACAACAGAAATACAACAATAAATTAGAACCACTAGCATTCTTTTCCAAAAAACTAACTTCCACAAAATCTAAATACAGCACATTCGATAGGGAACTTTTAGCTATATTCTTAACAATCAAACATTTTAGACACTACCTCGAAGGTAATATTTTTACAGTATACACAGATCATAAACCACTAACAAATGCACTCAATTCTAAAACAGAGAGAAGCCCAAGACAAACACGATACCTAGAATACATAGCACAATTCACTAGCACGATACTACACGTCAAAGGTACAGATAATTCAGTAGCAGATGCATTATCAAGATGCGAGGTAGAAGAACTCAAAACACCCGATCTTAATCTCAAACTATTACATTGCGAACAAAACACAGATACAGAACTCAAAGACATATTAGATCAAACGTTATACAAATTTGAACAAATCAAAATTCCATTCATGAACATTGAAATTTGGTGCGAGCACTCCACAGATAACACACGCCCATATATTCCACAATCTTTACGTAAGACAATTTTTGACCAAATACACAATATTTCACATCCAGGGACAAGAGGTACCCGACGACTTATAACAGAACGATATTTTTGGCCAAGCATGAATTTAGAAATTAATAAATGGACTCAAGAATGTATTAGTTGTCAGAAAGCTAAAGTACACCGACATACAAAGACATTACCACACAACATACACATTCCAGACGGCCGTTTCGAACACATCCACATTGACATTGTTGGTCCCTTACCAATATCGAACGGATATAAATATCTTCTAACCGCGATTGACCGAAATACACGTTGGCCTGAAGCCTACCCTCTCAAGAACATAGAGACCACAACAATAATCGACACATTCCATAGAGAATTCATTTCACGATTTGGCGTGCCAATTGAAATCATTTCTGACCGAGGACCACAGTTCACGTCTAACACATTTAAACAATTTATTAAAGACATTGGTTCTCACCACATTTTTACTTCATCATACCATCCACAATCAAACGGGATGATCGAAAGATTTCACAGACAGTTAAAAGCGTCAATAATGGCTAGTAATAACCAAACTAATTGGTACACAGAGATTCCTCAGATTCTTTTGGGTATAAGATCCACAGTCAAAGAAGACATCAAAGCGTCCCCGGCTGAAATGGTTTTCGGTCAAAATTTAAAGCTACCTAGACAATTAGTAGTTCAGAATTACCAATCTTTTAATGCATCAGAAACATTAGCGAAACTCAAACAAAACGTTCAAAATAACGATTCAAACATTTCACATCATAATACAAATGCTGGTCAATACTTACCACAAGCCTTGAAGAGTTGTAAATACGTATTCGTACGAAATGACACAATACGACGTCCACTACAGAATCCATACGAAGGACCGTTCAAAGTACTCGACAGAACACACAAAAATTTTACAATTCTTAAAAATAATAACACAGTTACAGTTCACATCGACAGAGTCAAACCGACATTCATGGTCAGAGACACTACAGAGACGCTATCCTCCTCACACAGACCCACAAAAAAAAAGGTACATTTTAATTTCTTGGCCAACTCAATTAAATTCTATGGGGGGAATAATGTGGTGCTCTCACAATCACACACATATAAAATACACTTACACTTTATACACTTGTTTTTAAAATTTAATTAAAAATAAGTTATCAAAAAATTGTTATCAAAAAACTATCAAAAAATATTTTCAGTAGTTATAAAAATACGATTCGAATTGTTGCCTAAAATGTTATTTTAAAAATATATAATTTTGTTCTTTGAAATTTGAAAATAAAAAATATATTGTTACAAAATATAAAATGATCTGTGAACCACTGCAACTAAATTGGTGAACCACCACAATTGTGAACCACCACAACTAAATACGTGAATAACCACACCTTGATGTATATAATGGCATGTGCTATGCCTCGTGGAGGCCATGGTATAATAATACAAGGTAGCATTGACAGTTGCTTGGGAAATCATATACTGTCAAAAAATATACTCAAAAAGAGAGCGCTCACAATCCGCCATTGAAAACACAAGCAATGTTGAAAACCTTGAAGTGAAAAAAAACAACAACCACAGCAGCTGCTGATGTATTTGCACAACAAGCTATGTTTGACAGTTTATGTTTTCCTGTTGAAGAGAAAATAAGCAGTTGTCAATGCTACCATGTATTATTTTACCATGGTGGAGGCGGCCTGTAAAGAGACGTTACGGGATACAAAAATTGGTTTCATTCTATAAGAACAATGCCAAGTTGGATTCAGCGAAACTATTTCCACACCGCTGCAGCCAAAACGCGGTAATTATTTGAATAGCAGCATATCCCGGCTGCATTTAAAAGGTTAACGTCAAAAGCGGCCAAGAACAAAATTAGTGTCACCAAATCTAAAAATACTGAAGTCAAACGCGGTAAGATGCTTAAGAAAGCGAATTTAAAGAAACTCGAAATGCGTTTTTAGAAGCGTTGAGAATGAGTTAAAGGGTTAGGTAGAGCATTCTTCAATTTTGTATTTGCTGCATAGTTCCTTAAACAAAGCTCAGCTCAAATGGTTCATACTGAACCCGACCTTTTAATAAGTATTTTGTGAACTTTAACTTTTCTAAATTTATTGTAGTTTTAATGTGTTTTTAAAATTAAATTGCATTTATATTGTTGCTTTTAAAAATGCCATTTAAGCAAATAGTATATACATTCTATTTATTTATGTATACATTTTATTATGTTCGATGTTTCAGTGAAGGATACATTCAAATAATAAAACAGGTTTTACCATGAACGAAAACTACATTTCTTTCATTTAATTTGACTTTATTAAAACTCGATATATATTTTTCTCTTTGTTTATCTTAATCTGGGCCCTAAAAAGGGCCAACTGTAAAAAAAAATTTAATAGCATCTTGCTGTAAAACGAACGAAACGTGTATTTCACGAAGACTTCGTTCAAAAGCCAATAATCAGCTGTTTTTGCTTGATGTAAAACGTTTATTGTACACAACAACAGAGCAGCTGATTCAGTTACGAACGAAGACGTAACAGCAGTACAAATTTGGCTTGCTGTAAAAAAATTATCCGAAGCGGAACGTCAAAAAACGACGATAAACAAATTGCCATCGTCCACAAAATTATTAATAATGGAATTTGCTGTGAAGTTGCTATGAAGAAAACGTAAATACATTCTCAGAAGCATATTTAACATAATTATATAAAAAATAATAATAAAAACATATATTAACAATATTTTATTTGTTTTCAGCACAAAGAAAACTACAAGCGAGCAATTTTGGGTTCTTGTTCAGGAAATGCACTGCTCATCACTATCACTTTCACTTTCGTTGTCAAAATTATAAAATGCTATCACAAAAAACATTATAAAATACTTTTTTAGTCAAATTTAACAATATATATGAAAACAAATTGCAGATTGCTGCAAAAGTCAGCAATTATTTCCAAGCGAAAATAAATGAAACAGCTGATGGAAAAAAGCATTGCCAACATAAAAAGATGTAATGATTTAACATTAAAATTTTTAAGGATTTTAGAAAATTTACGAAGAATATTGAAATTTTATTATCTGGTAATGCTTCTTTTGACAAATATTCGCATCGAGAGTATTTGAGTAACGTAAGCGACGTAATAGTGCACGATGACGCAAAGAACAAATACAGCAATCCAATTTTATCCGACATCGTTTGCAAACGAACGAGGCTTCAGCCGAAGTCTTCGTTTTACAGCAGGATGCCATAAGTTATGAAAATATTCAAGCCAATATTTTTAATAACTTATTGTTGCCCATTATTCTTTGTCTTATTTTTTGAATTTTCAAACTTCTGTTAAGTGCTCTAATGCGGAAATACTTTCTGCATTTAAAACACAACAATTTTACACTATCTGGCAATTCAATTGCTGAACTTGATTGCATTAGTCTTTTTTTAAAATCGTTGCAATGCACAATTTTATTGCCATTGTGTTGATTGAAAATGACTTCCAATTGCTTTAATTTAATCAAAAAGCAATAAGACGGTTTTATCAAACCGCCTCTGGAAACTTGGTCGATCCAAGTCCATGTTGAGCCATTGTGTTTTCTGAGTTCCAATATAAGACGCCGAATTATGAAGCCAGCTAAATGTTGTAAGCCACCTTCATGCTGAATATCGATATTTTCAAATTCAGTTTGAAATTCATGTGGTTCTATATCAACATATTCATTATTTTAATGGGACATACTCAAGCTGAAGTCATCATCAAAATTTATGGGTCTTGAAATCTTGAGCCAACTAGTGTAGTCACCTTCCACGTTACCGCTGTCCTGCAGCAATTCAGTGTTTCTCGCTGGATTAAAAAATACTTATGTTATTATGCATTATATAAATATTATTTATTTATGCATTATCCATTGTTAGTATTTAAATATGAAAATATGTATTCAAATATTGTTTTCGTACCTATTATTGTTTTGTTTTATATAATTGTTAATTCCATTATACTTAATTCAGTCACTTATTTTGTTACTACTACATTACTTATATTAGAATTGTTGATATTTATATGTGCTATCAAATAGTTACTATATTTATTATTATTGTTGTTAATATACTTATTTTTATTATTAATTATGACCTTGTCTTATTATTTTTTTTTATTTCATCAATAATTTAATCTTACCACTACTTGACTTAGAGCTGGTTTCACGACCATTAGTTAACCAATTGGTTAATTAACTAAAGGCTGTTAGTTAACTATAACTTTTTATGATTTGGGTTTCACAATGCTTTAGTTAACTAATGGCAATTTTGTTAAGAAAATATGGCAACACTATATAAAACATATGTTTTTGATATATGCATTAAATACGTTTCTTTTGCAAAATGGACAAAATTAATGCAACACACGCAAGATGTTCCAATTTTGCACAAAAATAAATTGATTTGCTTTTGGAAGTCGTGCAAAAATACAAATGCGTAATTGAATGCAAACAACCCGATAAATATCATGCGGACGAGAAGGAGAAAACATGGGAAAAAATTTAATCAGAGTTCAATTGCCAGAATGAGGAACGAACATACAGGAGCTTGAAGGCTCTAAGAACCAAATATTACAACCTGGAAAAGTAATTAAAACACTCCACACTTCCTCATAGTTCGAATCGCTAACAACACCGTGATCCCTATCGGAATCCATTGTTATTTGTTTCACGTTTCTCTTTTTGTTTTTTATAAGCTTTTTTCAATTACAGAAATCAGCTGTTCCTTAACTAATGGTTTAAACCACCACCACTGGTGGCTTAACCTCTTGTTAACTTTGATTGTGAAATTCAAATCTGTTAGTTAACCTCTGGTCAGTGGTTAACTAATGGTCGTGAAACTGGCCCTTAGTGTTATTATTTTTTCAAATGAAGTAATTAAAGTTATAAAGTTTTATAAATTATTGTTATATATATTTTTATATTTTTTACAACTACATAAGCACTACTTAAATTAGTGTTATTATTTTTACTAATGAAGTAATTGAAGCTATACAGTTCTATAAACATTTTTGTTAAATGTAATGATCCTTTATTATTATGTCATAATAAACTAATTATGTAGTTAGCAAATTCACCACAGTGAACTCCCAATGACATAATTTTGAACAAAAATATAAATTAAAAAAATATTTTAAACGTCATTGCGTGCGTCCTGTGTGCCTTTAAAAAAATAAAAAAAGTTTTTGTTTAAATGTTGTATTATAAAGTTTTTGTTTGGTTTTTATTAAAAAAAACGTTTTTTTACGTTCTGTTTTAAAAACTTACCTGTTAAGTATTTACGTAGCTTATACTTAAACTCCATTGGGCTTGGATGGTCATACATTCCGCCTTTGCATCTGATGGCTCCAAAAAAATCCTCTAGCAAGTCCTGATTAAGCCTGTAGGTGACAATATATTCCATGTTGTACCTTTCCATAACATAGGCACGTAGTAGTCGGATCGAAGCATTCGTTATCAGGATTCCTTTTTGGAATGGAGCTAAGGATGTTTTGCCGGGAATTATTGGTCTCGAGATTATTTTGTCCATAGCGAATAATACTTCATCTTGAAGCATAATGCTTTTGCCATATGGCTGCTTGCTGGGAATATTGAACGATGTCGAAGGTTTTGCATTCATAATGTCGAACCAATCGTTTACTAGCTGAACAAAATCAGCAGTTTCGATTGGGTTATAAAACTCCTTGCCGTGTGAGTATAACCAGCGTATGGCATTTTCTGTAGTATTCGAAAAAAGTTGAGCCGCTAGTTTCACTTTTTGTCTGCCTGCAAATTATGTTATAAATGTACTTTATATTGCTTTTATATTTTTAAAAATTACCTGCTTGATTGACTGTTAAGTGTTGCTCGGTCAATTTAAAAGCGATGGATACATCAGAGCTTGACGTGTGATTCATAAGTTCCTTACTGGTTTGTGGCGAAATGATTTTGTTTTTCCAAAGAAGCTCCGTATCAATAAAATGATTTCTGATGAGCTTCAGTAGATGCGGAACATCAGCAAAAACAAAAATCTTCTCAGATGGGTTTGTAGGGTTTTGGAACCACGTTTTTGCTAATAAAATTTATTAAAACAATTGAATTAATAAGTGTTTATCAATAAAAGGTCTTAAAAATAATTAATTTATTTTTTGTTTCTTACTTATTGAAATACCAAGCTCTTTCCATAGGATTTGATTGCTAGGGCCCATATCCGACACCATCGCAACAACGGAGAAGCTGGCATCCTTGAGTGCATCTAAAATTTGATGCAGAATCGCTTTAGTCATTTTACAATCAAATGAGTAGAAGATTGGTTGCTTCCACGAAGACTTCAAGCCACGAACCATTACCACTTGCACAAAGTTGCATGGCGCCCTCACGGTATCAGACGATGGGTCGTGCTCGTATACTGAAGAAATTTTCATTTCGTAGAATGAAAGCACGCACATTTTTTCCTCAAATGTTAAGTCGGTCCCATGTTTCATTGACGCTATGGAAAACTTCAGTATGCCTTCGTCGAAGTTTACTTTTTGAGCCCATCTTTTAAGGGTCGCTATGCTGGGAAATGGAAATCCTTTTCTGTAAAGGTGGTTGTACGCCCGTGCATCAGCAGCATGCTGACAGATGGCATTGGAAATATCCTCCCATGACCAATGAGATTGGCTCTGAGGACATTTCAACCTTCTTATTTGGCCTTCGGTGAATATTGCCTCAATGCTGGAGTTAAGACAATTTGTCTCTTCAAGCTGCCGCTTAAGGGTCGCAACTTCCTCTTCTAACTCCGCAACTCTTTTCTTGAGATGTATATTCTCAAGAATGTCACGACATTGGATGAAACTTAAAAATTTAATCCAAAAATTACTTAATGTAATAACAATCAATCAAAAGAAATTGGTATTGCGATTGGAGCGAACCTTTCTAATATATTTTTAAATTCATTTGAAGTACTTACTCAGTATCATTGGAAGCGTCAGCTTCAGTTACTGCCGGTACTACGTGCATCCAATTATTAACAATTTCAGCCACTTCGGCATCGAAAGCCTCCTCTGAGCATACTATATCCATCTCTGAGAGCACCGAGTCCATCGCCTGCATATCAACTATCGTTTGCTCTGCAGTTGCTTCTCCACTTGACACTTCGACTTGAGGTGATGCGTCCAACGGCTGCACTCCATTGCTGCGCTCTGAAGATTCAATGCTTTGTAATACTCTGGTCCAGCCAGTAAATTTCTGGACCGGTTTTGCACCAGGCATTAATCGTGAACGTTTATGAACTCCAGGAGTAGCGATAAAATCACTTTGTCGAAAGTGTTTTTCACATATTTTTGCCGAAGCGCTGAGGTCAACGCCGCAATGCTCGCTCCATCTTTTCCTCTTATGCTCGTTGATTGGAGCTTTATAAAAGGAAATATTTTCCTTTTTCCAACTCTTCTTACATATAGAACACGTTTTTGGCATTTTATCACAGTTTATTTTCACAAAAATTAATTTAAGTTATATTGTTTATATTTCGCAAAACAAATAATATTTTCTGATCAATTGGCACAACAACAAAACAATATAACGAAGTCACAAGCAAAAACACACAAACAACATGCATTCTATGCACCCACACGTGGCAATAACAAAACACATAGGGGTCATTAAACAGCGACTATGACAACAATAACATGCAAGGCAAAAGGTTGCCGCTATCTCTAGGCGAGCAAAATTCAAGGTCGAGATAAAATGGAAATTGGCGACACAAACAAGGTCCCGTTACTCTTTTTGGGGATAAAAGAAGTCAGCGAACCAACAGTGGATCTCTTTTGAAGTCAACACGCGAACAACGCACATCGGTGAGTCAAGTGAACAAGTAACAGAGTGAACAAGTGACCCAGTTAACAAGCAACAAGTGACTAAGCACGAGTGACTAAAGGCAGTAGTGAGACAGTGTTTCTTGTCGGCCCGAGTGGTTTCATATCGGACGGCCGGCCATAAAACATACCAGTGGCATCACGAAAGTTGTTTTTTCTGTCGACCCGAGTGGTTTCATACCGGACGGTCTGCTCTAAAAGCATCCAAGTCGATCGCCCACTTAGGTTCAGACCATATTTTTGTACAAGGACAACGACCAAGCTTACACCTGGCCAGAGTGGTTCTATACCGGACGGCCCATCGCAAATACTCAGAGGACAGACAAACGAACGGAATTCACGGATCCTATTTCAAAGGACTTCGAGGGAGATCAGGAGCAACGGCGATTATTTAGTAAATGAATAAAAAAATGTGAAAAGATTTTTTCTTTTGTGAACACGTACATTTGAAATAAAGACTTAAATAGTGAAGTTAAATGAACCCTTGCATTTATAATTTAAAAAGACTACGGGAATAAATTTTTTGTACGAACCCCGGCTATCCGGCGAGCTTACCCCGGCTACAAAGTTCGTTACAAAATTTTTTGACGTTTCTTTGAACTTTGTCATTTTCACAGCTGTAGCTCCCTTTTTGTTGTTGTTTTTTTCTGACGCGTGAGAGAGCTGAAAAATTTGAGCCTACCTTATAATTGAATCATGGCCACGGTGAACTGTCAGCCATTGTTGCAACTGTTTGAAACATTGAAGACTCACCAAATTTTGGCATGTTGAAAACCATATCAGCTGTTCTCTTCAGTCATCACTAAATTGAAATTGTAATATAAAGGCATACCATTTACTACCTTCGGTAGTTTTTCTTTATCTCTTAGTAATATTTCGAACTGTTGGTTTGTTGTTGTTGTCTTTAACCTATATTTAAACATTTAAGAATATATGAGTGAAAAAAAAGTTATTACCCTTTCAATGCCAACTTATCTATTCTAACGTTAGTTCAAGAGCAAAATATGAAATTAGCAGTTCAAGTGAACAAAGTTCAAGGATTGAGTTTTATAAAATGCAAAATTTTTACTGTTTTCACTACGCAATTGCGTTACTCAACGCTTAAGATCAAAGCGTGAAGTGAAGCATTACGTTTTAAAAATTGCGAATTTCAGCAACGCAGCGCGAAGCGATGTGCAGGAATTTATAAAAAAATGCTATAAATCGTTGTTTGGAGCATGATCCTCTCACGTTATTATGCTACAAATTCTTTCTAAACAAAATCATCTTTAATACTCAATTTTCTTGAATTCTCATTTACTCATGTTCTTACTCATTTTTAATATTTGCTCAATTTTTAATCTCTAATTTGTTTTTATACTGTTTATAGCTAATTGAACTCAATAAATCTTTCTTGTTAACACAGTCAAACAAATCGGACGGTTTCTTATTTTTTTAAAGTTATTTATAGTTCATTGCCGATGTTAAAAACCATTATCATCCCCTAAACATTGGTGACCCCGACATGATTAGTTAAAATAGTTATTAATTTTTCGCATAAATATATTTCTATTTAATCGGAAAAATTAAAAAATATATATTGAGCATACATATACGCAAATAGTTCAAATTGGCTGTAAGTCGTCGCAAAGTCAATTGCATTACTTTCGGTCCGTTAATCGCTGCTGCTGTTGTTGCTACGCAAAACATTATGCATGCATTGTTGTTGTTGCCAAGAGCCGTTGGCATGCGTTGTTAGTTTTGCTAGAAAACATTCGATTTCAGCATCTTGTTGCTTTGTCGCTGGCACATCGAATCATCCCGTTTTACCCCTTTTACATTGGTCAAGACTTGAATTCAATTCTTTGCTATTCCCTTTTAAACTAACCCTCTCCCACATATTTTGTTCGTGCTAAAAAACATTCGATTTTTACCGCTTCTACGCTGCTGTCGGTTTATATTTTCCGTTCGTTTCGCTTGTGCAATTTATTTGCGCTGAACATTTGAGCTTGTTCAACTGTGCAATTGATTTGTAACTTTTTAATTTTATTTGCCTTTGCAATGATAAAGTCACACAAAAGAAGATGTGCTGATGTTGAGCAGACAGTCAATCAAAGCGTCATGATTTTTAAACTTAAAATTGCATGGTTCTTAAAGCAAATTCACTGCATGCAAGAAGCAGCAACAGGCAACATTCTACAGTCATAAGACGAGTCAATTCTAGCCGTGAAATTGGAGCAGTTGGAGAGGATGAAAATCCAATTTGAAGTGGTGCAATCACAACTGGAAATGGAAGACAATGACGAGATTGAAAGCAGCGCATGTGTCGAGTTACTGGAAATCTTTGCTGTTGTAAAATCTGGTTTGTCTAAAGAACTAGGTCGTTCTATTAGATAGGTTCGCTCCTCCACTCGTAGGTAATCGTCAGTGGAAGATCCTTCTACATCGACCGTCTCATCGGTAGCAAAGTCGCGTATACCAGCTCTACAATTGCCGCATTTCAATGGTATAGTAACTGAATGGCCAGTTTTTGGTCATTATTTTAACGAATCGAAACTTATTTGATAACGAATCAAGCATAAGCAGTATCGATAAGTTCTAGCATCTCAGAGCCAATGTGAGTGGTGTGGCATTAGAAGTCATTCGGTCATTGGAGATCAATAGTGAAAACTATGCAAAAGCGGTAAATTTATTAAAAAGACGATTAGATATTAAAATAATTCAATTTCAGGCTCACATCAAAAATTGTTTGGTCTTAAGTAAGTGGCTAAGGATTCTGCAGCGGGTCTACGGCAGCTGAGTGACAAAATTAGTGCGCATCTGCGACCACTACAGACTATTTTCAACAAAGAGGAGTTGTTAGAAGGGCTGCTCATATATTTGGTAAGCAGCAATGCTGACGTCGCCACGCAGTCAAAGTGGGAAGAAGACGGACAGTCTGATTTTGCATCGTGGGACTCGATGATTATTTTTATAGAAAGGAGAGCTCGCATGTTGGAGATAGTGGACATAGCCGTGGTTACCTAAACATCAGACAAACAGGTGACAAATAAGAAATCTTTCCTAAAATCATTTATTACAACAAATTCTGCAAAGGTTGGTTCATTTTGTTACTCATTAGACCATGCGATTGCAAATTGCTCTTCGTTTTTAAATTTATCACCGTCATAACGTATCAAAGAAGCAAAAAAAATGCAACTATGCACTTAAAATTGTAAATCTGGTGGTTGCAAACATTTTTCATATAAGAAAGGGCGTCCACAGGGGGGTGCAGGGTGGGAGGGCAAGCGCCAACTGAAAAATTTTATGCATTTTTATTTCCTATGTGTATATGTTACATTTTTGTTTATATGTTACAAAGTATTAAACTCTTAAATTCTGATATCTTAGGTGGTACGAAACTTAGTTTTATCTGAGTTTTGTCACTTTTTGTTAAGATTTCATTAACTTCTTATGTGCATTGTTCATATAGCAAATTTGAGTAGCGTTACGGTACACTCCGTGACGTTGCATTACCAGCCCTGAGTAACGATCAACACAGTGTTGCCAGATAGGTTGAGCTTCTTTCCCCTAAATCTGAAAAAATTTGCTGAATTTTCCCCTAAAATTTTTTTGAGTTAATTTATTGAATATTTTGTTTAATTGATGTAAATAAATACAATATCAAAAAAAAATTTTGGACTAAAAAAAAATCACATTAGTTTTTTTGTACACAGTAATTCATTGAGGAACTTAAAAAAACACAAACTCAAGTAATAAAGAAATTACATATTTTGAATTTTATTAAGATCGCTTCAATATAAGAACTATAACCGCCATAACAGACGGACAGACAGACAATCGGACAGACGGGAACATGGCGATACGGGAGAGAAAACAAAAATATATCTTACTCATTTTAAGTACCTTTGTTAATTAACACAAACACATCTTTTAGTTTAACAGAATTTGTCTTGAAAATTAGTGCGTTTTGAGGAAAACTTGTTTTTTAAGCGTTTTTTTAAATGAAGTGTTTTATCTAATGCGCAACTTTGCGCAGCCAATTTTTTAAGAAACATAAGGCAGATATGCTATATTTTATGAAAGTATTATTTTTCGATTATAATTAGGTTGAACTATTTAGATTTTTTCTACTAAATTTTAGTAAAAGAAAAACGACTTAATAAATTTAGAAACATACTTTCACGTTTTTTTTTAATTTTTGTTTTTTAACATTTTTTTTTTGTTAATTAAAAAATACAAAAAAAAAAATAAAAACAAATTTAAATATATGCTTTCTCGTCAAAATTTAAAACAGCTTCTCATTTATAACATATTTTGGTGCTATTTCGCTCATTCGACAAACAATCAGCTGCGAAACAGTATTGTTTCGAAAGTACAGTATTGTTTCGAAACAGTATTGTTTCGAGACGGGTCGGTTTCAAAAAAGCCACTAAGTACTATCTGAGTACGTCGTTATCTAACAACACTCAAAGTGAGAGCAAAAATAACTTACTCTCACCGAGTATTAGTTTACTTGAAATGAGAATTAAATCATTCTCATCCCAAGTCTAGCTACTGTCAATTATTTTTACTAATCAAAATCTAATCTGTTATTATACAATGTTGTGCATAACAAGAGCAACCAAAAAAAGCCATTGTCAATTATACCTAGAAACTTTTCCGTTTTTACTAAAATTCTAGTTTGATAAATTTTTTTATAATCATTAAATCACAAATTGTCAAAAAATGATTCAAAAGTTTTTATTACTGCAGCTTTTAAATTTTTTTTATCTATATCTATATCTATACTATTATATAAAATAAAAGTGAAAATTTTTTGTGTACCCGCAAAACTCCAAAAGTACTGGTCCGATTTTTTTGAAATAAGTTTTAAAATATCACATTTGTGCTACAAAAGGTTCATTGGTTATTTTCTTTACGAAATTTCAACAATAAGTATCTTTAATTAAAGTGTTAAGTTTTTAAAAAATCATCCACAATGCCATGCATTGCTTGATCGTTAGCTTTTCATGCGTTTGTGCTGCGAGAGCCTCAATAAACTGCATGTTGCTCTCTACTATACTCTTTTTGTTCTCAGCAAGCACAAAACAAACAAACAAATACATATACATACATACTTTGCTGCGCTTAAAGCTAATTGGATCGAAGTACATTCTTATATGTTCAAAGTAGTTTTGATGTGGAGAATTAATCTAACACAGTTTTGTTAAAAGGGGATTCACTGACCACCTTTAGCATGTTGAGGATTTTTTTGATGAGAATGAGATTCAATCCGACTTGATATATGTATGTATGTATGTACGTATGTTTATTTGTTTCGCTGCATGCAACTTTTCTATACATGTTTTGACGGTGGTTTTCCTGTAATTTATAAATGAACAAAAGGAACAAACGGCTGACTTTTTACTAGTCAATTTAGAATTGACATTGTGTGATTCAATAAGTTTTTTTATAAATAAACAAGAGGACTGGGACGGGCATAGGAAAAGGGGTTATGGCTTTGACCACACAAGTCAAATTTTTGATATTGAATAGTTTTGGAACTAAACGTCGCATGACAATAAAACTCAGTATGGAGTTACTAATTGCCAAAGTCTTTCTACTGGAAAACTGGTTAGTGCATTGGAAAAGGGGGTGTGGCCCGATTATCTATACAGAATAGCTATGGAAGCTTAAATCACAGGACATTGAAACTCATAATGGAATTGTCACCTGGGAGTGATGTTCTGCTACTGGAAAACTGTAACGGGCAGTGGAACATGAGCGTGGTGTCAGAGTAAGGGACTAATAAAAGTTTTGAATTTACTTATCATTTCCAATATACTTGCTGGGTGCAGCAACGCGAGCCAGGTATCGCTAGTAATAAATAAAGTACAAAGTAGAAATTATGCTGTGCATAACTAAAGCAACTTAAACTAATGAAATTTAAATCGATTGAATATACAGGTTATAGGGTTAATATTTGGTAAAATTACCTTTATGTTTAATAACCGCAACACATCTGCGTGGCATTGAAGCTATAAGGTTGTCAATTATAGTTTGAGATATGCTTCGTTACTGCTGTGTCAGTGTCTCAACGAGTGCAGCTTTATAAGAAAACCTTTGCCCACCGGGTGAAGATCAGGCGATTGAACTGGTCAATCCAATACCTGAATCCTTTTTGTGCAAATTCACGTCTTAACCATCATTGCGGTGTGCTTAGAGTCGTTGTCATGCTGAAATACCCACCTGGTTGGCTCAGCAAAGGGCAACATGATTGTCTCTAAAATCTCTTTATAAATAAATCGGTCCATTTTTTGGGTAATTTCATAAACTAGAACTTATCCAAATGTAGAAAAATAAGTCCAGAACATAGCCGAGCCGCCTTCATGCTAAACTATGACCTGACAGTTTTGAGGTTTAAGGCTCTCACCTTTTCGCCGATGTACTGTGGACTCGTCTGGACTCGTCACTAAAAAGGACTGTCTTCCATTGGTCATCAGACAAATTTAATGAGTTCTTGCAGAATTAAATTGGGAATATAAAAATTTTTATTTTTTACATGATCAAGTAAAAATAACTATTTAAATTTTGGGGAAAAAACTAAGACGATAAAAAAATATGAAGAAGTTCTCTACGCCAATTACGGTTGCTTTTGATATGCACAACACTGTATATAATTGTAATAAAATATATAATAAATAAAAAATATATAATAAAATAAAAAATACCAAAAATAGACATAAGTAATACATAAACAATTTTTAATATATAACTCTATGATAAAAAATAAGTAGCTATTAAAAATAAAGAAAGAAGAAACTAACGAGAAATAATAAATAATGTACTAAATAATGTATATAAATAATAATAATGAATAAAAATAAAAATTAAACAGATAATTTACTATCTGAAATAAAAAAATTGTTTAAATAAATATTAATATAGTCCTTATTGTTAAACAAAAGGACACCGCGGCCAGAGGAATGATCGTCTATGTCTAGTCCATCGTCTCTGAACACTACAAAATCGGACGCAAAAACTTCTTGATCCTTGAAATCTTGGCAGAGATTAGTTTCGGTGAGAGCAAAAATATCATAGGGAAGTTTCAGAGAGTTCAGGAATACTGAGGAACTTTTTGTGCGCAGTCCTCTCACATTTTGGTAATAGAGAGACACAAATATTGGACTGCGATCAGTAGGTTGGTTAGGAATAGTATTGTTGCTGTTCTTTACGTGACTTCTGAAGATATGAGACGTGTTTCGATCGGACGTGAGCACCATAGGTATCAAGATCCTCCTTTACTTGATTTATTGTCAGGCCAAGTTGCTCATGAAAGCAATTGAATAAGTGACGCAAGTCATTTACCTAAGTTGGCAGACCTTCTTGCTGTATCAAGACTTTGAGATTAGTCTTGGTCTTGCCTTCTATACATGTTGAGTCAGGGGCTTTATGCATGTATGCGAGAAATAGACGAACGTTGTTGTAAACACTATTCTCCCTAAGGCGAAAAAGGGCATATCTGCTCTCGGTATCTGCACAGGAGTTCTCAGTCAGTTTAACCCTTGGAGGTAAGAGAGGGTCTAAGAAGGACTTAGGGCTACAAACTTGGTTTGAGGGTGCACTTGTGATAGGAGCAGACAATGGAGGGGTTAAAGTATGCGAATGAACAAAGTTAGGATAAAGTGTGTTGAGAATTTGCGGATTATTTTTATTAGAAGGTGGGTCAGTGATTGGGTAAGAAACGCAATTACGATGAGTAGTTTGAGGTTTGTTGTTTTGATGATGAATTTTTTTTGAAACGGAATTATTATCATAGTTAACCGATGTGGGCTTATGACTGATCTGTGAAGAGAAGGTTGGAAAAATATTGGTTTTTAGTTTCCAGTTGGGGGCAGGGCTGTGATGGGGCTTAGGTAACATTTTCTCCACTGATGCGTTAGGCCTAGTGGAAGGATGAAGATATATATTGTGTTCTCTGATATGTGTAGGTTTCGTAGTGCAATAATTAGGATTAGAATTTAAGTTGGAGTTTGGAATACCATAAGATGTTTCTTTGGGCTTATAACTATTGCTTATTCTAGGGTTAGAGTTAGTGTTTTTGCTAGAATTAGAACTTATATTAGGATTAGACTTAGGTGTATTACTAATTGGATATACGTTTGACTTAGATATATTTCTCGGTTTCTAGGTTCTGCCAGGTTTGTCCATCCACTTAGATATTTGTACAGTTCCGTGTTTTTGCATACCACCGGTAGGACTCAGGACCATCCAAGCGTATTTAGAAGGTAAGTTAAATTTAAAACTGCTTAGCTTGGCACGAATTGGAGATGTTTTTTGGCATTCGGATATGGTGAAGCGGAACTTTTTAAAAAAGTATTTACGCACCCAGGATATACTTGGTTGGGAAACCTCTAACAAATAATGTGATACCCTCATTTTGGTTGACCGACGTTAGTTTTTGCAGACGGCTTTCCCATTCTGGTATTGTCCACTAAGTTCCAAAACGTTCGATAACTCTTCGAGGAGCAGCGATTGGTGTTTTTAACAAGGGGGTGTCTGAGGCAATGGAAGAGTCAAGAGTTATATTATGTTGAGTAGTAGGTAAAGAGGCAACTGATGGCGGACGATTGGATGCTATCGTGATTTCTTCGAAAATAGAGGAGGAGTTATGTTGAAGCATCTGTGGTGGTGGGGATTCAACTCTATTGGGCGCTAATCTAACTTCATCCGCTATATCTGCGAGCGTCACTCGAAACACATCTAGATCATCGCTTATGTCATTCATTTTTGGAAATAGTACTTCAAACATGGGATCAGGCTGCAGAGGTGTTAATTTCGCTTTACTTGATAAAGCTTGAAATGCAATATCCATATCATACCGCAAGGAAGTAAGATTACTTATTATGTTTTTGGTAGATTCATCATTTTTAAGGATTTCAAGCTATTTTTGACTTCTTTTTTTAGCTCATTGATCGCCTTATCACAATGCAAAGCTTTCTCACTATCTCTTACTATTTCAGTTAATACTTTGAGGTTCTTAGAAATTGTTGAGATGTCAGAGTTATTTGCTTTGCACGTGGACTCTACTCTAGCTAAATCGTCAGATAGGTGTGTGAAGACGTCAAAGTTGGGAAGTTTACTGCACAGTAGTTTATAATTCGAGTGCATTACATTCAAAGAGTAAAAATAAAATAAATAACTGGCCATTTCAGCCCTTGAAAGGACTTTGACGTAGCTTCTTATGATCAATTGTGTTGTGCGTGTTATTAAGTTTGTACACAATTGACCGAGAACCGGACCTACATGCTTAACGCCGACTCCGAACGGCGATGAACGGAATGTTCTCGTTCTCAAGAAGTTTTACATGGCATTTTGATTACTCTCTGAGGTTTGCCATTGTCTGCAGAGAGGTGGCGGCCGTACAGAAAAATTATTTTAATTCAAATAATTTTCTGTCGCTGCTGGGGTTCGAACCTGGGTCTCCTAAGTTCGTTGACATAGCGGCCACGCACTTTAACCAACTACGCCACGGACGCCACACATTCAAACATTCACCACCACATTCAAAGAGTCACTCAGACATTTAATGGCGAGCATCACGTGTGAAAGCGACAAATCCCAACACTCGTCACAGAAAAACTTAAAATGTGATGAGTAATCCTGAATGTAGTTCAGACTCCTCTTTGTCATGCCCACACATCAGCCATGGTAGGATTTCCCGCAGAGACCATTGCAGCTAAGTTTTAGTGCATTTTTGTCTTCGATAGAGCAGTTTTTGTTGGCACAAGTGAACAGCTATTTGTTTTTGTAAAAAAGTTAATATATTTTCTGTGTTTTAAATATTGGTTTGTTACACAATATATTTATTACTAACTAACACTTTAAATATATTGTGTAAACATTAAAATTTCAATTTTAGTATTTATATTCATGTTTAATTGTTCGTTGTTTTTATAAAAAGTTTTTTTTGTTTTTAACATTGAAGTGCTTTGCTTGCATGCTAGCTTGCTTGTTGTGTTTCTTTTTTCTCCATTCTTCTTTGTGCGGAGTTTTGTTTCTTTTTTAAGCTTAGTGAGTGTTGTTATCGTTTTTTAACTGTGGTGCTCACTGCTTGGTTATAGTGTTAAATTAAACCCTAAAAGCACATCTTTTGTATATAAATCCAATTGTTCAATTCTGTAAAGAATAAACATGGATTATTTTTCTGTAGAAAATATTGCTGCTTGTTCCCTTAACGAGCTATGCAGAAACCAGAATATTCTGAACCCTATGTTCAACTGTTCTGGCCCATGTAAGCAAATGTTTCATGCGAGATGAGCGGGTATTTCCAAATCGTGCTTAGACGATTTAATGTCTGTCCGATCAGGTCTTCGTTCGTACTGTGCTTCGTACAGGGCCCTTTCCCCAGGTGAGCTTTATTCTAAAATAAAGCTTTTTGGAGAAAGTCTTAACTCGTTAAATAACAATTTTAGGGAAATTGTTACATTTTTTAGCGAAGTTAGTGCCACACCCAGTATCAGCGTCTACGATGAATGTTCTTCACCGGTGTCGAGGCGGAAGCTCTTATTCATTTCACGTCTTCAGCCCGACACAACAACTGAAAATGTATTGACTTTTATCAAACAAAATATATTATTTAGGCAAAATGCATTCTGTTCATGCAAAAAAATTGGTAACAAGCCTTCCCACGCCTACTTTATTCTAACGTTTGCATCTGAAGAGTTTGCATCTGTTCTTAACTCTAAAATGTGGGCCGATAACATTCTCGTTTCTGAATTTACGCCTAAAAATAAGTCTAGAAGGACGAATAAAATCGCCCATCAGACCCAAAAAAACTAAATAGATTATCCCTTTACCATCAAAATGTAAGGGGATTACGTTCTAAAACACGCGACATATTTTTGGCTTCTCAGAATTTTTCTGAGGCTGTTATCGCGTTAACAGAAACATGGCTGAACGGAAGCATTATTGACTTGGAATTGTTTGACAATAGTTTCCAAGTTTTTAGAAGGGATAGACACACTGACAATATTTCTGCTGTTGGTGGTGGTGTCCTTTTAGCTGTAAGGAATTCCTTTCTCAGTTCCTTAATTGATATTCCCTTACAACAAGTTAGTTGTATTTATAATAGTCTTGAAAGACTTCTTGACCTGGTCTTAACTACAGATAGTAACAATGTAATTGTTAAGAGGGCCTTCCATGCTCTGACTATTGTAGATGAATACCATCCACCATTGAGCAGTTGGTATAAATCGGACAGAGAGAGCATGGTAAATTCAAGTTCAATCGATAAGGTTTATGAGTTCAATTTTAAAAAAGCTGACTTTTTGAAGCTGAATTATTTACTTGATTGCATTATGAATTATATTTTAGAATACATTATTGGACATAACCTTGAGGAATCCATTAATTTCTCAGTCTGTGCCGTATAGCCTAAAATTTGCGAAAAACTCAGCATATCCTTGGTACACTAGGGAATTAAAAACGCTTCGCAACTATAGGAACAGAGCCTGGAAGAAATATGTCTGTAGCTTCGAGTCAAATGACCTGGAAACCTACAAACGTTTGTTTCTGGAATTTGAAAATCAGTCAGCAACATTATATCACGAGTATTTAGATAATATTAAGCTGAGAATACTGTCTGATCCAAAGAGATTCTGGGGATTCATTAATACTAAGAAGAAATCTGACGGGTTTCCTGTATCTTTTAAGACCCAAAATGGATTTACAGACGATCCTTACATAATAAGTGGCCTATTTGCCAATCTTTTTAAGGAATCATTTTGTTCAGATTCTTTTCATCCAGATATGGAGTATTTTGAATATATGAATTCTACACCCAGAGTATCTTTGGACTCTTTATCCTTTTCCTAAGAGGATATTTTAAAATATATTGATTCGATCGATGAAGATTTTAGCGCTGGACCCGATAGGATTCCTGCCGCAGTGTTAAATCAATGCGGTTCAATTTTGTGTCAACCACTTTCTCTGCTATTTAATAAATCTATAAACGAAAGTCATTTTCCACTGTTTTGGAAAAAATCATTTATCAGTCCTATTTATAAGAAAGGTTGCAGGAATGATGTTAATAACTACAGGCCCATTGCTAAACTGTCATCGATTCCGAAACTTTTTGAGCGAATCGTGTATGATCGGGTAAAAACTCACTGCCGTGAAGTCATAACAACTCGTCAGCATGGTTTTGTTAATGGCAGATCTACGGTATCTAATCTACTCGATTTTACAACGTTCTGTTTAAACACCATTGAATCTGGTTGCCAGGTCGACTGCATCTACACTGATTTCAGCAAAGCATTTGATAAGTTACCACACAATTTAATTCTATTTAAACTTAAGTCCATTATATTTCCACAATATTTTGTTAACTGGATTAAATCTCCAAGTTACAATGTGCATGTTGATCGAATAGAGAGAATCCAAAAATGCTTTGTTCGGTTTGCCCTAAGGGGCTTAAGTGGATTTGACATTTTAAACCTTCCTCCTTATGAGGATCTCTTAAAACTTTTAAAAATGCAATCATTCAGTGAGCGAAGGAAGTCTGCAGATATCGTCTATTTGCACCAACTCATCACCTGTGTATTCGATTCTCCAGAACTTCTTTCTCTTATAAATTTTAACTCTAATCGTAGAAGCAGTAGAAACGCTAACAATTTAATTTACTTACCACTTAGTAGAACAAATTATATGTTAACTGCTCCTTTAAACCGTATGAGTAAATTAGTTAACGATAGTAGCTTTTTTGATGTTAACTTGTCTAAAGGTCAACTCAAGAGTAGATTAAAAACTATTGTTTAATTGCATGGTTAGTCGTGTCGTCTTGTGTTGTCCTTGAGCCCAACCATATTTTGGTGTGTAAATATTTCTCACTTTGACTTATTTCGAGCCACTAGTATCAATATCGTTGAATTATTTCAAAGATTTTTGGACTGTGACTTTTAATGCGTTAATGATGAGAATGTGCGAAAAAGCTGTAGTAGCTAAACTCGATTGTTATTGCATGTTAAAAAAAACAAAACTTGCACTTTAACAGCTTAACAACAGTACTTAATCACACAAAAAAAAAAAAAAATAAAAATATATTGAAAACAAGTTTTTCGAGCTCTAGGCCAAGCATGTTGTCAACAAGACAACATGAAGAACAAAGAAGGCAACAACCAACAACAACAACAACGGCTCTGTATAGAGCAAATCACACAGCTTGACTATACAGACTGTTTCATTGGCCGCTACACCAACTCATCAGTAGCCTTTGTATGACTTTACACTGTGATCCACTCAAGCTACTTAGGTTCTACATATACTGCCAATATGCCGAGAAAGTTACCCGGAATTTGTTTTTGGCAGAGAACGCTGGAATTTTTGTAACTGAGTTCTTATCTACTTTTTGATGCATACTGTACTAAGGTTAACAACCAAGATCGTATCATACTTTTAGGCATAGCCTTAATTCATGTGCATCTTCGAAATTCGATCACAGCGGTTTACTGCTATTTAATATTAAAAAATAAAAATAAAAAAAAAGTTGATTGCAAAAGTTGAATTATTTACGAATTAATAAGACAAGTAAAAAACTATAATTAAAATAACAATTGTGCGTGTCATCATTTTGTGAAAAAAAAATCTCATAATGGATTTCACTTGTGCCAACAAAAACTGCTATATTTGTTTGTCGCTTTCACACGTGATGCTCGCCATTAAATGTCTGAGTGACTCTTTGAATGTAATGCACTCGAATTATAAACTACTGTGCAGTAAACTTCCCAACTTTGACGTCTTCACACACCTATCTGACGATTTAGCTAGAGTAGAGTCCACGTGCAAAGCAAATAACTCTGACATCTCAACAATTTCTAAGAACCTCAAAGTATTAACTGAAATAGTAAGAGATAGTGAGAAAGCTTTGCATTGTGATAAGGCGATCAATGAGCTAAAAAAAGAAGTCAAAAATAGCTTGAAATCCTTAAAAATGATGAATCTACCAAAAACATAATAAGTAATCTTACTTCCTTGCGGTATGATATGGATATTGCATTTCAAGCTTTATCAAGTAAAGCGAAATTAACACCTCTGCAGCCTGATCCCATGTTTGAAATACTATTTCCAAAAATGAATGACATAAGCGATGATCTAGATGTGTTTCGAGTGACGCTCGCAGATATAGCGGATGAAGTTAGATTAGCGCCCAATAGAGTTGAATCCCCACCACCACAGATGCTTCAACATAACTCCTCCTCTATTTTCGAAGAAATCACGATAGCATCCAATCGTCCGCCATCAGTTGCCTCTTTACCTACTACTCAACATAATATAACTCTTGACTCTTCCATTGCCTCAGACACCCCCTTGTTAAAAACACCAATCGCTGCTCCTCGAAGAGTTATTGAACGTTTTGGAACTTAGTGGACAATACCAGAATGGGAAAGCCGTCTGCAAAAACTAACGTCGGTCAACCAAAATGAGGGTATCACATTATTTGTTAGAGGTTTCCCAACCAAGTATATCCTGGGTGCGTAAATACTTTTTTAAAAAGTTCCGCTTCACCATATCCGAATGCCAAAAAACATCTCCAATTCGTGCCAAGCTAAGCAGTTTTAAATTTAACTTACCTTCTAAATACGCTTGGATGGTCCTGAGTCCTACCGGTGGTATGCAAAAACACGGAACTGTACAAATATCTAAGTGGATGGACAAACCTGGCAGAACCTAGAAACCGAGAAATATATCTAAGTCAAACGTATATCCAATTAGTAATACACCTAAGTCTAATCCTAATATAAGTTCTAATTCTAGCAAAAACACTAACTCTAACCCTAGAATAAGCAATAGTTATAAGCCCAAAAAAACATCTTATGGTATTCCAAACTCCAACTTAAATTCTAATCCTAATTATTGCACTACGAAACCTACACATATCAGAGAACACAATATATATCTTCATCCTTCCACTAGGCCTAACGCATCAGTGGAGAAAATGTTACCTAAGCCCCATCACAGCCCTGCCCCCAACTGGAAACTAAAAACCAATATTTTTCCAACCTTCTCTTCACAGATCAGTCATAAGCCCACATCGGTTAACTATGATAATAATTCCGTTTCAAAAAAAATTCATCATCAAAACAACAAACCTCAAACTACTCATCGTAATTGCGTTTCTTTCAATCTGAACCCAATCACTGACCCACCTTCTAATAAAAATAATCCGCAAATTCTCAACACACTTTATCCTAACTTTGTTCATTCGCATACTTTAACCCCTCCATTGTCTGCTCCTATCACAAGTGCACCCTCAAACCAAGTTTGTAGCCCTAAGTCCTTCTTAGACCCTCTATTACCTCCAAGGGTTAAACTGACTGAGAACTCCTGTGCAGATACCGAGAGCAGATATGCCCTTTCTCGCCTTAGGGAGAATAGTGTTTACAACAACGTTCGTCTATTTCTCGCATACATGCATAAAGCCCCTGACTCAACATGTATAGAAGGCAAGACCAAGACTAATCTCAAAGTCTTGATACAGCAAGAAGGTTTGCCAACTTAGGTAAATGACTTGCGTCACTTATTCAATTGCTTTCATGAGCAACTTGGCCTGACAATAAATCAAGTAAAGGAGGATCTTGATACCTATGGTGCTCACGTCCGATCGAAACACGTCTCATATCTTCAGAAGTCACGTAAAGAACAGCAACAATACTATTCCTAACCAACCTACTGATCGCAGTCCAATATTTGTGTCTCTCTATTACCAAAATGTGAGAGGACTGCGCACAAAAAGTTCCTCAGTATTCCTGAACTCTCTGAAACTTCCCTATGATATTTTTGCTCTCACCGAAACTAATCTCTGCCAAGATTTCAAGGATCAAGAAGTTTTTGCGTCCGATTTTGTAGTGTTCAGAGACGATGGACTAGACATAGACGATCATTCCTCTGGCCGCGGCGTCCTTTTGGCAATTAATAATCGTTATGATTCAACGTTAGTTCAGAATTCACATACTGCAAACTTTGAATTTATTTGTGCCAAAATCAGTATCGCTAAGCGTAATTTATACGTTATATGCTGTTATATTCGCCCATTTCAACCAACGACTGGCTATCAGCTGGCAGTAGATGCTATAGATTCTATTTTAGATCTCATGGATCCATTTGATTCTGTAATATTTTTGGGTGACTTTAACCTCCCTAATCTTCAGTGGATTTTATCAGATGATGAATGTCACTTCTTCTTAAGAAAAATATGATTTTGTAGAAAAAATTCTTTAAAGTTATAGACTTTGTCTTTGAAACAACGATGCTTAGCTTCAAGAAAACAAAGACTATTTGTTGATTTTGCGTACATTTTTCTTTGTTAACAAATTCTTGTTTACAAAAAATTAATCCGTTATTGTAAATAATTTATCTGTACGGCAAATATTTTTTGATTTATTTAGTTTCAAAGAACTTCAGTCTTTTGTTTCAAAGATGCAGCAGTTGCTTAGTTAAAGAATAAATCATTAGTGCAACGATCTTTTCTTTGTAGCAAAGATATTTTGGTTACAGTCTTTTAACAACTTTTTTTCTTTGATTTTAAGGCGTTCAGTTTTCTCAGTGCCATAAACGCTGGAGTTCATATTCCATAGAACCTCCCGATAAAGAGCTATGATGTTCAAAAGTTCTGTTTTTTTTTGTTCATGCTGCTGCTGGAGGTGGCCCTTGGAGGATGTTGGACAGCGAAAGAACCAAGAAAATTGCGCTGCAGTTGTTTGTTGCTGCTGGAGGATGTTGGACAGCAAAAGAAGCAAGGAATTTGCGCTGTAGTTGTTTGTTGTTGCTGAAGGATGTTGGACAGCAAAAGAAGCAAGAAATTTGCGCTGCACTTGCTGGAGGTAGTACTTGTAGGATGTTGGACAGCGAAAGAGCCAAGAAATATGCGCAGCAGTTGTTTGTGCTCTCGAAAAACGTTGGCTATCTAAAAAAACGCAAAAAATTGGCAAAACCCAAAAAAAATCCAATTTTATTGTGCAGCACTTACTGGTGCTGCTGGCGGTGGCACTTGCAGATCGTTGAAAGCGAAAAACCAAATTTTGTGTGCAAACCTATATTTTTTTATTTATATCGCGGTTTTGAATTTTGGTCCGTTGTTTTTTCACTCTCACAAGCAAATTTAGTATTTTTTTTTAAGTTTTCTCTATTATTTCTTTCCACTTTCAAAAGAAACGTCTAATAACTAAACAAATGTCGTTTATTGTCATGCGACTGTTAAGCCCACCTACGTCACGATAGACAATTTTCTTTGAATTGAAAAAATTAAACTAATATGAATTAAAAAATTATTATAACAATTGTCTTGTGTAGACGCAGCGTTAGTATATATATTTAAAATATTTTTTTCAAAAAAGTTCTGAAATATTGGAGTTTTCCTCAAAAAAAGGCACAAAAATTGTTTTTGTTGTAAAAATAATTTAAATTCAAATTTGCAAATTTTCAACTTATTTTCATAAGCTGTAACATTTATAAGCAAAAGTTGTTTCAATTTTATTAAAAAATTAAAAACCGTTTTTGTGATTCAAAAAATGATTTTTTCGAAGAATATATTTTTTCCTATGTGGCGTCCGTGGCGTAGTTGGTTGAAGTGCGTGACCGCTATGTCAACCAACCTGGAAACCCAGGTTCGAAACCCAGCAGCGACAGAAAATTAATTGAATTAAAATAATTTTTCTGTACGGCCGCCACCTCTCTGCAGACAATGGCAAACTTCAGAGAGTAATCAAAATGCCATGTAAAGCTTCTTGAGAACGAGAACATTCGTTCATCGCCGTTCGGAGTCAGCGTTAAACATGTAGGTCCGGTTCTTGGTTAATTGTGTACAAACTTAATAACACGCACAACACAATTGATCATAAGAAGCTAGGTCAAAGTCCTTTCAAGGGCTGAAATGGCCCTTGTTATTATTGGTTATTTATTTTATTTTTTTAAATTTATTATTCCAAGGATCTAGCCGATTGTTTTTAGATAATAAAAGGTTTATTTATGTGTTGTTGTTCGCCTGACTATATAGATTGCGCAGATCGTAAAAATAATTTTCAACGATCTGCGCATCTACGTCACGATAGACTTACGATATGAGCTTACGATATGGCTCTCTGTCAAGTCTTGTTCAGAATGTGAACAAATATGAAACAATGGCAAAAGATTCAAGAAACAAACTTGGTCTAGCGTGACGTCATGATCGTAAAAATCTCTTGTTCGTAGCTAGAAATGTCAAAATGAAAAGTAAACAACATAACGGACCTGCGCAATGCGTAATCTATTTTTCTATCATTCTTGGTTTTACATCACATGTGATTTTACATCTCATAGAGGGTTGCCATACTTAAAGTATAATTGACTTAGGACTAATTGACATTCTATGTTCACATCTAGTTTACACTATGGGCTTACATCTAGTTTACGCTATAGGCTTACATCTCGGCCAATCTGACAAATGATCGACTCCGATCAACTTTATAATAAGAACAAATTGTTAAAAATATCTATAGATTATAATAATCAGCTTCATTGTTAGTATTGCCTAGTTCATTAATTTTTATAGCCTTCTAATCATGCTTTAATAACCATTTTCGCATTCGGTTATATTCTAAAACCCCATCATACGGAAGCTGGATCAACTGGAAATTCTCATTGTCACGTATAATATATTGATCATTTCCCAATTTTTTATGCACTACGTAAGGTCTTTTACACTTTGGCACAAATTTCTTATTGGTTCCAACTGCATTATCAACATTTCGAATAAGTACAAAATCGCCGACGTAATAAACTTTAACATCGGCGCTATTTCTCAAAAAATACTTTAAATTGTATTCTTTGGGTTTATTAATTGCATTTGTGGCACTATATCGGATGCGGTCCAAATCTCGGCTCTTCTAAATTATTCTTGTCCTCCAAATATTCTGTTAATTCATCTTCATTTTCGCCACGTTCTATACCAAATAGTAGCATTCTTGGCATATTTTTAGTCGAAGCGTGAACTGAATTATTAATTACATATTTTACAAGTAACAACTTTTTTGACCAATCGGCATGGTTTATCGGATTACTCAACTTCCCTAACATAGCTTTAATCACCCGATTCACCCTTTCTACCCATTCATTGGCTTGAGGAGAAGCTACGGCGACCTTTACATGTCTTATGTTACGTTTCAGCAAAAGGTACTCAAATTCAAATGAGGTAAAACATGTCCCTCTGACTGATACTAATCGTCTAGGTCGCCTATAATAACTAAAATATTTTTCGAGAGCGGAAGTGGTTTCTTTTGTACTAGTCGAATTCGTCGGGTATAATTTCACAAATTTTGGGAATGCATCGATAACTACTAGGATATGCTTTCTTCTGGAATTTATTGACGGCAGTGGTCCGAAATGGTTAATGTGTATGGTGTCAAATGGCAACGGCAGCTTGGGAATGTTATATAGGTTCCTCTCACATAGTCTTACTGGGGCGGCATATATGTACAAGGCATTTAAAGCAATTCTGTGTAAATTTTTCTATTTTTTGACGCATAGCCGGGAACCAATAATATAAACTTATCTTGTCATAATATTTATCAACTGCTTGATGACGAATTTTTTCATGATTAGTGCTTCAGAGGCACATATAGTGCTTTTGTGTCGTCTTTATGTTTCTTAAAAACTAGTCCATCGGCTAGTTAGAATCATTTACTTCTTTCGTCTCGAAATGGGTCATTAAAGTTTTAACGATATCGTCACGTTCCTGAGCAACTTGTATTTGAAAGTCTATATCACCAGCGTCCAAAATTGAGGCAATTTGACATCAGCTCAGGGTGTCTGCATGGACCGTAGAAGTACTACATCTCTGCTGAATCGAATAATGATAGTTTTCGAGCTCTAAAGCCCATCTGGCTATGCGAGGATTAACTTGTTTTTTCTCTAATGTCATTGTCAAGGAACTGCAGTCTGTAACTATTCCAAAGGGTATTCCTTCCAAATAAATTTAAATCGTCTTTAGCATATATAATTGCTAGAGTTTCTTATTCAAAACTGTGATATTTAGATTCTGCAGCAGATGTCGTTTTCGAGAAATATGCTATGGGATGAATTTTTCCGTCATTTTGTCGTTGTAACAAGACTGCACCGAATCCAAAGGAACTGGCTTCGCAGTGTAGTTCAGTCTCTTTCGCATCGCTATAAGCGCTTGCCCAAAAAATCGCCCATAAGCGCTTAAAATTTTCTCGTCAAAACTTGGCAGCATTGGTCATTTCAATTGTTTTTGTTTATATATAAACAGACTTTTCTATCACCCACCTGACTAAAACATGGTTGTTTTTCAAAAAGTGCTGACACTAAATTACGCACAGTGCCACTTTCTTGATCTGGCAATAGTGTTTCTATCGGCAACTAAGAGATAACCGGCTATAATTATCCTGTCTTAAAGCCCGAACAGAACCAAAGTGGATGTTGGTTGGCGGTCCTTTCTCAGAGAAACCCGCTGAAAACATTTCTAGAATAAGAGCGGCTGTCGGATCAGCGTTGCTTTTCGGTGTGTGAATGGTACAAATGCAACACACACACACAAAACGAAACGTCCGTTCATGGAATGCAACACACAAAACAAAACGTCAGCTCATGGTAAAAACTAAGAAAATAGCACTGAATACAGCCAATTCTTAGCTTAAATATGGCAACACTTACGCCACTCAAAGAGAGATCCGCCAGCCGTCGGAGAAAAAATAGAATTGATTCTATTAAGGAGTTTTTCCGTCGTGGATTTCTACGGCCATTTAATTTTTGGCGGCTGCATAGATTTTTATGTATTTTGTTGCACCGCTTTGGTTCTGTTGGGGCTCTTAGCAAAGCAATATTTTGTATGAAAAATGTTGTTAAGCGCATATAGCTATGAAAAAGAAACGCACCTATTAAAGCATTACTATTAATTTATTTATCCGCTCCATGCTTGGATTAAATGTTTTGAATTTTTGATCCATATATAATTCTGTTGTGGCGTCCGTGGCGTCGTTGGTTAAAGTGCGTGGCCGCTATGTCAACCAACCTGGAAACCCAGGTTCGAAACCCAGCAGCGACAGAAAATTATTTGAATTAAAATAATTTTTCTATACGGCCGCCACCTCTCTGCAGACAATGGCAAACCTCAGAGAGTAATCAAAATGCCATGTAAAGCTTCTTGAGAACAAGAACATTCAGTTCATCGCCGTTCGGAGTGGGCGTTAAACATGTAGGTCCGGTTCTCGGTCAATTGTGTACAAACTTAATAACACGCACAACACAATTGATCATAAGAAGCTAGGTCAAAGTCCTTTCAAAGGCTGAAATGGCCAATTTTTTTTTTGTTTTTTTTATCCAATCGCGATATGTCGTTGGCGTGTTTACAGTCCGAAGGCAAAATCAATCGAGGAAGGAAATAAAAAAGGATTCAACTGAAGTTCAAAAATAAATTAGGGTTAATTGTAGATAAGGTGAAACAGGGGTATAGCAGCTGGAATGGTAGCAACACTTTAGTGTATCGGCTGAGATAAAACACATACATTTGACCATGGTGAAAAATTTTACTTTAATCTTAAGCGGGCACTATGTAAAAATTTAAATTTCGAAAATTTACTAACTGAAACAAGAGAAATTTATTGGAATAATTATTCCTGGTACCGAATGTCACCAACAGTCCATAAAATTCTTATACACGGATGTGCAGTTATTAAAAATTCCACCTTGCCAATTGGTAGTTCTAAACATAGTGCTAAAGTCTTAACATAGTGCTGATATAGATATAGTAAATTATGTTTATAATGATGAAGTGCTGCAAGAGGAAGAAGAAGAATAGAGGGAATTTGCAAGTTCTAGTTGTAATAGGTCTGTTCCCGTACTATAAAGTTTTAGTCCAATTTACCATTTTTACAGGTTTTAGTCCGAGAAGCGTTCACGTACTGGAAAAAATGGTAAAAGAGAGTGCAATCGAGAGAGTAAAAAATTTCCCCTCCCTGTCAAAGCTGCAAGTTTTAGTCCGAGAAATTTCTTCTGGCAAAAATGGTAAAAGTGTCAAACGGCTTAAAATCATATGTTTACATGTTAGCAAAGAAATTGCAGATCCTCAAAACTTCTTCGAAATAAATAAAAACTATTGGAATGGAAACCAGATATATGGTAAATTGTGTAACAACTAAATATAAATGTTAATTAAAGAATTAATTTAAATATTATCTAAAAATCTTTTGCATCGCATCTTCACTCTCGATGCTCCATATTAAACAAACGATTTTATTTGACAATTAACACAATTTTAGTCCGAAAAGCGTTCCCGTACTTTCTTGTGTTTTTCTCTATTTTTGAGAGATTTTTCCTTACTCTCACGTTTTTGACACTTTTACCATTTTTAGTCCAAAAAGTACCGGAACAGACCTAATATATCTAGCAACAGCAATAAAGGCAAATTCTTATAACTGTTATCTGGCCTCCATTGAAATCTTACAGTTCTCAGTTATTGTGTGCATGTATTCAAACACAAAACAAATTTCAAATCCTTTATTACTGCTTTTGTAAACTTTTTTATTTTTCTTTTTGGGTGCATTATTTTGTATGGGAGATGGTTGTGTGGTTTGACCGATTTGGAAAATTTTTTAATACTAAAAGTGTTGTGTGTGTGAAATTTTATTCTTTTACGAGTATTTATCGCGAAGTCATAAACTTTTAGGAAAAAATATGTTTGGGAGGTCGGCGAGTCCTTTAACCGATTTCAACCATTTTTACAAATTTTCATTCTACTGTTCTAAAAGACATTGTGAAGAGTAAAACTCAACTACGTGACTTTTACGCACACAAATGCTTGCCAAAACACCAAATTTTTATTTTTCTATTTATATAATTACTTAATACATGAATTAAATTCATTTAAAATTCTTATATTTACGAATACTTATTTACTTACTTATCTAGCGCTTACAACCGTAAGTCGGTTTTGGCCTCGTATAAGAAATTGCGCCAGCCATTTCTGTTCTGCGCTTGCTGGCGCCAGTTGGAAACACCAAGCGTGGTCAGGTTATCCAACACCTGATCCGTCCAACGAAGATGTGGGCGTCCTCTTCTGCGTTGACCACCACCGGGCACCGACTCGAATATTTTTTTCGCTGGAGCGTCGTTTTCCATTCGCTTAACATGACCTAGCCAGCGGAGCCGCTCGATTTTAATGCGCTTTACTATGTCGATGTCAGTGTACAGCTCATACAGCTCGTGGTTCCATCGAATTCGGTACTTGCCATTGACGCAGATTGGACCGAAGATTTTACGAAGGATCTTTTTCTCGAAGGCTCCCAAAGTCTTTTCATCAGAACTGCTCAACATCCAGGTTTGTGCTGCTTATAATAGGACGGGCATGATTAGTGACTTATAGAGCGTGAGTTTTGTTCGTCGAGAGAGGGCTCTGCTTCTCAATTGCCTACTAGCCCAAAGTAACACCTGTTGGCAAGAGTTATCCTTCGTTTTATCTCAATACTGACATCGTTGAAAGAGTTAATGCTGGATCCCAGGTAGACGAAGTCCTTAACAACCTCGAAGGAGATGTTGTCAACAGTGACGTGGTTTCCAAGACGCTGAGACTGTTTATTTGTTGACACTAGGTATTTCGTCTTATCTGCATTCACTGCAAGACCCATTCGACTCGACTCTTTCACTAATCTGGAGAATGCTGCACTGACTTCGTGCGTATTATGGCCAATGATATCGATATCATCAGCATACGCGAGCAGCATAATACTTTTGTAGAATATCGTGCCACTGCGTCTCAAATCAGCAGCTCGGATGATCTTCTCCATCATTAGGTTGAAAAAGTCGCACGATAAGGAATCACCTTGTCAGAAACCTCGTTTGGTATCGAATGGAGGAGTGAGATCCTTCCCGAATTCAACTGTGCTGCTGGTGTTGCTCAGTGTCATTCTGCAGAGACGGATGAGCTTTGCAGGAATACCAAACTCAGACATGGTGGAGTATAGATGATTCCTTATTGGACTGTCGAAGGCGGCTTTGTAATCGACAAAAAGATGGTGTGTGTCGATTTGTTTTTCTAGAGTCTTCTCCAAGATTTGTCGTAGCGTAAATATCTGGTCTATGGTGGATTTACCAGGTCTGAAGCCACACTAATAAGGTCCAATCAGCTGGTTTACGATGGGCTTCAGTCTTTCACATAATAATAGAAGACTTATCCCACGGTAGTTGGCGCAAATTGTGGGATCGCCTTTCTTGTGGATTGGGCAGAGCACACTGAGGTTCCAATCGTTTGGAATGCATTCTTCCGACCATATTCTGCATAGAAGCTCATGAATGCATTTATATAGAGCTTCGTCTCTATTCTTAAAGAGCTCAGCAGGTAAGCCATCGGCTCCAGCGGCTTTGTTGTTTTTAAGCCGCGCTATAGCTTTCAAGACTACTATGGTCGGGCAGCGGAACTTCAACGCTGTCGTGCACAATTGGGGTTTCCGGGATATCATCTCTATTGGTGGGATTGTTGTCGTCATCACCATTCAGAAGCCTAGAGAAGTGTTCCCTCCATATCATCAGTGTACTCTGGATATCTGTCACTAGATTCCCGTTTTCATCCTTGCAGGAAAAGGCCCCGGTATTGAAACCATCGGCCAGGCGTCTTATTTTTTTGAAAAATTTTCGGACCTAATTCCTGTCACCATGCATCTCAATTTTCTCGCACTCACGCATTTCCGCTTCTTTTTTCTTTTGCCTGAAAATTTGTCTCTTTTCTCTCCTCTTCTCTTTGTATCGCTCCTTAGCCACACGCGTTGCAACCGACTGCAGGGTGGCTTTGTAAGCGGCGTCTTTTTCTGCAGTGGCGTCGCGACACTCCTGGTCGTGCCACTGGTTTCGACAAGGGCGGTGATAGCCAATAACCCCTTCGGCAGCCGTACGCATAGAGTGGGAGATATGATTCCACTGCGCGCATATATCGTCGATCGGAGGAGTGCTTTCTTGAAGCAGGAGTGAGAGTCGAGTAGCGAAGTCTTCGGCTGTTCGTCTTGATTGCAGCTTTTCGACGTCTAGCTTTCTCTGTGCTGGATTGCGCGCATTCTTGGTTGCGCACAGACGTGTACGGATCTTGGCTGCGACAAGACAATGATCCGAGTGTATATTGGCACCACTGATCGGATCGGAACCGTCAATCAAAACGTGATTAATTTGGTTGCGCGTCTTTTGATCAGGAGACAGTCAAGTGGCTTTATGAATATTGAGATGCTTGAATCTAGTGCTATTAACGACCATGTTTCGCGCTGCGGCAAAGTCAATCAACCTCATTCCGTTTTCGGAGGTATTGTCGTGGAGGCTAAACTTTCCGACTGTTGGACCAAAGATATTTTTTTTTTCCCACCTTGGCGTTGAAGTTACCAAGCACGATTTATATGTCGTGGCGGGGGCTGTACTCATAAACCTCTTCAAGGCAATCGTAGAAGCTGTCTTTGGTCTCATCGTCCTTATCTTCTGTCGGAGCGTGCGCACAAATCAGGCTTATATTGAAGAATCTTGTCTTGACACGGATTATGGCAAGTCGTTCGTTCACAGGTGTGAATCGCAGGACATGATGCCGTAGTCGCTTGCCAACCACGAGTCCGCATCCAAATTCGTGCTTCTCCGCATGGCCGTTGTAGTAGATATCACTGGATGCTTGTCGGGAGCAACCCTGTCCCTTCCATCGCATTTCTTGAATTGCAGTGATATCAGCTTTGTATCTTTCTAAGATATCTATCAGTTGGATAGAGGCACCATCCCAATTAAGGGTTCGGACGTTCCAAGTGCATATCCGTAAGTCATTGTCAGTTTTTCGTTTGCTCCTCCTAATTTACGAATACTTACCTTTTTTTAATTGTATTAAACCTAAAATACTTTATGACGGTGTTATATTACTTACCTTTATGATTGAATTATTGCTTACTTTTTTTAAATTATGACTTAAGTATTTATAAACATTGAATTAATACTTACCCTGTAAAAGATTTAACTATGCATAAGTCGTAAATAATAATATTATCATTATATTATATAGTTAAGTGTCGAATTGTAATAACAACGATGATGGGATAACGGTCAATGCGGCAAAACAACGAGCAGCAACAAAGTAGAGTTAAAGCAGAGAAATAAACAGACACACAAACAAGCAGACACACAGGCTAATGCATTTTAAATACCAATGATCGGAGTGCAAAACTAATGTGCAGCAACAAAGTTAGAGTGAAAGCAGAGAAACAAACAGACACACAAATAAGCAGACACACAAGCTAATGCATTTCAAATACTAATGATCGGAGTGAAAAACTATTGTGCAGCAGCAAAGTTAGAGCGAAAGCAGAGAAACAAACAGACACACAAACAAGCAGACACACAGGCTAATGCATTTTAAATACCAATGATCTGAGTGCAAAACTAATGAGCAGTAGCAAAGTTAGAGCGAAAGCAGAGAAACAAACAGACACACAAACAAGCAGATACACAAGCTAATGCATTTGAAATACTAATGATCGGAGTGAAAAACTAATGAGCAGCAACAAAGTTAGAGAGAAATCAGAGAAACAAACAGACACACAAACAAGCAGACACACAAGCTAATGCATGGTGAGCAACAATAGAGTGAAAACAAAATCAGGGGAAACGAACAAACACACACACAAACTAATGCATTGAAACACTCAATACAATTGAGTCAGTTGAGCTGAGTGCTAGCCTTCAGATGCCCCAAATAGTTAGTTGCTGAAGAACCACGGCTGGAGAAGGAAGTCCCAAGTTCCAGAGTTGGTAAAGAACCACCAACGAAGAAGGAAGTTCCAAGTCCCAGAACTGCCGACCAACCAAAGGAAATACCTGGAAAGACATTTTTGAAGCAGAAGAAATAAGTACCGAAGCGATCTGGGGAAGTGCCACAAACCAAGCAAGCAGAAGCAACAGAAGTAAGCAGAAGGAGCAGGTAAGGTGTGACGACGAGGACGAGTAGGACAAAGGTGGGGTGTAGTGTATAATAAGTATTAGGTACCGGTGGCTTCTGTTCCGTCCCATAGGCAGGATTGTGATAGCTGTAGGGGTCGTAAGATCCAACACCAAGCAGGAGTTGTATTGGGTACCGGTGGCTTCGGTTCCGTCCCGTAGGCAGGAGACGTATGCATAAGTTATATTATAAAGCTTAGGGTCGAAGTTGTATTGGGTACCAGTGGCTTCGGTTCCGTCCCTAAAGCAGGAGTTGTATTGTGTACCGGTGGATTCAGTTCCGTCCCGTAAGTAGGAGTACGGAGACCGACAACTACATAGACGGAACGATTCACACCTGCCGTCAGCAGAACCTGCCAAACCCAAGCCGAGAGACCGCACGTAGATCCCATCATTTAGGGATTAAAACACCGAAATAATTTTGAAATAAACGCTACTATAGTACGTCCGCATTTTTTTATTATAAATTCTGCAACGGAGTCTGGATCCCCAGCGAGCTTACCTCAGCTCTAGACCTGGAAGACCGGGAGCTTTGTTACATATGCCAAATTTCGTTTCATTCCGATGACGTTTATTATCAATGGCCGTCAGTTGTATGAAAGCGTTCCACAGTGGGTCGCCAAGAACGGCTGTTGTGGCAGAACGGCGTGTGACATACCATGAAATGAAATCATCTTTGGGCATTTGTGGGACTAGCATACATTTAATTCTATTGATTAACCACCGTCTTTTCATTGTTTTTCATTTTCAAGACTTGAAAGGCAAACATCAAATATTTTCGAAAGGGATCAGTTAAAAACAGACCTTTGCAAATAGCAATAACAAAGCCTCTGGTCCTGATTTTATACTACCATTTCTACTGAAAGTGTGTGCTTCGACACTGTATTGGCCTATACTGTCTTTACAACATCTCCTACAGGACATTCGTATTTCCATCTAGGTAGAATGTCGGCAAATGTGCAGCCGGTACCGAGAAAAGGCGGTTCCCCAAAACTTGCAAGCAATCGGCCCATTGTAAAATGCTCCACAGTTTCCAAGGTCATGGAAAGTTTAATAAACTTCCATCTTCTGAATTATCAGGAGCAAAACGAATTGTACTGTGATCACCATGGTGACCTTATGGCGTGAATTTATTATGTGAGAGCAGGGTTGTTGCTATAGATATTTCAAAGGCATTTAACCGAGTGTAGCATAAAGCGCCCATGTTAAAACAAATGGTGTTGATAATAAATTTGCTCGATTTGTTCGTGCTTCCTTAATGAAAGATGTGTCCCTGTCGTGGTCGATGATATTTCTACCAAAGAGCACACCATCAATGCAGGAGTACAGAAGGGTTCAGCCCTAACACACTTCAGATTGACCTAGAAAAAAAATCTATGAGTAAGGTTTTGCTAAAAGAGTTGAGTTTAATGCAAGCAAAACCAGTGCTGTCTTTTAACTCAAACGAATAAATTGCCCCTAAGCTCCCGTGGAAATGAACGGTGTGGATCTCAGGGGAACAGCCACTCTTGACGGTATGGTCATATCCATCCAATCTGATCTTCGCTGCAAGTACATATTCTTTTGATGTGTCGAAAGAAGCGGCCAAGTACCTAGGTTTCTTAAAAAGGGGTAAAAGATGTTCCATTCCAGCTAATCTTTGCACGACCTTCACTTAATACATCAGGGCGAAAATGGAGTAAAACTCGCATATTTGGGCAGGATCTTCAACTTCTTTTTTGGAGCTTCTAGACCGAATTACCTTGGAGGACCATCTCGCAAGGCAACGCGTGAGTGTCAGAGAAGCGATCTTCACATAGCAAGGTGTCTGACTGCCTCTACCTGATGAGGCCAGCATTATCCATGCAAAATTCTTCAGTATATGCCTGATTAGTGCGCACGCTCCGACAGAAGACAAGAACGATGACACCAAAGACAGCTTCTACGCCCCGCCACAACATAAAAATCTTGCTTGGTGACTTCAACGCCAAGATGGGGAAAAAAAATATCTTTGGTCCAACAGTCAGAAAGTTCAGCCTAACCGACAATACCGCCGATAACGGAGTAAGGCTGATTGAATTTGCCCCAGCGCGAAACATGATCGTTATTAGCACTAGATTTAAGCATCTTAATATTCATAAAGCCACTTGGGTGTCTCCTGATCAAAAGACGCGCAGCCAAATTAATCACGTTTTTATTGACGGATTTCACCAGTGTTTTAGATGTACGTACGATCCGTGGTGCCAATACAGACTCGGATCATTATCTTGTTGCAGCCAAGATCTGTATATTCAACACACGACCAAGAATGCGCGCAATCCAGCACAGAGAAAGCTTGACGTCGAATAGCTGCAATCAAAATATCCAAAGACTTCACTACTCGACTCTCACTCCTGCTTCAAAAAAGCACTCCCATCGACGATATATGCACGCAATGGTATCATATTTCCCACTCTATGCGTACGGCTGCCAAAGAGGTGATTGGCTTTCATCGCCCTCGTAGTGCCACTGGACCAGGAGTGTCGCGACGCCACGACTGAGCCCATCGAAAACTTGCTGATTGAATCTTATCAGTGTGGCTTCAGACCTGGTAAATCCACTATAGACCAGATATTTACGCTACGACAAGTCTTGGAGAAGACTCTAGAAAAACAAATCGACACACACCATCTCTTTGTCGATTACAAAGCCGCCTTCGACAGTCCAATAAGGAATCATCTATACTCCACCATGTCTGAATTTGGTATTCCTGCAAAGCTCATCCGTCTTTTCAGAATGACATTGAGCGACACCAGCAGCACAGTTAAAAGCGGGAAGGATCTCACTCCTCCATTTCAGATAAGGTGAGGTTTCAGATAAGGTGATTCCCTATCGTCCTTAGCGGCTGATTTGAGACGAAGTGACACGATATTCTACAAAAGTATTATGCTGCTGGCGTATGCTGATGATATCGATATCATTGACCATAATACGCGCGAAGTCAGTGCAGCATTCTCCAGATTAGCGAAAGATTCAAGTCGAATGGGTCTTGCAGTGAACGCAGGTAAGAAATATCTAGTAACAGCAAATAAACAGTCAAAGACGAAGACAGATAAAGACGAAGGAAAATTCTTGCCAATAGGTGTTACTTTGAGTTCAGTAGGCAATAAGGAGGCAGAACCCTCTCTCGACGAACAAAACTCACGCTCTATAAGTCAGTAATCATTCCCGTCCTATTTTATGTAGCACAAGCCTGGACGTTGAGCAGTTCCGATGAAAAGACTTCAAGAGAAAGATCCTTCGTAAGATCTTCGATCCAATCTGTCGAGTACCAAATTTGATGGAGCCATGAGCTGTATGAGCTGTACGCTGACATTGACGTAGCTAAGCGCATTAAAATTGAGTGGCTCCGCTGGCTAGTTCATGTTGAGCGAATGAAAAAACGACGCTCCAGCGAAAAAAACATTTTTTTTAAGACTAAATCAACGCTCAGGGAATGCCCCTATAAATGCGAAAGCATTGTGTTGATTCGGAAGAAGGGTGATAGTTGGAGGGTGAAAAGATGGAGTAGTGTTGGTGAAGATTAGTTTTAAATTTACATAGTTCAAAACTGCCGGGGAACACGCTCGCAGGCAGATTGTTCCACAATTTTATTGTACGACTGAAGAACGAATTATCTCGGTAATGCGAGGGTCTATTGGGCATCAAGGCAATGGTATAGGGATAGGCTTGATGCGCTGCCCGAGTCAACCTGGGAAATACACGAGCTGGTAACATCAGGTCATGTATCTCCCTTGAACACTTCCCATGGTAGTACCTATACAAAAGGCTTAGGCAGCCAACATTGCGTCGATGCCACAGAGAGTTGAGAGAAGATGAAATGTTTTCATCCCCTATCAGATATATCGAACGTCGTTGAATTCGGTCCATAAGCTCCAAATAAAATCTTGAAGCTCCTGCCCAAATGTGCGAATTGTACTCCATTTTCGGCCTAAAATATGAGGTATAGATCACGCGTAGCTCAGTTGGAGTGAAGTATTTCTTACACCGTTTTAAAAAACCTAGGCACTTGGCCGCTTCTTTCGACACATCGAAAATGTGATCATTTCAGCGAAGATCAGATCTGGGGTCGAATCGTTTGTTCCGTGAACGTACAACTCGTCACGTAAAACTGGGTAGTTGTTATGACGATACACGTGAACGTCATACACGTTTCGTAATTCGACATGATATGTTCAGTGAACGTATCCATTCATACGATCTGTCATACGTGAACTAAATGTTATTCGTAGCAAGCTAAATTCTTTGCCAATCATAAAAAATGTGAGTGAATTTTATAAATTTATTAATAAAAAACAATTTTGAAACTAAGAAATTTTATTTTAAGACAAACTGCAACAAATTGAACCATGTTCAAAAGGAAACGATGGCCGAATTCATGCACCTTCATCCGAACCAAAGCCAAAAATTTGTTACCCGGTTGCGCGCAGGGAAAGGCTACTTCAAATAGACTTTGGGGGGAATTAGCGAGGCTACTTAATGCTGTGGGGAACCGACAAAGGATGCCAGAATGTGGAAGAAGGAATGTGGAACGTTTCGAATTTTAATTTATTTAATATTAATATTATATGTATGTGTATTAGGTACCTTCTTTTGGCAATAAAAGACGAGAGTCGGCGTTTTCAGTTTATCTGAATTCAGAAAATAGTTTCATAGCTGATGACAACAGCATTAACGAGCCATCTGAACCACCTTCAAAAAAATTAAATGTAGACCAGTCCGACGCCAATATCGGTACTGATGAAAATTATATTTCAATTGAACATCGACCTAAAAATAAAAAAAAACATCGATTGCTGACCCAAAACTGCAGTTGCTTGAAGGCAATTTAAATGTAGCGACTGACTTTCAAAAACGATTGGATTCGAAACTCGATAGGTTGCTGGAAATACAGGAGAGGCTCCTAGTGATAAAAGAAGAAAAACACGAAGTTTTCCTTAATCAAAATATGCATTAAAAATATTTGCCTTATGAAAGTTTTTTCTGAGTTTCTTCACATGTTTATGATCAGAGTGTTTTTTGTTTAAATTAGTTCTTAGTAGATTCACCAAAATTGCGGGACTGGATTGTTATTTTTAAGCATGCTTTAGTTGCGCAGTTTTAGTGAATCTACTAATCACCAATCCAAAGAAAAAACAGCCGATGTTTTGCATAAAATCAATTAGGAACTCAGCCTGCCTTATGAATTGTGATAACAATTGTTCCTTTTTTATTAGTTCTTGTTAAACAAGATTTAATTCTACGTCATAAATTTTAAGTTTTATTTATTTTATAAAATAAAACCAAATGAATTCAGTACAAATCAAAATATAAACTCAATTATTTTTTCAATTCAATAGTGAACATTTTATATTGTTTAGAATTGTCTGATCAATTATTGTTATTTGTGTTTCTGTTCCAATTTCAACGTCAGAAACATCTCTGAATGCAACATTTACATGAAATGGAATTCTAAATTTAATGCATATATTATGCAAGGCTGCGCAAACATTTGTAAATCTTGCTACTTTTATTGGATGGTATCTTTCTCTTTTCTCATAGCCAAGCACCTTCCAGCGGTCTTTTAGGATTCCAATCGTTCTTTCAATGATGCACCTAGCCCTGGAGTGAACATCATTAAATATTGTTTCGCCTGAACTCTCCTGTGGATTTCTATAGGGTGTTATGCACCACGGTTCAAGAGGATAGCCAGAATCCGCTTATGAAATTTGAAATAAGTTGTATTAAAACAATATGTGTTCGGAATAAGAAAATTACCCAAAAGCCATGAATTTGCATTTCTATTTAAAATAAATTGCTCCTCCATGAAACTTCTCTGGTCCGAATGCTTCCAAATGAAAGAGTCATGGGCTGCTCCTCCGTATTTGGAATTGATTGCAGTTATATAATTTTCGTGGTCGCAAATCTGTTAGAAAAGGTAAATTAGTTCATGTATCCTATATTGAAACTTAATATGAACTCACTATCATTACATTGAAACTATGGAACTCCTTCCTATTAAAATACATGTGTTCATTCTCTTTAGGTTTTTGCAGTCCAATGTGCGTACCCTCAACACACCCGACGACTAAAAAACAAAGGTTTATTCAGTATTTAAAACAATGCAACTTTTATCTCACCTCCAGTAATTTTGTATTTGTCCACAAACCACTCCTAGCATCTAGACGACTGCTCTGGTGTAAATTTAATAAAATTTGGAAACAACTTGCTCTCCATGTCTGATATAACACTGGATGTTATTTTAGATACGGAGCTTTGGCACATCCCAAGAAGGTAGTCGCTTCCGATCGTGTGTTGATAAGAACCACTTGCTAAGAGAGAAAGGGTTGCTGCTAGAGTTGGGTATTTCCCGAAAAAAATCCCAATCTCGAGATTCGGGATTTCCCGAAATAACGAAAATTTCAATTCTCGAGATGCGGGATTTCCCGAAAAGAATTCTTGAGAATTCTCGAAATATCGGGAAAAATGAACAAAAAAAATAATCTCAAATCAGTGTAAAAGCAATGAATTTCATAAAATATTCTTTTTATTTATTTTTATTTAAGTATAAATAATATAAAAAATATTTGAAAATATTATTATTTCAATAATTTAAAAAATTATTTTAACAAAAATAATTACAAAAAAAAACCAAAACAAAAATAATTCAAAATTATACCAACTTAATTAGGGAAAATTAAGTAAAAAAACTAAAATAGGGGAAAAAAGTGATTGAAAACATTACTTACCAAAATGGTGTTTTAAAAAACACAGACTGTTAATGGCTTCGTCTGACAATCGCGTACGCTTTTCGGACACAAAATTGCCCGCTATAGAAAAATTCCTCTCCTTTTGAGTCGATGTTGGCTTAATAGTGTTAAAAGCCCAGATCAGTCTTCCAACATTTGGTGTTTTCTGTCCAGTTTTTTCATATATTTTTAGCACGTTTCTAAGCGACGAAAAAAGCTGGTTTGCCGCATGTTGTGCAATGTTTGCTTTAGGTTTTGAGCATTGCTGAACGTATTTTTGAAGTTGTTTCGCCATATCTTCTTCATCGACGTTGTTGGTTACAAATACGTCATCATCGTCAGAACCAGACACTGCTTGGTCTTCTTGAATGCTTGTAGAAAAAAGACGAACCAAGTACGTTTCGGCTTGTTTTATTAATTCTGTTTTGGAACAGGTCTCGAAAAATTCAGATTTGTCACCACAGCTGTTAACTGGATCGTGTAAATATTTAAAGGCCGATAACAAAGGGCTAGGTCTACGAGCTGTTCATTTTTTTTTTAGGCTGGATAAGAATTCGTCGCTCAATTCGGTGTGCTGATTCTCCAATTTTGTGAACAAAAATTTGAGAATAGAATCCGCGGCAAGTAAGTTCACATTTTGGCGACTAAGTGCTTCGACAGCAACACGTATAGGTTTAAGAGCATTTATGATTTCCTCGCAATGCTTTTCTTCTGCGTCAGTAGTGGCCATAAAATTTAAATTGAGCGTGTCGAGCGCCTAAGGAACATACTTGCTGATGCGAATTTATCTGGTCAGCATAGTTTCCAGGCTATTTCAACGTGTTTTGCAATCCAACAGCAAGAAAAGGTCTTTCTTCTCGACCTCTTTAACATAATTCTGCAAGATAGCATTCCGTACGGGCGAGTTTTTGAATTTCAAAACTATCTTGCGAATTTTTGTTACGATTTCTAATGCAGACTTTATAGTGACCGTCTTGTCAGCAACAAATACGATATGTTGTCCTCGTCATCGGAAGCGTTTTCCGCCTTAATGACGGAAAAAGAAGTATTGGCTGCATTGTTTTCATCTTCATCGGCGCCTCTATCATCAGAATCCTCTCCGCAATCTATATCATTTTCAATATTATTTTCTCCGACGGTGGTTCCATCGCTTACGTCACTATCGTATATCCTGTTTGCGAATTTTCGTTTCTGGTACATTACCTCCATGACCGCCAAATGTATGCCGTGATTGTAGCAAATCTGTTGATGCGCTGGTGATAGTCTCCCAAATTTGATCATCACACTGGCACCATCACTTGTAATAGTGACGATGTCCGACTGGAGGTTTAAATTGAAGTCTAAAAGCTTTGCATTTACGAGCTCATATTTCCAGAGGGACATGCTTCCTGAATGCGAACCAGGTCAAGGTTGTCAGATTCTCCATCGTCATAATATATATGGATGTTCATGTATCGTCGGTTTCGAACGCTTGTCCAATCGTCGATGCTCAAGCTAAACTTACGCTGTGCCGATTTTAAATTTTCAATTTTGTTCTTCAAAACGCTTTTTGTGGTCGTGTAGTACTTCATAACCAAACCCAGAACAGCTTTATAACGTCATAAAAACTATTTATGTTGAGAACAAATGTCAGTTCTTCTCTCATGAAAAAAAGAGTGAGCGCGAGTTTAAAACTGTTTTGTACGGTCTAGATAACCATTCTGCTGATTCTGTGAAAGCTGAATTAGTTGCTCTTGGCTTGAAATGCAGAGAAGTGAAAATGGTTGTCAAACGACAAGAGAGCTTTATTGATACTCTCTATATTGTGCACTTTGAAAGTGGTAGTATCAAGTTGCAAGATCTAAAAAAAAACGTGAAATCATTATTTCACACAATTGTTCGCTGGGACTTTCAGCCCAAAATTAAAAATAAACCTGTGCAATGTCATAACTGCCAGTGGTATGGTCATGGTGAGAGATCTTGTTTTATCAAAACAAAATGCGCTAATTGTGCCGGCAAGCACAAAACGTCTGAATGTACGAGTACGACAACTACGCGTTGTGCTAATTGTAACGGCAACCACAAGTCAACAAATGTGTCTTGCCCTAATCGTTCTCTTTACATTACTATCAAAGATGTAATGGTTTTTATTTTACTTCACTTAAACAACTAACTTCTATTTTTTAATATCTTAAAATATATATATTAATCTTAACTTAATTAAATGCAACTCACATACATACACACAAACCTTGGCCTTGCACTGAACTCAGCAGCGACTTAAGAAATCCGACTCCGCTAGCTTGATCGACGCTAGCTAAAGCACGTATTTCAAAACTGCTGATGACGTTAGTGCAATGAGCTGACTGCTCGTGGACATAGCTTGCACAAACCGATGGCCCTGAACTTGGATAGCTTCAATGACTATGAAACTGTATCCGTTCCAGTGACCATGGGATCGTACAGCTAGTTTGGAGTTTATTGAACGCAACAATTCCTTCCCTTTTTTTGGAAGAGAAATATTGCACATTTTTTTTTTATTTAAAAAAAAGGAATATTTCTCGATAGCTGTCGTTCAACAACCCATACGTGTATGTGAGCCACATTGGATTTTTTTAAAAATTATTGCAATAATTATTTTTATATTCTTGAATTACATATAATTTTGTTTTATTTGTTTTTTTTCTGTTTTTTTTTTTTGTAATATACTTGTATAACACAGAAATCATTTCTTTTTTTTATGACAGTTGTAGATTATAATACATGTAAGAATTAATATTTTTTTTTAAATATACTTGTATAACATAGAAAACATTTTTTTTTATGACAGTAGTAGAATATAATATATGTAAGAATTATTATTTTTTTTTTTTTTAATATACTTGTTCTTTTTTTTTTTGTTTTTTATGTTTCACTTACTAATTGGAACGACGTTTTTGGAGTAAATGTCATTGATGTTGCTAATGGCTTTCTTGGCTTAGGTGTTATGTGAGGGTTAATATCCGTAGGAGTTTCAACCTCCTGAAGCCGAATATCTACAACAGATTCTACAGGTAATTTTTGTTTTGTGTAGTTTCCTTTTTAATAAATTAATGAGTTTGTAAGCGATGTATATTGTGAGCAATAGCATTAGTGAACTTGAAAAAGAGATTGAAGTTAGTGCAATCTTATGTTGGTGTGAGGCGGTTTTTTCTTTCTCTATTTGTACCAACTTTTTGTGCATTTCTTCTAATGTTTTTGTCCCTTTATTTATAATTTCGTTTGTGTCTTTGCCCATTAATATTTGTATTGATCGGTTGCTTTTCATTTGTATTAGAGATTTGGTAAAACTTGTGTTTAAATTGGTTATATCTGATTGTTCTAAAGGGGAAAAATTGGGTTGTTTTATTTTGAACTGTGAAAAATACGTAGTAATGATGAACGTCATTAAATTTTGGTTTTTAGTATCTAATTTATTTGTTATTAATTTTTGTTATTTTTTTTTTTTTGTCTATTCGTAATATTGTTTTAATCTGTTGTTATGGATTACTACTCGTTTATTTCCTATTTTAACCTGCGTGTTGACAGGTCCTTTTACAGAAATTACTCGGTAAGGTCCTCGCCAAATAGGAGCTAATTTACCCTTTCTATTTTCATTTTTAACTAGGACCTGATCTCCTACATGAAAATTCTGTGGTCGTATTGAATGATCGTAATAAGCTTTGGATTGTTGGTTGCTCTTTAATAGGTTACGTCTAGCAATTGCATATGATTTCTGCAGTTTGTGTTTGAGTACGTGGTAATAACTTTTGTGGTTGTAAACGGGTTCTGGCTCACGCTTTAAATTAGATGGAATATCTGATGTGAACCCATATAAGCACTCCATAGGTGTGAGTTTCGTACTATCATGGAAACTGTTGTTATATACAAATGTTGCTGATCGTAAATATTGATCCCAGGATTGTGGGTTTTCATCACAAATGCTTCGTAGGTATTCAACTATTGGTCTATGCGCTCTTTCGAGAGCACCATTGGATTGCGGGTGGTAGGCTGAAGTTTGTAGTTTTTTTATTTTTAATAGTTTGCAAAGGTCTTTAAAGAGGTCGCTTAAGAAGTTTGTCCCCTGATCGGTTACTATTTGTTTTGGAATACCATAGCGCGTGATAATTTGGTCGAATACCATTTGGGCCACTGTCTGGGCTTCTGCGTTTGGGATGGCGTAACAGTCTACTAGTTTGGTGAGATTATCTTGAAACGTGAGAATATATTGATTATTTGTTAAAGTTTGTTGCAACGGTCCTACTATATCCAAATATATTTTATCAAAGGGTTTTTCCCCGATGTCTGTTATAACCATAGGCATTTTTGTTGGCAAAGATGATTTCATTATTTGGCATTTTTTGCATTTTTTTATGTAAGTTTTGATGTCACCAAGCATTTTTTTCCACCAATACTTACGTCGGATTTTTTTTATACGTTTTCAATACACCTTGGTGTCCCCCAAAAATAGAGTCGTGGTAGTCCTTAAGGATTATTTGTATCTCCTCAGGCTTACTTAGAACCTCTACTTTTAAATTTTCCTTTAGTATATTGGATTTAGGATTAGATTCTTTGTTCACATTCGTGTTATTCTGTTCGGTTAAACTGCTGTCTAGGTCTGTTGTAGCAGGTGCGTTTAAGCTTTTTGATTGCGCTCGAGTTATGGCATAGCATTTTAATTGGTTTGTTTCAGTTTTCGTAATAGTTTCTTCTGGTCTTGTGTGTATAATAGCTGTTGTAATAACTTTGGAACTATCGTTTATTTCCGTTGGTATTCGGCTTAAAGCATCTGCGTTGGTATTGTATATTCCCGGCTTATATTCAATTTTATAATCATACTCCGAGAGCTTATGATGAAACCTTACCAGTCGCGTGGTAGGATCTTTGGTGTTGAACACGCCTTTGAGTGGTTTATGATCTGTATAAACTGTGAATGGTCGTCCCTGCAGGTAGCACCTAAAGTTTTTTGTAGCCCATACGATCGCCAGAAGTTCCTTTTCTATTGTCGAGTACTTTTGTTCGGCTTTGTTAAGAGTTCGGCTCGCATAAGCAATTGGCCTATCTCTTCCTACTTCGCCTTGGGAAAGTACAGCGCCAATTGCTTCATTGCTCGCGTCTGTTGTAAGGTTGAATGGTCGGGTAAAATCCGGATTAACTAGGAGGGGGCGTGAAATGAGTTCATTTTTAATTTTTTGAAATGCTTCTTGACATTGCTCTGTCCATTTAAATTTAACGTCCTTGCGCAGTAGGTTGGTAATTGGTTTCACTATTTTTGAAAATGATGGTATAAACTTTCGGTAATAATTTGCAAGGCCCAGAAACGATTGAAGTTGTCGCACCGTCTTTGGAGCTGGGAAATTTTGAACACTTTCTGTTTTCCGAGGATCTGGGAGTGCTCCTTTTTCTGAGCAGATATGTCCTAAATAAACTATTTCCTTACATAAGAATTGGCACTTTTCAGACTGGAGTTTGAGGTTATTCTGCCTAAGCTTGGAAAAAACTTTAACTAGTTTGCTATTATGGTCCTCCAAGTTTTTTCCGTAGACGACTATGTCATCCAAGTACACGAAGCATTCCAGGCCTTGTAAGCCTGTCAGTACATAGTTCATCAACCGCTGAAAGGTGGCTGGGGCTCCTTTTAATCCAAAAGGCATACGTTTGAACTCGTAATGCCCATAATTTGTGCTGAAGGCCGTTTTTGATCGATCTCTTGGGTGAACTTGCACTTGGTGATATCCACTGGCTAGATCCAGTGTCGTAAAATAACGCGAATGTCCTAACTGATCTAATATATCCTCAATTCGTGGTAAGGGATATGCGTCGCCAATAGTTTTTTCATTGAGTTTACGGAAATCCACTACGACTCGCCATCTTTTTTCTCCATCTGGCCCAGCTTTTTTGGGAACTACTAAAAGAGGTGAGTTCCATGGACTTTTGCTTGGTTGAACTATATCGTCACGTAACATTTCTTTAAGTTGATAATTTATTATTTGTTTTTGTGTCTCGGGTAACCTGTACATTTTCTGATTTATTGGGGCCTGATCTTGAATGAGTGGTATTTCATGTGATAAAGCCCCAGTGTTTGTTAGTTTGTCACCTTTTAGGTGAAATATGTCATTAAATTCGCGACAAAGGTCAAGTATAGATTCTTTTTCTTCATCATTTAAGGTGTGTGTTATTTTAATTTCCTTTTCGAGTTTACTCATTCGTAAATTAATTTCCTCTGAGTATATTTTATTTGAAAAAATTTTTTTAATACAATCTGTATGAGTATCGCTCTCATCATTTTTTATTTTTAATTTTACATTTGATGTATTGGTATTTTTAATTTCGTTTAGTATGGGAACTCTTTCATATCCCAGAGCAGACGACAGTTTTAGAGTAAGTTTAGCAAGCCTTACTGTATTATTTGTGGTATTAATGACGCCTACTAAAGGCCTTTTATTTCCTGTGGGTAATATACAATTTGATAAAAAGACCCCTTCTAAAAGTTCCTGTGATAGACAGATCATTTCTTCTTTTAACTTTATTGGTAGCTCAATAATCTTATGACACCGCTTCGGTATGACAGCGGGTGAATTAAAAACAATTGTTTGTTCCCTGACTTCAGATATTTTGCTTTTGTTATCTGTTTTATTTTGATTGTTGTCTTCGGTTAAGCAGCCAGCTTCCCTTATTGAAGAAGCCTTAAAGACATTACAGGTGGTTTGTATTACCTCCTTGGGCTCCACCTTGTCATTGTAATGTCCTATTTCGACTGCCCTCTGACAGAGTATTTGATTGTTACTCTCAATCATGGATAAACAAAACTCTTCTGCAATTGACTCTGTACGAGTGAACTTGAATTGTTTTGGAGTGATTTTTGTGGGATTTTGTCCCTCGTGAATTTTAGATTTTTCACTTATGTTATTTTGTCTATTCTTCATGGGTATCTGCAGTTCTTCACTGTTGAACTTTGTACGTGGAAATATCAGACGATCATTCGGTCCATCAACATTACAGTGTTTGGAAAGGAAATCATTTCCTAATAGCCCATCGTCCGTCATACCACTTATACCATTTATGACTTGAAAAGTGCAAGGGTACATTTTTTTTGAGTTTATATTGATATTTCCCTGGCAGTTCCATAGGGTCGTGCCCTTACCAAAAGCTGTTTGTAGGGTGCATTTATTATTTTTTTCTATTTTTGTGTTTGCTTTTATACTACTTTTCTTAATTAAGCTAACCTCCGCACCCGTGTCCACTATTAGACTTAATGTGTCTGGATTTGCGATATCCATAGGCACTCTAATGGTGGGTACGGATGTAGGTGGTTGCAGTTCCCCCTTTTTACAAATATTATTTCTTATTGTCGAGTCGGGGAGTTGTGACTCGACCGCGACTCGTTTCCCTGAGTCATTATAGGTGTATTATTTGGGTATGTTGGAAAAACTTGAGCTGTCTGAATTGGTAAGGCCGTTTGTTGTAATTTTTCCATATCTAGTGCCTTTCGTACTAATAAGTCTAAGGGCTTATCTTTTATTGTTAGTAAATACTGGCTTAAGTATGGATTCGTAACTGAGCTTTTTAGAGAGTTATTTGCAAAATCTTCTAATTGTGTTATCACTGGTGCAACTGTTGCGCCATATTTTATTCTCGCTGCTTCCTTACATTGTTGTAACATGTTGCTTATTCGTGCCGTATAGGCAATAAGAGTTTCGTTTGGATGTTGACGTAAGGTTAGTAGTTTGTTTACTAATTCTTGGTATGTTTCTCTAGGTAGATAAGTGCGGTTTAGAATGTTTTCAATATCCTGAAACGAAGTGGGTGGGTTTGAGGCCACTAATTGATAAGCCCCTCCCCGTAATCTTGTGGGTATTATATTTAGAAAGGCTTGTTGTTCTCTTTCTTCTAGGCAGTCAAGTACCTTTTTCGAGCAACCTAAAAATATTTGAAGGTCACTCACTACTTGGGGGTTTTGGTCACCAGAAAAAATTGGAACCAATTGAGCCGTAATCTTAGCAATTTTTGAATAATCTATTGAAATTTTTTGTTTGTTTGTTGTATTTATTCGGACTGAATGGATTAGGTCTTGTTCTGACTTAGAGAGTGAAATACTTAACCAATTTAAATTAACACTTGAGTTACTATTATTTTCTATTTTTGTGCAATTATTGTATAAACTAGAGCTATCTTCACTTATTTTGAAAGAGTGTGAGTGGGTTTGAAATTTAACCAGTTCTTGCTTAAATTTTTCCGAATCTTCTCTAAATTTTTTTATTTGTTCTGATCTTATATCCTGAGTTTCTGTTATTTTTTTGTCTAACCGATCACAAAATACCGTGGATAATTTTTCACCCTCTTGCACTCTTTCAATTTGCCGAGTTAAATAAGATTTTAAATTAATAAAGGAATCGTCGCGTACCTTTCCGCTTCTAAGCCTTTTAGGTGACCTTGGTGTGGAGCTTTGCATTTACGTACTTTGTTACGTGTTGTTTCGACAGGGCCTCAATCTCCTTAGTGGATTTTTTATGACCTTTGAGTATATCTTTGCTTTGTTGGTTTTGTTGCTGTTGTTGTTTTTGCTGTTGATGCTGCGTTGTTAATGTTGATTTTTGTTGTTGCTGCTGCTTTTGTTGTTGCGGTTGTTCTGATTGCGCCTGCTGTCGTTGAGGCGACGATGTTTGCTGATACGTTTGAAAATCGTTTGAGAACCTTTGCTGCGCTTGAGCTTGTTGCTGTTGCTGCTGTTGTTGTTGCTGTTTATGTAGCTGCAAATGTGACTGTGTTATTTGCTGCTGCTGCTGATGTTGGTGTTGTTGTTGCTGCTGCTGCTTTTTTTGTCTTAGTTTCGATCAATCAAAAAAAAAGGCAGCAATTGTTGTGCACAAAGCAGTATCCGTTAAATATGTGTTCTTGTTTAAATTAATCACGACGCAGTGTTACAGCTTTTTTTTTTTAATTTTCGCAGTTGAAAAGCAGTTATATTTAGTTGTTTTAACAGTTTTCTTCAGTTTTTTTTTTGCTATGTTAAATGCACAAAGGTATTATTTTTAACAAATAAAAATCTGCTGCTTTTTATTTTATTATCATAGGTGTACTCCAATATTTTGCGTCAAGTTTGAGCACTTATTATTTTATTTTTACCGGCTGCGCCAATTGTAATGTTTTTTATTTTACTTCACTTAAACAACTAACTTCTATTTTTTAATATCTTAAAATATATATATTAATCTTAACTTAATTAAATGCAACTCACATACATACACACAAACCTTGGCCTTGCACTGAACTCAGCAGCGACTTAAGAAATCCGACTCCGCTAGCTTGATCGACGCTAGCTAAAGCACGTATTTCAAAACTGCTGATGACGTTAGTGCAATGAGCTGACTGCTCGTGGCCATAGCTTGCACAAACCGATGGCCCTGAACTTGGATAGCTTCAATGACTATGAAACTGTATCCGTTCCAGTGACCATGGGATCGTACAGCTAGTTTGGAGTTTATTGAACGCAACAAAGAGAAATTGCACCAAAATACATCTCGCTCTAACAAACCTCAAAAAGGTTCACAGTGCTCACAATTCCAGCTTAGCAATTCAGCCACCGAGTTTCCAGCTCTTCCTTCATCACCTCTGCAGCTAACTTCGCAAACAAGTCATCAATGGCGTATGCCAACAAACTCATCAAAAGCTAATATTCTCAACGATGATCTTTTCTCCCACGAAGAAATAACAAAATTAACGTTTGATATTGTATTGGGTCTTGGTAAATGTAAAACCAAACAAGATCAATTTAATGTGATTGCTCAATTAGCATTTAAGTATCTGTACTCTAATGTTAAGTAACTCTAGCCTTAAAATAATATTCTGGAATTGTCGTAGTATTCGTAATAAGTTATATGAATTCTTTGTTTATTTAGATAAGCATAATATTGATGTATGTTTACTTTCCGAGACCTTCGGAATTTATAATAATCGTTTCATCGTAATTATAATTGCTTCCGTTGCGATAGGGAGCGCTCCCCAGGTGGTGGAGTCGCTATATTAATAAAAAGATCAATAAAATTTAATGAAATCCCCAGTATTAACACGGATGTTATAGAAAATGTGGGTGTTGAGATTATATTAAGCAACTTATCTAAAATAAAGTTTTATAGTATTTACTTCCCTGGTGGTTCTGCCACTATCAATCTTCGACGTAAGTTTAAGGCTGACTTAAGGAAACTTTTTAATGTTAATGGTTCATACGTTTTTTGCGGAGATCTCAATAGTAAACATCGTAACTGGCACTGTTCACGTGCCAATACTTGGGGTAATATATTAAATGACTTTACTACTTTCTTCCCAATTTCCATCTCCCATACAGATGAACCAACGTATTTTCCGGCTACAAGAAGTTCCTCCCCTTCAAACTTAGATTTAGTTTTAAATAATGTCCCTTATCTTATTTCTCAACCTTATCCGTATAGCGAATTAAGCTCTGATCATCATCCAATTAACTTTAATGTGTCGGTTGATTCAGCTATGTCTGAAATGCTCGATTATAATTACTCTAAATCAGATTGGAAATTTTTTCGCTCATGTCTGAACAATTCCCTCTGTAACATCTCAACTGATTTAAGTGTGGTAAACAATACCAACCAAATTGACAAAAATTTGGAATTCTTTAATTTTAAGTTACTGGAGGCTGAAAGAGCCACAATACCTAAGAAGCGTGCGGTTACTAATTTTATAAAACTGCCGCAGTATATTTTAAATACCATTAAAACAAGAAATTATTATCGAAGGCAATGTGTGAGGGACGGCTTGTGTCCAAATTTCTGAACACCTCCCAAGTCACTTTCCAATTCTTTGACAGCTCGATCTGAGAAGTTTGACAGCTTTTGAGTCTTTTGAACACCTCCCTTGACATTACACGATAATATTTTCTTTTGCCTTGTGACAGTTCAAAATGGCGATCGATGGTGACCTCCATGTTCGACGGCGAGTTTGAATTCGAATTCAAAAGTCGAGTATGGCGGCCAACGTTTGTTTCTTGTCCGACCGGATATGTTGTTGTTCTCTTCGTGACAGATCATCGGAAGTGAAGTTTTGGTTCCGTGCTCAAATGTGAATTCGAATTTGAATTCAATCTTGGACAGGGAACCGACACGACACAACGGCCATTTTCACGACGTCACTTCATATTTTTTTTTATCATACTTATTTATATTTCTGTTTGACTAGCGCCATCTACCGGTGGACACACGCGGCTGTACGCAGCTGAAAAAAAATTTTAATTTCCTCCCTGGACAGGTTCGACAGGTACAAAAAACTTCAACATGGCCAGCACGTGCTTGAGCCGGCATTAGCCAATAAAAATGGACGTTCTAAATTTATGCCTATCGGATCTTGTCCGAAGTTGTGCACCAAACACCATCTTGACGACGACTTAACGAACGGTTAAGCTCCTAACACAGGCATAATGAGAAAATAACTACGCGTAACTACGTGTATCCACGTGTGAACGCCATATTATGCAGTGTGATCACACCTTTATGCATGCCTGTGCCAGCCCTGTTTGCCTGTCAGATGAAAAAGATGAAAAAAGTGAACGAACAACGATGCTGCAGCAGAGCAGCCGATAAAAAAGAAAGTGACTGTCTTTTCGTTTTTGGTTCTGGAAGTGATCGCCACAACACGCTGTCGGCACAAAAAAATTAAACTTTCAATAAAAAGAAAACTGATTTATTTTTTCTGATTTATTTTGAATCTAATTATTTTTACTAATTCAATAGTCAACAATAATTAATAAAGAAAGAAAAAAAAAAAAGAAAAAAAAAAAACATGAGATTTATAAAAATTTGCAAATGTTATAATTAACAATTAGCTTATTTTGCATATAATTAGTATTAAAAACTATTATTCTCTGATGATTGGTATTATTATTGTTACTATTATATATAGTTTAGAATGTCCGAAAAAGAAAACAATTTAAAGAAAGAAAAAAAAAAAAAAAGGCCTGTAAAAACAAGCAAGAACATTCAGAATAATATATATAATGAACGAATGTAATAAATTATTGTAACCGAGCGTTTCCACCGCCCGAACGAACGAAGATTTCTTCGTTCGTTCAGGCAGTGTAAACAGTTTGGTCCGAACCAAGGTTCGGAACATTGGTTTTTTACAAAATGCTCGCGAGCGCTATTCGCGCAGTGTAAACACTTTTCCAGCACGAACGAACGAAGATTTCTTCGTTCGCTCTGATCGGCCGACGCTCGATCTTTTTGGGCGAATCCAGTGCTTATTTGCGCATAGGTAGTAGATTTGTTGAAATTGTAGTTAATAACGTAGGAAAAACAAAAAAGAAAGAAAATATATTGAAAATTTAACGCAAAAGAACTTTGTTTTACTTTGTTATTTTATTAGCACTTTATATAAGCAAATTATTTATATAATATTCTTTATATAATAAATTCTTTACATAAATACTTACATAAAACCTAAATTAAAAGGCATAAAAGTAGTAAAAATTAATCAAATTTAGTACGTTTGCATAATAAAATATTGATCAACGCTGATGCTCGCAAGCATTGAATTTAAGTGTTTCCACTGCACGAACGAACAAGATGGCGACTTACCAATGTTCGCAACTTGTGTTCGTGCGGTGGAAACAGTTGGACCGAACGAAGAATTCATCGCGACGATTTGTTCGCGATGATTTCTTCGTTCGTTCGGGCGGTGGAAACGCTCGGTAACATGTATTTGTAGAAAAAAAGACCCTTTTATTTCTTCATCATCAAAGGTAATGCGGCGGGGCGAATAACATTAGGCATTGGGTTTGACGAGGGCTCCAAAATAAAATATTTAAATTGGAGAAGGTTGGGTGGGTGAAGACCGGGTGGGGAAATCAACACCTCCTCCCCTCCCACAATTCGAATCACCATCCCCAGTCCATGTCCTAACGAATTCCTTTTTTTCTTTTTTTTTTGTGTTTGTTTGGGTAGATTAGTCCCATAACCTTCTGCACCTGTTTTTTTATTATCTGTAACCCCCATACCATCCCACTGTCCAACGCAACCCCACTCCCATTTTCCCTGAGCTACGACCGAAGCATAGCTAGGTGTGCAGAAATCGCGTCGAGACCGTGGGGCTTGGCTCATTTTCATCATAGCCAAGTGGTGGGTAAAATTTTGTTTGTTACAGAAATAAATGGCGCCCAACGTGGGGCCCTGTTTGCTAAAAACTAGCGTTACTAGTTTGATAAAAACCAACGTGTAGCTCCTAAAAAGTAAAGATTTTTTTTTCCTTTTGAACTGCTGCTCTTCATAAACAGCCCCTTATGCTTCTTAACCCTTTCAGTCCCTCCCTCTCCCGTACCACCGTGCTTTAAATTCAAACGCAGTATTTCACATCTTGAACAAAATTTCTTCAAGGATAGCAGAGATCTGGGTTATCTTGGATTCTGACCGGGAGAATATTGTTTAATGGTAGGAAATATATTGCCTTCACTTAAAAATTTTTTTCCCTGGTTTTTTTTTTATGAGATGTGATTGGATTTTTGATAGTCATTGAAGTGAATCATACCAATAACCTTTTTATACCCTTTTTATAAAACTTTTTTTCTCTCAATTTAGTTTCAGTTATTAACCCTCCCGCTCCCTCCGTTCCCTCTCGAATGTCTTGTCGATTCAAACGCGCAAACCTCTACAGATTAAAATCAGTAAAATTAAAGTTTTTTTTTTCTCTAGTATTTCTCATCTTGTATATAAGTTTTTCAAGGATAGCAGAGATCTGGGTTATCTTGGATTCTGACCGGGAGAGCTAGACTCAGTGATGAGAAATATTACGAAGTCACCTCAACAATTTTAAAGTTTATTTCGTTTTCCGTTTTCAAATTTTCCTAATGGGTCATTGAAATTTTATTGGATTTTTTGATGTCAATTGAAGTTGATCATACCGAACATTTTTCATGCCTCGTAAACAATTTTTTTTTTTTGATTCTTCTCAATTTAGTCTCAGTAATAGCTAGACTGGAGATGTGTGATTCAATTGTAAGCCTTAAAAAAATTATATATATTTTTTTTTTGCCTTTGCCGTATGCCTACGATGATGAAGAAATATGGGAATATCTTACCTTATCGCTTATCTTACCGTTTACCTTATCGTGAATATCTTACCTTATTGTAACTTATCTTACCTTATCGATTACCTTATATATATTTTATCGATCACCTTTTATATACTTTATTGATTACCTTATTGCTTACCTTATCGGTTACTTTACTGTATACCTTACCGACCACCTTATCGATTACCTTATCGATTACCTTATCGATTACCTTACTGTTTACCTTACTGATTACACTACTGATTACCTTACCGATTACCTCATCAAATACCTCACAGATTACCTTACCGTTTAACATATCGTTTAGCTTATCGATTATCTTACCGTTTAACATATCGTTTAGCTTATCGATTACCTTACCGATTAACATATCTTATCGCTCATATTACCGTTTACCTTACCGACAACGTTACCGCTTACCTTACTGCTTACCTTATCGGTTACTTTACTGTATACCTCACCGATTACCTTATCGAATACCTTATAGACTACCTTATCTACTACCTTAGAGTTTACCTTACCGTACACATTACCATTTCATATCTTGAAGAAAATTCCTTGCCGATCGTTAATATTATACTTATCCAAACGAAAATCAACTAATTGAACTTTATACTTTAACTTTGTATCTTCCAGTAGAATCTAACCGAATTATACGAATAGCCTTAGAACCATTTATAAATATCTACTGAAGAATTTAAAATTTTTGTTTTTTTTTTCACCATGATGGTACCACGTAGCCCTTTGGGTTCTCCCAATCCGACTGGGGCGGAAGCCTTAGACAACACCTTTTGTGCAGTCTGTAGCGAGGTGCTAAAAAGTGTAGAAGATAAAGTAACTACGAAATGCAACCACCGGTTCCATCGTCATTGCATTTGTACTTGGTTGGAAAATAATCCAACTTGCCCGGTCTGCAGGCAACCGTGTGGGTTCTCGGAACTTATGTCGATTTTGGAAAACTCCACGTCTTCCACGAGCATGGCCACAACTCGCTCACAGGGAGCCACGAATAAGGCTAGAGGTAACGCTTCACGGGGGCGTTCGCAACCCAGAGGTGGGGCGCGCGCTCAACCAGGTGCAAACCCGGGGACGCCTCAACCAACCGCGGTTCGATCTGGTAATAGTCCTAGTCCAAGATGGCCGAAGCCGACGGAAGGCCAGCTTTCCGAGATTAGGATGCGAGAAATTGTGACTGATTCCATGAACACCTTTCGTCAAGAGGTTGCTGCCACCATTTCAGGTGAGCTTCAAAATCTCTTGCAGAATCTAAATCTGAACCTCGGTGGGCATCGACCCCAAAATACGCGTTCGAGAGAAAATCTCCTTGACATTCCAGCTAGGGAAGAGCCAATTCCTTCCAGAACTCGGCTAGGTCAATATTTTCCAAGCCACGATGCTTTTTCTGCCAACGCTGAACGCGTCTCCAACACAATACATCATTGGCACATAAAATTTACTGGGTCTTCCAACAGCCTTACTGTCGATGAATTTATTTATCGAATAAATATTCTTACCACCAACCATCTAAATGGAAATTTTGAGCTTTTGTGTCGACATGTACATTCTTTGTTTGAGGGAAAAGCCCAAACGTGGTTTTGGCGGCATCACCGCCTTGAAGACACCATAGAATGGTCCGAGTTGTGTCGAGCGCTACGTAGACAATTCAAAGACGACAGTACCGATTTTGAGATTAAGGACGATATTCGCCGAAGAAAACAAAAATCTTCTGAGCCATTTGATGACTTCTTGGACGCTATCATGAGCCTAGCGGATAGACTTAGAGAACCATTGTTGGACTCCGAGCTAGTGGAAATGGTAGTGAGGAACCTAAAACCGGACTTAAGACTTGAGCTGTTGCATTTTAATTTCAGAAATATTGCTGAGGTGCGTCGAGAAGTTCGAAAGCATGAACAATTTTTCAGAGACATTGTAGGCCATTCCTTTTCGAAACCCGTTCCTACACGGAGACAAATTGCGGAACTTTCGCTTGAACCTCAAACTCTTGGCGAGGAAGTTGTAGAAAATTCCATTGAACCGGAACTCGACGTTGAGATCAACGCAGTCAGTAATGCGCTGAAGTGTTGGAATTGTGACGAACTGGAACATGGTTACCAACTTTGTCTTAAGCCACGAAGAGTCTTCTGCTACGGATGTGGAACAGTGGACGTATATAAACCAACTTGTCCAAAGTGCACTCTCCGAGCGGAAAACTTGAAGCTGGATGTTCGTCAGCAGAACGGCGGGCGTCCGCAATTTCGACCTCGGAATTAAAACCTATTCGTATTCTGAAAAATAGCTCTCCGGTAACACCAAATCTCACACAGCCAACTCGTTTTCGTCCTTATCATGTGCGTCTCCAAGAGTACCTCGAGGCTCGAAATAGAATTTTTAGCGAAACAACTCTACCGAAAACTCGTTCGTCCTTACGGATGTCCCATTATTGGAAACGAATTAAGTCTCTGCGCAATATTATTATTTCGTCAATATCATTCAAACCTTCAGATATTCGTCCTTATACCAGCCTTAAAATTTTGAATACCCATTATTTAGCTCTGCTCGATAGTGGGGCAAATAAAAGTTGCATCGGCAGTGACTTAGCAAAAATGTTGATTTCAACACATAAGTTTATTAAGCTGGTCAGCAACGTCAAAACGGCGGACGGTCAAAATCAACAGGTCGTGGGTTCGATTGTTCTTGCTATAACGTATGAAGATAAAACGAAAAATTTTGAATTTTTACTTGTTCCATCTTTGCAGCAAAATGTTATCTGCGGTTTCGATTTTTGGAATTGTTTCGGCATTAAATTGTCATTCGATAACAAAATTGAGGAAGTTCAATTTTCCGACGATTCGAACTTGGTCAGTCTCACCCCGACACAGAAACAACGGTTAGAGAAGGCCATCTCGACTTTTCCATCCTTCGAAAAAGAAGGACTTGGTTTGACTAACTGGATCGAGCATTCGATCGACACGGGAGCTGCGGTTCCAATCAAACAGCGATATTACCCAATATCACCGGCCAGAGAAAAACTATTGTGCCAAGAGATTGATCGCATGCTACAGTTAGGTGTCATCAAAGAGGCGGAGAACTCTTCTTGGTCTTCTCCAGCTGTTGTAATTGTTTAACCCGGGAAGGTTCGTTTCTGCTTGGACTCCCGAAAATTAAACAATGTTACCATCAAAGACGCGTACCCTATTCCGAATATCGATGGTATCATTTCTCGATTGCCGCCTGTACACATTATTTCAATAATTGATCTGAAAGATGCCTTTTGGCAGATACAATTGGACCAAGCTTCACGCCCGAAAACTGCTGTCACGGTACCGAACCGGCCCTTATACCAATTTACTCGCATGCCATTTGGCTTATGTAACGCTCCACAGTCGATGTGCCGACTCATGGACAAAGTGATCCCGTATCAGCTTAAAAGCCATGTATTCGGCTACTTAGACGATCTGTTGGTCGTGTCTCAAACATTGGACGAACATATTATCCACTTGATGGAGGTGGCCACCAGGTTACGTCAAGCAGGATTAACCATTAATATCAAGAAAAGTCAATTCGGTATAAGGGAGGTGAAATACTTGGGATTTGTGGTAGGAAATGGAAGTCTAAAGGTTGACACCGATAAAATCGCGGCAATTGCAGAATACCCGGTTAAAAAGTCGATCCGTCAGCTCCGTCAATTCTTGGGGATGGCAGGGTGGTATCGATGATTCGTTGATGATTATTCATCCACTACTTTTGCTCTAACTGAATTATTGTCGAAAAAGAAAAGCTTTGCGTGGAATGATGCCGCTCAAAATGCTTTCGAGTTGCTCAAATCAAAATTGTCTTCGGCCCCTTTTCTGGTACATCCTAATTATGACAAAGAGTTCATTGTCCAATGTGATGCCAGTCGGTTCGGAGTCGGTGGTCTTCTTGCGCAAGTCGATGAAAATGGAGATGAGAGGCCGATTGCTTTCATGTCTCAAAAATTAAATAAGGCGCAAAGAAACTACTCCGTTACCGAACTGGAGTGCCTAGCGGTGGTACTGGCTATCAAAAAGTTTCGGCCATATATCGAAGGACATGAATTTCGGGTCGTAACGGATAATGCTAGTTTAAGGTGGTTGATGAGACAAAAGGACTTGAGTGGCAAGCTTGCAAGGTGGGCGTTAAAGCTGCAAGGGTTTAATTTCAAGATTGAACATCGAAAAGGTAGTGAAAACGTGGTTGCGGATGCTCTGTCGCGAGCATTCGAAGATAGTGACATTGTAGAAAGCGTAGAGATCGAAATTCTTTCGGTAATAGATTTGAATTCACCTGCATTTGATTCGGCAGAGTACACCCAACTTAAAGAGAGGTTTTCGAGCTCTGACATGCCCGATTATAAATTAATCGATAAATATCTTTATTATCGCACGCACTTCGAACCAGGTGAAGACTCGGAAGGTTGGAAGTTGTTCGTTCCAAGCGAGTTGCGAGCAGACGTCTTACACGCTGCTCATGATGTGCCTTCTGCTGCTCATGGTGGTATCGCAAAAACTCTCGAGCGGATTCGCCGATATTTTTACTGGCCCGGTATGGTAAGCCAGGTGCGCAGCTATATAAGTGATTGTAGCCTGTGCAAAACTTCCAAAGCACCCACTCACACTCTTCGTCCTCCCATGGGATAAATGGCCGAGAGCGAGCGACCATTCCAAAGGTTGTACGTTGACTTGATTGGACCGTTTCCGCGAAGTAAGAAAGGCAACATTGGATTGTTGATTGTGCTAGACCATTTCTCTAAATTTTCGTTTTTAAAACCTCTCAGAAAGTTCTCGTCGAAGAATATTATAGAGTACTTGAAAGAACAGATATTTGATTGTTTCGGAGTTCCTGAAATCATGGTATCAGACAATGGCAGCCAGTTCAAATGTAAAGAATTCGAGTCGTTTTTAAAAAAATCTGGGATACGGCACACGTGCACGGCCGTGTACTCGCCTCAATCAAACGCGTCCGAAAGAGTTAATCGAAGCATTAATGAGGCGCTGCGCTCGTATCTTCGCACAGTCCAACGTGACTGGGATCAATATTTAAGCAGCATAAACAGCGCTCTAAGACTGAGTATCCATCAATCGATTGGTAACTCTCCCTATCACGTTGTGTTCGGCCAGAATATGGTAACTCACGATGACGAATACAAATTGCTCCGGAACTTAGATCTTCTTACTGACGCAAATTCCACTCTTCCGCGTCAAGACCAATTCCAGTTGTTGAGAGAGAATATTCTGTCTAGAAGGCAAGAGGCTTATAAAAAGAATAAAAAGAGTCACGATCTGCGCACTCGGCCACGAACGTTTAAAGTAGGTGACGAAGTGATACGGCGAAATTTTGCACTAAGCGATGCCGCGAAAAACTTCAACGCTAAACTCGCGCCTGTAGGTTTACCCGCAATAATTAAGAAAAAGATTGGCTACTCGTATTACGTTCTTGAAGATTGCGCAGGCAAGGATTTGGGTACGTACCACGTCAAGGACCTCTGGCAGTAGGCATTGCACATCGCCCTGTTCTGACACTTCTCTGCAGCAGGCTTGGACAAGTATCAGTTTTGTGAGGGACGGCTTGTGTCCAAATTTCTGAACACCTCCCAAGTCACTTTCCAATTCTTTGACAGCTCGATCTGCGAAGTTTGACAGCTTTTGAGTCTTTTGAACACCTCCCTTGACATTACACGATAATATTTTCTTTTGCCTTGTGACAGTTCAAAATGGCGATCGATGGTGACCTCCATGTTCGACAGCGAGTTTGAATTCAAATTCAAAAGTCGAGTATGGCGGCCAACGTTTGTTTCTTGTCCGACCGGATATGTTGTTGTTGTCTTCGTGACAGATCATCGGAAGTGATCAAATTCCGTGCTCAAAAAGTTCCGTGCTCAAATGTGAATTCGAATTTGAATTCAAACTTGGACAGGGAACCGACACGACACAACGGCCATTTTCACGACGTCACTTCATATTTTTTTTTATCATACTTATTCATATTTCTGTTTGACTAGCGCCATCTACCGGTGGACACACGCGGCTGTACGCAGCTGAAAAAAAATTTTAATTTCCTCCCTGGACAGGTTCGACAGGTACAAAAAACTTCAACATGGCCAGCACGTGCTTGAGCCGGCATTAGCCAATAAAAATGGACGTTCTAAATTTATGCCTATCGGATCTTGTCCGAAGTTGTGCACCAAACACCATCTTGACGACGACTTAACGAACGGTTAAGCCCTAACACAGGCATGATGAGAAAATAACTACGCGTAACTACGTGTATCCACGTGTGAACGCCATATTATGCAGTGTGATCACACCTTTATGCATGCCTGTGCCAGCCCTGTTTGCCTGTCAGATGAAAAAGATGAAAAAAGTGAACGAACAACGATGCTGCAGCAGAGCAGCCGATAAAAAAGAAAGTGACTGTCTTTTCGTTTTTGGTTCTGGAAGTGATCGCCACAACACGCTGTCGGCACAAAAAAATTAAACTTTCAATAAAAAGAAAACGAAATTATAACAGCGATTCAAGGTGTCGCAATAATAAATCCACCAAGAAAAGTGCGTGCGCGACAGCGAGGCAGCCAGTGAAATTTGTGAAAAATATGTCGATATATTTAGTCGAACCTTACTTAACACAAACTTAAGTTAATGCAAAGCAAATTTAAGCGAAACGCATTTTCATTCCTCAAATGGTACGATTGTGTTGGTCTTGAGAAATCGCAGCGCCAAAGGGTGCTATGTATTCAACAGAAGTTGTACGGATTCAGCCGCAGCAGCTTCAGCAGTACTAACAATATTTCTGGCGGTGTGCCAGCTTCAATTGCCTCTTCCTCTGCATCAGCACAAGCAGATGCGCTGCCAATAACAGCAGTCCAGCAGCTCGGACACAAGTGTCCAGTAACTTCAGCAACAGCAACAACAACAGCAGCAGGAACCGGAGAAGCAGAATCATCATCAACTGAAACATCAGCGAACAGCAACAACAACAGCAGCAGCAAGCAACTACTCCGTAGCAGCCTTAAAAAGTGCGGGCTTAGAGGTTGATTGCCGCAGCGGTGAGTGTTGACTTGTTTGGTGGAATCCAAAACCCACAAAATAAAGAAAAAAAAAAAGAAAAAAAAAAAAATCTTGTTAAAGATAAAGATAAACCATATATAATTGAGATAAATGAATTAAGACATTGCTATAAATTGTTTCTTTTTCTTATTAATTTAAAATATTAAATTTACTTTGTAAGTAGTTTAAAAATAAAAGCAGAAACAATTTGAAATAAAATAAAATTAATTAATAAATTGCATAATTGTTCTGTGTGATAAAGAAAAAAAAAAAAAAAAGGCATAAAACGAAGAAAAAAAAATCTAGAATAAAAATACAAAATCTAGCAAAGCATAAAATCTGTAAAATATGCACTAAAAACAAACATGCTAAAATATTTGTAAAACCACAAAAAGGTATTTTTCGAAATTAATTATGTTTTGTGGTTCTTTTAGCTAAAGTGAAATAAAACTTATTTATAAATATTAATGTAGAAAAAACGCAAATAAGACAATAACAACGTAATAAAGTTTAAATAAGAATACAAAACAAAATTTAAAAAAAATATCGAAGACCTAAGTCTGTTATTGCCAGAAAATCTGACAAAACATTATTAATTTCGAGAGATACAAAATTAAGAAAAAAAAAAAAGAAAAATCAATAAAAATCGCAAAACCATTAAAAAATAAAAAAATACATAAAAAAATAAAAAAATTAAAAAGAAATAATTATGCAAATATTTGTATTGATGTATAAAACGCATATACAAACGAAAAGCTCAGCACTAGAAGCCGAAAAATTATACGACTTACAAGTTAGATAAAACTTGTGGCGTTCGGTTGTTTAATAAATGAAATGTATATGAACTGAAATTACTATTAAGCTACTATATATATCTTTTTTTTTATTTCGGAGCTATTTGTTTTTCTGCAAAAAAATGTTAATGCGAACATGATCATGCTTAGGGCTTAACATTTTTTTTTGTTTTTAATCAAAACCAATCAGATACCGTAAGCGTAAAAGCAAACAAATCAAACATTATATTTCTTTTCCTCTATTTAAGCAAGTATTATTTAAAAACAAAGTCTACCTTGGTTTTTTTTTTAAATTTTTACAAAAATGCTGTAAAAGCCGCAATTGGTTCAAGTAATTTTAAATTAAGGAATATTGTAAAGTTTATTGTTTAATTATATGTACTCTTTATTGTTACATGAATTTGAAGATAAACTTTAAACAGTTTTGCGTATCCTGAAAATAGTTGCATTAAAGAGACCACAAACAATTAACAATTTAACAACAATTGTGACGCACTGCATGTGACCGGCCATCGCTGTTCAGCAAGCAGTGTCGCACAATTGAAGCATGGCATCATAAACATTTCGAACACTGTACTTCATGCGACCAACGAATTGTTGTTCAACAGAAAGCACAGCGTCCATTCTACACACACGATACACACAAACATAGTCAAGCCACGAGCGGTACAGAGCAAGCAGAGCAGCGTTCATGCTCAAACAACAACAACAACAACTGCACTGTGAGCGGCCGACTATCGTCGTCCAACAAACAGTACAGCAGTATGTATGTATGCATGTATGCATGCACGAACGCATGTATGCTTAAACAGCGACTGCACTGTGAGCGGCCGACCATCGTCGTCCAACAAACAGTACAGCAGCATGCATGTATGTATGTATGTATGCATGCACGAACGCATGTATGCTTAAACAGCGACTGCACTGTGAGCGGCCGACCATCGTCGTCCAACAAGCAGTGCAGCATCATGATTTTCTATTTATTTTTAAGAACTTACCCAGTCGCCTGTTTATTCCAAATGATGCAAATTATTGTTTGTGCTCCCTTTTTATACACGTAAATGTGTTATAATAAGATGAAGAAGAAAGTGTTATATGTGAAAGTGAAGTTAGGTACAAAACATTAGAACAAATTAGAATCTTAAGATGGCGTAAACTAATGATACCTAGATGGCGTATAAATAATACAGTGATGGTATACTACAGTGATGGCGTCTTGTTACAATATTCATATATAAGTTAATGAATAATTAATGAATTAATGAATAATAGTAATAAGGAAATGAATGTTCAACTCAACAAAAAAATTTACGCGAACAAACTGGCGTATTTATCTTGGTTCACCTTTTCTGATTTATTTTGAATCTAATTATTTTTACTAATTCAATAGTCAACAATAATTAATAAAGAAAGAAAAAAAAAAAAAGAAAAAAAAAAAAAAACATGAGATTTATAAAAATTTGCAAATGTTATAATTAACAATTAGCTTATTTTCCATATAATTAGTATTAAAAACTATTATTCTCTGATGATTGGTATTATTATTGTTACTATTATATATAGTTTAGAATGTCCGAAAAAGAAAACAATTTAAAGAAAGAAAAAAAAAAGGCCTGTAAAAACAAGCAAAAACATTCAGAATAATATATATAATGAACGAAATGATGAACGAATGTAATAAATTATTGTAACATGTATTTGTAGAAAAAAAAGACCCTTTTATTTCTTCATCATCAAAGGTAATGCGGCGGGGCGAATGACATTAGGCATTGGGTTTGACGAGGGCTCCAAAATAAAATATTTAAATTGGAGAAGGTTGGGTGGGTGAAGACCGGGTGGGGAAATCAACACCTCCTCCCCTCCCACAATTCGAATCACCATCCCCAGTCCATGTCCTAACGAATTCCTTTTTTTCTTTTTTTTTTGTGTTTGTTTGGGTAGATTAGTCCCTAGACTGGTCGCAGGTTGTATGGGAATTTTTTTTTTTTTTAAATCTGAAAATATTTGCAGTTTTAAATATGAGGTTTGATGTCATAAATGCGACCTGAAATTTTGAGCTCGATCCGACGGTGCCTTCTGGTGCCTTTTTGGGCCCAAAGTACCCGATTTTATGAAAAATCACAAATTTAGTCCTAATTTTAATGCTTTTTATAACTGTTCGTTAGAAAGAGATAATGCATTGGATAAAACACCATTTAATTTGTCTTATAGCTGTCATAAATGCGGCCTAAAATTTTTAGCTCGATCCGACGGTGCCTTCTGCTGCCTTTTTGGGCCCAAAGTACCCGATTTACGAATAAACAGAAATTCAATCCTACATTTTTATATGTATGTATGTATGTATGTATGTATGTAAAAGTCTGTATTTCGTTGGTTGGACGTAGACTTAAGTAGAAACCATGACGTTTGACAACTGCAGCTGTGCTAGGTTAGCAACACATCCAAGCTAGCAGAAGTATGACGCATGTAACGGTACTTAACATTCTCTCTTCTTAACATTTTCCGCGAAATACGCCGCTCACAAACCAAAGAACTTGCAATTGAATGTCCGACTTGACAGAAAGCGTCCTTTATGTTCAATCCGTTGACGTGGTTAGTAGTGCAAATTCATATTTATTCACAAATATATAGTAAATAATATAAAGTGAAATCTTCGTTTTAGAATTATGACTTCTAAGAGTACAGTGATAAAAAAGAAAAACTTACGCTCTGACCACGATATTTTTTTGGTGGGCAAATGTGCAAATAATATTTTGGGAGGTAAACTACCATCTAGTCAGCAAGTGCTCAAACTATTGTTTTACAAAATGCGGGTTGATAATATGACTTTGATAAGTAGTGTGAAATATACTGTTGGTGTTACACTGGAATTTTGGAAGAGGGCCCACATTCCAACAATGCAGGAGGCAAACTGCGCGCAGAAGTTGAAAAAATTATATGCAAAATGGAGACAATTACAAAGGACTTCTACATTATCAAACGAAAAATATCGAATAGAAGAACAAGATTTTCGTGATAAAATAGAAAATTTTATTTTTGATATCGCAGCTCCAGATGCGTTAAAAAAAATTAAAATGAAGGAAGATAAAGATTTCCTAGTGCTCCAAAGAAAGAGAGGTCGCCCAGGAGTGATGCATGGTGTGGATAAAAATCTCTTTGAAAAAGATAAGCGTAAAAATAAGCGATTGGAAGAAGAAAATAACCGTACTGCAAAGTTTATAGCTGAAGGTATTTATTATACTATTTACTATATTTATACTGTTTCTTTAAAAACAAAATTCGTTGTCAAATAATTTTAGCTGAACTAGGCCCTATGGATGCAAATGAAACAGAAGCAGAAGATGTTGAAGTACGAGGTGTGGCAATTAAGTTCCGGGAATTCGTCAATAAAACACGAAAAAATTAAGTTTTAATCAAAAGTTTATTATCGACCTTCACAATAGTCTCCCTCTAACTCTACACAACGTTTCCAACGTTGCTCCCATGATTGGAAGCACCCTTGGTAATCCTCCGACGTTAGACCGTTCAGCACCCTTGTTACGGCTTCCTTGACCTCCTGTACGCCACCATGGTGAATTCCCTTGAGGTACGACTTCATCTTGGGGAATAAGAAAAAGTCGCAGGGGGCTATATCAGGGCTATAGGGTGGCTGCGGCAACGTTGGAATGCCTTTGTTTGCCAAAAACTCACGCACAACTAATGAGTTGTTTACGTTGCTTGTAAAGTAAATCACTCATTTTCGTGACGCGACTTAAAAAAGCACTTCCAAAAAACACGCATAAAACACAAACTGAACGTGCGATCGACTTCAAACTTTGACTGGAACTGAAGAAAGGTCACTGCCCTCTAGACATGTATATACAAAATACTCAGTGTTACCAGTTTTCGAATTATAACTAAATTCCCGGAACTTAATTGCCACACCTCGTGTGTCATGTAATGGATTTCCGCAACGTATCGGATAATGAGAACATACCTCAAATTCAATCTCGAGGCACCATTCACTTTATTGATGACAGAATGCTAGCAAGCATGGACAAATGCAAGCTTTCTACAAGACAAGCTATGCATATTGTTACTGCAACTGCTGCTGCCATTCTTGATAAAGTAAAAGAAGTTTCTACTGCTTCCACAGCAATAAATGTGAAAGATCTGGTATTAAATCGAACCACGATTAATTCAATGAGGAAAGAGTACCGAAGGAGACAAGCTAAGCGGATTATCGATGAATTCAATGTACGTAGTTGATTTTATGTTGAATTTTAAAATAAGTATAATGATTTTTGTTTATTACTATACAGATTCCTCAAGTATTTGTTCTTCACTGGGACGGCAAACTCCTTCCAGACATAAAGGGGATAGAAAAACAAGAACGACTGTCTCTCGTGGTGACCAGTGAAAACATGGAAAAACTGCTAGGTATACCAAAAATAGAAAATTCTTCCGGGGAAAACATAGCTGAGGCAACCTTAAAGTTTTTGCGACACTGGGCGCTTGATGGATTGGTAGAAATTATATCTTTTGACACCACAGCCACTAATACTGGGGTTAATAACGGCGCTGCATATTTACTCGAAAAAAAGTTGGGACGAAAACTACTTTTTCTTCCATGTCGCCACCATATTAGCGAATTGTTAGTAAGGGCGGTGTTTGAACTGAATTATGGAAAAACATCCGGACCAGAAGTTCTTCTCTTCAACCGATTTGCTAAGTATTGGAAAAACATTGAATCGAGCAACTTTACAAAAGGGACTTTGGATGAAGAAGTTCTACGCAATTTATCATCATCGCAGTTGGAATACCTGAAGAATTTTTGCCTGAATGCGTTAAAATGTCATTATGTGCGTGCCGACTATAAGGAGTTGCTTCAGTTAACACTTCATTTTATTGGAGAGCATGTACCACATTTTACTGAATTTCGTTTACCAGGTGCAACATCACATGCACGATTTATGTCAAAGTGTATTTATTGCCTAAAAATGTTTTTATTCCGTAACCAATTCAAAATGACAGCAGCGGAATTGAAAAGTCTTCGCAGCATTTGTTTATTCCTCATAATTATTTATGTTTCTATTGGTTTCGAAGTGTAAATGCCATTGAAGCGCCGCAGCTAGACCTTGATGTGATACAAAAAATTATTCCTTATTTCGACAAAGCAATTTCCACAACATTGTTGCAAAAACTAAGGAATCATTTGTGGTATTTAGCAGAAGAAACTGTTGGCCTTTCATTTTTTGATGAAATGGTCCCGTTAGAAATAAAAAAGACTTGGCATCGACAATGAAGACGAAGACGAATATGATGGAGAAGTCTCGAAAAGAATTGTTGTAACATTGGAAGAAATTTTTTCTTACAGTGAAAGAGATATCTCGCATTTCGTTTCTTCACGGACAAAGATATTTTTTACTCGGTTGTCAATAGATGTCTCCTTTTTACAAGTTGACCCCTCTGAATGGAGCCAAAGAGACGATTACTGTGGTGGCAAACGAGTCTGTCAACATTTGAACGTCGTGAATGATGCGGCAGAGAGAGCAATCAAACTTATAACAGACTTTAATCGCTCTTTGACCTACGATGAGGAGGATAAGCAGTTCCTACTTCAAGTTGTTGAGCACTATCGTAAATTATATCCATCTCATAACAAATTCGCTCTGATGAGTTAATAACAAAAAACCACACTATAAATTGATATTGAAGTTCTTATCTTTAAGTTAAATACAAATAATGTAATATAGTAATGCATTGGATCATTACTATATATTTTTCTAACGAATAATTATAAAAAACAATAAAAAAAAGGACGAAATGTGTTTTTTTGTAAATCGGGTACTTTGGGCCCAAAAAGGCAGCAGAAGGCACCGTCGGATCGAGCTAAAAATTTTAGGCCGCATTTATGACAGCTATAAGACAAATTAAATAGTGTTTTATCCAATGCATTATCTTCTTCTAACGAACAGTTATAAAAAGCATTAAAATTGGGACTAAATTTGTGATTTTTCATAAAATCGGGTACTTTGGGCCCAAAAAGGCACCAGAAGGCACCGTCGGATCGAGCTCAAAATTTCAGGTCGCAATTATGCCATCAAACCTCATATTTAAAACTGCAAATATATACAAATTTATGAAAAAAAATTTTAACGACCAGTCTATTAGTCCCATAACCTTCTGCACCTGTTTTTTTATTATCTGTAACCCCCACACCATCCCACTGTCCAACGCAACCCCACTCCCATTTTCCCTGAGCTACGACCGAAGCATAGCTAGATGTGCAGAAATCGCGTCGAGACTGTGGGGCTTGGACCATTTTCATCATAGCCAAGTGGTGGGTAAAATTTTTTTTGTTACAAATGGTGTCGCTACAGGCAAAATCATGACTATGTTTCCATGACTCGACTATCTGCAAAGATTCGCTCTGATATTTATGTTTATCGTAACTCGGAGTGGAGAAAAAGGATTTCCAATCTTGAAAAAGGAGCCAAGCCCTTCTGGAATATTTGCAAGCTCCTAAAAAAAAACATAAACATATTCCTTCCTTAAAGCACGTAAATGGTATTGCTGTCTTAAACAACGAGAAGTCCGACGCACTTGCTCAAGAGTTTCTTAAAAACCACAAAGTATCCTTGAATCTAAGCTTTCAACATCATGACACCGTTGTAAATACTGTTTATGACCGTTTCAAATCCCTATCAATTACTACCGTCCTCTGGCTATGTGGATGAGGAATATATTCTATTCTTGTTAAAAGAATGCAAGACCAAAAAGTCTTGTGGTCTGGATAGTATTCAAATGGTTTTAATTAAACATTTACCAATAATAGCTGTCCGTTTTCTCACTTTTATTATAAATTCATGTTTAAAGTTGCAATACTTTCCAATTGCTTGGAAAGAAGCGAAGGTTATTCCTATTGCTAAGGCAGGTAAGCCTCTAAATGAATTGAGTAGTTATAGGCCAATTAGCCTCTTGAATTCCCTTAGTAAAGTCTTCGAAAAAGTTATTAGAAATAAACTACAAGCTTTCGGCAATGAAAATAATATTATCCCTAACGAGCAATTTGGATTTCGTAGCTTTCATAGCACTACTCAGCAGATAAAAAGGATTTGCAAACATATCAAATCAAGTCTTATAAGTAAGAAATCAACTGCTTTGGTGCTCTTAGATGTCGAAAAAGCCTTTGATTCGCTTTGGCATACTGGATTAATCTATAAATTTAAAAATTTTTGTTTTCCACTACAATTGGTCAAGCTGATCAATAGCTTCCTGGACAATCGTTCTTATTGTGTTCCGATAAATAACGTTTTGTCCGATGTTTAAATTCCGGCAGGTGTTCCACAAGGGTCGGTAATCGGACCACTTTTATATCTTATATATGCCTCAGATTTTCCTAAATTACCAAGCTGCTATCATGCTCTGTATGCAGACGACGCAGCTGTTTTCTATTCACATGACTCTGTACATGATATTTTATTGAATTTGCAACGGGCACTAGATACCATTGCTCAATACATGTCTAAATGGAAAATTAAACTAAACGCCAGCAAAACGCAATCCATATTTTTCACTCGAAAAATAAGTTCTTGCAACCTTCCCGGTACTCATCTTAAAATAAATAATCATGACATACCTTGGTCTAACTCAGTTAAATACTTGGGTGTTTTCCTTGACAAAAAACTAATATTCCGTGAACACGTGCATAATATAAAAAACAAATTTAACATTGCAATCAAAATGCTATATCCACTTATAAACCGTTCCTCAAATCTAAGTTGTGAAAACAAGATTTTGATATGCAAAATTATATTTCAATCAATTATCTTGTATGCATGCCCTGTTTGGGGTTGTTGTGCAAAGACACACGTTAAGAGTTTGCAAATTTGCCAAAATAAATTGTTGAGGATGATGTTGAAAGTTCCTTGGGACTAAAAAAAAAAAAATAAATAACTGGTCATTTCAGCCCTTGAAAGGACTTTGACCTAGCTTCTTATGATCAATTGTGTTGTGCGTGTTATTAAGTTTGTACACAATTGACCGAGAAATGGACCTACAGGCTTAACGCCGACTCCGAACGGCGATGAACAAAATGTTCTTATTCTCAAGAAGCTTTACATGGCATTTTGATTACTCTCTGAGGTTTGCCATTGTCTGCAGAGAGGTGGCGGCTGTACAGAAAAATCATTTTATTGAAATAATTTTTTGTCGCTGCTGGGGTTCGAACCTGGGTTACCAGGTTCGTTGACATAGCGGCCACGCACTTTAACCAACTACGCCACGGACGCCACGGACGTTCCTTGGGACTACTCAACAAAAAAATTACATCTTGAATCGAACGTTTCCCTTATCTCTAAGCGAATCTGTGATTTAACAACCAAATTCAACATCCAATGTAGCATGTCTGAAAATCCTCTCGTATCTGAACTTTCTGAAAACTGATTTTTGTATTTGATATATTTAAATAATAATTATAGAATATGCTAATATTTACATGTATTCAGTGTACTCATAGGTGGATGTACATCAGTATATTAAAATGTTATATGTATTACATTATAGTTTTATGCTGTTTAATCATACTTTCTTTTTCACTAAAACTCTTTATTCTATAGTCACATATAGTTAATAATCTCTAACCTTCATCTAGTCAACTCTTATTTTTAAGATTTTTATACGTAGGTTTTTTTTTTGTAGTTTTTCCTTCATAAAAATTTGATTTTTTCTTCCTAAACACATAATTACTTATATCATACAATTATAGAATTAAGGTCAAAACCAATTTCTGTAAATTGAGCATTCATTAGATAATTATAACGATTTTTTACTACCAATAAATAAAAAAAAAAAAAAAAAAAAAAAAAAAAATGTGTATCCTTTCCATGTGACGGTGAAGTCCAGATGTTGACGAATGATTTTATTGCATTTCAAACATGTTGCTTCGTCTTCAAACCGCTTGAAAAGCTTCCAAACTTGATCGTATTCGTGTTCTGAACTCATGATTTTTAATGCTGAAAATTCAAAATTTGTTTTAAATTTTATTTTAAAGGAAGTAACTAACCGGTACTCACCGTCAACGATACGTCGATTCAAAACTAAAATAGTTTTAGCAAAAATTTAAGGGGTTTCCCGTTTTTATTGTTACTTACAAATTTTAAACTTATTTTGCTAAGCTTTTTGTTAAAACTTTAAATTTTTAATATTTTCACCACAAAGTATTTTATTATACGGTATATAATTTATATTTTATCAGTTGCCACAAAATCGAAAATTAAATGAGCTTATGATGGCTAATGGCTGAATTACAATACTGCGTTAGGTCGGCCTTTGACAGCTCGACTAGAAACAATGGTTTCTTATGAAGCAACACAAAATATGACTTCATGCATTGCGTCGACCTCATCCCGTAAAAATGAATTTGAGGGGGTGACGTACGATCAACGCTATGAGTAGCGACATGCTCTACTAGCTCGTGCTTTTGACATTCCATATTAACGCTGGGTTGCATTTTCGTTGAGAAATGCTAAAATGTGGGTGTTCTTGGATTCCGATGGAAAACTAAGATTTTCATAGGATTATCGTGGGAATTTATATTTTGATGCGAGTTTTTTTTTAAATTGATAAAATTTTTGAAATTAACATGCTGCTTAAGTAGTATAATAATGATTTTGATGAATTTAGCATGATATTAATATTATTCAATTGAATATCCTATTAAAATTTATACATTTTTTAGTATATTATAAATACTATTATGAGGGTATTCATGCAAAATGGCATACTTAGATATTGGGCAATTATATATTGTAACGAGGTTGGTTGAGGACGAATACCCTTTATATTATTGTTTGAATAATATAACACACAAAGGAATGTTGTATTTTTACTTTAAAAAAATAATAGTACATGCAAATTTATTGCTGCTAGCAAGATTTGCAATTGCCCACAAAATGTCAAATGATAAATATAAAAGCATAATAAGAATGAAATGATAAATATTAGACATGTGCATGAATGTGTTTGAAAAAAATTTCAACTGTGAACACTTGTGCAGTTCATTTTGTTTTTGTAAAGTTGTACCCAAGTACTCTCTAATTACAAGTGATTCAGCGAGCATTGTACAAGGGGGCGTGGTATCTCGAATCTGCAATATCGAATAACTTTGGAATAATAGGTCGTACAACATTGGAATTAGGTGTTCGGGCTCGATTTACATGTGCCATTCCACTGGTAAAATTTTATGGGCGTTGGGCAAAGGGCGTGTCACTTTTTCGGCTGCCCAAATTGTGGGTATAACTTTCGAACTATTAGTCACACATCAATGAAACTCGGTAAGAATGTACTATTTAGTCTTGTCCTTTGACTGGAAAAATTGAGTGAGCATTGGACAAGGGGGCATGGCACCGCCCATATAAGTTAAACTTATGGTATCAAATAGCTTTGGAGTTAAATGCCGCATAAAAATGAAACTCGGTATGGAGTTGCCACTTAGTAGTGTCTATCTACTAGAAAACCGAGACGGGCATTGTACAAGGTGGTGTGGCTCCGCCCATACAATTACAATTTTTGATATCGAATAGCCTATGAAAGTAAGTCAGAAAACGTTGAATTTAAGAATAGAATTACTATTTGGTGATGCATTTCTACTAAAAAATTTGGACAGGCGTTGGTCAAGGGGGTGTGGCATGAATTGTACTACAGCGCCATCTGGTGTTCAATATTGGTTAAACAAGCTAGCAGCAAAACACTCAGCGTACATGAAAAGCACTATATACCGATTTTCTTAAAATTTGTACTTAAGCGCCCTCTGGTGTTCAAGGTGGATAAAAATTAATTGAAATTGCCCCAAAACACGCACCGTACCAAAAAACTTGTACACACAAATTTACATGAATATTTCCATACATATTTCCAAATTGCTTTCGTTGACGAAATTTCCTAAATTTTACTCTCAAAATTTGGAAAAATTTCGGCAAAAATCAACAGTAATAATAATAATAAATAGCAGTAATTTTGACTAAAACAAGAAAAATAATGACATCAAGCAATCACATTTTATAAAAAAAAAATATTTATATATATATATATGTATATATATATGTATAAAAATATCGATAAATCAAAGACAAATTTTTTGCCATAAAAACTAAAATGTATTTCCAGAAATTTCATTTTATATTTTAATTTAATTTAATATTTTATCATTAAATTGGAAAGCGTTAATTTATTTTGAAGCTTCTAGTCTGAATTTTCACATTAATATGTGACATTTTTCATTATTTCGCAGATTATCTAATATATAAAATTCTTCTGTCACGGTGTACGTAATCGAACTCCTCCGAAACGGCTCGACCGATTTTCGTGATCCTTAGCGAGGATATTAGTCAGGGGGGAGAGTCGGACAACATCTATTTTTCATCCCCCTAAAATAAGGGGGCGTGGCACCTCCCATACAACCCAAATCTACGGTAGCGAATAGCTCTGAAGTTATAGGTCGCATAGTATCGGAATTCGGTTTTCTATCTCAATTTACAAGAGCCGTTCCACAGGTAAAATTTTATGGGCGTTGAATGTGGGGCGTGGCACTTTTTCAGCAGACCAAATTTTCGGTATAACTTTCAAGCTATAAGTCACACATCAATGAAACTTGGTAGGAGCGTACTATTTAGTCCTTCGACTAGCAAAATGTATCAAGTATAGGCCAAAGGGGTGTGGCACCGCCCATACAATTCAAATTTATGATATCGAATAGCTTTGGAACTAAATGCCGTATAATAATGAAATTCAGTATGGAGTTTCCACTTGGTGATATATTTATACTATAAAACTGGGATGGGCTTTGGAAAAGGGGGTGTGGCTACGCCCATACACTTAAAATTTTTGATATCAGATAGCTTTGGAACTAAACGTCGTTTAACAACGAAATTCAGTATGGAATTACTATTGGGTGATATTCTTCTACTAGAAAACTGAGACGTCATTGAACAAGGGGGTGTGGCTCCGCCCATACAAGCTAAATTTGCGATATCGAATAACTTTGGAATTATAAGTAGCATAGCCTCGAAATTTGGTTATCAATTTACACGAGTCGTTCCACTTAGAGATAGAGATAGAGATAGAGTTAGAGATAGAGATAGAGATAGAGGATAGAGATAGAGATAGAGATAGAGATAGAGATAGAGATAGAGATAGAGATAGAGATAGAGATAGAGATAGAGATAGAGATAGAGATAGAGATAGAGATAGAGATAGAGATGGAGATAGAGATAGAGATAGAGATAGAGATAGAGATAGAGATAGAGATAGAGATAGAGATAGAGGTAGAGATAGAGATAGAGATAGAGATAGAGATAGAGATAGAGATAGAGATAAAGATAGAGATAGAAATAGAGATAGAGATAGAGATAGAGATAGATATAGAGATAGAGATAGAGATAGAGATGGAGATAGAGATAGAGATAGAGATAGAGATAGAGATAGAGATAGAGATAGAGATAGAGATAGAGATAGAGATAGAGATAGAAATAGAGATAGAGATAGAGATAGAGATAGAGATAGAGATAGGATAGAGATAGAGATAGAGATAGAGATAGAGATAGAGATAGAGATAGAGATAGAGATAGAGATAGAGATAGAGATAGAGATAGAGATAGAGATAGAGATAGAGATAGAGATAGAGAAAGACATAGATATAGAGATAGAGATAGAGATAGAGATAGAGATAGAGATAGAGATAGAGATAGAGATAGAGATAGAGATAGAGATAGAGATAGAGATAGAGATAGAGATAGAGATAGAGATAGAGATAGACATAGATATAGAGATAGAGATAGAGATAGAGATAGAGATAGAGATAGAGATAGAGATAGAGATAGAGATAGAGATAGAGATAGAGATAGAGATAGAGATAGAGATAGAGATAGAGATAGAGATAGAGATAGAGATAGAGATAGAGATAGAGATACAGATAGAGATAGAGATAGAGATAGAGATAGAGATAGAGATAGAGATAGAGATAGAGATAGAGATAGAGATAGAGATAGAGATAGAGATAGAGATAGAGATAGAGATAGAGATAGAGATTGAAATTGAGGTTGAGCTTGAGATTGAGATTGAGACTGAGTTTGAGATTCAGATAGAGATAGAAATTATTTTCGCTACGACAGCAACGCGTCGGGTACCAGCTATTTACCTATAAAAATGTTTCCTAAAAATAACATACATGGCAAAACAACGTTTGCCGGGTCAGCTAGTTACTTAATAAAAATATCTTAGCTTTCTAAAGTAGGTTTTATGGTTCTTAATGATTTTATGACAATGTCTTTTAGTTTTTCATTGATTAAAATTATAATTGCATGATTTCGGAAAAAGGGACGTTTTGTGGGATTTTTAGTATGGCTGCTTTTATTGGCATCACCAAAATGATAGACGCACGATCTGTCAACGCTACATTTAGTTTTGCAAAGTTTGAGGTAGTCCATTTTGACAGCTTATATCGTAAAGTTTTTACAACGGAGACTGACGTACGGTCAGCGCACGACCGACCTAACGCAGTATTGTAATTCAGCTATAACGCTCAATAAGAATTAAAATGAAATACACCCGCTCACCACAAAAAAAAAATTTGCAAACTTCGTCTGTGTAGTCTGCGAGCAAAGCAACAAGTGTGTTTCCATAGTCTAATTATACAGAGTCAGAACGTAAAAACAGCTGTTCGAACTTTTTTTTATCGGTTTTTGTTTTGATTGCACAACATGCAAAACTCATATAGTAGTTGTAGTCTAATGCACAACGCATATGTTAAAACAGACAAAGGTCTATATCAGTGTCGGGCAAAACAATACATAAACATGCAAGCTTGTGTCTGTGTCCATGAGAGAGCGACAGCGCTGGTTTTATTTACACTGTAAATAAAATGCATTTTTTTTATGTTTTATTTATATAATTGTAATTATTATGATTTATAATTATAATTATTATTATCATTTTTTATTATTTTAATTATTATTATTATCATTATTATAATTATTATTATCATTATTATTATCATTATCATTATTATTGTTATCATTATCATTATTATTATTATTATCATTATTATTATTATTATTATTATTTATCATTATTATTATTATTTATTATTTTATTATCATCATCATCATCATCATCATCATCATCATCATCATCATCATCATCATCATCATCATCATCATCATCATCATCATCATCATCATCATCATCATCATCATCATCATCATCATCATCATCATCATCATCATCATCATCATCATCATCATCATCATCATCATCATCATCATCATCATCATCATCATCATCATCATCATCATCATCATCATCATCATCATCATCATCATCATCATCATCATCATCATCATCATCATCATCATCATCATCATCATCATCATCATCATCATCATCATCATCATCATCATCATCATCATCATCATCATCATCATCATCATCATCATCATCATCATCATCATCATCATCATCATCATCATCATCATCATCATCATCATCATCATCATCATCATCATCATCATCATCATCATCATCATCATCATCATCATCATCATCATCATCATCATCATCATCATCATCATCATCATCATCATCATCATCATCATCATCATCATCATCATCATCATCATCATCATCATCATCATCATCATCATCATCATCATCATCATCATCATCATCATCATCATCATCATCATCATCATCATCATCATCATCATCATCATCATCATCATCATCATCATCATCATCATCATCATCATCATCATCATCATCATCATCATCATCATCATCATCATCATCATCATCATCATCATCATCATCATCATCATCATCATCATCATCATCATCATCATCATCATCATCATCATCATCATCATCATCATCATCATCATCATCATCATCATCATCATCATCATCATCATCATCATCATCATCATCATCATCATCATCATCATCATCATCATCATCATCATCATCATCATCATCATCATCATCATCATCATCATCATCATCATCATCATCATCATCATCATCATCATCATCATCATCATCATCATCATCATCATCATCATCATCATCATCATCATCATCATCATCATCATCATCATCATCATCATCATCATCATCATCATCATCATCATCATCATCATCATCATCATCATCATCATCATCATCATCATCATCATCATCATCATCATCATCATCATCATCATCATCATCATCATCATCATCATCATCATCATCATCATCATCATCATCATCATCATCATCATCATCATCATCATCATCATCATCATCATCATCATCATCATCATCATCATCATCATCATCATCATCATCATCATCATCATCATCATCATCATCATCATCATCATCATCATCATCATCATCATCATCATCATCATCATCATCATCATCATCATCATCATCATCATCATCATCATCATCATCATCATCATCATCATCATCATCATCATCATCATCATCATCATCATCATCATCATCATCATCATCATCATCATCATCATCATCATCATCATCATCATCATCATCATCATCATCATCATCATCATCATCATCATCATCATCATCATCATCATCATCATCATCATCATCATCATCATCATCATCATCATCATCATCATCATCATCATCATCATCATCATCATCAACATCAACATCAACATCAACATCAACATCAACATCAACATCAACATCAACATCAACATCAACATCAACATCAACATCAACATCAACATCAACATCAACATCAACATCAACATCAACATCAACATCAACATCAACATCAACATCAACATCAACATCAACATCAACATCAACATCAACATCAACATCAACATCAACATCAACATCAACATCAACATCAACATCAACATCAACATCAACATCAACATCAACATCAACATCAACATCAACATCAACATCAACATCAACATCAACATCAACATCAACATCAACATCAACATCAACATCAACATCAACATCAACATCAACATCAACATCAACATCAACATCAACATCAACATCAACATCAACATCAACAAGAAATATTATGATGAATATAAGAATTATTTATATTTTGATTAAAATCATCAGCAATAAACCTTAAAAAATATTTAGCTTTTAATTCGAAAAGCTTTAGTTTTCGTTCTTCTCCTAAAATTAAATTGAATTGTGCGTGACAAACCGAGTAATGCCTTTGCACATACATCAATACGGAACGAGAAACAGTGCGTTCGCATATAAGGCATTGCGCTACAGCGTTTGTATTTTCTATAAAAAAGAAATCTAGCATCCATTTATCATTAAACATTTTTCTCTCTGTAGTTGCGAAGCGAGCAGAAGCGAGTTCTTGCCTTCTTGAATGCTTAACGTCAACTGACATGATTTGAATAGCAAAATTAAGCTCACAGCTTCTCATAAGCACGAACCAAAGTCATAACTCGGCTACTGTTCGTACGCCACACGAAATTTTTATTGTGTACATGTGAAAACATTGCCGTCGGCAGCAAATCTAGCTCAATCACATGTGAATAGGTTTTTCAATTTTGCCCGACACTGGTCTATATCTACGGCATTGAGAGCACAGAAAACTAACGGACCTGCGCAATGCTTAATCTGTTTCTTTTCCATTCATGACGCTCGGACAATATATAATTAGACTATGTGTTTTTCTTTCACTTATGTTGATGATTTTGGTGTGTTTTCTATGTACTGGCACACACAAGAGTGTAGAGCAGTGGGAGAGCGCACATGCAGCGACCTAGCGTAGAGAAAAGAGTAAGACAAACAAACAAACAAACAAATGGAAAAGTTATACTGATGTTGCTTCTCGCATAGCAATTGAAACACTGGTGTGAATTGGTATGTGATTATGTGTAACAGTATGGTCGTTTTAGCTTGTTGCTATGTCATGTAGTGTGCGATTCTGTGTAACAGAATGGCCGTTACAGTTTTGTGTTTCCAGGGATTAATCATATGTGTATTCTCTTACTTGCAAACTTAAGATTCTCTTACTTTTGAAAGAATTGTTTTTTCTATTAATATTTGTCAACAAAAAAAATTTTTAAAAGAAAGTGGATTTCTCGAGAAATCTTGAGATATTCTCGAGATTCGGGATTTCCCAAAATGTTAAAAATTTCAATTCTCGAGATTCGGGATGGAAAAATCTCGAAATTCCTCGAGAATTCCCGTCGGGAAAGTCCCGAAGCCCAACTCTAGTTGCTGCCAGTTGTAGCACTGGCGGAATAGCTGTAGACAAGTGGGAGTGGAAGGTTATTTGTCTTAAGACATATTGAAATGCGTCCTTATTAAGACGAAATCTTTTAACAAATCTGCAAATTAAAATTAAAAAAATTTATTTTATAGCTATATTCTTTTAATTGCTTACGCAGTGTTCGACATCGCCAATGGATTACTTCGATCTCTTAACAGGGTTGCCAGTTTTTTATACTCTTTGATCGCCATTTGTCGATACCTAGACCGCCAAAAACCGCCAAATTTTTTTTTTGTAACTTTAAAAAAAAATAATAAAACCATAATAAATATATAATGTTGTAAATATATTTATTATATTTGTATATGACTAAAAATTGCAGTTTAAACTATATGTAGCTATAAACGATATAAAAAAAGGAAAGTAAAAAAAAAGTATAGAAAATACCACATCAATAACAACGTCCAAAAAAATATTACTGGTTTTATTAATTTGTAAGTAGGTCCAATTCTTCACTGTCTTCAAGTTCAGAGTCTTCTGGTTTTGGGTCGATAATTTTAGAGTTAAAACTTTCACAGCATGTTTTAAAATTATTACTATAAATTGATATTCTTAAGAGAGCCTGAAGTAGCTCAAATTACATTTTATTTCGTTTCTTAGTTTTAATGTTATTCATAATAGAAAAAACTCTTTCTACACATGCATTACTAGTTGGTATCAAAAGCATTTAAATTACTACGTCAGCGAGCTCTCTGAAATATTTATTGCCTACTCCATCCTCATATTTATAAATATTTAACCAGAAAGCAGCAATTGAAAGCAGTTATTGGGACGTTGTTTTGAAAATAACTATTCAATCAACAAAAGGGATTTTATTCCACTGATTTTCATATTTGCTTGCGGAGACTGTCGGATCCCAAAACCCATTAAAAATTTCAGAAACAAGAAAATTTTTCATGTTCAATAATATTAATGCATCTTGCAGGACACAGAACCTTGAATTTTCTGAAATTTTCAATGTTTGTGGCAACCGAATAGCCATCTCAAGCAGTAGTTTGCGCAAATACTGAAAACAAGACAGTTAAATTAATATATAAAAGTTGATTTGAAAAACTCATTCCGAAATCGATTGAATCAATTGGCAGGAAAGCGCGAGATATCGCCATATCTGGCAACACTGTCTCTTAATTGCCTTCGAACAATCCTTTCATCGAACTTAAATAAAAAAGCAATTGAGCATCCATTATATTAATAACTTTTTCAATAAAAATAAACACTCAATTAAAAGAAGCAATTTGACATATTTACTTGCAAATACAAAGAAGAAGATAAATACTCTATTAATATGTCACTTGCAAAAGAAAGAAGAAGAGGTGCAATCTATTACTATTATACAAAATTACGTTCCGTACTCATTCGTATGTTATCATCATGAACCGTCACGTAATTTTGTTTCGAACGACTGCCATTCCGTTCACAGAAGAAACGATCCGATCCCTGATTGATATGTCGAGAACGTCAAGAGCACCTGACTCCGCGAGATCCACACCATTCATATTAAGGGATGCTAAGGGGTAATTCACTCGTTTGTGGGTTACGAGACAGCACTGAGTCTTGCTAGCATTAAACTCAACTCTGTTAGCAAGCCCCCACTCGGAGATTTTTCCAAGTCATTAAGCATTGTGTCATTCATATGTTGCATCTTTCTCTCAATCTCTAAAAATCTCGGGCATTTTATGTAAGAATATGAATGACAAATGCTGCTGTTATCCGCAAACGAATGAATTGGGTTATGAGGCAACGACATAAGGTCGTTGGTAAAAACCAGAAACAAAGTTGGCGAAAGGAATAAACCCTGCGGCACTCCAGCTACGATGGCATGTTCATTGGCCAAAATGCCGTCGATTAAAAGAAGGGTTCCCTCATTATGGACAAAAATAAGGCAAAGTTTGTATTTTTGTTGTAGGACAATGAAAAGGCGTACGAACTTTTGGTTTTGATGATTATATTAGTTTATTATCAGAGAATTTAAAAAAGTGAAAAAGTTGAAAAAATTCAAAATGGCGGCTACAAAATGCACATTTCCGTGGGCCCCTGCGCGCGAAACATGGTGTCCTAACTAAAATTCTGCCGCTTCTTGTGGTGGACTGAAATCAAAAATTGTTGTTATTACTTAAAGATAATGATATTTTCTATGACTGGAACTAAAATTGTTATTATCCATGTAAAATTCATTGAATAATGAACATTAGAACTAAAAGTTCAAATTTTGCTTGTTTTTTTTTCCATTCAACAACGTTAAAAAAATATAAATAAATAATTTTTATACATGATGTTAGTTCAGGGCGTACAAAAAAGCATGCACTTCCAAACAGTTCTTAGATAAAGAGAATCGGATCAATAGATCAGGCCTGAGAGTTTTAGTTAGATCGGAAAACGTGGTTTCGAGATAAGCGCGTTTGAAGTTTGAAACCGCCACGTAGCGCGCGTGAGATAGGTGTCTTCAAGACGTTGCCATTCGAAAAATATTCGTCGGATCGAAAAATCCATTTACACACATATTCTACACATATGTGGCTTTCATTTTTTGCAAAAAAAATCGATTTTTTAGTCCAAAATGAGGGAACCCTTCCCTTAAGACACGAATCGACCTGTCCTTAAGAAAACATGTGATCCATCGAGTAAAGTTATCACCAACACCATATGCAATTAGTTTTGACACGACAGCTTTATGCCACACTCGGTCAAACGCCTTAGAAATATCCAGAGCAACAACACTGCTTTCACCAAAGAAGTGAACACATTGCTTCTATTTCTCTGTGAGGAACGCCATGAGATCACCAGTCGAGCGAGCCCTTCGGAAGCAATATTGACGGGTGGCTCAGCCATTCTTTACGCCACAGATAGTTCATAGGGTGGAAGTTTATTACACTCTCCATGAATTTGGAGAGTGTAGAGCATATCGCTATGGGTCGGTAGTTTTCAGGGTTCGTGGCATCGACCTTCTTAGGTACCAGCTAAACATTCGCAACTTTCCAACAATATGGAAATACTCCAGTCCTGTATGAGATGTTGGAAAGGTTACGCAAAGGTCGAGCCATTTTAAGCACAGTTGATGGTATACCATCGGAGCCAGAAGATTTGTTTATGTTGAGGTTTACAAGGACTCTTAACTGCTCTCTTTCGAAAATATATCTCCTGCATCGAAGACGATCTATTCTCTATAGAAGGCGGTGGCTGATTGCCAGCCGGAATTGTGTAATTTTGTGCAAACATTCCAGCCAATAGGTTCGCTTTTTCAGCCGAGTAAGTGAAGATTTGGTCACCCTTTAAAAGAGCAGGAATCGACGAGGACGTCTGATTTTTAACTCTTTTAACGAATGACCAAAAGTTTTTGCTCCCTTTGGGGCAGAGAAGAACCTGTTCTCTGATGCGAGTTTCGTGAAGAAACTTTTCGCGTTTTAAAGCTGCATTACAGCGATTCCTAGCCTCAATGCGAAGTCTTCTAGTTCAGCATTCTAGCTGGAACGCCAATTCTGAAAGGCTTCCCCTTTGGACCTGACTGCTCATTAAACCAGGAGTGGTCTTTTGGTTTAATACTTCTCATTTTATTGGGGATGAAAGACCTCATGCCCAATAAAATTATTTCTTGCACCATTAGAGCCGCGGCATTTACATTTCTATCAGCGAAACATAATTTCCAATTGAAATTACGGTAAAAATTATTTAACGCAGTCCAATTTGCTTTTCCATAAAACCAAGCGATCCTCTTCGGGGCTTTAGGCGTAGAAGTGCATAGGCTAGAATATGGAAAAGCAGCGGATATGATACAGTGGTCCGAAATAAATTTGCACGATTTGCAAGCGTTGTTCTTTTGTCAACCTGTTCATGATGAAATGGCAAACCAAACTGAACATAAATGACATTAGAGTTGCCAGATTTGACCACAAAATGCCAGTTTTATCTCTATTCGAAAAACAAACCCCTAAAAAAAACACCCTTTATATTCAACAATTTATAACACAACAACTTATATATGTTGATTTTAACAATTTCCAACTGAAATTTAACCTTAAAATTCAATTTTCGAAAAACAAAATGGTATTCAAATTATTGAAAACGGTATCTCCTGTTTTTCATTTTAGCATCTCCCTTGTTATGAAAGAAAATCAAAACTAATTTGTTAAGGAGAATTTTTGAATATTTCATCCCTAATGGCTTAAAAATTTTATACCACTCAAGATAGTTTATGCGTTTTACTTATACAAATGATAAAATGCTTTTGTAATGAACAATTTCATTTTTAAGACAAAAAGATTAAGGGTTCTTTTTTGGGCTAAACAATTTTCCAATATAATTTAGAGCCATTCCACAAAAGCAACACAAACCCTTACTTCATTTTTGGTATATGCTGTAAAATGCACTATCTCTAACCAATCCGAAGTCATGTCTTGTCATGAAATCGCATTTTAGATCTGAGCTAAGCCATGTTTCTTTCTGTACTAGTGAAATATTGATCTTTTTAGACAAAGTGTAACACTTTCTTTAGTGTTTGTGTGTATGTGTTTGTATGTGCTTTATTTGAAAAGAAAACCCAGCAAGAACTTCAATTCACTGTAGCCAGCAGTTATACAATAAAAAAGTATTTAAATTATAAAATATAGTTAAACAATTACTTTTATTCCTAAAATATAGTTAATTATAATTTATTTATTTATATAGGGGAGGATGCCCACCTGCTAAACAGGCCGACCTACTGAACACTGTCAGATCTGACGTCTGTATAAGTGGCAGCGCCAATATGTATAGTGTCGCAGTAACATCTCATTGAATGTTAACTTTTGATAAATCATTGAGTTGAATGCGCGTACTGCTTTAGCCCCACGGCGCACAGTGTTTCGTTTCATAGAAGTTAGACGGAGAAAATTATTTTTTAGATTTTTTTGATAGTTTTCGATGTTTAAGGTATACAAAGAACAAAAAAAAGTATTTAAGAAATTTTAAACAAGTGGGCGTGGCAGCTCCCATACAAAATAAAACCATTTTACGCTATATCGTAGAAACGAAATAAGTTACAATATCAAAATCAATAGTAGACGTCAGTTATGTAATTTCTTAACAATCCTCAAAATTAAGGCACAATCGGACAAGTGGGCGTGGTAGCTCCCATACAACTTAAACACATTTTGCGCTATATCTTAGAAGCGAAATAAGCTATAATCGAATCGAATTCAAAAATAGACGTCAAATATATGCCTACTTAACAGAGTTAGTAGTATTTCTTACTTACCCCTGCCCTTTTCTTACCCTACACTTGAAAAAACGAACGTTTTTATTTGTGTTTTTTATTAAACGTTATAAAATTCAATTATTTCTTTAAATTACATATTGTTCTTGGAATCTCAAGAATCAAGTAAGTATAAATATCCGATAAATAACCCTTTAGCTATGTATTTGCAAACAACAGATCAATCTGCTATAGTACCTTCGATTTTATTTCTTACTTACTTACTTACTTCGAATATAACTTACAAGCAATTTATTTTAATTTTACAGTTAAAAACAAGCAATTTTTGCGAATTTAATAAATTTTTTTTTCAAAAAATAGAATGACACTAAAAACAAATATCACTTGGGTCATATATGATCCAAGACCGATAGAAGGTTAAGAAAAGTAAAAAACTGAAAACAGACATCACTTCTGCTATACAAAAAATAGTTTAAGATTTACTTGAAAAGAAAGGTGGGTCATAAAAAAACACTAAACAAACATCAATTAATAATATTGTTGCAATATAACAGTTTTAATGTTCACCTACAAAAAATTTGGGGTGGGTCAATATGACCCAATAGTCGTACAGGGTTAAGGATATCAAAAATCGAAAAAATACACGATTAGAAATAATTTTGGTTACAATTTGGTACTATACAAAAAAGTTTAAAATAAATATGATGTACCGTCATGAACAACCTAATCACTTTTGATTTTACAAACAGACATAATAAGCTTATGTTAGTAATAATTTCAAAACCTAGACAAAATAGACACTTTTAGATTTTCCATTTTATAAAAAAATAAAAAGAAATTTAGATAAAAGATCCATATTTTTTTAAATTTAGAGCTAAACATGTAAAAAAAATGGATAAATTATTTTTAGGTGTACTAAGAAAGATAAAGATAATGTATTGTTTTCAAAAAGTGGTCTACGGTTTGTGGAACTCTTCGTTCAGGAGTAATGCCATTTTAAAGAAACTTGGGAAATCGTTATGTAGGGAAGCGAAAAGGCTACTTTTCACATAAAAATTTTTGTAACTTTGGTTCCACAAGGACTATCGTTTTGAAATAAGGAAGATATGCTTTTCAAAAGCTTAAGTCCAAAATTTCAAATTTTTCCGTACCCTACAACCCGAGTTACAGATTTATCTCCGTCTAAATAGGCCAAACAAAACACTGTGCGGCGTTGAGAAATAAAATATTCGAATAAAATGAAGCTGAACAAGAATAGTTCATATCTATTTAGTGAATTTTCAAGTGTTTTTTATCGATAAAAAAAGGTGATTATGAGTGGAATTTATAGTTTAATATTTATTTTTCACAATTCGACGACCACTCGAACAATATTGTGAAATGAGGAAAAAATATTTAACATCATGTCATGATGGTGTCACTGCCCAGTTACTGAACAGATTTAAAGACATCGTACATACATAAAATTGTCAAATTGGGTAGGCACCCCTTTCTTTTTTAGAGTCAGCCTAATTATTATTTTTTACTAAAATTTGTTTAAAATATTGATTTTTATTAACAATAACATTGTACAAAAATTTGCACCTTTTAAAAAACCCCGCCCACTTTGTTATCGGTTCTTTATATTTTCGTGTACGCTCATCACGAATATGCAATTATTTTTTTCGGGTCACCTCTAGTTTGGTCCCTACAGGACTTTGAAATTTTAAAGGAAAACTATCTTTGAATAATTGTTTAGTATAGAAGTGTATGTATAAATTAAAGAGAATAAAGTAAAGAAAATCAAAAACATATTAATTGAAAAAGTTGACGAAAAATAGATATGAAAAATGTCCTATATATTTTAAAATCCTTTGTATCCTTGAAGTGTTTTGTCCAATTGAAACAAAACAATTTGTTGATTAAATATATATATGTTTACTATAGTTCTGCAAAATTTCATTAAAATCGCTTCATTGGTTTATTTTTAATAAATTTTTAAAGCATTTCGACTCAGGAGGTGACGCTGATCAAGAATATATACACTAGGATGGGTCAATTATTTTTGTCAAAAGGTGTATAGCAAAAACCTAATCTACGAAAAATTCTAAGAAAACTTCCCCAAGAAACTATGGGTCTAAAATCAAAACCTAGCTCCCACCGAGCTACATATAACTTCGCATTTGTAAGATTTTTAAAAACAGCGTTGTTTTATTTAGAAATGTTGTTATATGAAGGAAATATCACATTTTCATTAATGTTGGGCTTATTTCTGCTTCATCTTTTCAGGCAAAATTTTAGAAACCTTTTTGTAAATTTACCCAAAAACTTAAGTTTGAAATGTCATTGAACAATCAGTAAAAACACGACTTTTTTAAAGTTCATTTTTATTTTGTAAATTTAAACTACAAAAATAAAAAAGGAAATGGATTTGTTTGTGAAATCAAAAGCTCAAATAAAATTGAAAAAGCACAGTTTTTTAAGTCTTTTTTACAGTCCAGTCCGAACAGGTGTTCGGATACGACTTTATAGTCACTGCCATAACATCGTCTCGATTCTTTATAATTACGCGTCGTGAGACATGCGTTAGCAACTGAATACATCGCTCGGCTTCCTGGTGATATGTCCATTGGTGAAGGCATATTCCCCAATGAAATCGGTTCAAAATATGGTAGGCTCTTCATTACTTTTCGGCGTTTCTTTAAAAAAAAAAACCTTTAATAAAACACGGGTTAAAAACAAAAATTTTAACAATATGGAAACAGATTCTTAAAGCTTGTAAAATTTTGTTCAAAACAGCCTTGAACTAATAATATATGCTTTTTGCTTCAATGATTTGCTATCCATCAAATTTATGCAGTTTTTTAAAATGCCCCAAACCGAAATTTTTGTGTCTCTCGACGGGAGCTAGGTTTTAATTTTAGACCCCTAGTTTCTTGGGAAAGTTTTCTGAGAATTTTGCGTAGATTTCGTTTTTGCTACAGGCCTTTCGCATTTTTTCTCATCCGAACAATTTGACCCACTCTAATATATACTCTACCATACCGGCGACGCTTTCTTTTCGGTATTACAAACGTTTCCACAGAGTTAAAATACCCTAGGGGTTTTCACGATTCAGTGCATTTGGCTGTGCATTTGAGCATGAGCAAAAAATCCATGCTTTTTTTATCTTTACACTAACAAAATGTACATACAATGAAAAAAAAAGAATGGATTTTTTGCTCATGCTCAAATGCACAGCCAAATGCACTAAATTGTGAAAACCCCTCCTGACCTGTTAGGTGTAGGGTATAGCAACTTGAATTTTTTAACAGTTACATAGAGGCAATTCAGAGAGCTGAAAACGCGAGAGCAAAATCAATATTACCTACGTATTTGTTACTGTTTTGTTTTTTTTTTATTCGGTGAGAGCATGTGCGAAAGCGTGATTCTAATCAGTGGCAGTGGCTAGGATTTGTCGAAGGGGGCCCTGAAGATTCAAGTGATGGCTGAATCAATTTTTTTTTTCATTTAATCAAAAAAATTAAACCCTTTGGCTCCTGCTACACGTTCAATATTTATTGTGATATTTGGATCGCGATCCATATTGATGGATTTCAAAATATTTAAATATTATGCGATATGTGGATCACGATCCATCAATATTACATGCTACACGTTCAATAAATATCACGATACTGCATATTGATCACTATATATTGAACGTGTAGCAGGCGCCTTTCGGCCCATATGTAGATCCGCCAGTGATTGCAATTTACTTAGTTTTTCCTATATGGTCGCATTTTTAAGATACAGTAAAATTTTAAATTTAAAATATTTTCTAAAATACGGAATATTACTTTTTATTTTATGGTGTGTAGTTTAGATTCTAAATAAAAACAAAACTAGGAATGGTCAAAAACCATTAAAACAACCTGTATCTTGCAAATTTTACCATATAGCAAAAAACTGAGTAAAGATTTATATTGTCGTGGTATAAATTGTTTGTGAATCTACTTATTCGCCCTAAATTCAGTGCTGCCAAAGCATAAAACATAAAAGTAAACAATGAAGCATCACACAAATTGTTTTTGCTTGAATCAAAAGTAAAATTGTTCTAATAAAAAACATTAATAAGAAAATATAAAGAACAGAAACAATGATAAGCAGTGCGAATGGCCTGTAAGTAATTGTATATGCTCGGTTAATCAAATAATAAGAAACTTCTTATAGGTTCCAATATTATTTTAGACTGAACAAAGAAGCCTTCGTTTTTGTTCTGCAGAAAATTGAAGATTCTTTTCAGTCTTTCAGAAGTTGTGCGATTCCACCAATTTTGAAGCTTGCAAGTGCTCCGCGCTTTTTTGCGGACGGTAGCTAACAAAAGAGCGTTGGCAACGACTTCAAACTAGGTCTCGCACAATCAACGGTGTCCACATTCTTAGGGGAAGTTGTGAGTGTTGTTGAAGCAAAGCTCTGTCCTGTGTGGATTTCAGCAACAATGTCTGAACAGGAAAAAGAAGAAGCCAGGAATTCTTTCTATTTAAAACCCGATTCCCGGAAAGTATTGGATGCGTCAATGGAAAGCATATTGGTATTGTTGCCCAGCACATGCGAAACACCGCTATCTGAACCGGAAAGGATACTTCAGCATAAATGCAATGATCGTAAGTACCATGTAATGACATTCCTTTAAATCTCTAGCATCTTAATATGTAGGCTTGTGACCACAACATGACAATACAGTTTGTTGATGCCGGGTTTCCCGGGTAAAGTCATGACTCATTCGTTTGGAGTGCCAGTGCATTGAACGTTGTACTTGAAAGGATGTACCAAGCAGGAGAATTGAGCTCAATGTACTTAGGTACAACATATGCAAGCATTTCAATGTGCCGGACCCACCTGAAATAGCAATGGACGTAGTTGAGCCTTAAATATCACAGCATGTAAATATTGAAATTAATATCGAGGATGGAGTGCGTCGAAGACAAGAAATAATGATGTCACTTTTTTAATATATTAATCAATTTTTTTATATTTAATTTTTTATATTTAATTTTTTAATGTTGTGTTTTTTATATTTAATTTTTTCATATTTAATTTTTTATATTTAACTTTTTTACATCATTTTTTGATTATTTCATTTTTTTATGTTTTCAAAACAAAACTTAAATAAATTATTTCACATAACAATAAATAAACCAAAAATAATATAACAAACCAAAATACATAAGTATAATATTTAATGTAAAAACTATAAGCATTAAAAAAGTAATTGAAAAAAGTGAATATAAAAATGTAAAACACTAAATTTCCTTAATTTTTCACAGAAAAAAGATATAATTATAAATTAACTTGTTAATTTATTGTTTTTATTTATTTTTTAATATAATACATGAGTTCAGGTCTCCAAGTAAATTAAAATAAACAAATTTATACATTGAAAAAGCAAACAGAAAAGTTTGTAAAATGATTTGCACGAAATCGTAAGGAACACAAGAAATATTCAAGTTCGTTTTCTACTTTGCACTATACTTTAACTTCTTCATTTCTAAGAGTTTCAATTTGAGACGATTTGCTTCTAAACTTTCCCGTTCTTTTCTCTTTTCTTTTGCTTATAAAATGGCTACTTTTTACTTTTCAGGTCGTACATCTTTCTTGTGTACCTTGCGATTTCGTGCAAATCCTTTTCTACACTTTTTAATCTTTGCAACACCTCTGTTTGAGTTTCTGTTCAATATATCAAGTCGCTCTACATCTCTGTCCAATGCGCCTTGCCTATTTGTTCTCCTTACAGGAGGAGTGTTTTCATAGTTGACTATATCGTCCTCTTCGTCAAGCACGGCTGCTTCACCATAGCCTTGCGACATTGAAGCATGAATTGCCTCGTTTTCTCCGACTACGTTATCGCCAAAATATTGGCCACTTGCTGCCGCTGCATCCCTTAAGCTGAGGAGAGCATCAACGGTCTGCTCAAGAGGTGACAGGCTTAGCTCTCTGTAGGGACCTCCACCAGTCTGAATGGCCTCGTTACGAATGGCTGACTTCTTTTTGGTTTTTTACCTGAAGTCCACCCAAACCTAAAATATAAGTTTTTAAATTTTTTTGCAATTGCAAAATATGCAGAACTTACCTTATGCCATTCTTTTCCTTCTCGTAAAGGGGGCCCAGAGAATTCAATTGCACTGCAAAAGACTCCCATGCTTATGTACTTTGTGGAACTAAATTACCATAATCGTATTTATATTGATCTTTTTGGGGTTAATTAATTTGTTACACTCAAAAAATTTGTGCGGAATATTTTTTTTTTATTCATTTTTAACATTTTTAATTTGAAGTTTTTTACATTTTTATACCTGGTTACCATCGTTACTCAAAATAACCTTGTCCGATTATCTCCAATTTTTAATCGCACACTTTCCACATGTGTAGTTTACGTGTGCACTAAAATATTGCAAAAATATTTTTTTCTATAATTTTTTGCACAAAATGCAGAAAAAACTTGCGTTTTTTACAATTTTTTTTTTAAATCCTCATAATTTTTTTATTTTTTTGCCGAACTTAAAAATTATAGTTCACACGATAACCATACTCATATTATTTATAAATTTGTTTTTTGTTTTTCTAGGTGCTGCCAAACTTTAGTTATTATGGTAACCATCAGCTATTTCCGATATCGACACGTCAACATCAAATTAACGTTTCACACATAACAAATGTTAATATTAATAAAAAATTTTTAGTGTATTTATTCACCCTAAAAAAATTTTTCCATTATCTCTAACCGTTTTCCTGTAAAAAATTGTGAATTTTTCACTCGAATACCGATCGCGCCAAGTAGCAACATGCCTTAATTTAGCTATGATGTATTTAAAAAAAAAGTCGGGACTTAAGGGTACCCAGTCGGCCGAAATACCTTGCAACCCCCCAATCAAAATGACCTCGGTACGCCCCTGGTCAGTTATCCATTGAAATAATAAACTTTTCATAATTACTCAAAAACTTGATTTTATAATTTTTACAGCAGTTTATTTAAGATGTTCAGTAGCTGGGCCGATTCTTTCGGGGGTCGATTTTCGAGACTTTTGCTAGATTGACTACAAAAATTGTATTTTTCGGAATTGTAAGAGCTCTGAAAAATTATGGTTTAAACCAAAGTAATGGCCTCCAAACAAACGTGTTCAGCAGGTGGGCATCCTCCCTTATATAATTAAAATATTTTGATTCTTGAGTCTTATAGGCAGTTTGATTCTTGAGTCGCCAAGAATGCAAATGCGAAAAACTATTATTTCTGAAAAGTGCACACAATTCAGCTGCACAATGATTTGACGTAAAAAAAAGATACAGCAGTTTCGACTATGTCGTAACACAAGACGTAGAATTATATAATACTTAAATTAGAAACAATCGAGTTATACATTTCTTATTGATACTAAAACATAGAAAAAGTTGGTAGAATTTTTTGAATTTTTTATCATATATTAATAATTTATGAATTATTACCTTCTTTCCTTTTCTTTCAGTTCTCCTTTACTTGCAAACTACATTTTCTATATAGGAAAAATCTATGTAGTTGCATTGGAAAGGTTGTACTGTCGTTGCTTTTTTCTCCACACAAAAATTTTGACTCTACACTGTGTGGAATTATATGCCGCGGAATTTTCGTTTCTACTAAGAAATTTCATACTAAGCTTTAAGCAAAAAACAATTATAAAACCATGCCGCAGCCCCGCCCCGCCCCTGCCAAAATTAAACCCTCCATCACACAATTAAATAACAATTATAAATCCATGCCGCAGCCGCGCCTTAGCTGACGCTTTTTCTAACCGGAAATCGGTAGTGCTCGATTCTGTTAAAAAAGCATGCCCCTCAAAATTACGCAATACTTTTTTTAATTAAAAAAAAGCGTGTCTGAGCTATGCGATTCTGTTAAAAACAACAGGCCCCTAAAAGCATGCTATATTTTTAAATCATAAGATTTGTTTCTTCGCTACGCTACGCTAGATGGTGCTTTTTCAAAAACCGGAAGTGTGCCAGATCTTATAACAGTCGATAATTAGGCAACCTTAAACAAGAAGCATGCGCACTAAGGTGGGTCACCAAAAAAAATATCAAAAGACCGCCCCTCATTTGAAAGCTTATATTAAGAGGACTTTTATACTTTTTTGTATAACTTCATCAGTTTTTATACGATCGTAAAAAATAGTATGTTGTTGGATAGATCTCAACAAGGACTATAATTCGTTTTAACAACATTTTTACCTCCGATTCCATCTTTGACCAGATATTTAAACTTTTCGTCTTATTTCCTCAGTAACCCCAAAACTTCCATTTTTGTTTTTAAGAAAATAAAAGTCGTAAAAAATCATTAAACTTTTGTGAAGAAACTTTTTGATTTCATTGGTAGGAAAAAAGTTACAGCGAATTTAATTTTCGGTCAAGTTTGGCTTCGTTTTTAGGATTTAGCTTTCGGTTCATCTTCGTTTGCCTTCGTTCATCTCCGTGTTTGTTCGTTAGTCTTCGGTTCAGCTTCATTTGGTTTCGTTTTTAATACAAAGTTTCTTTAAAATCGGTCCAGTCGATCAGGCACTATGGAGTCATATATATTTTATTACTTGAAGCGCCCTCTATCGAAAGTTTTTGAAACTTCTCATAGCCTATCTTTTAATCTTGAGTCAGGCGAATTTTTATACTAAATGCCAACAAAATTGCTCCAGCCGTTTAGTCTGCAATTTATTATTGCATATAAAAACAAATCAACAAGCAAAACAGCAACGAGAGGAAAACCACACAACCTCACACACACACTGCTCCTGAAGTAACTTCAAGTTGACCTAAAATGGCAACGTTAACTGAATGTCTCCAAGTGCTTGTAATGTTTTTCTGATGAAATATCATTTTGAATTAAAATCCCAGCTGATTTCTTTTTGAAAATATCTCAATTTTTGCATTTTAACGTGATTGAACCACCTTGTACATTAGACAGCGCAATATATTCAAATATAAAAGTGTTTATATATGTATGTATGTATGTATATATATATATATATCATATACCTACGTGTGTGTGTGTGTGTAAAATATTGAGAATCGGGATATTGTTTCCACACCATCTACTGAGATAAATATCGTGGCGCGTTTTTTTTTTTTAAAGTGGTATCCCCTGTAGGCCTATTCCACTATGCCCACCTATCATAAAATTCAAGCTAGTGCTGGAGACTGTAGACGTCCTCAACGACCTGGCTGCGCAAAACAATAAAGTTACTCTACAGTGGATTCCTGCCCACTGTGGTTTTGACGGGAATGAAAGAGCAGACTGCCTGGCCAAACAGGGAGCATCATCACCACTCACAGGACCGGAACCGTTCTGTGGGGTTGGTAAGAATCTGTTCAAGCAACACGTCAATAAAACCTCATTCCGCGAATCTCAAGACATCTGGAAGAACTGCTTAGGACAGATATGCACTAAGCAAATATTCCCAGAACTTTCTCCCAAGAAATCGAAATTTCTTATTAACCTAGGGAAGAAAGACCTAAAGATGATGACCGGAATCATAACTGGACACTGCAAACTAAAGAAACACCTACACAAAATGAATCTCGCTACTGATTCATTATGTAGATTATGCCTTGAGGATGAAGAAACCTCCAGACATATTCTCACAGAATGTCCAGCCCTTCTCCATATAAGAAAGAGAATCCTAAATAGCGAAATAGTCTCTCAAGGACACCTTGCGATCCTCAACCTCGAAAATATTTTATGTTTTCTGAAAAAAACTAAAGCAAACGAACTGCTTTAAGAAAAGAAAAGGTATGGCACAATAGGCATCACAAGATGCCGCAGTGCCAGAGCTGAATTAGCTCGCCACAAGCATATCTATCTATCTATCTATCCCGTCCCGTCCATAAATTACGTAATCACTTTTATACTTAAATTGGGTCAAATTGGACAGCCTCTAAGAAATATACATCTATCATTTATTACAAATGTTGCGAAGTAAATGTCACTGCAGTATTTTTTAAGCGACTTGAGTATGATGAATCTTCAATAAGATTAATTTTCAATCTCTCCCAAAACTTGTTAAATTCCCTGTGAATCGACTCTCCAGCCGGAATGATCCCCATTGACATTCTAGCAGATGAGATGAGGAGAATTTACCAAAGGAGATCCACATTGCCAACGGAAGCTAACGCAACCAGGATGATCAAAGAAGAAGAAAGAACACGATCTATGGACCTATGGCAATCTCGGTGGAATAATTCACCAAAGGGTAGATGGACTCACACCCTTATACCATCAATCGATGTATGGATAAGCCGTGCATAAGGAAACTGCAATTACCACTTAACGCAGTTCCTCTCTGGCCACGGTGGATATCGTAGATACATTTTCCGACTTGGACACGATACATCTCCTTATTGCCCGGAGTGTCCAAACCAGGAGGAAGACGTGAAGCATGCAATATTTGACTGCAGTCGTTTCACGGAACTGCGAGGAAATCTACCAAGTCCAGAATTGCTTATAGAGCGGATGGTGGATTCAGTAGAATATTGGATGCATATCTGTGCACTCGTCAAGAATGTACAAGGTGAATTGCGGAGAGCTGAAACTGAAAGAAGATAAGCAGGAACAACAGAAACACCGGAGTAGCATAAATTGCTTGCCAGCCCCACGAAGTAATACCTAGTGGCAGTCCCATGGGGAGAGTGGCGGAAGTGTGCAGGGTGTGGTTTAGTACGTAGGCGCATACCTGAAATTTTAGTAAGGAATGCGAATCGTGCAATGCCAATGGCACGGGCCACGGGTATCTATGCAGATTACACATCCCTTTGGCGCATCAAAAAAAAAAAAAAAACGTAGGTATAATATATATGTAAATATATATAAATATATATAAATATATACAAACATACATCCATACATATATAAACACTTTTATACTTGAATATATTGCGCTGTCTAATGTACAAGGTGGTTCAATCACGTGAAAATGCAAAAATTGAGATATTTTTAAAACGAAATCAGCTAGGATTTTAATTCAAAGTGATATTTCATCCGAAAAACATTACAGACACTTGGAGACATTCAGTTTACGTTGCCATTTTAGGTCAACTTGAAGTTGCTTCAGGAGCAGTGTGCACACAAGCAAACAAAATATTCCTGCTATTGCTTGGTCAGGAGCATTCCCTACAAGAAGACTATCGGTTATTTAACTAAAAAAAGACGGTTTTTCTAAACTGAAATTTCGGTTACCTCTTCATACAAAGTTTAGGTTATGCTAGGAAGAGCCTCGGGAAGAAAGTAACCGAAACTCATGTATACGTGTGATCTGGCATCCCTTTCTCACAGGTTGTTTTTTGTATAAATTTATAATACCATCGAAATATAGCCTTCTCGCTTTCTCTAGTTACTGTTAACATAAATACAGGTTATTGATTACCAAATCTCACCAGATAGATATAACCGAAAACTCAGTTATATGTAACCGTTAGATATAACGTATATATCAGTTTTATTTAACGTTCTTCTTTAAAAATAACAATGTATGCAATTCGTTGTTTTCTTGAAAAATATGTTTTTTATTTATTATATAATTTTTTTTTCGTAAACTTAAGTCTCATATTTCATTTGTTTTTATTCCTTAATTGTAGCATTGTTTGCCACCACTAACTGGGTCAGATCGTCCTTGGGTACTTTTGCTTGCATTTCACCTTTAAGAGCCTTCAGTTGCATGCATCAACGCTTGAGAGAAAGGGTAACAGATCGAAACGGGTACAGTGGTAAAGAAAAACTGTAGAAAACTTCGAAGACAATTAAAAAGACAAAGAAGTTTACAACTTACCACTGCACAGCGAAAATAGATTTCGTCAGTTTCTTGCAATTATTTTTGAAATTGAGCGGCCTTGTTTGCCACCGCTGATCACGCCCAAACTAACAAGCGTTTTAGTTTAAAGTTCTAACACACAAATTAATTTTTAACTTAATTTTTAGTTTTTGAAATTCTGAAACTATTCAGTTGTTGAATAAAAAAAAATAATAATACAATACAAGGGCAGACAGGCAAAAATTTGACATGTTTTTCAAAGATGATACCTTTTCCCTTTCTCTACATGCATTGGCTAAAATGTTCATATTTTCTTTATTGTTTCACAAATCTTGGCACTGAAACGAGCATGAGAATGTGGTTGTAAGCAGACAAATTTATATGGTTGTGTTGGAGTTTCGGTTACTCATTTCTTGTAGGGTTGTCATTCTTTATTTCATCAAAATCGTTCTAACGGTTATATTTAAATTTAACTGGTTTTTACTGCCGCTCAATATAATAAAATAAATTAATGCCCTGTTTCAATTTTTTGAGTAAAAAACGGGCTTGTTTGAATGCCTGTATTTTTTTTTATTTTTTTAAACATCAATACAATTTTTTTTTTTATTTCAGTCTTAGATTAACAATTTTTTTTTTTTTTGCAGCCATATTTACGGTTATACAGCGCGTAAAAGTTGAGGTCGCGAACATGAGGCCTCTTGCGGCTTGCACGATATCACCTCTTCAGGTGATTTGATAAAAAAAAAACAAAAACCAAAATTTTATAACAGTTTTGTCTTGTGCGTGAACCAACAAAAAGTGTAAAATTAAAAAAAAATAAAAAAATTCCGCATAAAAGACAAAAAAAAAAGTTTCTTCGGTGCCATTTCTGGTACCCGAGATATAAAATCTTATATTCATTTTTTTGAAAAAGTTAAAAAAATTGCATTCAAGTATACATTTCTCAAAAATAGGAAACTGCATTTGCAAAAATTATGCTAATTATTAATTCGGCAACTTTAAGGAATACGCTAACAGTACAATCAATACCATCAAAATTTAGACTATTGGGTAACAGTCAAAAGTTCTGTGCTATCTCGATTACAACTTTTGCTTCGAATATCCTTCACACAGGACACTGGGGATAAGAATCGTGAGTGGTATCATGTTTACCAATATATTGTTAGTTTAAGCCTATACTTACTTTTGCTTTAAGACATACGTAGTTTTTTTTTATAAAAGTCAAAACATTTTAAGGTCGTTATTTTTTACTGTTTTCCTCAAAAAACAACTTTGTCCTTGCGGGGCAGGAAGACATCCTTTTTTTTCCTTAAAATTTTTTTTGGGTGATCTTGACAACTCCATGCAACTTTTGAGACCTCTTAGAATACGATCTAAATTTTTCGATACGCCCTACTGCGCAGGTGTCAATACTTTTCCTTCTTCGCACACGGTGTAGTCACTATTGAACGCTAGAATTCCCTTTGCAATTTGGTAGGCATACACAGTAAAAGCAAATGTGGTTCCAGTGAGTGTGCAAAATCTTCGGGTGGACCTCCTTTTAACACCATTGTTTCTGTGGCTACAAAAACACTGCGAGCATATTCTACCGCTCAGTAATATTTTGTCCAGTCACCTCTTGCTTTGGCGTTTCAGTGGCAGTCCATCCTGTCGCGAAGTCTGTTGGAAAGCTTGTGGAAACCTGTTTCAACTTCTTCAGCTTTGTTACGTCCCAAAACTATTTGCATGGCATGATTTTTACCAAAGAGAAATCTTGAGTTTGCTTTCCATTCTTGTCGTAGATCATTCAGCAGATTATTGTGCATATTTTGCACCTGAAAGACAAGGATGAGAGGATGTTTTCCCACGCAGCGGCGCATGTCTTCTATAATTTGTTGTTTTCAGGCCAGTCCTTTGCAATCGGTTTTCACCAACGGAATCTTCTTATTTATTTTTGAACAGAACTTTTTTTGTGTATTTAATTAATAAAATTAAGAAAACGAAAAACAAAAACTGTTCAAGTTTATCAATCGAATGGCGAACAGCTGATTGAATTTAATAACGAGTACTGTCAAAACAAACGAGTAAAATGTATTCGAACTTCGAAACAGGGTCGCAAACTGCTAAATTCTCATTTGAAGTAGAATTTATGTGAATTTACTTGACAGAATTTTATATGGGTAAATTCGCATTTAGAGAAGCATTAAAGAAATAAATGCGAATTAAGCTCTAAATGCGCATTTAGCTACCAGTCTGAACATAGTAAATACTATATAAAGCTAGTTATATAGAAATTTATAACTAGCCGTTTCAAAAAATGTCATCTCGAGAAAAACGAAATCAAATAGTAATGAGAGCCAATAATCAAGCTGTCTTATAGAACTGCAACAAGGTGTATGTTTTAAACGGCTTTGAATTTTATTCTGAAATTTTTTTACACATTCTTAGGATGTTTTTGAAAATAATAAAAAAAAAAAAATTCGAAAATTTATCAAAAAATATTTTAACTGGGCCTTAATTCAAATCTTGGCGCGAATCAAGAATCGAACCCAAGATTCAAAAAATTTGCAAAGTAAATTAAATTTTATGTATGTATATTTTTTATATTCACTTTACTTATTGAACAGACTGCAGCAGCGAATGCAATGCCGAATGCTTGAAAAAGACATCGGGAAACAGCTATCGATTACATTAGAATAAGTCATTGAATGCGGGATACAGGCTTATGTACAAAGTTCATCTTATTAAAAGCAAACCAGCTGTTTTAAATCATGATTTTTTATATAAAAAACTCAGGGTCGTTTTCTTCACTGGATGCTAAGTCGAGAATGTATTCTCGCCGCTATTTAGAATAGATGCTCGCAATATTTCGTTTTCTTCAATCCATGCTAAAGGCGAGAATGTCAAACTTTAAATTCTCGCTGGATACATTCTCGGTGAGAATGCAACCTTAGCGAGCAAGTCAAATTTGGTTTGCTAGCGGCCTTAGCATGCAGATTTCCGTAATTTTTTGTGAATTTCGTTTATTCACGTCATTCTCAAAGTGAAAGCTATAGCTTTTTTTCTGTGCAATTATGGAACATCTGGATTATTTGCAGGATTTGCAAAATCGTTTCAATCACTTTGAAGAGATAGAGGATGAGTATTTGGGACGTGAACGACGCCAATATAAAATGCTGCCCAGAATAAATATAGATAAATGGGATGACGACGACTTCGTATACCGCTTTCGCTTGGAGAAAAGAACAGTCGCCAAAGTATTAATTATGATTGAAGATTCTTTGAAATTTCCTGGTAAACAGCGGTCAGTATAGATTACACCTGCTCCATTGCCAATTTATGAATTCGTTTTGCTTGTTTCAGCAGCTCGCGCCACATAACACCACTTACGCAGTTGCTGATCGCATTACGATTTTACGCGCTCGGTTCTATGGAGGTGGCAATTGCTGATTTCGCGGGAGTTTGTGTTGCTTCCGTTAGTCGGATAATAAAACGAGTTTCTTTAGCACTTGCAATGAAATCTGTCGATTTGATACAAATGCCCTTGACACAGGATGATTTGATTGTTGTTGCCAAAGATTTCTTTAATATTGCAAAATTTCCCCGGACCATCGGCTCTATTGATTGCACTCACGTACGTATTCAATCGCCAGGCGGTCATGAGCCTGAAGTGTTTCGCAATCGAAAAGGGTGGTTTTCCATCAATGTGCAGACGGTGTCCTCGGCAAATTTAAAGATCGTTAGCTTGGTGTGTCGTTGGCCAGGATCCACACATGACCAAACTATTTTTAATGGTTCGCGGTTAAAGCATCGCTTCGAAAGTGGGGATTTTGGTAGTTTTATTTTGGTAGGCGATTGTGGCTATCAAAATACGATGTATTTGGCAACTCCTTTTCTCGAAGCAAGCAGCGAAGTGGAACGGCTCTATAATGAAAGCCAAATTCGCACTCGGAACGTGGTCGAACGTTCATATGGTGTATTGAAGCGTCGTTTCCCTGTACTGGCCTATGGCATCCGACTTAAATTGGAAACGGTAAGGCACGTAATAGCGGCGTGTTGTGTTCTGCACAATATTGCCATAGATGAGAGGGATTTTTTACCAAGAGCGGAAATGAATGGCTTCGATGAAATGCTTCAGCGAACAGCAGAAGTGAACTTTGAAGAAGCACTCGAGCAACCAAGGAGAAATGAGAGAAATGTGCGATATAACTTTGTAAGCCAATATTTCCAAAGATTATTGACTGAAAATCTTTGAATATAAAAACAGAATCAGTTTTCAATGTAAAATTTAAATTTCTATTCAATAAACAACCCTGAGGAACATGAAAAATAATCAGCGAAACGTACGAAAATATATGAAATATATTTGCATAAAAAAGCACTGATCATTTAGTCCAAGCTTTATATCAAAAAAGAAGAAAGAGATATTTTTTGTCAAATCACTTTTATTAAAGTAAAATATTATTTAGGATCTTGTTCCGATCCATTCTCTTCACCTCTCAATATGCAATCTAACTGAGCTTGCAAAATTTTTTTGCGAATGATTGTGAAGAGCCACCATCATCGTCATTCGAATCAAGGAATTCTTCGAGTAATTGCGACTCTTCACAATCGTTCAATTCCAATTCATTGTCAGTTGGGATGAAGTCTTCATCATAACTTTGCGGAGGCATACCGTGCGCTGACAATGCAATCACTTCTTCGAGTTGCAGCATTATGTCGGATAGCGGTGGCGGAGACGAGCACGATGGACCACCGCCAGTTCTCTTCGCGTACTGTTTTTGTTGAGATCCTCGTTTCCGCAAGTTCAATTTAATTTTCGCATACTTGTTTCTAAGTGAATCCATCGTCCGGTACTGGTAAACGAGAATGAAAAAAAACAACAAATAAAAATTACGACAATACTGCTTAACTGCAAGAAAATAAATATTGAAAATAATTCAAACCTGCAGTGAAGAATTTGCCGCATTAAATTCTTTTGCAATTTCTTTCCATGCTTCAATTTTTTGCTTATCCGTCACGGTGTCGGTTTTTTTGTTTTCAACAATTTTTTTTTTTTAAAGCAAGCCGAACTAAAAACTCCTCATCCAACATTGAAAAATTTAATTGCCGTGGTCTTTTCGGCTTATTGTTCGTTTTTTCCTCCATGGTATATTTTAATTTTTTGAAATAAACAAATAAAATTTCAAACTATTTTAAAGTTTGACATGCGTTACGATAGAAACGTATTTAAAATTGAGAAAACTCGTAGTCAGGTGCGTGTACTGGGCATGCCTGCTAAAACATACATTCTGAGCGAACTTGTGGTGAAGAAAATGAAGTTTTTAGCATGCATTCTTTCTCGCCGAGAATATATGCTCGCCTTAAGCAAACATGCCCTGAACTTGCCATTTTAACAATTTTTAGCATGGAGTGAAGAAAACGGCCCTCAGTGCAGAGTATAAGAGAACAAAAATCGAAATAGAAAATGAAAAACAAAATTTGCACTGAAACTTTGATTCGTTGTAACTTTTTTCTTAATGAATGAAGTAAAATACTTTCTTAATTAAAGTTTAGGGATTTTTCTTGTAAAGTTTTATTTTCCTAAAAAAAAAATAATCAAAGTATACGTATTTAATAAAACTCTTAATTTGGAATATAATGGCTTGAACAATTTTGATGAAATAAAGAATGACAATTCTCCTGACCAAGGTATAGCAGATAGTTTGTTTTTAGAATTGAAAGTATTTTGTTTACTAGTGTGTGAGGTTGTGTGGTTTTCCTCTCGTTGCTGTTTTGCTTGTTGATTTGTTTTTATATGCAATAATAAATTGCAGACTAAACGGCTGGAGCAATTTTGTTGGCATTTAGTATAAAGATTCGCCTGACTCAAAAGATAGGCTATGAGAAGTTGAATATATGAAATATATATGACTCCATAGTGCCTGATCGACTGGACCGATTTTAAAGAAACTTTGTATTAAAAACGAAACCAAATGAAGCTGAACCGAAGACTAACGAACAAACACGGAGATGAACGAAGGCAAACGAAGATGAACCGAAAGCTAAATCCTAAAAACGAAGCCAAACTTGACCGAAAATTAAATTCGCTGTAACTTTTTTCCTACCAATGAAATCAAAAAGTTTCTTCACAAAAGTTTAATGATTTTTTACGAACTTTTATTTTCTTAAAAACAAAAATGGAAGTTTTGGGGTTACTGAGGAAATAAGACGAAAAGTTTAAATATCTGATCAAAGATGGAATCGGAGGTAAAAATGTTAAAACGAATTATAGTCCTTGTTGAGATCTATCCAACAACATACTATTTTTTACGATCGTATAAAAACTGATGAAGTTATACAAAAAAGACCATTTGGGGCAGATTTCGGGTCCACCTAAAAAAAAAATTTGTATGCTACTAAAATCCTCTTAATATAAGCTTTCAAATGAGGGGCGGTCTTTTGAAATATTTTTTTTTCCACATGGGGTGACCCACCTTAATGCGCACAGCAAACAAAAAAATCAAATGGCGTTATATATTTTATGTAATTGTGTAAAATTTATATAAGTTAGAGATTTCAAACATGAATTTTTCTCTCAGTGAGGATCAAGCAGACCAACAAGTGCTTACATCAACATTGTACGATCAGTACTTTAGGCACACCAAAGGCTCAAAGATCACTATCAGCCGCCCTACGAACCTCCAAGAATGACGTATTCTACGTCAAAAAACTAAAATTTTATATTTTATTTAAACGCGTTTGCAGTTTATATCAGACATGCATGTTTACGTTAATTTAATGATAACCAAATTTTTAATTTTGTTTCGTTGAAGCAAAATCAAAAAATTAAAAAAAATAACGTTATCTCAAAAAAAGAAAAATATTTATTTCGTTTCAGAGTTAACAAAATAAAGTTTTTTCACTTTTTGGCTCAAAAAAACGTTAAAAATAACGTTTATTTCAACAAAAAATTTCGGTTTTTATTGATTTGAATTATTTATTTTTTAATTATTTTTTTCCATTTTATTTTTAGTATACTACCAGCTGTACCCGGCCACGCGATGCTGTGGCTCGCAAAAGTAAAAATATACAATACTCACGAAATGAACGTATGAATGAATTAATGAATGTCAAGATGCCGAATTCAATAAAATAAAGCGACACCGGTTTTTAGTGTATATGTTCAAAGTAATATTTATTTGATGAGTATTTAAGAAACAGTTTCCATCTAAGACATAAAACATCAGCAATTTAGCAGCGAACCAATTGAACGTCCACACAGCTCAGCGTCTGCACATCAACTGCTTTCTGTGTATTGTTCGTTGACTGTCAGTGACAGCTCGGCCTTTCCTGGCCTTCGTCCTCGTCGGGCGAATCTGAAGAATCATCATCATCATCGAGATTTGGATCTGAATGACACCACGGTTTCATGTGATCGCTTGACAACACTTGCTATATAGCTTGTGAGTTATTGGTTTGTCTGGTAAATCTTTAACAATATACCGGTCGTAGTCCAAAACCTTAGTCACCTGGTACGGGCCCTTGTACGAGGCATGGTCGACCACTACCAAATCTCCAACTGAATATTGACGTGGTTTGCTATGTTTGCCATCGTATCTTTTCTTACATTTGAGCCTGGCTTTTGCGTGATTTTCAGCAGCGACCAGCTGCTTACTTGTAACATGTTCTGTGTTGTTATCATGAAGAGCCTGTATTAGCTTATTCTGGCTGACTTCACGAGGGTTAAAGTTCAATACAAGTTCGTTAGGAGAAAACTTCGTTGGATAATTACGCTGTGAATTTATACTCCACTGAACTGCTGGTAATGTCTTGTCTCATTCCTTGTTGTGTGGAGATGAGCATTTAATTGCACTGAGTACTGTTTTGTTGACACGCTCAGACTGACCGTTTGCTCTCGGGGTTCTGACAGCTGTCTTTTTATGTTCAATACCATCTCGTTGCAAGAAACTTTCAAACTCTTTGGATGTGAATGCGATTCCACGTTCAGAAGTAAGACGTAACGGTTGGCTAAAAAGAGACATGACATTCTGCAGCATAGCTACCACTGGCGTTGTTTTGGTATTTCTGACAGCTCGTAGTATTGTAAACTAACTGAATGCATAGATAATAACGATTAGATAAACATTACTTTGTTTACTTTTAAGAAATGGACCCAGATGGTCGATGTTGACAGCATGGAATGGTATTGGAATCAAATCGACGATATGCATCTGGCCCTCGGGTTTTCCTCCTTTAACCTTATTTAAGCAGCATTCTGGACAGGCTTCAATGTACGACTTAACATATCTACGAATCCTCTGAAACCATAATGATTTTTCAACACGTTCAATGGTTTTTTCTAAACTGTAGTGGCCAGCATCATCGTGGCACGCTTTTTAAATACGCCATCTTATATTGTTCGGAATAACTAATTTCACGTCGTCTTTTACTTTCCGGTGTAATCTTTGTTTGATTTGTTTTATTGTTGATCGGACACTGGATGCTCGTCCGTTAAGAATATTTACCACATTTTGAAACTTTTCATCTTTCATTTACATGGCGTAAATCCAATCTTCATCATAAGTAAATACCTGTAAAACTTTATCCTCAACTGTAGTGGTTTCACATGGTGGCAGTGCTCGACTCATACCATCGACGTGTTGCATTTTAGACCCCGCCCGGTGTATGCACTTGAAGTTAAACTCTTGTAGTTTTAACCACCATCGTGCTACACTGGGCGGCCTCGGTAGTCGAGTAGGTAGAGTGCTCGACTGCTACCCCAGGGGTCCCGGGTTCGATTCCCGGCCAAGCCATGGTCCTACGCTTTAAAACCTTTCGCATTTGCAATTTTCTATCCTCTTTCCTAATCAACTGAAACTGAAAATTCATCAATATTTACGACTTGAAGTTGTAGTTGATGGTAGAGAAGTTTGTGGATGAGATTGCTTTATAACTTGAATTGACCGAGGTAAAGGCATAACACTTGCCTCTGATTCAAATTCTCATGTTTCCTTGGCTTTCCAACACGCTTAGAACATCCTACACGTGTTTCACTTGATTAACCTTTCCTTCCCACTAATCTATCACCCCATTTTGAACCAAGGCAGGCTTGACTGAATAGGTATTCCACCTGAAATCCTTGGTTCAAATCTAAAAAAAAGAAAAAAATTCATGGCTTGCATATCGGCTCTCCACCACTGCATTTTCAGCTATAGAAAAATACTGGCTTCAGTTCATCGTTTTCACTCTGCATTAAAACTCTCGATAGTTCTAGCGCGCTAACATGTGCAGTTCGTGGTCTTTCTCGTAGTCGAATAGAGTTAAAATGGGCTTACATATCAGAGCTTCCTTTAATTTCTCAAATGATTCAATTTGTAGGGATTTTCGCTGGAATGTCGATTCCTTTTTAAACAACATTTTCAGCGGTTGAGCAATCCTGCTGAAGTCGTGTACAAATTTTTTGAAGAAACTTGTGACTCCTAGGAATTTGCGAACGTCTGTTGCGTTTGATGGCGTTGGAAATTCTTTTTGCACCTAGTCTTTTCATTTCCTAGTTAAATGCCTGCAGCACTTATAATATGGCCCAGAAATTCTACCTTTGTCATCATGAAAGCGCATTTGGATGATCTCAGCATTGAATTAACTTCACGTATAGCATCGAATAGTTCCTTTAGCACCACCAGTCCCTTGCTCGTTGTCTCTGTGGCTATGATGACTTCGTCCACATAACTAATAACATTTTGTCGATGCTTCAATCCTTTTATCATACTGACTATCATTTCCTGAAATACCATCGGAGCGTTTACTAGACCGAAAGGCATAAAGTTATATTCGAATAACCCTTCAGGTGTTAAAAAGGCTGTGAAACGCTTGCTGTCTTTTTTCAATGGTATCTGATAATACCCAGAGGTCATATCTAACGTTGTGAAATATTTCTTACCCGATAGCAGTGACAATTGCTCCTCTACTATAGGCATCGGAAATTGTTTTTTAATTGCAACGGCGTTAAGAGCCTGGTAGTCGATCCACATTCTGCTTTCTCCATTAGCCTTTTTGTCCAGCACCACTGACGCTGCGTATGGTGAAGTGCTCGGACGTATAATTGCATGAGCTAACAGGTCGTCAACAATTTTTCTAGAGTATCACACTGCGCAAAGGGTACCGACAACTGGCTTATCGTTTCTAACTTCTATCTCCATCTGCGTTGTATTGCAGCACCCAAGATTTTCAACGTTCTCAGCAAAACAGTCTACGTAGGACTCAATAAAGGACCGCACATCTTTCTGCTCGCTTTCAGACAACTCGTCATTAATTTTAAAATTCATCTGCGTATTTTGTTGTATCTGCAGTATTCCATCTTCAACTATTTATGACATGTTGATTTTCTCGACATAAGACATCGCAACCTAGAAGAATGTTCAGATGCAAGTTTTCATCTGGAATTATAAACAAATCAGCTTTAATGCATTGACCATCAAACTCAATATCGATGTTAACCGCCTCGATTACTTTGACAATTGAACCACCATAACCTTTCAATTGCTTGCAGCATGCCATCCGTTGGCTATTAACTGGTGTTACTGATTCGCTTATTAATGAAAAATCTCTCCCAGTATCTATGAAGGCCATCATTTTTTTACCACCTATCAAAACTTCTTTTACTACTGGCGGCGTTACAGCGGTATCTGGAACTTTGACAAAATTTTCTTCCTCCTTTGCGACCGTTGGCCTTTTTGTAGTCTGCAGTCTTTACCCTCGTGCCAGTCTTTACCCTATTCTTGAACATATGGAGCTTACGTTGTAGCTTACGTTGCGGCGGGGGCCGATACTGTCAGTATCGGCGGCAAATTCTTGATTGAGCGCAATAAAGTGTTACACGATTGTAAGTTCATCGTTAGCAATGTACGAGTGGGGTTCGAATCATTGATATTAATGATATAAGAGTTTATATATAATTCATCCAACTCACCTCGTCGTCCGATTGTTAACATAGCATAAAAATATTCTATGTATGATTCATTGACTTTTCTCTTACGGTGCATCAGCTCCCTGTGGACATCTGCGGCGCTTGTCGTGCTTGAAAAATCTCGCTGGAATTTTAAAATGAACTCTGACCATGAATTAAACAGCTTGTCCGTCCAACCATTTTTTTGCTACACCACGTAGCTGTGCTGTACCGCAAACAGAATAGTTTCGTCGCTCCAATTGTACAATTGTTGTAACTGTTGAATTTTCCCGATGAATTGCGATGATGTGGGTGTTCTTTTGAGTGGGTTAAATTCTAGTAGCACTCCTATTATATTTTGGACATACTTATCGCATTAAGCTGTCCTGCATGAGAGCGTGTCGTTAGAATGCTTTGTGGCCGGAATACTCTCGTGACATCTGCTGCTCGACTGTCCGTTGACTCTTGATTAATTTGTTGAACTCCTGTTCCTAGGCGTGACAATGCAACCACTAAATCCGCTACAACCGTTTGCAGTTCTTCAATTTGTTGCTGCCATGGCTCCAGTTCGTTGAGTTTCTCCAGATCTACCTCGTCCGTTTCCAGTGCAGTTTGCAGTATTTCTATTTTCTCCGTTTTGTTTCCAACCGTTTGCGTAACTTTTAAAGAACTTATTTTAACCAAATTGACCATTGTACTTCTGTAACTTTTGTTTTTTTAATATGATCGCCCGTCTGTTCTTTTGCAACCTTTCCGTATGAGTGTCCACCAGCGTCTGTCTTTTATTTTTGTCACGTTCTTCACAAACAGCTTCATTTATTGTGACTGATATTCAAATAAATACTCGTTGTTCCTTTCGTTGTTTCTTCCCGTGTTTCCCCTTTTCCCCAGCTACGCGTTCGTTACTTATATGCTTTGGAAACTTTCTATTGACGTTATTTGTGTGCGTTGTTGACTTTCCGTTGCTCTATTTTTATTTCGTGAGCGGTGTCCGTGTGAGTTTCTGTGCGTATGCGTTGCTAACTGTGATTTAACGATTCTTTTTATTCTGTTTTTGTTTTCTTTGGAATCGCACGTGCACATTTGCTTCGTTTGTTGTGCAATTCTATGAAGTTGCCAATACGTTTCGTCGTATTCCACTTCTGACGTTGTCAAGATGCCGAATTCAATAAAATAAAGTGACACAGGTTTTTATTGTATATGTTCAAAGTAATATTTATTTGATGAGTATTTAAGAAACAGTTTCCATCTAAGACATAAAACATCAGCAATTCAGCAGCGAACCAATTGAACGTGCACACAGCTCAGCGTCTGCACATCAACTGCTTTCTTTGTATTGTTCGTTGGCTGTCGGTGACATGAATAAATATATTTATACTTATACGTTCGAACAAATAACTCCGAAGAGTTAAATTTAATGATATATTGCACTGAAACCGTCTGAAATTTAGCCTTTTTATTAATTTTTGGGAAAATAAAATTTTGATAGTCCCTTTGTATGGGAGGTAGGCGTGGTTTTCATCCGATTTGGCTCATTTTTGTTTTAGATACAAGCTTAAATATCGAATTTCGTGATGTTTTCGTTTTGATTTGTGGATGGACTTGGTGTAAAAATTACGAGCTCAAACTATTTCACTATTGACATGTATGAGCACGATCGCCTAGTAAAAAAAAGCATGTATATTCTATGCAACGTTATAACTGAACTGAACTTTATTATTTTCTATGCTAGCAAAAGAGTACGTAGTTTTTGCAAATTTCTGACTTGAGTTAGTATATAAAATGGATAACGGAAGTTTTTCAGCAAATAAGAAGAACAGTGACACGAAAAAGAATAATATTGAACAAATTGAAATGGAATTAACCCTGGAAATGCCAAACATTCCAAACTTCGTTCAGGGTCAGTTTTTGACTAAAATAAGCTGAGTATAAATTTTGAAAGCCGTATTGTTTTGCTAATAGATACTACAAAAATTTTTAGAAACATAAAAAAATATTTTAAAAACTTCTAGCGCCATAAATTCACATATTTTTTCAAACTAAAAATGTAAATCAGATCTCTTACATTCGTAGTATTATATTTAATTACCTTTAGCTTTGGAAAATGCTCTGAAATATTTAAAAATATAATGTTTTAATTTGCTCTTTTTTGAATTCGCGTGGCCGCGTGGTCGCTCTCATGAGTTCACTCGGAATAACCTTGAAAAACATGTTATAAAAATTAATTTTCGTATTTTTTATTTTCTCTTCTTTTTCTTCACATTTCAATTTGTTATTAAAAATGTATTGTTAAAAAGCGGAGTGTCTCAAACTACAAACAGAGCCACAAAGCAAACTGTTGCCGTATGGCAACAAATATGCCGAAAGGGATAAACAAAGTTAGATAACCAAATGAATACTAGTAATTGTATGGAAATAGAATATAATATAATATGAATCGATTTTGTTTCTTAAGACCAAAATGACCAAACAGATAGCTTGAAAATTACGGCTGTAATCGTGATCACAGAGAGACGTACAGACAGACAGATGGACAGGCAGACGAACAGGCAGACGGATAGACAGACGGATAGACAGACGGACAGACAGACGGACATGCCTAAATCGAATCAGGTAGTAATGCTGATCAAGAATATACATATATACTTTTCTATACCTACCACGCTTCCTTATGTGTGTTACAAACGGAGTGACAAAATTAATACTTTTACGTTTTTTAAACGTACACTTAGGAATTGTAATGATTTCTGAAAAGTGGATGTAGATATAGTTCGGCCACGCCTATTTTTAGTAAAGTTGCCGACAGTAAACTATAAATTACCAAATTTTAGTCTTATGCGATCCATCTTATGAACCATTTTCATTGATTTGTGGGCGGGAAAAGAGACAGTGGCAAAATTTTTTTAAATAAAAACACGACCCTATTCAAATGCACTCTTGTGCCAAAATTCCACGGCAATCGGTGAAAAACTTTCAAAGATTTGAGATTTTGTACAAACAGATCGAATAAAATATACATCGACTTCATCATAGAAACGTTAAGATCTTTAAAATAAACTTGAAACGAAATTTTTATTTTCTGATAATTACGTTTTTCAACAAAACGAAATTTGTTTTGATATTTTTTTATCGTTTTTATAGAAACGAAAGAATTCTAATAATTTATTTTTCGTGCTTAACGAAACAAAAAAAAAAAAATTTGTTGATTTCGTTGTGCATGTCTGGCTTAGAGGCATTAGTCTGGAATTAATGTACCGGTTACAGTTTATATTTCTTGCTGGGTTTCTTAAGTTTTTTTTTTTTTGCTCACAGTAGAACATTTCTCAAATTTGGTTGTTGCGTTACAAATTTGATTTTTGTTAGTTCTCAGAAGTTCATACTATGCAGGTGTGCAAGGGATGGCATTGAAATCAGTTTAATTTAATATTTGTTTATTCATAAGTAAAATGAGTTTGAAAATACTTTGTATTATGTTATTTTTGCACTTATTTTATGGATGCGAACTATAAGGCCGCATAAGAGTGCTTTGCCCACCTTGCTATGTTGTTGAATACAAATACACAAACGCGTTACTTTGAGCTCTACGCCAGCAGAGCGAGCTGATAAGTTGGGCATCACTAATGTAGATTATATCGAACTAACTTTTAGATACCAAAAATCTGAAATAAATCAATAAATTTTTTAGAAGCATAGTCCTGTTCATGTTAACTGGGTAAAAATTTATTTAATTTAGAAAAATTTCTTAATGTTATAACTTCTAATATTCAACAATTTCATCAGTATAAAGTCAGTACATTAATTAAAAAATAAATTTAAAAGCATATATAATATTGTACTTGAGATTTTGTGTAGTATTGCGTAAATGAATTGTGTTTTATGTAATATTCGAGAAAAATTATTTGTGTTTGCAAAGAATGTATACGTTATCAATTTTTTTTCTTTTGTTAATTGCAGGGACCATCACGGCACCGCTAGAGCCCAATTTTGTTACGAATTATTATTACGAGTATTAAAGCTTTAGTACAAAAATGAAATTTTCTATTAGTCTGAAAAAATTTTTTGAAATAAGATAAGGACTAGTAAAGGCTTTGTTATAATAACCATAAGAACTGCTGCAATCGAAAAATAGTGCTGTTTTATCGATTTATCAACTACAATTCTCGCCTATTAGTCTGTTAGGAGTCTTGAAGCTCGTACATTTAATGTCATCTTTTAATAATGCAGCAGAGCCACCAGCCATTGCTATCTTGTGCTTTCGCTTAAGTTCGAGTAACTGCTTTCGCTGGGCTTCTCTTTTCAGCGCTGATGCAGATGATACGGATTTAGTTTTTGAATTGTTGTCTCCAATGTTCGTAATAGTTTTAAGTTTCATATTGTCATTTTTCCTTGGAATTTGTTGCTTTTGTGTTAAAGCAGGAGTAAGTTCCTCGATAGTTTTCTGTAATAATTAAAATTTTATTAAGAATTTATTCATTGATTTAAATATACTTTAAATATACTAATACGATTTTGTCAACTATAATACTCAAATGATAAAAAATACGTGAAATTGTGTTATTATTCACTTTCTACTGGGCACGCACCCACCTCCCACTCGAAAATTGTGAAATCTAATACGAGACAATATTAAACACAATAAATACACAAATTGGTTATTGTTTTTCTTACAACTTGACCTGTAAATATAACGGTCCGTGAGATCAATAGAATGTACCACGAACTGTCGAAACACTTAGAAGGAATATTAAAGAATCTCATATCAGACAAATACAATATTAAGAACACATTTGAACTAAAAGAGAAAGTACAAGACATAAATTTAGAGAAAGGAGACAATTTAGTTTCTTTTGACGTACTTTCTAGGCCTGTGCTAGAAGTTTCGAGTACGAGCCGAGTCGAGTTGCACTACTCACTATTTCTACACAACACTATTTTCGATTCGAATAATTCGTTTTTCGATTAACTCGAAATTACGAGTTACTCGAGAAATTATCGAGAATATTTTCAAAATATTTTCGAGTAACTCGAGATATTTTCAAGTTACTCGTACATTTTCAAGTGTTTTTTTACTCAATGGTTGTTTTTTTTATTCCATGTTTTCAACCAGAGAATAGAAAAAAAACCGTACCTTATACGTAGCGCTACAAAAGCGATCAAAAACTTTTTCTCTCTGCATTCCGTTTGTTGCTCTTCGGTTCAAACAAAAGCACTAGCACCATAGTGCAGAAATGAGAGATCGGAACAGAATGGTGCGGATTGTTTTTCGAGCATAAACCAAAATTTGCTATGTTGAGGTTTTTACTCGCCATCGCTAACTGAAACCGTACCAAATTCCAGTTCGGTTCTGCAGTTATTCGTTTAAAAATGTTATTGATTTTGTTATTGCTACTGTTATTGGCGCCAGCGTCTTCCAAAGAAAATTTGTGGGTAGCTGATTTCGAATCCGATGTCAGAATTTTAAAATTTTAGATGGCTGCTAGGGCTGCCACCTATTTTTTTTTTATTTTTACGAATTCGGTGCTGTGGCGAACACTAGGTAAAAATGGGTAGCTGAATCCGAATCCGTCATCAGAATTTCAAAATTGTGTAATTTTTAACCCTATAGGGTTGCCACCTAAAAATAGGCTTTTTTAAAAGTTTTGAACACGATCCTACAGTTTTAGGGGGTCGCTGATTTCGAATCTGATGTCAGAATTTTAAAAGTTTAGATGGCTGATAGGGTTGCCACCTAATTTATTTTCTTTTTACGAATTCGATGCTGGGGCGAACACTAGGTAAAAATGGGTCGCTGAACCCGAATCCGTTGTCAGAATTTCAAAATTGTGTAATTTTTAACCCTATAGGGTTGCCACCTAAAAATATGCTTTTTTAAAAGGTTTAAACACGATCCTACAGTTTTAGGGGGTCGCTGATTTCGAATCTGATGTCAGAATTTTAAAATTCAAGATGGCTGATAGGGTTGCCACCTAATTTTTTTTTATTTTTACGAATTCGATGCTGGGGCGAACACTAGGTAAAAATTGATCGCTGAACCCGAATCTGTTGTCAGAATTTAAAAATTATGAAATTTTCAACATCAGCCTATCAGCCATCTTGAATTTTAAAATTCTGACATCAGATTCGAAATCAGCGACCCCCTAAAACTGTAGGATCGTGTAAGCATATTTTGAGGTGGCAACTCTATAGGGTTAAAAATTTACAATTCTTAAATTCTGACAACGGATTCGGGTTGTCAGCACTGAATTCGTAAAAATACAAAAATTAGGTGGCAACCCTATCAGCCATCTTCAATTTTAAAATAAAAAATCATCAATTTTTGTCCAAGTAGTCCACAGAGTCCTAAAAAGTCCTAATACGATTAGCGTTTCCCACACAAGCTCTTCGAATTATTTGGATACTTTCAAAATGATTGCACAAAGAAACGCAGAAACGAACGAAACATTTGGTACGGTTTTGGTTCTTGTTTACGATGGCGAGCAAAAACCACAACAGAGCAAATAATGTTTTGTGCTTTTTCAACACAACTTTTCCATTCTGTTCCACTCTCTCTCTTCTGCGTGTTTAGAGTAGCGCTTGTGATTAAGTCGAAAAGCGATATACGAATGAGGAGGAATAAAGGTAGCGCTTGCTAAAAAATGCAGAACAGATCAAAAACGAACCGATCGTTAAGGTTTTTTTCCATTCCGTTTTCAACTTAACTCTAAACAGGGTTACCACTTCTCTGATAATACATAAATATATTATATATATATATTATTATATATATTAATACGCAAACATTGAATGTTGTCGTACACTTTTTCAATATTTTTTTTAGAATAAGGACAATGAAACGTATATCATTCGAAAGGTACTGCACCATAGATGTGCCGAATTATGTTAAATTTTAAATTGATGACCTTTGACCCGAAATATTAACGTTGAAAGTTTATATTTATTTTAGTTAGGGATCTCAGAACTAGGAAGAGGTAGAATGAAGAATGAGGTATCGGATCAAAGGTCTGGCTGCACAATATGATTGAATATTAGATTGGTGACCTTTGACCACAAATATGGGCGGAAAAATATCATTTATTAAATAAAAGCTTAACTGTAAGAGATGGAAAAACATGATATAAGAGAGAAATTTGGACATTCATAAAATGTGCAAAAAATACTTTGATATTTTTCACCATCGTTCACGGTTACCCTACAATAAGCACTTTTTCATGTAACAAGTGTCAATATATATTGTGATGGTAAAATTGCTTACAAATAGTAAATTTTGAAAAATTTTGAATTTGAAAATTCGTTGGTTGAGAAAAATAACGGTATACGAAAACTTTTTTGCTAATATTTTCCACGAATAGTATGTTAAAAAAATTTCCCGTTATTATGACACCAAAAATATTGCGATATTTCGAAACCTGTAGATTTTTTCCATGCAATGCATTTCTTAACGCAATGTCATTGCCTCAGAATAAGAAAAAAACAATTGATATTTCAAATTTTGATTTTGCAAGCAAATATCTCGTGGCGTCCGTGGCGTAGTTGATTAAAGTGCGCGGCCGCTATGTCAACGAACCTGGAGACCCGGGTTCGAACCCCAGCAGCGACAGAAAATTATTTGTATTAAAATAATTCTTCTGTACGGCCGCCACCTCTCTGCAGACAATGGCAAACCTCAGGGAGTAATCAAAATGCCATGTAAAGCTTCTTGAGAACAAGAACATTCCGTTCGGAGTCGGCGTTAAGCCTGTAGATCCGGTTCTCGGTCAATTGTGTACAAACTTAATAACACGCACAACACAATTGATCATAAGAAGTTAGGTCAAAGTCCTTCAAGGGCTGAAATGGCCAGTTATTTATTCTTTTTTAAGCAAATATCTCAGCCATTTTTCAATCGATTTTCATCAAATTTTCTTTGTCTGAAAGCTTAATTAAATGACTTTGGAGAAATAAGAAAATATTGACCGTTGTCTCACCAATTCAATTTCTTATGTTGTTTTAAAAAAAAAACTCTAAAATATTCAATTTTTGTTCAAAAATTAGACCAGACATTCTTTTTTTGTAATTTTTTCTATTTTCTTCTCTCACACTCTTTCATATAACATATCATTTATTTGCAAAAATTGCTTCATTTTTACACATAATTTAATTAAGTGTTTCTGTCATCGAAAATCATGAGCTACCCCCCATGATTTTTTTTTTTTTTATGAAAATTATATTTTTCAAAATGTTGTTTTTGTATTTTGTACAAAGTTGTACAGCTTAAAAAATAATTTCTGTGAAAAAATTTTTCAAATATTTCAAACCACTCCAAAGTTGTATACACAAATCTATGTTTTAAGCCATTATCTACGACGTTGCCTAGAATTATTACTTGGAGTGTATATGAGGCACGACAAATATGTTAAAACAAAAATTATACTGTTAGAAAAAATTTAATTTTACAACAATAAAAAATGAATCATAGGTCTCTAAGGGAACCCCTTAATTAAAGTAACCAGAATGCACTAAATGCAAAAGCAAAAAAAATTAAATTAAAATTAAAATAACGACAAGTATTAGGGCAAGGATTATAATAAAGATTAGAAAAAGGATAAGAACAAAGATTTGGACAAAGATTAGCAACTAAAACAATATTTGGGGCAAGATTGGGAAAAGTATAACGACAAGAAATAGAACAAAGATAAGACCAACAAGAACAAAGATTTAGAAACGAAGGGGGACAAGGATTAGGAAAGGATTTGAACAAGAATAAGCTTTGGACATGGAGTAAAACAAGGATTTGGACCGGAAGTAGGTAAATTATTAGAACACATATAAGAATAAGAATATAAATAAAGACAAGTTTGGAACGGATGCAAGAACGGACAGGAATAAAGATCCACTGTCACGTCAAAATCTACTGATGCGTTCACTATAAAACCATCTTATTTTCAACTTTGCCAGGCGTTTTTCAATAAAAAAAAAACAAGAGAAAAATCGATATTGGTATGGTCGAATATCGACCACAGGCAATACTAGTAAATATTATTTTGTAAAGAAAGGTTTTTCAGACATTTATTTCAGACATTTATTTATTTATTTAAAAGCAGTTATTAGTACATAAGATATAGTCTATTCTTTTGCACACATATTTATATATTTTTTCATATTTTTATCACACATATTGTAATATTTTTAATTTTTTTTTTTTTGCATGAAAATTAAATTTTCAATATGTCTCAAAATTATGTGAATCAACGAAAAATTAACGTCAAATAATGACAAAGTTAACTACGCTACTGGCAGTGTGAACACCAGAAACAGTTTCCAAACTATTAAAGTCAAACTGCATAGTTAAATGTGTAATGTAAACATGATATTAGGTGGTACGAAACTTAGTTTTATCTGACTTTTTGTTAAGATTTCATTAACTACTTATGGGCATTGTTCATATAGCAAATTTTAGTAGCGCTATGACACGCTCCGTTACGTTTGTATAACCAGCCCTGAGTAACGATCAACAACCGATTTTGTTCTCTAATTATCGTCTGTTGTGCAACTTTTGTTTTTATTAATTGTGTTGTATATGTGGAGTCTAAATATTATTTGAGAAATAAACACGAAGTTCTTTGATGTGTGAATGGCAAAGTGTATCAATACTTTGTTCCTCCCAAAAGTTGCGAGGCGGCCCGCAACCTTTGTTAAAAACCATTTTGATAATTTTAAACAAGGTGTCAACGCACTTTGCCAAAGGAGCTAGAGACGTGTCGGTTTCAAAAAAGACACTAAGTCCTGACTGAGTCCGTTGTCTAGTCGTCTGAGTCTAACGATGTCTGAGTCCTTTTCTAACTACACTCAAAGTGAGAGCAAAAATAACTTACTCTCACCGAGTATTAGTTTACTTGAAATGAGAATTAAATCATTCTCATCCCAAGTCTAGCTACTGTCAATTCTTTTTACTAATCAAAATCTAATCTGTTCTTATATATAATTCTGTATTTAATTTTATATATAATTCTGTTCTTATATATAATTGTAATAAAATATATAATAAATAAAAAATATATAATAAAATAAAAAATATCAAAAATAGACATAAGTAATACACAAAATAATTTTTAATAAATAACTGTATGATAAAAAATAAGTAGCGATTAAAAATAAATAAAGAAGAAACTTCGAGAAATAATAAATAATATTCTATAAACAGTAAACAATGTATAATAAGTAATAATAATGAATAAAAATTAAAATTAAAAAGATAATTTACTGTCTGAAATAAAAAAATTGTTTGAATAAATATTAACAAAAAACTAGCTCATCAAAAAAGGAGAATGAGGTTTAATGAATAAAAAGTTGGATATTAGGATAGGATTTTCCCATTGCTAAGTGGGAGCTTTACAATAGGAACGAAGGAAGCCGAAAAAATATAAAAAGATATTCAACCCGATGAAAAAAGTGGTAAACGACCTATTACCTAATGCCTGGTTAAAGCCGTGTAGGCGCGTGTGTTTCCTTTAAGAATTCTTTTCGCTTACCACCAATTAAGCTCATCAGAAGGATTTAAAAATAAAAATTATTCTACCGACCCTCTATAGACTGAATGTTACACATTCGAAAAAAACTAAGGCTAATCAAAAGAAATTTTTAAAATTATAATAAACATTCATGTCTAATTAAGGTACTATTATCGTCTAGAATGCTAAAAATTAACATATATTCAACAATTTTTTTTTTCACTTTCTTTATTATATGTATATGGTTATCAAACTTTTTTACAGTATTAAACAGTTCTTGAAGATTACGAAAAAAATTTTTTATTTTATTTTCTATTAAATGTACATTTAATATTGGGCGCTGAAATTGTTCTTTTCGAAAAAACACTGCTGCAAAAAAAATGGCGGACATTTGAAAAAATTTTTCAAAAATCGCCTTTTTTTCAACCTTTTTTCAAATTCAAAAATTTTATATAATTTTTTTTGTGGTCAAATTGTGGTAAACTATCACACAGGATATAAAAACAAACAAAATGCTGCAAAAATTATTAATAACGGCATAGTAGATCCGGAGATTGACTGTCCGCCAGTTAAAAAAACCTAAACTCGAGAAAAATGCGTGTAAAGTTTTTTTGCACCTGCGAGCCGAGAGCGCGCTTCAATTGAGTCGTTATATCTCGGCACTGGCTTCGAATTTCGATTTAATATTTTGGACAGTTATTATTGAAGGTATAAAGAATCTAAAAATGTAAAAACACAAACATTCATTTTTTTAAATTTCAAGACGGTAATAGTGCCTTAAAAAAACATTAAGCATGTTGCTCTGTTCATAACTGAAAGAAAAACGAATATAAAAAAATGTTTAAAATACAAACACAAGATAATCATGCACTCTTTTTATAAATTATACACACACACACACACATTCATACGAACAAAAGAAAAAAATCAAAAAAGCTATTTTAAATGATAATAAAATAAAATAAATACCTTGAAAATATATTTTTCAGTCTGCACGGACCTTTAACTATATTTAAAAACGAAGGACAATTATTTTATATATTTTTTAATACATTTAATAAATGTAAATATGAGTTTGTAAACCAAAAGTTCGTTATACTGGAAGTTAAATTGAAAAATATAAATTTTCATATAATAACAGTGTTTACTAAGTTTGCACAGAAAATCTCAGGCAATAAAATTTCATAGGTAACATTCCAGGCTCATTTTCATAAACGTGCACACCAATGCTTACTTTTGCCCCCCCCCCCCCCCCCCCCTCCTCGGCAAATTCCTGCGGACGCCCATGCAAATATGTATGTTTCCATCTCAGCTAGACACCTAACTGTTAGATATGCCATATATATGGCATACACCTAACGCCTTTGACGTTACCCAGCCAGCAGTGTTGCCAACAATTCCAAGCCAAAAAGCACCAACTTGAAAAGCAAAACGCGTAGTTTTGAGTAAAAAGCACTAAAAATAAACCTTTTATAAAAGTAGATAAAATAAGTTACTACTTATTATAAACAGCAAAAACTTATGTAAAGTTGTCTGAGTATCGAGTATATGATAAAAAAAACTTGAATTCTTTTTACTTAGAAATTTTGTTTTTGTTGATTCAACTAGAAAACTTTTATGAAACTTTGTTGCTTTTTTTTAGGTGAATATATAATTTTTATTTCGAATTTTCATACAAAATACAATTTCCTTAAGTTATCTTGTTTTACCACGATATTTGTTTAATAAGATTTTGTTTATAAAAGAAAAGGGTCTTTGTTTTCCCTAGCATTGTCTTTGTTGTATTATTCAAGTTTTGTAGGCATTATACAAAATTTTCTAACTAAGCTGACTTACAAACTTTTAAATGTTTTTCGTTTAGTGTATTCAGTGGTTTATGAATCTGCAAAAGGCATTTTGACACGCTACAAAATTATGCGATCCTAAAATGATTTTTTTACTAAAAATTAAATAAAACATTTTATGCAAAATTTTTTCTAGATATTCTTATTTATAACTCATGGTTTTTAATAAACATTATTTTTAAAACAAGACAAACAAAACTGAAAAAGAAATACTTAAGTTTTCATATAACTTTTGGGAAAATATGTAAGCATTTAGTTTCTAAAAAAAAAACGAAGAATAAACAAACAGACAAAAGAGGAATGAACACAAATCCTACTTATTTTTATTTAATTAATCAAAGAATATAGCATTTTTGCTTCATCATAAGCAGCTAAATCATCTTCTGACCAAAGTTTAGATTCTTTGGTATATAATCTGACTTTTTAGTTTTAGTAGAATTAATTTTGAAATAATTTAATTGGTGGCGTCCGTGGCGTAGTTAGTTAAAGTGCGTGGCCGCTATGTCAACGAACTTTGGAGACCCAGGTTCGAACCCCAGCAGCGACAGAAAATTATTTGAATTAAAATAATTTTTCTGTGCGGCCGCCACCTCTCTGCAGACAATGGCAAACCTCAGAGAGTAATCAAAATGCCATGTAACGAGAACATTCCGTTCATCGCCGTTCGGAGTCGGCGTTAAGCATGAAGGTCCGGTTCTCGGTCAATTGTGTACAAACTTAATAACACGCACAACACAATTGATCATAAGAAGCTAGGTCAAAGTTATTTATTTATTTTTTATTTTTAGAATTAATTTTACAAAGAATTTCACCAGGTATATTAAAAGAATCACAACACATCTAGTGTTTAGTAAAAACCATATTTCGGAAATAGGAGTTCGGAAGTTCATATTAATTTCATAATTCAGGGCTGCAAGAAATAGTTCCTAGGTAAACAATCAAAATGCACTAAAAGCACTAAACTCAAAATGAAAATGCGCTAATGTTGGTGCTTTTTCATTAAGTGCTTTTTTGAAAAAAAAAACGCGTATTGGAACATCAAAAATCACTAGATCTAGTGCTAAAAGCACTGACTTGGCAATACTGCCAACCAGACAGAGATGCCAGATCACACGGATAGGCAAAAAGGCGTTAGGTTCATATAAAACTCTCCATACAAATTACGCTTGGTTTGTTCTAGCGTTGGGAAAAACCTAACGCCTTTTTGCCTATCCGTGTGATCTGGCATCTCTGTCTGCCATATATGTTTTATTCATTGCAAAAAGCTACAGCTGCTCTGCTCACACTAACAACAAATTCCGTAAAGAAACGGACTCAGCTGTTTACTTAACCCGAATAGACCGAGAATAGTTAAGGTTTTTAAATGAATGGAAAGGTTTTTACTTCCTAAAAAGAACTTCTCGCAACACACAACTGACTTGTTGCTTTGCAAAATAGAAAATATGTGTGTGTATTAGAGTGGAACGAAATGTATGGAAGCAAAAAATCTTCATAGGCTTCATATATTTTTGAAAACTACGCTTAAAAAAATACATTTCTGCATCTTTAGTTTTTTTCTGCGACATAACTTTTGACTACGCACAAGGGTTTATATATTTCATTGTCAGACTTTTTTTCTAAAATCAAAAAATTAATTTAATAATTTTATTTGATGAAAACCTCTTCATTTACTCATTAATAACAACTTTTCATGTATGCGCTAGAAGATATTTAGGTTCAAAGATCACCGAAATCGATCATTTGTTTATATCTCCGCTCTGCTCAAAGTTAATATGAAATTTCTTCTTTGCTTTATTCAAACATATATAGTCGCATAGCGTGGAAACTGTTTGTTTTATGTTAAAACTGTTAAGAGCATTTTTGTAAAGAATTATCTGATCTACAATTTTTTTCTGAGCATATTTTCTGTCCTACAAAGAGGAGCGGAGATATAAGCGAATGACCGATTTCGGTGATCTTTGATCCTGCATATCTCCTAGCGCATACAGGGTATCATAGGGAACTCTTGACAACTTATCATTTATGCGTTAATGAAGAGGTTGGCGTCAAAAAATTAGGAACTAATTTTCAAACTAAGCTTTGAATTTCAGAAAAAAAAAAAAAAAATAATTCTGCCATGAAATATATAAACCCTCGGACGCAGTCAAAAGTTATGTCTCAGAAAAAAACTAAAGATGCAGAAATTTATTTTTTTACTCGTAGTTTTCAAAAATATATGAAGCCCATAAGGTTAAAAATTCGTTCCACTCTAGTGTGTATGTTGCGAAAAAAATGTTATCCCGTTATATTTTTAAATAGCCCGATTGCTACGGTGCTTTAATTGTAACTTTATGTAGCGTTACCATATGGGTGCGCACGGTCAATTTGGGTTAAGTACGCAGTTAGCGTACAGCAAAACCCTTCCACCATAGTCTAGTGGTTAGAGCTCCGCCCTTTAATGCAAACATGCGCGGGTTCAAACCCTTCACCAAATAAAACCAAATTTTTTTCTTATAATTTTGTTCAGAAATGTTTTTTTTTTCTTTTTTTTTTTATTAATGGGTAGTATTTACAAAAGGTAAATAAGTAAAACATTTAAAGAAAATAAAAAACAGCCCAAAAAAATTACTTGCTTTTCTTTAGAAAGAAGGTTATTTATTGTTATAATTTGTCCATTTTTTATCATCAGTTTGAACTTTATTTAATTAATTAAACTCAACTGGAAAATTTTCTGTATCAGGCGAAATTTGAACCACGGTTCTCCGTCATATAAATTGCACTCTCTACCCACTGCTCCACGGTCACGATTATTCGAGTTGTTTATTTTAGGGTATTATTTTATTTTGTGACTTACACTTGCACCGCTTAAAGTTTTTTTTTCAGACCCTCAGCTTGTTTGCTGCGTAAAGAAGCAAGCTATTTAAATACATACAACTGTCCTTGTTAAACATGACATCAAAGTGTAAGAGTGTGTTAGTGAACACCATAATTTGTTTCACTGAGTTTGTAACAACGTTAGAGCTGTCTAGCTAGGTATATTTATATAAAATGCTCGATACAAATACGTTAAATTTGTTCCAGCGTCGTGCAAAATCTAACGCCTTTTTGTCTATCCGTGTGATCTGGCATCTCTGGCTGCCACACATGATTTATCTATTAAGAAACGCTATCGACCATAGTCTATTGGTTCGAGCTCTGGCCTTTAAAGCAAACATGCTCGAGTTCATATCCTCCACAAATAAAACCAAATTTTTTTTTTCTTTTAAGTTTGTTTAGAAATGTTTTTTCTATTTTTATTATGGGTAAATTTTAAATATTTATATTTACTAGCGACCACTAGTGCGCGTTGCTGCACCCATCAACTATAAAAATAATAATAATTGGCGCTGACCGCTGACACCGTTCATTGTGTCCAGCGTATATTCTAAGAGTATTGTCGTTGTTTGCAAGCGCTCTATAAAGAAGAGGCAGAATAGAGTGAAATGTGAGCGAAAAATTGAATATTGCTGCGAGCGTTCAGTGCGAGCGGTTTGCGAAAGTTTTACATTTTTCTGACTTTAATTTTGTTGTTAACAGACGCTCTATTAAGAAGAGACAGAAGAGAGCGAAATGTGCGCAGCGAATAGTTTTGCTCTGAGTTTGATAACATTGTTCTTAGCTGCTCTGTTAAGAAAAAAAAAGCAACATAACAACAACAATTATATGCAAACTTTAATAAGCTATAACTTAAAAAAATATAAATTTTTAAGAAATAAAAAGTCCAGTTTGCACATCTACAGGTCTAAACCTACCAAGAAATACTAAATTTATTAAGATTGGACTTGTACTTAAAAAGCCTTACGCCGGACTAAATTTGAGTTTGCGTAATATATATAAGAAGATATATATAAGATAAGATAAAGGAAATTTAAGCAAAAGATTTAAAGAAAATAAAAAAATAATTCTCTAATATGGCAATTATGTTTTTTTTAGATTAGCAAGGAAGTCCTGCTTTTCTTTATAAAGAAAGTTATTTTAATTTCTTAATTTTAACACTATTTTTTGCTTATATATGGGGCATTTCATGTGTAGCGGACAACGAAAAAAATGTAAACTTCTGAAATTCGTTCATATTGGGCATATTTGTACTTCTAGGGGATATGAACGTGTTCACATAATATTTTTTTTGATTTGAGGTTTAGCTGTTAAAGCACTCCATACACTTATCAACTTACTGACCAATTTCGACAGAACTATCAGAAAATCAACTTGTGTGTGGCGCAGTCAGTTGATTTATTTGGCAGTTGTCGAGTCGGTTGAAGAAAATTTAAAATATTTTGATTTATTATACACATCTCATCAAGTTGGGAGCTCGATCAAATAGTGTGTGGAGAAGTCGTCGTCTCAAATGTCAAATGAGTGTATGGGGTGCATAAGATGTGGGATTCTATAGAATTCACCTGATTGACGAAAGTGTTTAATGTAATTTTTTTATAGGTAATTTACTGCTCTTTTTGATTTTTATATCAGTTTTTAAAATTTAATTTTTTTCCAGTTTTAAACCGGAAATACTTAAATTTCAAATATTGTTTTTAACAACTTCGACCATTTTAATTTCAATTCTTTAACGGCAAAATAAAGTTTAACATTTATAAATTTTACGATAAAAATTGCAGAATGAAATCTAAATTAGTTTAAGAGATAAATCAATAAGAGTAGGTACATTAGGGCGGGTCGATTTATATGAATGAAAAAAAAATAAAAAATCGTAGGCGCTGAAAATGTTCTACGGAAATTCTGAGTCACTTTGCCTAAGAAACCCTTAGTCTAAAATCAATTTCGAGCCTCCGGTTTTTCGAGAGAAGGTTTCAATTGGTGTTTTGCTACAATATGTGAAAAAATTGGTAGACGGAGCCATAAAACCTGTACTAGGGTACAAATTTTGGGTTTTTTTGGAAGGAAATCTTCGTCGAATTTCCTTATTTAACAAAATTTCGAAACATTTTAATATTTGATCAAAATTCGAAATGGGCTATATTATAAAACTACTCAATAAGAAATTGCAGACTTTCTGAACAAACGCTTTCACCAAATAAAAAAGTTGTCAAAAGTTTTAACTATGGTTTTTATTTTTAACACGTTGACTGCCTAACACGACATAACCCGTATTAGCGCTTTTCCTCAGGACATCCAATACGAGTAATCTCGCAGTTTCTTGACTTGCCACTTTTGCGCGCTACGAGTGAGTTCGTAGTTTATCAGTGAAAATATGAATAGATGGCCTCCTGGAAGAAAATAAACATCAAGTTTGGCTTATACGAAAAGAAATTTTCTTTAAAACTAGAAAGAAATGATCTTCGACTGGGCCGAAGTTAAAATACCCCACGTCCGAACGAAAGTATATTCAAAGTCTTAAGCAATCAATAAAATGTTTATCTGTAAAAACGTTTTCGTTATAGTTTTAACAGAAAATATTCGCTTTTGTTTTTTGATAGTCACTTTGTGTGGGAGGTGGGCGTGGTTTTCACTAAATTTGGTTGAATTTCATACACATAATACAAGTTATATATCAAAGTTCATATGCAAAATTTCAAGTCCATATATTAATTTTTTGTGGATTTTAGAGAGATTTTACCTTTTTGATAAAGTCACTTTGTATGGGGTAAGCGTGGTTTTCATCCGATTTGGTTGAATTTCATACTTAGAGTGTATTTTAAATATCAAAGTCGTATGCAAAATTGCGAGTCAATACGTTAATTTTTGTGGAATTCTAAGAGATTTAACCATTTTGAAAAAGTCACTTTGTATGGGAGGTAGGCGTGGTTTTTATCCGATTTGGCTCATTTTCGAACTTGACCTTTATTTTTAAGGTAAAAGCTTAAATATTGAATTTCATGATGATAGGTTTAAAATTACGTAGTAATCGTGATCACAGACAGACGGACATGGCTAAATCAACTCGGGTAGTGATGCTGATCAATAATATATATACTTTTCTATACCTACCACGCCTCCTTATGGGCGTTACAAACGGAGTGACAAAATTAATATACCCCCATTTACGTTTTTTAAACGTGGGGGTATAATGAACCTAAAATATGCATTCAATGTTTATTCATTAGTTAACAGAAAAAATTATTAAATCGATTTCGCTTTTCGGACCAGAATCCGAAAAGTGCCGTGGCATTCAACGTGTTTAGCCCTACTCGAAAGCAATAAATAAAATCAAAAACCTAAAAAATGCATAATAAATAAAAAAAACATCTTAATATGTCACGAATGTTTGGTAAATTGAGACCACTGAAATCTTGTGGCGGGTCAAAGAGAACTCATATATTGAGATGGCATATGTGACATATTGGAACTAAATTAAGATTATGACTTTACGTCCATCTCTGATAACGGCGACTAAATTAAAGCGTTCTCTATTTCACTTTTAACAAAAATAAATAAAAAATAAATTAAATAAAATATGGGTTCTAAATAAACATAAAACGAAGTTTACTTATTTTGTTCGTAGAAAAGTTTTTTCTAACAAGTGAAATAATTTTTTCACATATTGCAGCAAAATACAAATTAAGATCTTCTTTTGAAAAACCGGAGGCTCGAAATAGATTTTAGACTAAGAGTTTCTTGAGCAAAGTTGATTAGAATTATCCGTACAACAGTATCCGCACCTACGATTTAAAAAAAAAAATTAACCCGCTCTAACGTACATGTCATACTGGGAACTTGGTAAAGTTGGCTGGTTTGTGCAAAAAAAAAAACAAAACCACATAATAAACTTGATGTGAGGTCACCTATTTATGCATAAAGAAATACATACTTTGAACTAGTTTTACATTTGATACCTACAGTCAATCAATAAAGTTTAAGTATAAGGCAAATTTATGGAAAAATCAGCTAAAAATAATTTTAAAAAATAAAAAAAGGAGAATATGGTCATTTTTATATGAAAATCTGAACATTTATTAACTTATAAATAAACTAAAAATCAAAAAATGCATAAATTTATATCAAAAAAGTTTACGTACACATATAAGATTAATGTTTTATTTTTTGCAAATACATGGTTTTTAATATTTTGTTGGCCCTCCTTTACTGGCAATAATAGCTTCTAGGCGTCTGCGCATACTTTTAATAAGATTTTTTGTGTCGTTTTTCGCTAAATTTGTCCACTCAGCTAATAAAGCAGCTTTAAGGCTTTCCTTTGAAGAAATTTTGTGTTTCCGGATCCGCCTTTCTAATGTATCCCAAATATGTTCAATGGGGTTGATGTCAGGTGATTGTGGAGGTGTATGGAGCTGCTTACAATTGTATAACAGCCATTTACGGACAAGATATGACATGTGTTTGGGGTCATTGTCCTGTTGGAAATAAAAATTGCGGCGGTCAAGCCCCAATTTTTCCACACTTCGATGTAAATTGTTTTTGAGAATATCCAAATAAGCATGCTTATCCATTTTGTCCGTTATAAAAACCAGTTCTCCGGCTCCAGATGCAGCCATACACCCCCAAACCATAACGTTTCCACCGCCATGTTTCACTGTTGGTATTAAATTTTTTCCTTCAGCTCCTCATTGAGTTTTCTCCACACTTTTCCTGCACCATCTGACCCAAAAACATTGAATTTAGATTCGTCGCTAAACACTACGTTTTCCCAAAATGAGTCCGACTTTTCTAAGTGGAATTTAGCAAAACCCAATCTCTTTTTCTTATTTACTTTGGATATAAAAAGGCTTACGCCGCGCCACTCGACCATGATACCCAGCACTGTAGAGAGTTTTTCTTATTGTTTGAGGATTTAATTTTTTTTGAGTACTCCGAAATATGTCCTCCGCTAACTTCACTGCAGAAATTCTTGGATTTTCCCTTACAGCGGCAATAACTCTGCGTTCATCGTATGGTGTTAAGATTTTCGGCCTTCCCGATCGATGCTTTTTTTCCAAACCAAACTGCCGGTGCTTGTGTACGATTTTATTATTGTTTGTATACTAGAATGACGTTTTCCAACTATTTTACCAATTTCGCGCAAAGTTTTTTTTTCTAAATACAATTTGATTATTAATTTACGGATTTCTAACGATATTTCTTTTCCGCGGCCCATTGCAACTTTCTTTCTTGCAAAAGTGTGAAAGAAAACCGAAAATTACAGTTATATTGTCAAAAACAAAGTAAAAATAAAAACAATGCAAAAAAGCGATTCAGCTGTACGTAAACTTGTATAACTATTTATAGCTAATTTTTTTCGATCTCGCTGCATGCATGCAGTGACTCGCAAAAATAACGGGAAAAAGAATTGTGTTTATTAACAAAGTGAATATTTTTGACCTTTCTAGCAAAAAAGGAGTACAAAATTATGAATAGAAGTCATTTGCGAAGGGCTTAAAATATGAAAAAAATATGTACGTAAACTTTATTGATTGACTGTATATATTCTTAATGATCAATATATAGCTAAATAAAACAATATTGTATCAGAAGAAAAATATTTTATTTTTGTTTGCTTTTGTTTTTTGTGAAAATCACTTTGTATGGGAGGTAGGAGTGGTTTTTACTCGATTTCGTTAAATTTTATACTCAGAGTGCATATTGAAGCTTATTTGTAAAATTTCAAGTCCATATATTAATTTTTGTGGAGTTAAAAAAGATTTAACCTCTGTGGTAGTCACTTTGTATGCGAGGTAGGCGTGGTTTTTATTCGATTTGTTTGAATTTCTTACACAAAGTGCATGTTATATATCAAAGTTCATATGGAAAATTTCAAGCCATATATTAATTTTTGTGGAATTAAAAGAGATTTTACCTTTTTGCTAAAGTCACTTTGTATCGACCCGGGTGATGATGCTGATAAAGAATATATATACATTTTTATACCTAACACGCCTCCTTATGTGCGTTACAAACGGAGTGACATAATTAATATACCTCTTTTACCCATTCTGCAATTTATATGGTAAAATTAATAAATGTTAAACTTTATTTTGCCGTTAAAAGATATCGAAATCAAAATGGTCGAAGTTGTTGAAAAAATATTTGAAATACTTACTTCCGGTTTAAAACTGGAAAAGAAATTAAAATTTAAAAACTGATTAAAAAATCAAAAAGAACAGTAAATTTCCTATGAAAAAATTACATTCCTTATTTTATAATAATTATCTTCAATATGAAAAGAAAATTAAAAAAAAAAACCCTTCCGTCAATCTGGTGAATTCTATAGAATCCCATATCTTAACAGCTAGACCTCAAATCAAAAAAATATTATGTGAACACGTTCATATCCCCTAGAAGTACAAATATGCCCAATATGAACGAATTTCAGAACCTTACTTTTTTTTCGTTGTTCGCTTCACATGAAATGCCCCATATATTAATTGATTTACTACGAAATTCAACTGAAAAACTTTCATTGTCGGACGAAAATTGAACCGGGGTCTTCTGTCATACGGGGCCCCCTTGTTTTGTTTATTTTAGGGTAAAAAACGCTTAAAGTATTTGTTCGCTATTTTTTTCACACCCTCAGCTTGTTTGCTGTGTAAAAGAGCAAGCTATGTAAACACAAACAAGTTTCCTTGTTTAACATGACATCAAAATGTAAGAGTGTGTTAGTGAATACCAAATTTTGTTTCATTGTGTGCGTAACTACGTTAGAGCTGTCTAGCTGGAATGTCGATTGAGATCAGTATTGCGACTGTAACGCAAAGTAATAAAAGATGTTAAGCAATATTATTTCTTTGTCCCTAAACCGGCAATATAACTAATTACTCAGCAGAAGTAATAACATCCAGTTATGTTATTACTTTTTGGCTTGTTACTTAATTACAATCATATAAAAGATACATTTAATTAGTCATTTTTTAAAGTGTTTTTCTATTTGTTAAAATTTAATTCAAAAGGTAATAGTAATAAGTTATTAATTACCATTAATTTCGAAATAATAAAAAATTATTACATTTGGGAGTTGGTAAAATGTTAAGTTATTTTACACATTACTTTCAAAAATAATATATCACAACACTGATTGAGATCAACAGCATTAATGGGAACTGAACAAACTCAAAATACTAGAAAACCACCGAGTTACTCGAAAACCATCGAGTTATTCGATACGAGTTAGTCGACTCGAATCGTGTCGAGTTACTCGAAGTTCGAACTACTCGCACAGGCCTAGTACTTTCCTTACTCATATACATATATTCCAATTTTTCTCGCAATTATTGGGAGTATGCATTCAAAACCACAAATTTTTTGCTTAAATATGGGCTTTATAATGAAAAATTGTTACATGTATTTTATTAAAAGTGTATTTTATCGTTAGGCATTACTTTTCCCTATCTCTGGTAATTTACGAATTTCATCTCGAAAAAAGGACACATCTTTTGAGGCTATCCATGATTCGATCCTTTTTTCATTTTTATTTATTTTTTTTTATTTTATTCAGTCAAATGTATAAACATAATATAAATATATTGTATATAACTATAGCTAATAACATAGGGGTCAGTCCATATCAAGTGGTCCAGCACTTGTTGATCGACCATTTTTAAAAACGTTTATATTTTTATTAATATTTGTTCAATGTATTGGGATATCAGAACCGCATTAAAAATAATGGCATTCAACTGTACTTTCAAAATGGCGGCCATATTTGCCTTGCTACCTGTAGATATTTATGCGTTTGTAAGCGTTTGCGGTTACTTTAATTTCTCAGCTCCTGTTAAATATAGAGTGATGAATTAAAAACCATGATATTAAGCACATCTTCAACTTTAATCTCACTTAAAAGAAATGATAATTCAATAATTTCTTCATATTAAAAAAAATGGTGAAACTTTTTTGTTAAAATCCTTATATTTTGCAACTTTAAGATTTGTTTTTTTATATAAAGCAATTACTTGTCGACTTATTTTTTCTTTTTTTAAGTACATCATAGGAAGTAGTTTAAATATATTTTTTTTTTAACTTTCTGATTCCTCAAGTTTTTTCTTTACAGCCTCTTAAAAATTGAAATTTTGAGAATTAAACTAATTTTGGGGTCAAATATCGCTGGTGGGCATAAGTTTAAAAATTTCAAATTTATTCACAATAAAGTACATAATAATATCTTACTTCAGTCAAAACTCTGAGTTTGGTATTCGCTTCGGTTGGAAGATACAGCTCTTCAAACTTAATGATATTTCACCTTACATAATATGAGTTTTTTAAGATATTCTTGAGATTTTCTTTCTAATATAAGCTTTAATCTTGCATTTGGAATATAAGTAAACAAAACTATTGAAACATTAAATATAATAACCTGAATATAAACGCAAATAACTAACCATTTTCGTACTTTACACTCTTTCGTTTATAATGATGCGCACAAGTTTTATGACTTTGTAGATTTATGTTTACTTTTTCATTTTCTCATATATATAAATATTCTTTAACAAATCTAACGGATTTTAGAAGAACATAAGCACCGTCAGCTCTGTATGTTCGTTATCTTGTGAAAAAAGTAAAAGAAACTTGCATCCTCATCGATAAACCAAAGCGTGAAAAGCCAAAAACAGTGCGTACACCCGAGAATATTGCTGCTGTGGCAGAAAGTGTGCGTGAAGCGGCATCAACATCAATTCACCGTCGTTCTCAACTATTGAACATTTCGGAGACATCATTGAGACGAATTTTGCATCAAGACCTTGGTATGACGCCATACAAAGTCCAATTAGTTCAGAATTTGAAGCCAACTGACCATCCAAAGCTTTTTCGCTTCGCTGAGTGGGCCTGCGATCGACTTACAGAAGATGCCGATTTTGCCAAAAAAATCATCTTTTCAGATGAAGCTCATTTTGGCGGGTATGTAAACAAGCAAAGTTGTCGCATTTGGGGCACAGAAAACCCGCACGCATACATTGAAAAGCCGATGCCCCCAAAACGAGTCACTTTTTGGTGCGGATTTTGGTAAAGAGGCATAATTGGGCCATTTTTCTTCGAAAATGAGCAAGGAGTGGCCGTTACAGTCAATGGCCATCGTTATCGGGCCATGTTGAACGAATTTTTATTCACAAAAATTGAAGAGGAGGAGGATATTGGCAACATTTGGTTTCAACAGGACGGCGCTACGTGCCACACAGCCGAAGCTACACTCGATGTTTTGCGCCGTTTTTGAAGATCGCATTATCAGCCGCAGAGCTGATGTCGTTTGGCCACCTCGGAGCTGCGATTTGACACCGTTGGACTATTATTTGTCGGGTGCCCTCAAAGATAACAAAAATATACTAGCATACCCGTTCCCAGCGTTGCACAGTGATGCGATTGGTACAAGTTAGACAGAAAATATTATTTTGTGGATTTTTTTGGTAGTTTCTAGTGTTTTAGGTATAGGAAAATGCAAAAAAACCTATTTCAGAAATTTTGGACTAGGGGGCGTGGCAGCTGCCATACAATTGAAACATAATTTGCGCTGTATTTTAGAAATTAGATATGCTACGACAACAAAATCAAACCTAGATTTTTTGCATGTAATTTAAAAAAAGTGAAAAAAATGTCAGCGCGATTGAGCAAGTGGGCGTGGCAGCTGCCATACAACTTAATCACATTTTTGTGTTGTGCGTGTTATTAAGTTTGTACACAATTGACCGAGAAATGGACCTACAGGCTTAACGCCGACTCCGAACGGCGATGAACGGAATGTTCTCGTTACATGGCATTTTGATTACTCTCTGAGGTTTGCCATTGTCTACAGAGAGGTAGACTTCTGTACGGCCGCCGTACAGAAAAATTATTTTAATTCAAATAATTTTCTGTCGCTGCTAGGGTTCGAACCTGGGTCTCCAGGTTCGTTGACATAGCGGCCACGCACTTTAACCAACTACGCCACGGACGCCACCAAGGGCTGAAATTACCAGTTATTTTTTTTTTTTTATTTTACTTAAATTTTTCATAGTTTTCAAGATATGTTCATGTTTTTGGTATCAAATTAACCTAGGTTTTTTTCATGTTAATTAAACTTAAAATCTTAATTCATCAATTCTTACTGCACCGGTTTTGCTAAGGGAAAGATCTCGCTTCTGAAATTTCATTGCAATATAAATTTTTGCAGAATTGAAGATATGTAAGTGTTTTTGGTATCAAAATAACGGAAATTTTTTAATTTTACTAAATTTAAGAAAAATTTTATGTTTCGAAAATATTTGCATATGTAACTTAAAAAAACAACTAAAAATATGCCTATTGTAGGCATATTGTGGTCTTAGTCGATTTTGTAAAAAATTTCTACTACAGCGCCATCTGGTGTCCAAGGTGGATCAAAGAAGATAGTGCTAAAAAACTCATCGTACCTGAAAACCACTATATACCAATTTTCATTCTAATCGCTTGAGCGGTTTGGGAGTTTGAGGTGGTTTTGTAAAAAAATTGTACTACAGCGCTCTCTGGTGTTCAAGATGGCTCGAAAAAAATAACTTTAAAACACTCAATGTACATGAAAAGCGCTATTTATCAATTTTCATTCTATTCGCATGAGAGGTTTGGGAGTTTTAGTTGGTTTTGTAAAAGATTTGTACTACAGCGCCATCTGGTGTTCCAAGTTGGATCAAAGAAAAAAGCTATAAAAATCCCCGTTGTACCTGAAAACCACTATATACCAATTTTCTTTCTATTCGCAGGAGCCGTTTTGAGTTTTAGATGGTTTTTTAAAAAATTTATACTACAGCGCCCTTTGTTGTTCAAGGTAGATCAAAATTGATTAGCCCTAAAATCCGCCTCGTACCCTTAAACTTCTATACAAATGGTTTCATCGTGATCGGATGAACGGTAAAGAAATGTATTCAGGACTCACACACGTACATTCATTTTTATTTATAAGAAATGAACAATTAAATATCAAAATATCCCAGCGGACCATTCAACGCCGGAGTACATTTGGTAGAAGCCGGAGTACATGGCAGAACAGTACTTTGTCCCATAGGAATAAATCAGGATTTTTGTTGCAACAGAACCTAACAAAATTGGTACCGTTTTTTAGATAATACTTTCACTAAGAAGAATCCAAATTTTTATTGCAATTGAACAATTTTTAGAGTAGACACTATACTCTTTAAAGTCAACCATTTTTATGTATTTTTATTGTTGTGGAATATTTGATTTTGCACATCTTGCAAAGGAAAAATTGCTGAAAGCGCAATTTTAGCCGAATTCATTTGATTTTTGATTTTATTTCAAGAAAAATATTGTATAAATAAATTACTTTTAATATGTTTTCAATTTAGCTTAAGAATATAAAGTGAAAAATTTTAAAAAAAAAAATAAAAATTTTTTAAATATTTTCAAAAAATTTGCAATTTTTGAGAGCAAATTAAAAAAAAAAACATACAAAACATCTCTTTCATTTTCAAACATATTGTTAAACATGTATTTATCTTTCAGATTCCAAAATTTGATAACCGTTTTCAACCGATCCTTGGAGTTATCGCATTTTGAAAAATGGTCTAAAAATCATATTTTCCTCTAATTAATGGAAATTTCTATTTGGCGCATCTTGCAAAGAAAAAAGTGCTGTTAGCGCAATTTAGCCCAATTCTTTTGATTTTTTATTATATTTCAAGCAAAATATTGTATAAATAAATGAATGTAATAAGTCTCAAATTTAGCGGGGAAAAAAAAATCTCAAAAAAAAAACAAACATTTTAAATATTTTTGCAAAAATTTGGAAATTTTGACAAATTAAAAAAAAATTAATAATAATTTTCAAAGTAATCAGTATGTATTTCTTGTACTCTATGCTCAAAAGGAGACGTGTTAGTTTATAAAAAATTTGTTTTTTAAGAGGTACTTTAAGCAGTGAGTTGAATTTTTTGTAATAGCTGGTTTAAATGCTGCTATTCAAATACAGGTTGAAAATAAATAATGACTATTAATTTTAAAATGTAGGGTATTCTCATGCTTACTTATGCCAATCTTGTTGTGTTTACTGTATTTTCTTTAGCGAAAACAAAACAAAAAGTGTTATTATAATATTTAAAAATAAAATTAAAATATAACTATCTCCGTTACATAAATATCTGCTTACAAAAACGACCTTTTTGTAAACAAGGAATGTAGCATTTTGATACGTAAATATGCATGGATATATTTATTTGTATCTCTGAAACTAAAAACAATATTTCAAATCGGGTTTCAATATTAAAAAGTTAAATCCTTAATCTAAGACAAAAATAAATAATTTCTGAATTTAATGTTTTAATATTTTTTTTTATTTAATTTAAAATGGAGAAATTTGGATATTTAAACCTCATTTTTAGTAAAAAGTAATAGTCTTATGTTTAAACTGATTTCATTTCTGAAATCAGTGAGCACATATTAACTGCTATGCAACATTTCATAAGAATCGAACGACTCCTTATATTTATTCCTCCTTTTTGTATGGGCTCAAAGTGCGCAGGAAGCAACTTCTGAATCGGATTTAAAGAAAACATTACCTTTGTTAATTGGAACTGCTTATTGGAATTGGACTAAAAATCAGTGGAAGAGAATATGCTTTGGAGCGATGAAACAAAAATAAATCGCCGTGGTCCTGATGGTCGGAGACATGTTAAACGGTCTACTGATCAAGAATTTAATAAATACTAGCTATGTTTCTTGTGTAGTGAAGCATGGTGGAGGGTCCGTTATGTAAGGTGCTGCTTCTCCTGGAATGGTGGTGGACCTATCCATGAAATTGTGCAAATTTAAATAAGGAGCAGTACGTTGACATTTAGAAATATGTCATGCTGACGTGAACTAAGAAAAATTTGCTTGTTATATGAAAATTCCAACAGGGCACACACAGAAATTATTTGAAGACAATTTCGTCAATGTTTTGGAATGGCTATAATCCAGTCAAACCCTATCGAGCATCTGCGGAGTGACGTGAAAAGAGCCGTTAGTCTAAAAAATATAACAAATATGACAACTCTTTTTATGAAAGTGAGGGTGGCCTCGGAGTCAATAACAATCGAGCGATGTCGGAGACTCATAACATCAATGCGCAATTACCATACCATTATCATACCATTACCACACCATTACCATACCATTACCATACCATAACCATACCATAACCATAACCATACTATTACCATAACATTACCATATCATTACCATACCATTACCATAACATTGCCATACCATTACAATACCATTACCATTCCATTACCATTCCATTACCATTCCATTACCATTCCATTACCATTCCATTACCATTCCATTACCATTCCATTACCATTCCATTACCATTCCAATACCATTCCATTACCATTCCCATTCCATTACCATTCCATTACCATTCCAATACCATACCATTATCATACCATTACCATACCGTTACCATACCATTACCATACCATTACTATACCATTACCATGCCATTACCATACCATTACCATATCATTACCATACCATTACCATACCATTATCATACCATTATCATACCATTGCCATACCATTACAATACCATTACCATTCCATTACCATTCCATTACCATTCCAATACCATTCCATTACCATTCCCATTCCATTACCATTCCATTACCATTCCAATACCATACCATTATCATACCATTACCATACCGTTACCATACCATTACCATACCATTACTATACCATTACCATGCCATTACCATACCATTACCATATCATTACCATACCATTACCATACCATTATCATACCATTATCATACCATTACCATACCATTACCATACCATTATCATACCATTATCATACCATTACCATACCATTACCATACCATTACCATACCATTACCATACCGTTACTATACCATTACCATGCCATTACCATACCATTACCATACCATTACCATACCATTACCATACCATTACCATACCATTACCATACCATTACCATACCATTACCATACCGTTACTATACCATTACCATGCCATTATCATACCATTACCATATCATTACCATACCATTACCATACTATTACCATACCATTACCATACCATTACCATACCATTATCATACCATTACCATACCATTACCATACCATTACCATACCATTACCATGCCATTACCATACCATTACCATAACATTACCATACCATTACCATACCATTATCATACCATTACCATACCATTACCATACCAATACCATACCATTACCATACCAATACCATACCATTATCATACCATTACCATACCGTTACCATACCATTACCATACCATTACTATACCATTACCATGCCATTACCATACCATTACCATACCATTATCATACCATTACCATACCATTACCATACCATTACCATACCATTACCATGCCATTACCATAACATTACCATAACATTACCATACCATTACCATACCATTACCATACCATTATCATACCATTATCATACCATTATCATACCATTACCATACCATTACCATACCATTACCATACCATTACCATACCGTTACCATACCATTACCATACCATACCATTACCATAGGAAATGTCCCTGAGGAGTAATTATACAATCCCAATTTCAATGCGATAAGTTATGAGTACCATCTTTAACTAGCACACAATAGGGGTATTCACGATACGAAGCTCTTGGTTGTGCTCTTGTGCAAAAGATTAAAAGTGTAACAAAGAGCTCTCCAATAACAAAATACACATGCTGTCAAAATTATACTCTTTTGCACAAGCGCACTGACGATACCCTGCAGTTCTTTTGTTGTGCGCCTGCGCTCTTGAGTACATTTTGTGAATTTTTGACATAAAATAAATAGTGATGGTTGATTGTGTACACTTCTCAGTACCGGCGTTGGTAGTAAAAATTCATCAATATTTACGACTTAAAGTTGTAGTTAATGGTAGAGAAGTTTGTGGATGAGGATTGCCTTATAAATTGAATTGACTGAGGTAAATGCATAACACTTGCTACTGATTCAAATTCATATGTTTCTTTGGCTTTCCACCACGCTTAGAACATCCTACACATGTTTCACTTGATTGCCTGTTCCTTCACACTAATCTATCACCCCATTTCGAATCAAGGCAGACTTGACTGAATAGGTTTTCCACTTGAAATCCTTGGTTCAAAGCTAAAACAAAAAAAAAACAGTACCCTCGAATTTTAATCGTTCAATGACGATGTAACCGCCGAACTGGTTTTAATTATTCGTTCACTATTCAATTGCTATAATAAGAGACCCTGCTACTGGGTACTATGTTTTTGGGAGCACTTTTATTTTATTATTTAAGAATTCATGCATTTTAATCCATGCTGCCAATGTACAGGGTTTTCCATTAGGGACTTGACAACTTTGAATCAATTTTCTGAATGCACCCTTTCACTAATCATCGAACTGTCACTGTCAATTTATTCAATAAACTCAACATTTTCATCATGGTAAAGTACACGAACGAACAACGTCGGCACATTATAAAAATTTACTATCGAAATTCCAAGTCGGTGATCGTAACTTCAAGAGCGTTAACTGCACTTTTCGGTCGTAATTCTCGCCCTAGTACAGAGACAATAAGAAGTTTAGTGCAAAAATTTGAGTCTACATATTCGTTGTGTGATGATGCCGTGCCAGTGAGACAACGGGTTGGTCGAATTGTCGAAAATATCGCTGCCGATAAAGATCGTAACGTTACTGTGAATGGTCATCGTTATCGCGCCTTCATTAAAAATTATTTTTGGCCCGAATTGGAAGATATGGACTTGGACGACATGTGGTTCGAACAGGACGGTGCACATTGTAATGAGCCCATATAGCGAGTGGACAAAAATAGAAGGAGTTATCCTGGAATCAATCCTAGAATGAGTTTTACAATGAAAGAATTATTTCCACAAAATTTCGTTCAAATTAATTGAATGGCACGCCCACCTTCCATATAACCGAAATTGGTAATATGGATTAGTTCCCCAAACTATTTTCTTAGATCAACAAAATTTGGTACACATAGTTTGTTTACAGTTATAAATAGCTGGTGTGAAAATTAACCAAATCGGCCGACTAGCACGCCCACCTCCAATATAACTTATTTTCCCGAATGAACGTGAAGGGCATTTTAGCGAAAACAAGATTCAGATAATTTGCTATTACTCCTTTTGTTTGCTTTCGGCAAACCAAATTTAGGACTATGTTGATAAAATGTTTTATTTAAAAATTTTATTAAGCAAATTATTTTTTTTTAAGTTTGAGAAAATTTGTTTTTATTTTTTCATATAAAATTGCTTATTTTCGACAAAACATGCTTCAGAAAAGTGGGCGTAGTCTTTATTATTGAAGTTATACGATAACTGGAACAGTATTCGGAAAACTGCCCCTTCAAAGAGATCGGAATTTCAAAAAGAAGCAGAACAAAATTTGTGGATGATCTGGACAAATGAGAACTGAGGAAGCAGTTTTTAGCTATGCAGAGGCAAAGAGGTCGTCCCGTGTGCATGGCCGGTGTCGACTTGGTTTTGTTGGCTCGAGAGAAAACGTCGGTCGAACAAATGGAACGAGAGCAATTACGGAAAATATGAAGAAATGTGAAATGAAAAGAAAATATGAAGAAATGTCAGGAGCTTGCGGTACGTGTCTTGACCTATTCACTAGAGCGAATCAGTCATTATTATATATTACATTTGTAGATCCAAATGAGGAATTTTAAAATGAAAGTGTTGAGATAGTCTCGAAACGAATATCAGTCACAAACGGTGCGGACGTGTATTGTGTGAGCTCCTAAAAATTATCAGTTTTCGCGCTAAAGTTTTATAATTAAAGGTCGAAAAGTGGTAAATTGAATTCTCCGTAGGCACTTATGCTATAATATTAAAAAAAATATATACCAATATAATCGCAAATATAAATAATTGATCGTCTACAAATTTAATCGCGAAATGTCGTCCAAAAACAATGAAAACAATAGCGACAAACCAACAAAAATGCAAACTCGAAATAGACCTGCAGACTTAGTGCTTATTAGTTCAAACACTCCACCGCCGCCGAAGACGCCAAACGAACTACCGGCTGCATGGCTTCGTGAACTGAAGAAAATGAGGGAGGAAATCATAAAAGAGATAAAAAGTGAGCTAAAATGCAGCGAAGAGCGGCTTCTACGACAGTTCAACGAATTGGCAAACGAAGTGCTAGAATTAAAAAAAATCAAACAAACTGATAAGCGTCAGACTCACTGCCGTTGAAGCTGTGAACGACGAAATTCCAGCAATTAAACAACAGCTACTCACTATAAAAAAAGATGTTGAGAAACGTGAAGGCGAAATGGTTGCAACTGATCTCATTATTAATGGCATCCCCAATAACATTGAAAGCTCTTGCACAAATCTTTTTGAAGCAATATGCAAATCGATTCGCTTTGAACTACCGCATGTGCGTGAGATTTTTCGGCTGCACAGTCAACGAGAAAGTCGCCGATTATAGTTAAGCTCTTCTCCACTCACTCACGCAACCAACTGTTCAAAGCTTTGGCTGGTTTCTGCAAAGCAAACAAACGTTCGCTTGTCTTGGAAGATATTGGCATCCAAGGTAATGCAAACATATATATGCATGAAAGTCTCACTAGAGCAAATAGAGAACTTATGTTCCATGCTACTCAACTTAAGAGACTCTCTTGGCTGCTGCTATTTCGATATGTGGGCAAGTGTTTATTCGTAAGCGGAGAGGTGAAAAAGCATTTCGTATTACAAGCAGAAACGACATTGATATTATCGTTAGTGCAGAAAAACAACAAGAACATGCATCTTTGTAAAGACATGCAGATCGTCAAATGTTTTGTAGCCGAATATTCCCATCTTCGATCTTCACTGAATATTTTTTATATTTATATTTTTTATCTTTATATTTTTTATCATTATATAGCTGTTTTGAATTATTGTTTTCACTACTTTTATTCTATCTTAAACATTTCACCTAACGTGTTCAGCCAGTTTAAGAGTAGCATTCTCAATCATTATGATTGAATCTGATGCGAGCAGCACTGACAATCTAAAAACTCTAAAAATTTTGCAATTAGTAAGTAAAAACCACACTGGTCTTCAAACTTGTTTCTTTAACGCACGAAGCTTTAACTATCTCAAACGTGATTACATGAATAATATACTTGAGTCCCTTAATATAGATATAATTGGTGTCGTAGAAACATGGTTTCATGAAGAAATTGATGACCAGATAGTGTCTCTTAAGAACTATAAACTTATACGTAATGATAGGCGCACGGGATCGAGGGGTGGAGGAGTCGCCCTATATATAAAACACGAACTCAAACATAAAGTCATATTTAAATCGGATATAAGTGACACAGTAGAATATTTGTTGGTAGAAATATCAGATAGAATACAAAAATTTCTTATAACTTGTGTTTACAACCCTTCGAGGCTTTTTGATCTTTCAAATTTATTCCAAAATTTAATAGAATATAGTACGCAATATGACCATATGTTACTTTGTGGTGACCTGAACATTGATTTGCTTGAATCTGAAAATCGTAGTAGAGACTTAATAGATAAATTAGCCGGACTAGGACTCTGTATTCTCAATAATTTTCCTACAAGATACAGCCATTCTTCCAAGCCGAGCCTACTTGACATCATTTGTGTTGCTGACATAACGAATGTAAACCATTTTGAACAGTTGTCTTTGCCTGGAATAAGTGACCATGACTTACTTTTTATTGCCTATGATATCAATTTAAATAAATCCAAGGTAGATTCTTTTTTCACCTTTAGAGACTTCAAACGAGTCGACGTCGTAGCATTAGTTGCTGAAGCTTCCTGCTTGCAATGGCAAGATTGCTGGCTTTTTGCTGATGTCGACGAAAAGGTAGACCACTTCACTTCATTAATAAACTATTTATATCAAAAATATGTTCCCTTGCTTAAACTGAAAGCAAAAAACTCAAGCCAACCTTGGTTTAATTCAAATGTCTTACAAGCAATCAAAGCTCGAGGTAAAGTGTATAGCCGTTGGAAACGTAATCCTACAAATGCAAACTGGGAAACGTATCGTAGGGCCCGTAACTATGCGACTCTAATTACAAAAACGGCAAAAATGCGTTATTTTGAATCGAAGCTGCTCCCCAACTTGTCTCCAAAACAACTGTGGAACAATCTCAAGTCCCTTGCCATTGGGAAGCAGAAGAACTCGGCATGTATAATTGATCCCGATACCATAAATAACTACTTTTTGTCAATTAATAGTTCCACAGATAGCTCGTCGTTTGTAGTCACTCCAAATCTACTATACAATAGAGAAACCCGCTTTAACTTCGAAATGGCAACTGAGGAAGATGTCTTAAAATGTTTGTTAAGCATAAAATCAAATGCTATTGGAGAAGATGGAGTGGACCTTAAATTCGTTAAGCTCATTTTGCCACAAGTTATCGGTATATTAACGCATATTATAAATTTCTCACTGACAACAAGATTATTTCCTTCCAAATGGAAGATAGCAAATGTGATGCCCGTAGCAAAAAAGAAAGAGGCGCAGGCCGTACAAGACTTTAGACCAATCAGTATACTACCAGCTCTCTCTAAAATTTATGAAAAATTACTAGCTAAACAAATCATAAAACACCTTAATACCCACAAGCTCCTAAACGACTATCAATCTGGGTTTAGGGAAAAACATAGTTGTGCTACGGCCATGTTAAAAATAATTGAGGACATACGTGAAAATTACGACAATGGCGAACTCTCAATTTTAGTATTATTAGATTTTTCCAAAGCTTTCGATACCCTGAATTTTGAAGTTATGCTCATAAAATTAGAAAAATATTATGGTTTTGATATATTCGCGGTTGATCTACTACGAAGTTATTTAAATACTAGATTTCAACGCGTTCGTTCAGGTGGTAGAAAATCAAATCTAGGACGAATTGTATCCGGTGTTCCACAAGGTTCTATACTGGGACCTATTCTATTTATAATAATAAAAATAATAACTGGCCATTTCAGCCCTTGAAAGGACTTTGACCTAGCTTCTTATGATCAATTGTGTTGTGCGTGTTATTAAGTTTGTACACAATTGACCGAGAAATGGACCTACAGGCTTAACGCCGACTCCGAACGGCGATGAACGAAATGTTCTTATTCTCAAGAAGCTTTACATGGCATTTTGATTACTCTCTGAGGTTTGCCATTGTCTGCAGAGAGGTGGCGGCCGTACAGAAAAATTCAAATAATTTTCTGTCGCTGCTGGGATTCGAACCTGGGTTTCCAAAGTTCGTTGACGTAGCGGCCACGCACTTTAACCAACTACGCCACGGACGCCACCTATTCTATTTAGTTTATTTATAAATGACATAGTACATTGTTGTAAATATGTATCCATTCATTTATATGCTGATGACGCACAAGTTTACCTCTCGCGACCAACTTGGCTCATAGAGGACCTTGTTTGTAGGATAAACGAGGATTTGCAAAGAATTTATAAATGGGCGGCAGACAACAGTTTAAGGCTGAATACAGCCAAAACGCAAGTTTTACCTATCTCCCCAGCAAGTCTTGACATTCCATCACTTCCGGCGGTTTGTGTCAACAATAAACCTATTAACTATGAGGTTTGTGTAACAAGTTTGGGTTTTAAGCTGAATAGGCACTTAAGCGCTTGCGATCATATTAATCAAATGGTTGGCAAAATGTATGCAGTTATAAGAAAATTATGGGCTTCATCCAGTTTCCTCTCCGTCGAAATAAAGATGAAACTAGTAAGAACTCTTTTAACCCCACTCATATCATATAGTGCTATAGTCTATGGTAATCTGGATTCAGCCTCTAAGCAAAAACTATTATTGGTTGTGAACAGTGCAGCTAGATATATCTTCCTTCTAAGGAAGTATGATCATATTTCGACTTACTCCCGACAAATACTAAGCACTGATATCTTAACCTACTTTAATATATCAAATTTGGTTTTTCTTCATAAGCTCATTCATTCCCAGTGCCCTCATTATCTGTATGTTAAACTTAACTATGCTCATTCACGTAGAACATTAAATTTCATAATACCTAGATTTAAATACCTAGTGACCTCTAGAACGTTTTTTGTTAGTGCTGTCAAACTTTGGAACTCTTTACCAATACATATAAAACTTATTCGAAACAATAAACTCTTTAGACTGGCTATTGTTAGGTTCTATACTGTATAATTGTAATTTGAATACTGAATTTAACATATTGTTAGGCTTTTTCTCTCTCTCTGCAACAGCAATAATTAGAGTATTAACTTTAGTAAGCAAATTGTTTTTTTTTTAGTATGTAAGTAACTAATTAATTAACTTCAATTTATACACCGTCTTAACGATGTACTACATAAGGCTAGCCTCAATGTACAATTAAATTAAATTGAAATAAAATTGAAAATTGAATAGTCGATGATCTTTTGGAACCGACTGAAAGAGACCATCAAACTGCCATATGTTCCGCAACAAGAGACACAAAAAATTGGATCACGCCACGTATTCTTTCTACTCTCGATAATGTCAAAGTGTCTGATGGACCGGCTATCCATATTTTGATAGCAACAGCAATAGCTTTAGGCCATCAAGTTGATGAGCTCGTAATTAACCGCTCATCTATTCAACGACAGCGGCGAAAACATCGTCAAGAGGAATTGGAGAAAATTCAAGCAGATTTAGTTGAGAACGTAATTTAATAATAATAAAATAATAATAGCTTATATTAATTATTTTTATATTAATTTTTTAATTATACAAACGTACAGATAAGCAGCACGCAATCATTTGTAGTTCACTGGAATGGTAAATTGTTGCCTGATCTTGTTGGCAGTAGTAAAGTCGAAAGGATTGCAATCCTTGTCAGCTATAATGGCACATCAAAATATCTTGGTTCTCCCAAAATACCATCTTCCAGTCGAGAAAATATAACTACGGCAGTTCACGATTTGTTGATCAAATGGAATATCTCTGATCGAGCTGCTACAATGGGTTTCGATACCACTTCCAGCAATACTGGTGAAAAAACTGGCGCACAGTGTGAGATTTTGCCAATCTGGAGGGACTTAATTTTGCAGCCGTAGTTTGGAAGATATCGACTTGAAAGTTGGTGTGTGAGCTTTAATTGTTTATTTTGAATTTATGTAAAAAGATCAGCTAAATCAGACAAAAACTACTCCCACCTCCCATACAAATCCCCTTGTTTTTGTTTAAAAAAAATTCTAATATTAGTTGTAATACCAATTTGAAATAAGAGAGATACTGCCAATAAGAATAAAAAACCAAAAACAATCATTGTGCATTCAAATAAAGATGTTATTTGTTTAAATTTAACTTTTTTTGTTTATTTTGCATAGTTTATTTATTCGTCAAAGAAAAACGTAAAATGGTATAAAGAAGTTGTAAATTTAGTCTGAACAATTTAGAACATTCTTCGAAAGTTTGATGATCCGATAATAATGCAACCACTCCCGTGGATAAAGCTCCGGGTGTAGTAATAACGTATACTACATATCAATGGGTCGGATGAAATAAGCAGCCTGTGTATTAACTCGTAATGTTTTCCTAGTGTGCAATTCTCGGTAATTTCGTACATTTGTATTTCTAGACTCCAGGACTTCTTCGAAAAAATTGCCAATAGGTAGAATTCAGAAAGAGATTATATCCTTTCCATGGTACAAAATTATATGCACAGTTACTGGCATGTTGAGTGGTTTCTTTCGTGTAGCATTGAAAAGCATTTATATTAATGGAGTGGGTACACTTCCTATACACGAAAGTATTGTGCGAAACCGTTTGATAAGATGAATATTTATACCAGTTATCTCCGATGTTTTTTTCTGTGTCTTTAAAAAATCTTCTAGCAGTGTTGCCATCATTTGTATTGCCAGTTTTTTTGTTTTGGCATATCCACTCATTTCATGTTTAATTTTTTTTTAATTTCCTTCTTCCTATCAGATACTTTAACTTCATTTTGCCAATACATTTTTTCCCTTTGTAATTGTTGAGCATAGTTGAAGAGATACCAACGATCTCGAACGAAAAAATACTTTCGTCTGACAAATTTTCCTCAGTAAATTTTTGTTTGTACTCGTCCAGAAGTTGATTAAACACAATTTAAAACAGATTCAAGTCCTAGAGACTTGATGTTCCTTAACCAAACATCAAATAGTGTGTCCCGCGATATTTCACTCATGGTCAAAAATTGGGCCTTTGTGCAAAATTTTTGCAAGTTTTTTTTCTTTAGATCAGTTTTGGGACTTCACTCGCTTATCACCAATATGGTAAGACCGTGGAACACAGTAGAATATAAAAGTTGCAGTATATGAAACATATGCAATTTGAAAAAGTTTTCTTACTTATTAGCTGATTATGAAGTAAATGAAATAAAATATTCCAGCGCAAATATTAAAAACACTTTATTGAAAAACTTATGCTCAAACTATTTCTAATTTAAGAAAAAAAACTTTTTTGAAAACAATGCACATACGACTTACTTCTGATCGCTTCAAACTTGCGAATTTATTAAGCAGTCAAAATTGTTTTTGAGCCAGAAAATGGCTCGAAATTTCAACTTTTTTAATGACAAAAATTTGAGAATATCACTTGTTTGTATTACCTGTAGTTGTAAGTTTTCCACTTTTTTTCTTTTTATAAGAATGGAATTGAAATTAAGAAATAATAGAAATATGATATTTATTGATTCATAAAATGAAATGTATTTGAAAACTTTAGCAGTAAACATATTTCCAGTTTTTTCAAAATAGTATCCAGAAATATATACATTTATAGAAAAATATGGGGCCCGAACTTGCCCCAAATGGGTTTAATGTGATTTTTTCTCGTTGAATGTCAATAAAAAAACATTTTATTTTATTATATTCAGCGTATCTTCAAAATGAAAATTACATTAAAAATAACAAATAGTAGGCCGATTTGGCTCAATTTTTTGCAGTTGTTCATAATTACCAGGAAAAGAATTTTACGAAAGAAAATTTTTGGAAAATCCTCCGGAAAAGTCGGAAAATTGGAAAAGTCGAAAATTGATTTATTTGTATGGAATTATGTGAGCAATGTTTCGGAATGGCTTTTCGAATGGAAAAATAGGAAATTTTTAGTGGAAAATTCGGAAAATTCCAGAAAACGCAAAAAATTTGAATTTTTTTTCGACCAAATTTTGCATTTTATCGCATGATCAATGTAATGGTGGAAAATTCGTTGTGAGGCATAGAAGATTACTGATGATTGTTAAATTCATTGTGATAAAAGACGTTTTGCGTGCATTTGTTGTGGAGAAGTAACGAGATAAATAATAGATGGCGCTGTGTTGGGGTCACAACCCGATAGATGGCGTTATACGTTGACTTAGACTGTGCGCAATTTGACAGGTGTCCTTTTGGCATTAACATTTTCAATTGAGCAAATATACTACTTTTTTTGCATTTGTTAATTGTAGTGATACATAACATAAAAAGTCACGCCAATTTGTCAAAGCAATTAAACAACAATAAACCGAAATTAATGAGATTTGTTAAATACACATACTAAGTGCCCAAAACTTTTTTACCTTACTGTATGATTAACGCGTACCGTTATATAAAAACAAGTGCTCAAAACATAAAAAAAAAGCAAGAAAACAAAACATCAAAAAGTGTTATAAATTGAATGATGAGGCATTAGAGAAAAGTGTTAGATATTTTGAGCTGAAATTATGTTCCCTCTGGTGTTCATGCAACCGAACGCGAGACCGATTTACTAGCTTTTTCCGTACGGCTTATGTTCTTTAGAAAAATGTTAACAGCTTTTTCAACTGATTCAGGTCATTATCAATTTAACCGATTACCTTTTGGCTTAAAAATTTCAACAAATAATTTTCAGAGAATGCTTTCACTTGCATTTAATGGCTTACAAGCATCAGAATTTTTGTATGCGGATGATATAATAGTGTTTGGTCCTAATCTTATAAATAGAAAATAAAATAGAAAATAGAAAAAAATCTAATTTATCTAAATAGAAAATAAAATTGTGGCCTTAAGCTGGTATTTTAAAATAATACTTTTAGACAGGGTGTTGTTAAGAAATATTTGAAGAATCCAAATTGAGCAAAGTTTCTTCGGTACCATTTCTGGTACCCGAGATATAAAATCTTATATTCATTCTTTTAAAAAAGTTAAAAAATTGCATTCAAGTATACATTTCTCAAAAACAGGAAAATGCATATGCAAAAATTATGCTAATTATTAATTCGGCAAATTTAAGGAAAACATTAACAATATAATCAATACCACCAAAATTTAGACCATTGCGTAACAATCAAAAGTTCTGTGCTATCTCGGTTTCAACTTTAGCTTCGAATATCCTTCACACAAGACACTGTGGATAAAAATCGTGAGTGGCGTCCTGTTTACCAATATATTCTTGGTTTAAGCCTATACTTACTTTTGCTTTAAGACATACGTAGTTTTTTTTTTATAAAAGTCAAAGCATTTTATTTTTTTACTGTTTTCATCAAAAAACATCCTTTTTTTTTTCCTTAAAATTTTTTTTGGGTGATCTTGACAAACCCATGCATCTTTTGAGTCCTCTTAGAATACGATCTAAATTTTTCGATACGCCCTACTGTACAACTGCATTCAATTGCCGTTTCCAAACATTCTCATAAGAACGAAATGAATTTCAGCAACTACATTAAGGGAACGAATGGAGTGAGAGTGCACACCAAGCGCTTAGAATAGAATGGAATGCGGCACTTGTATACATGGAGTTTTTAGAGTATTCGTTCGAGAGTACTCCCAAACGGCTGAGTGAAATGAAATTGAATAAGCGAAACTGAAAGTTTGATCTTGTTTCTTGTTGTTGTTTTATTTTTATTATAGTACTAGTACAAAGATATATATACACTAAGATACTAAGATAAATACATAAAAAGTTATTGAAAAAGCAAAATTCTTAGTGAACTAAATCAGTTTATCCCATATTGTTATGAACGAACATTATTTCGTTGACAAATTAATAAAAGCGAACAAAATCATAATTAATGTTTATATGTTTGATAATTTGTACTCACATTAATGTTATTTTTTTTATTATATTTTATTTTTTTTTTTTATTTAAAAATTAAAATAAATATAAAAAATTAATTTAAATTCACCAAAACACCAAATTTCAGCAAACACCAAAATTCAGCGAAACTATTTTAGAGTACTCTCAATACTTCGAATACATTCCATAAAAAAGAGGTACAAACGACAAGATTATCAATATTCATTTAACTCTCTCAAATAGAATGCCACATTTATTCGCTCTGCAAAATTGAAGTTTCGCACTCATTCGTTTCTCTTTGTAAATGACTTGAGAATATGGAATACTCGCATAGAATGGTAAAGAAATACTCTTTATAAATATATGCTCTTTACTTCAGACCATATTTGTATGCAGTGTTGCCAGAATGGCAGTTTTGCCTGCAAATGGCAGTTTTTTAACTCTGAGCAGGTTGGCAGTTTTTTTTTAAAAATACAGTTTTTCCATTATTAATGCAGTTTTTCAGGCTAAAATGCAGTTTTTATAAAAATGTAAAATCTTATGTAGTTTTCATAAATTCTCTTTACCAAAACATCATTATGGTTCAATTACTTTTTTAAAGCAGGCTTACTTTAAACTTCAGCAGCAGCTTCAGCCGACTTCACGCATTGAACATTGTACATGAACCAACCCCACTTCAATATTTGCACCAATTTGCGTGTTTTCTTTTCAAGCCACAAGGCTGTAAGTCTTATAGATCCTGGGAAGAAAATAAGTACTTGAAAGGTTGGATTGGCAAAAGCGACAAGATTAAAAGAGATTTTTTAGATAAAAAAAAAAAACAACTATGATTGTTCAAGCTTTGACGTATCAAAAATGATGATACAAAAATTTAATAGTGATATGTATAACTAATGCAAATAATAATATATGTAAAAACAAACATTAAAAATACCTGAATTACTTATCTTAAAATCATCTGAGATGTGAATAAAATATCAGAAGTTTTTTATATATTATATACAACAATTTTATATACAAATGAATTTGTTTTATTTCTGTTTGTAATACAAATTAAAGAAAATGCTTAATAAATCGTTTTTTAGAATGGCAGTTTTTGTGTTCAAAATGCAGTTTTTTTCTTCAGATATAGCAGTTTTTAGAAAAAGAAATCTGGCAACACTGTTTGTATGGTAGGCGATTTAAAGTGTACACAGATCACATACCATTAGTTAGTTTTTTTACCCATAAGGATCCATCATCTAAATTAACTAGGATAAGAATAGATTTAATGGATTATGATTTTGACATAATATTTAAGCAAGGTAAAATTAATACTAACGCCGATGCGTTATCAAGGATAGAAATGAATTCAGACCAATTAAAAGAAATGATACCAGTAAACAGAATAAACGCGCTAACAAGAGCAATGAAGAATAGAACAATGAGTAATAAAGAAAATAAAATATCCGCGGACACGTCACCATTAAGGATTGATCATCTTCATATATTCGAGTGTATTTCAATATCAGATACTAGAGGAGTAAAAAAGTTAAAATTTGAGTATGAAAAAACAATGAAAAATTGCCGAAATATTGAGTTATATGAATTTAAAAATGAGTTGCATGTTAGATATAATCATAGACATTATCAGACTTAAAATTGATTTTGAAAAAGTTGTTATCTCACGCAAAACATGCACACATTAAGGAAATAGCGCTAGCAAATAATGATGAAATATTTAAACAAATATCTATGCATGAATTTAAAGAAGTATTCAACGAAATACAAGTAAATAAACCTGAAGATTGTCTAGACATATTAATATATACTCCTCCGAAAAGAATAGAAAATGAAAAAGAAATTAAAGAGTTAATAAAAAGCTTTCATGACTCCAAGACAGCAGGGCATTGTTGTGGCATAAGAAGATGTATAGCTAGTTTAAAACAAAAGTATGTTTGGAAAAACATGAATAAAATGGTTAAAGATTACATTAACAAATGTGAAATTTGTAATCAAGTAAGTCATCAGGTACACTAAGGAAACGCATTCAGTAACAGAGATACCAAGTACGTCGTTTGATGTAGTAACAATGGATACAGTTGGACCTCTCAGACCATCCAATTCATACAGGTATACACTGTATATACTCACAATTCAATGTGAACTTACGAAATTTGTAGAACCATTTCCGTTTGTTACAAAAGATGCAGTAAGTGTAGCAAAAACAATAGTTGAAAAATTCATATTAAAATATGGTTGCTTTAGGAAATTAAAAACAGACAAAGGTACTGAATTCACAAACGAGTTGCTAGTAAACATTTGCAAACTCATGAATATTAACAAAGTAACTTCTACACCATATCATTACAAAACCTTAGGTACAGTAGAAAGAAATCACAGAGTACTTAATGACTATGGACGGAAAAGATATGTGGGATGAACTTTTACTTTACTACACATATTCATATAATACAACATCTCATAGCACAACGCATTATACACCATTTGAATTAGCTTATGGAAAACTACGCACTTTACCATTTGAAATTATTAATAACAACGAAAAATTCTATAACTAAGAAAACTATATAAATGAATTCAATTTTTAATTAAGATATGCCCATGATAAAGCAAATCAAAAACTAATTGAAAGTAAGAATAATATGATTAAAAAACAGAAATACTATAATAAATCAGATTTGAAGATAGGAGACTATGTATATTTAAAAATAGAGAATAAGAAAAAATTAGATAAACCTTTCAAAGGTCCTTTTAAAATTTATTTATGTATTTATTTATTGGCCAAGCAAGGCAATTTACTTAATCTAACAGGTTTTTATTTTTATTTTTTTCTATTTATTTTTGTTATCTCCCCTTTCCTTGTTTTGGTGTTATATGCAATTCGATGTAGGCGTATTCCGCCCACCTAAGTGACATGAATTTACGAACACGTCAAAAGGAAAGGCAAGAAGAAGAGAGCAAATAAAAGTAAAAGCTACGAACTTAAATACTAGTATATTTTATACATATTTAGTTGTAAAAAAGAAAGAAAGAAAGTAAAGTAAATAGAAAGAAAGTTCAAAGATTGGGTTGATTAGGAAGAGAAAGACACTTGGATAGAGATCGCTTGAATGATGATTTAGACATGGAAGGTGAGTAGTGGTCGGGGTTCATTACTTGCATATGAAGTATGATGCTGATATTCAGTTAAGAGCCGAGTATGTCTTGTACGTCTTATAACGTCATTGAGGGTAATCTTGTTAGAGATGCATTCGCAATTAGTTACACCGTTCAGAACATCGAAAGTAAAGCATGAATCCAATACCGTTCTTCTTATTGATAGCGGCATAAAATTTAATAGGCTGAGTCTGTGTTCATACGGTGGAAGGTTACAATAATCGCGGGGGTTGTAAGTCTCTATCAGAGCGAATAGAATAAATTACTTTTGTATGGATTCGATTCTATCACAATGGGATTCAAAAGCTGGATTCCAAATAATGCAGCCATAGTCGAGTATTGGGCGCACTAGTGCACAGTACAGGGATGTAGTGATCCATACAGTCTTGAATTCATGTGCTCGTCTTTGAATAAATCCGAGCTGCTTGTTGGCCCTGGATACAATCTATCATAGTGTAGATTAAAACGCAGTTTGTTGTCCAAGACCACTCCAAGATCAACAATATAATTTACCCTGTTAAGTTCGATATTATTGAGGCGATAGTTGTAATTCGTAACTTGGTTTCTACGGGAAAAACTTATAAATAAACTTAACTTAAACGTTTCACTTATTTACATTGAGGTAAAGTTTGTTTTGGGCACACCAGGTCTCAAGAGTTAAGAGGTTTAATTGTAAGAAGTTGAAATCTTCCTGCGATTTAATTACGTGGTACATTTTAAGGTCGTCCGCATACATAAGATGTGGAATATCCTTCAACACTATGGACAAGTCGGATATGAAGATATTGAAGAGAAGAGGACCAAGGTGGCTACCTTGCAGTACTCCAGAGGAGGCTTCGATTTTCTTCGACAAGATTCCTTGGAATTTAACATATTGGGATCTACCATGGAGATAAGTTGATAGCCAACTAAGTAAAGATCCAGAGAACCCGAATTTTTCTAATTTATTTATTAAGATGCCATGATCAACACGATCGAAGGCTTTACTGAAATCAGTATAAATAGCATCTATTCGGTCTCTTTTCTCCATCTTGCTTAAAACGTCAGAAACCATGATCATGAGGTGGTGGTGGATCGACCTTTTCGAAACCCGTGCTGCTGCTCGTTTAGTTGAGGGTTGGCAAGGCGTGTTAGCTTTTCGCATATAATTTTTTCGAATAGCTTTGGGATGGCTGACAAAATTGCTATGCCTCTATAATTTTCAACATGACTTTTTTTACCGTTTTTGTATATTGGTATTAGGTGGGAAGTTTTCCAATAAGAGGGAAACACTCCAACAGAGAGTGATTTGTTAAATATAATATATAAGGGCAAGAGTACGCACCAATAACGTGGGGGAAATTAGGTCTGGTCCAGGTCTTTTGGTTGCATCTAAACCCTTTATTACACTTGATATGTCTTCTTTCGTCAAGCTGAAGTTTTCAACCCTGTGTTGTGAATACGGAGTGGGGGGAAAAACATCAGACTGAGTATATGGTGGACAAAATACCTCCTTAAAATGATTTGCAAAGAGGTTACATATTTCCTGAGGGTTGGAAGAGGTAACATTACCTTTATACATGGATGAAGGGTAACCGACTGATTTTCACTTCAAATTGACTAAGTCAAAAAATGTTTTGGGGTCCTGGACAATTTTTTCTCCAATTAAGTTTGTGTAAAACTTGTAAGCTACTTCTGATTTGAACGAGAATTCTTTCGATAGCTCATCATATTTGAGCCTCATTTCTTCGCTTACATATGCAGTGCTTTTGAGGAGTTTGTAAATTCTGTTTCTCTGGTTTCTCAAGTATCTGAGTTCTGCATTTAGCCAAGTTTGTTTTTCTTCTTTATTTTAGGCACATACCTTTCGATAGCTCTAGAAATATAATTATAAAAACTCGAAATAGCGCTATCTAAGTCTAAGTTCGATAGAACATAACTCCAGTTAATACCATCTAGAAAAGATATTATGCTTTCGTAATCGGCGTTAAGAAAGTCGTACACAATAGAGTTATTAAAAGACTGCGTAAAAGAGATATTAATGTAAGAGAAAGTAACTGTTAAGGCTGTATGGTGGACAGAGTTAGCAACCAAATTTTCTGCTTCGATAGGTGGACCAACCCTCACTTCGTCGTATGTGTTAATAAAGATTAGGTCTAACCACCTGCTATTTTGGTTTTGTGTTGCAGACTTGCTGAAGATCATTGCTATAAAAGGTACATACAAGGAAAGGTCCCCAAGTGTCAGACGCCGATTTGAATGATTTTCGGATATGTGTTAGAGGATGAAATACTAAGGTTGACGTATTTTTTTATATGTGCTTTATTGAAGGTTTAGGGTTTCAAAATGGCGTTTCAAAATCAGCAACAATTTGGTTTTTTACCATAATTCTGCTATTTGCCATTAAAACACATACAAATTTGGTATCAAACGAAAGGTATTAAAAAGACGCAAATAACGGTATTAAACTCGCTGACATAATAGTTGTTGCAATTTTGTTGTTGCGATTTTCAACAGTTTTTAGTCGATATCATGAGTAGCACGTAGACGCAATTATTTCATATTAAGTTATGTTTGAGCGCAAACAATTTTGAAAGTCACCTTTTTTTATTTTTTTAAATTTTTAAGTTTTTGTAATGAATTTTGTTTTTTCTTAAAATGTACTAATAACTTAGCATTTTATTTGTTCTTACAAATAAAGTACACAATATGGGTATCAAAATATTTCGTTTTTAACGATCTTTTCAAATATAAAGATAAATTATCATAAAATTATCATAAAAGTGGCGGCATCTGACAATTGGGGACCTTTCCTTGTTAGTAATGTAAAGTCTATGGAATTTGAGAGGCTTACGGGTAGAAGATAGTTATCGTTTTCGTCAATGACAAATGATATATTTGGCCGGTTGAAGTCACCAAAAATAATAACTTTATCTTCCTCATTTAAAGTCGCCGTAAATGTAGTGACTATTTCGCATAACTCATTGTATGATGATTCACTAGAACTTGGGGGGATGTAAATAGCACCAATGTACATGCATACACTTTTTCCTATACAAACTTTTACTACGGTGTTCAAAGAGTTTGTGAATAGGTGTTTCTATAAGCTCACTTGAAAGAGAATTGTGGGTAGCAATCAGTACACCGCCTCCTAGTGACAGGCCTGTGTAGGAATAGTCGCGGTCATTTCGGTAGATAGTCTAATTGCAGTCCAGAATTTCCTCATTTTTAAAAGTGTCACTTAGCCAAGTTTCCGTAACTACTATAACCTTGACGTGGCAAGATTTAGCGTCAATATAAAGTTCCCAAAATATCCCAAAATGAATCTAATAGCACTTTAAACATAAACAATACAGAAAAAGAAGTACACAATAATAACACGGTGTAACAGTGAAAATAAACTCGGCTCGAGACATAGTAGAGGTTGTAGGTCTGGTTGAACATAAGATAACTGCATACTTAGTTTTTTGAATATACCCTCAAAATCGGGATTTGTGGTCAAAAAACCGATTTTAGGTAGGTGCATGTATAGTTTGTTATGTAACTCCGTTGTATCTAGCTCTATTTTAAAAATTTAAACATTGATAAAAAGAAGAAAAATATACCTTTAATAAAATATACAGACCGTTTTTTTACAAAAAGAATTGTCAAAGTTACAGGTAAAATCATTTGAAAATTTCCCATTTCTTTTTAATTTTTTCAACTTTAACAACGTTTTGTTAACAAATTTTGTTTTTTGGCACTATTTTGCGTTCAATAAGCTATCATTTATTTCAATTGGCTGAAATACAAATGCACTATCGAATTTTTAGTATTCGTAATAAAATGCAAAAAATTTTAATTGTTTTTTTTTCTAAAAATGTTTATTTGACCTTTTTCGTTTATATATATTATAATCGATTTCACGTTTTAGGGACCAACAGTAGTCTGCCAGCATGTTTATGGAGTTTTTTCCCTGAAAGCCGGTTTCTATAGCTTCTATCACCTGGTGGAACCTTTCTCCTTGTTCATCACTAAACTTCCCAAGGCTATTCGGGAAAAAGTTTACATGGGAGTGCAAAAAATGTATTTTGATTGACATATTGCAGCCCATTTCTTCGTAGGCACTTAAAAATTAATTTACAACATCATACAACAAAATTTTCCGAATTTGTGGGCTCACAAATAAATCTTAGAATAACCGAAATGAATAAATAACTTTTATAAAAGATTTGACCATGCAGGATACTTTCTTTGATTTTGGCCTGACTTAACCTAGGAAACGCTGCAATCAGATTTTTTTTTTTTTTAGCTTTGAACCAAGGATTTCAGGTGGAATACCTATTCAGTCAAGCCTGCCTTGGTTCGAAAATGGTGTGATAGATTAAAAAAAAAAAAAAAATAAATAACTGGCCATTTCAGCCCTTGAAAGGACTTTGACCTAGCTTCTTATGATCAATTGTGTTGTGCGTGTTATTAAGTTTGTACACAATTGACCGAGAACCGGACCTACATGCTTAACGCCGACTCCGAACGGCGATGAACGGAATGTTCTCGTTCTCAGAAGCTTTACATGGCATTTTTATTACTCTCTGAGGTTTGCCATTGTCTGCAGAGAGGTGGCGGCCGTACAGAAAAATTATTTTAATTCAAATAATTTTCTGTCGCTGCTGGGGTTCGAACCTGGGTCTCTAAAGTTCGTTGACATAGCGGCCACGCACTTTAACCAACTACGCCACGGTCGCCACAAAAAAAAAAAACTTAACTTGAAAAAAAATGTATTCACTCGCTGAGCCAAGGGTTTGAACCACGGTGGAATAATTATAAGGTGTTCTCATTCGGAATATCAGAAAAAATAGGCTGTCTTATTTTGACATGTTCATACAATAATGTTTATATGATACCCTTCAGATTGTTAAAATAAGGAAGCATTTCAAAAAATATATTGAAAACTGTCATGGGATGAGAACACCTCATAATTGTTCCACCATGGCGTGAAGCAAGGGTTTTATAATAACAAAAAACTTTCTTGATTACATTTTAATTTAATTATAAACATAGTCCCTCCCATGACCTTTTCAAAGATATATAAAACTTTAAAATCGGATTACAAACAACCGAGTTATAGGCAAAAACCCGATTCCGCTGTTTTTGTTACGACCACAAAAAAAAATTTTTGTTCTCCCGTAATTTTCTCGACATAACAGTTGATATAAGACTACCGCCTTATATTTAGGTTTAGATTTTAATTAATGTACTTAAAGTACACGAACGCGCTCTGCTCCCGTTTTCACTACTTTTAGTAGCTTCAGGACGTTCTTTACTTCTCGCCTTCCTGGGTGTCGTTTTGTTATTTTACTTGAAAAATGTGTACGGAAACGTTTTCAAGTAATTCCAAGTTACTTGAAACGAGTACGGAAACAGACTTTATGTCAAAGTAAGGTTTCAGTACAGACCTTCAGTAAGGTTTTAAAGTAAGAAATAAATTTTCCGTGCATGCTTTGAGGCTGAAAATTAAATGTTTGCAAGGCCTTGGGTTGTGTCTGTGATATACTAGTAACGGAGCAGGACGCGTGCAATATTAATAGCATTTTGTTTGCCCGTTTGAAAGCATCAATTTAGCGTAACGCTAGAACGTCCGACTCTATTCGATGCTTGCAACAGTCCAAGGTTCAATGCGAGTTTCTGGCAAAAATTTTTACTGTAGGCAGTGGAAATTTTCATATCAATATTTGTTTTTGACATTATTATAAGCTTTACGAATAAAGCGACCTTGAAAATGTTCATATAAATTGAAAACGTTACACATCGTCACGAATAAGATACCTTGAAACTTCACTCGCCGCTCTTGCTTCAAAAACAAAACATGCATTATTACTTTTAGTTTTCACTTTATAAATTTACAAAAAACAAAGAAATATATAAGTTTGTTTACAAAATGTAAAATCCAAGAATTTGTTTTTAATTCAATTATTTCATCATAAGTTAAATTATTTTTTTAAAAATATATCAGTTTTAGTCTTTATGGCCCAAAATACACTGTAGTGCTCAGTCTGCGTGAAACCTGGTTTCTATGGCAAATTAAAAATCAAAGTTTAAACTTGATTGTTTGTACACTCAATTGGGTCTGAATTATTTTCATTCTATTTCTTAATATCTACCCTAAACAGTTAGTTGCTGCAATTCCAGATACGCTTCTTCTTCTTGTTCTTTCTGTTGTGTTGTTCCCAGTTGTTGTTTTCAGTGCCAAGATTTCTCTTCAGAATTTTGTGCAGGTGTTCGCTGTCTGATTTGTCGTCAACAGTTTTTGGTGGGCATGTAAGAAATGCATTTCTTAACTCCCCCCTTTGTTAGATGAATCGTTCAGATTCAAAGATGAGTAGTAGTTGATCCTTTCCATCATGTGATCGAAGGACATTGCTGGTTCTTGCATCGGTGTTTTTCCAATGTTAACTTCTACTTTGGTTCTCTTATTTTTTTTACATTTCCAAATTATTAATATTACTACTTACTACCAAACTTATAATTATAATAAGACTGTAATTAATTATACTGCCTTTCTTGGCTTCATACTTAAGTTCTTTTATTTGATTAATATTTTCAATACTTTTAAAGTGCAATTCTTTCATAGTAAAATTATTCATTATAGTAACATTAATTAATCTAACTGGGTTTGGTAATAGTTGGATTTCAAGAGGTTTACGGTGCTTATAGGTTATATCATCGATTTCAACATTACAATTTTCGAAGCGTATCAAATAATTTCCGTTAATAGTGAAATAATTAGAATTACAGTTCTGAGAAATATATTGATTTTTCGCATTGATTACATAAACATGATTAGTATCTAATTCTATTACTTTTGATTGATTATTATTTATATATTTGCAGTGCATTTTTTCTTTGAATAAATTTTCGATACATTCATCTTTATATTCTTTAAGTTGTTTCTTAAATGTAGTCATTTTATACGTAACATCATTTAGCGATAGAATTTTATTTTCGTGAATATAAATTTCTGCTTGGTTAGCATAAGGGATAGGTTGAATATACAAGCCCTAACCACTATTAATTCATACCCCTTAGCAACATAGTGCAAGATGACTTTAAGAAAATTGTTAACAGAGTTTTATAAAGTTTTACATATTATGTTTACCTTTGTTTGAAAGGTTTTATAGTCTATTTTACAGAAAAAACTATAAAAAAAGTTTTCAGCGAATCAGTTTCCCAAAAAAGTATTTATTTATGACAACTTAAAAAGAGAACAAATTTAAAATGACCACTAATAATTCATACCGCTCTTAGATGCTCAAATTATTACTTCGTTACGTCTCCCTTTATTGATCTTGAAGCGTTTTACCGTTATTGATGACTTAAGCAATGCAGTAGTTCTCTTTGCTTTTTTGTATTCTTTGTTTTAATTCGTTTATTGCGTTTTTGATTGTTATGGCTCGTGGAAGACCAGTCAGCGAAGAAATTCGCAAATTAGTGATATTAAAACACAACTCTGGTAAAAGTTATAATGAAATTTCATTAGAACTGGATTTAAAAAAGCCCACTGTTCAATCATCAATTAAATCATATAAAAAAACTGGATCTATTGCAACAAAAGTGCACAAAAGAGGACGTACAACCAAAATCTCTCCAAGGGACTTACGTGCTTTATCGTGCATTATTAAAAAAAATAGAAGAAGTTCCGTTAGGAATTTATCAGTAGAATGGTCAGACGCAATTGGGAAGCAAGTAAGCCGTGAGTGGACACGGAAAAATTTACACAAGTTATCGTACAAGTTTTAAGGTATGTTTAATATGATGTCATAAAAGGTGACCAAAAATTTCCATTTTTAGGCGAAACAAAAGCCTTTGCTAACTGCTTTGCAGAAGCGTAAGCGTTTAGCATGGGCAAGAGAGAAACAGAACTGGGTACAAAGGCAGTGGGACTCCATCATTTTTAGTGATGAATCTAAGTTTGATGTTTGTGTGGGTGATAAAAGGTCAAGAGTCATACGCACGAAAAAGGAAGCCTTCCATAGAGATTGCCTACGTCGCACTGTTAAATTTCCTGCAAGTGTCATGGTGTGGGGCTGCATTTCCTCAAAGGGTGTTGGTAGACTCGAGTTTATAAATGATACAGTGAAGGCCCAAGACTACATAAATTTACTCGAAAATAATTTAGCGCAGTCCGTAGAAATGCTTAGCATGAGCAAATACATTTTTCAACAAGACGGTGCAACGCCTCACACAGCAAAAATAACAACAAATTGGTTGCGAAACAATAATATTCGCGTCTTAGATTGGCCTTCGTCAAGCCCAGACCTTAGCCCGATAGAATCCATGTGGGCGTTGATGAAAAGGCGGTTAAGAAATGATCCTGCTAGGACTGTTAACCAATTAAAAGAAAAAATTCAAAATATTTGAAATTCAATTACTCAAACAGAATGTCAGGAACTTATTTCTTCAATGCCCAAACGGTGTAAAGAAGTCATTGCAGTTAAAGGAGACGTAACGAAGTATTAATTTAAGTATTTAAGAGCCGTATGAATTATTAGTGGTCATTTTTAGTTTGTTATCTTTTTAAGTAGTCATAAATAAATACTTTTTTTGGGAAACTGATTCCCTGAAAACTTTTTTAATAGTTTTTTCTTTAAAGTAGACTTCAAAACCTTTCAAACAAAGGTATACAAAATATGTACATCTTTATAAAAATTTGTTAACTATTTTCTTAAAAATATCATGCAGAATATTGCTAAGGGGTATGAATTAATAGTGGTTAGGGCTTGTAGATTGATTGATAGACTTCTTTAGTAAAACAAGGGATTTTAACTAATATTACAATATTTCCATTATGAGTGACAATTACAATTTTTATCTCACTTAATTTTTCAAAAGTTATGTTAAAGTTTACAATATCCTCATCTGTAATTATATCTCTGCTTAGAATGTTATTTCGACTTGTCATTAAGATTTCTTTAATTCTTATAATGTTAGTTTCAATGTACATTAAATTTTCTAAAAGGTTATTAGTCCATTTTTCCTCTGATAATTTTCTTAAGTCCGCGTCAACTTTGTTCATATTTTGTATCAATTCTTTGTAATTATGGTTTAAATTAGAAGTAATAGTTTCAACTTCATGATTAAATTTCTCATTAATATTTTTCTGCAAATTAATTTGTTCAATTGCATTATGTGCATTTACTGTACTTACTTGTAATTTTCCTTCTATTTCTTCACGATCTTCATCATCCATTGTGCCATAAATATATTTTAATGCTGTTCCTAAAAAGTTAAATAATCCTCTTTTCTGAATTCTACGATGTGGGGTAAGAGTGTCTATCTGAATTCTAATATGCTTTATTTTAGCTATCAAAAGTAAGTTAGGTTCTGTTTCCTTAAGTACTAGTGCTTCCAAATTGTTAATTTGTTCTTTATACATTGTTGTGTTTATTAAGTAAATAATTCTATCGTATCTTTCAATTAATCTTACGTCGCTTAATTTCTGGAGTGAATATCCGTTTCCGTGATTGAGGTCTATGATTTCTATCTGGGCTGTAATCAATGGGATCGCCATACAAATTACTATCAGGTGTAGCATTGTGAACCTAAAAAATTTTAAGATTTGATATTATCTTTGTGTATTATTCTGATTCTATTTTGGATCATTATTTTATTTCCTAAATCTGCTTTGACTACTTGTTTTTTATATCTAGGTTTCAGTTTATTTTGGTATTGGTTATCTTTTTCAAAAACTATTTCATATTCATTAAATGTCCGCGTTTGTCTATTTTTATTTCTGCTATTTAGTGTCGTCGCTTGTGCATCTTTAAGTTTTCTAGGTAAATCGGTATGTTTTGTTTTGTTATAAAGAACTTCGAATGGTTTTTTGTCTGTAACTGAATGTATTGAATGTACTACCTCTAAACTGTTTATTATTTCAAATTCCTCTATAATGCATTTAGCAATTTCTATTATCGTTGAGTGCACTCTTTCTATTTGTCCATTTGTTGTTGAATGTTTAGGATCGCAATATTTAATTTCTATTTTCATTCTTTCTGCAAAAGATTTAAATTGTGCTGAACTAAATCCTGGTTCGTTATCGCAGGTAATTCTTTTTACCTCTGGGAAGTTTTGTAATGCCTCTAATACTTTATCATGTAGTTTAGTTTTATCATCAATGTGTTTAATCACTAGAAATTTCGAATACGCATCTATAAGTGTTAAGAATTTTAGATTTAGTGCAAAGAAAATGTCAATATGGATATGTTCCCCCTCCTTATCAGGTATTGGTGCCCCACCAATTGGTATTTTCTTAGAGTGTCTGTCGTATTTATTTTTATTGCATATATCGCAGTTTCTAATAAATTGCTTAAATTGTTTTTTCATTTCAGGCCAGTAATAATCTTTAAAAATTTGTTTGATATTTTCCTTGTAATTTCGGTGTGCCCTGGTGTGGGTTTGTCTAATTATTTTTTCTTGATCTTCTTCGTTGAGAACATCGATTGCTATTATGTCTGTGTGGAAGATTTTCTTTGCTATTCTATTCCTTAGGATTCGTTTTACCTCATATAAATCTTCTAGATTACAGTTTATTCCTGTTAATAGATTTTTATTTAATCGTTCTGTTATTATTTCTTTTAAAAAATCTAAGTCTTTATATATTATGAAATGTCTAAATGAATTAAAATTTGTTGTTCTAAAATGTTCATTAGTATTATCCTTGTTTAATACTATTTGTTGCGGGAAGGAATTTAGAGGTTTATTGATTGTTTTAATGTGAAAGATGTCTAAGCTTTCTACCGAATGTACTGTTTCTGCTAAATCTTCGCTTTCTTCTTCTAAACTATTATTGTTTAGAAATTGTCTAGAAAGAGCATCTGCTATATGATTTGTGTTTCCCGGTTTGTATATAATTTTTGGAGAATACTCCTCCATCAACGCGTGCCACCTTTTCATTTTGGCATTCGCATTCCTGGTTGACAAAAGTTAGCGGCTGGTGATCCGTATGAATTTCCAAATCCGCTACCCCGTATAGATAATTCCTTAAATTTTTTAAGGCCCATACAATCGCGTAGAGTTCCTTTTCATTGGTCGCGTAATTCTGTTCTGTTTTATTTAGCGTTTTTGAAATAAAAGTAATGGGCTTATTTTCTTGTGAGAGCACAGCTCCAATGGCTTCATTTGACGCATCTGTTGTCAGAATGAATTTTTTTTTCGAAATTTGGTTGTGTTAATTCTACTTGTTGTGGCGTCCGTGGCGTAGTTGGTAAGTGAGTGGCCGCTATGTCAACAAACCTGGAGACACAGGTTCGAAACCCAGCAGCGACAGAAAATTATTTGAATTAAAATGATTTTTCTGTACGGCCGCCACCTCTCTGCAGACAATGGCAAACCTCAGAGAGTAATCAAAATGCCATGTAAAGCTTCTTGAGAATAAGAACATTTCGTTCATCGCCGTTCGGAGTCGGCGTTAAGCCTGTAGGTCCATTTCTCGGTCAATTGTGTACAAACTTAATAACACGCACAACACAATTGATCATAAGAAGCTAGGTCAAAGTCCTTTTAAGGGCTGAAATGACCAGTTATTTATTTATTTTTTTTTTATAATTCTACTTGTTGAATTAACTCATTTTTAAGTTTGTCTACTGCGTTTAATGCTTCTTCATCCAGTTCAATTATAACCTTTTTTGATTGATTTTGAGAGATTCTTCCGTTCTCTCCAGCTAAATATTTTGTTAATGGTTTTGTTATGTGTGCATACTTGTGCACAAACTTCCTATAATACCCAGTCATACCTAAGAAACTTCTCAGTTGTCTCAGTGTTTTCGGAACAGGGTAGTTTTTTATGGTTTCAATTTTCTTTTCATCTGTTTTAATAACATTATGCGCTATTTGGTAGCCTAAAAATTCTACACTTGACTTGAAAAATTCTGATTTCGCAAGTGATATTTTCATATGCGCTTTTTGCAATGTATTTATTATTTTAATTAAATGTTCATAGTGCTCGTCAGCGTTGCTAGAGTAAACTATGATGTCGTCAATATAGACGTGACAAAACTTTCCTATGAATTGGCGGAGGATGTTATCCATTGCTCTTTGAAATATTGAAGGACCATTCCTCAAACCAAAAGGCATTCGGACAAACTCGTATTTGCCGTTATTTATGGAAAATGCTGTTTTTTCAACATCTTCTGGTTTCATTTCTATTTGATGGAAACCTGATTCCAGGTCAATTGTAGAAAACACTCTTGCTTTTCCTAAGTTTGAAAGTATTACATTGCAATCTGAGATTGGATATTTATCCGCTATCGTTTTTTCATTTAACTTTTTGTAGTCAATAACCATTCTCATTTTTTGTCTACCATCTTCATGGACATCTTTTTTAGGAACTACGCATATGGGCGAATTATAAGGACTTTTGCTTTCTCTTATTATACTTTCTTCTAACAATTTCTTAACTTCCCTATTCACAAATTCGTTAGCAGACAGCGGGTAGAGGTATTGCTTACTCCAAATAGGGCTATCTGTGGTCGTTCTGATTTCTTACATCTGCTTACATCTGTTCTAAAGGGTAGAGACGTGTCTATTTTTCCATGTTCATTTAAAATTATATTTTTTATTTTTGCTACTTTATCCTCATTGCTATCCTTTATGTTATTTATTTGCACCAACTGAATGTCATCAAGTACATAAAATTTTTCTTTATGATTATTAATCAAAAGTGAATTCTCTTCAAAATTCAATTGTATTTTTGCTTTGCTCAGTAGATTTATTCCAATTAGCATATCGCTTTGTAGATTACCAATTTCATAAAATCGTGTTAAATGATTAAAAATATGTGCATTGTGATAATGGGTAATCGTTGTATACTCATTTATCGTCTTTACGCGTTTTGCAATTTGTAATTGTTGTCTATTAGGTAAAATATTTGGTCTACAGTAGCAATTTGTTGCTCCTGTGTCTATCAAAATTTTTAAATTTATGTTTGTTCCTCGTAATTGTCTGAATATGTAAGGTAAGGAATGGCTTCGTCTAAAAAAGCATTCTCCTGTATGTTGTTAATCCTTTGTTGTTTAATATCGGGTCGATAACTGTTACCTGACTCGAAACTTCTTTTTATGGTTCGTTCTTGTGTGTTATTATTAGACTGAAAGGGTGGTCTAGAGTTATTCGGTCTAAACTGAGGATTAGGTTGTTGTCTAAATTGGCCTGAACTATCAACTTCCATCGGTACTGGTTTAGTTTGGTTTTGCCATCCATAATTTCTATAATTGTTGTTTTGTTGAACGGGACGTTGATTAAAACGTAAATTATTTGAATGTTGATTATAATTATTTTGTCTTGGGGAATTCCTATAAATTATTATTAAAATTTCTATTACTATTTAATTGTCTTCCAGATTGACTAAATCCATTGGCAAATTGAATTCTGATTTGGTGAGACTCCATTTCTTGTGATTTCGCTAGTGCGTTTGGTAGATCTATGGGGTTAAGTGACATTAAGATATTGTTTAAAGGATGATTTAATCCTGTTATAAAAACTCGTAGTGCATCTGAGCGATGTCTTCTATTGTACTCTTTAGTTATTTCTGAATTGTTCCCGTAGGTCATAATGGTTTTATTAATCATAAGTGTCAGTTGTGAATTTACTTTATTGTAATAACCCAGCAAACCAAACTTGACGACATTATCGAAATTCCGACTAATTCGTTACTATTTCGAACTGTCGTAAAGAATTCGTTACTATATCGTTACATCAAATTTCGAAACAGTTTCGATTTTGATGCGAATTTATATCGAGTTTCGATATGTGCCGGTTTGTAAGATTTATTCTTTATCATATGATATTACTGTTCAAATAAATAAAAAATAACAAAGTTGGACAGGCAAACAACTTTCCTTTTTTTTAAATAAACGTGTAAGAGTGCAAACTAAACAAGTGCGCATTGCGGTGATTGAGGTAAAATTTGTTTTAATCTAAAATAAATTGTTTTCCGTGGTTGTTCTTCAACAAATGTGAAATGTCGCGTCAAGGTTTTAGTAAAAGTGTAAAAAAAGAAGTTGCAAGGCTTATGGACTCCATTTTTTCGCAAATACTCACATCAATAACAACACCACCCACAACAACAACATCAGCAACAACAACAACAACAACAACAACAACAACAACAACAACAACAACAACAACAACAACAACAACAACAACAAAAACAACAACAACAACAACAGTAAGTGTTTTAATGAGTGACAGCGACGAGTTTGTTCAATCAAAAATCGAGAACTCGTGGCAAATTTGGATGAAATTCGAAATGAGGAAGTAAGTATTGAACAATTAAATATTGACGCCTCTCAAGGCGAAGAAAGCATTTCAATGGAACTCCTGCATGCGAGCACCACAAGAAATCATGGATCGGCGGAGAGTTTGGAAAAGTTCTGAAATAATCAACTCTGAAATATTCAACCAGAGTTGGGCGTTTTGCAGTAAATGGTGAGTGCACTAAGCATTTCAATAGCCCTAAATATATTGAAAGAAATTATATTTTTCACTATTTTTTTACCAGCTTAGTGATAGTGAAACATCTCTTCACTATCACTTGAGATTTTAGTGATGGTGTTATTTTGTTGCACTACAACTAAATTTAGTGTTAGTGACTAAATCTGCACTACACTCAATTAGTGCAAAATTTGAGCAGTCACTACATGAAAGCTGCAATTAAAAATGTTTCCACTCAACTTTCAAACATTACTGGTTTTGAAATTATTTAAGCCAGACTCGAATAAAAGAAAATTCTATAATAATAAAATATAATTTTTTAAATGGGCTAACAATTTTGAAATTTCAAATTTATATAAGTGCAATTATTCAAAATAAACTGTTGAACTTTTCTTTCCATTGAGTGAAAACTTTCTGTGTTCCAATACCATTAGTGCGGGCATTTTTTTTGCACTATTAATTTTAGTGCAAAAAAACAAAGTTGCACTTAATGAATTTTAGTGAAAAATTTTTCACTATCACTATCACCAATGTATAGTGGGGCTTATATTTTTTAATTCATCAGTCAACACCACTTGAAAGTAATAAATAATTTTTAAATATCAGTATATGTCAGCTGAAGCTGAAACTTTAGTGCACTACCCCCATCTCTGTATTCAACTAACATTCGACATTAATTTCAACATTCCTTTTAACATTTTATTTATAACACAGCCTCATTATATCGCTTGAAATTGTTCAATAATATGAAATTTAAATGAAATAAAATTTTTCATTTTCGTATCTCTAAATTAAACCGTTCTTAATTTAAATGCATACCTTCATTTCGATTTCGTAAATACATTTCGTTCCGATTTCGTAACCACATTTCGTTACGATTTCATAATTACATTTCGTTACGATTTCGAAAAGATATATCGTTCAGATCTCATAACTATATTTAGTTACGATTTCGAAACGATATTTCGTTCCGATTTCGTAACGAAATATAGTTACAAAATAGTTACGACACCTCTTCACGAATTCGTGTCAACCCCTTCATACGATTTTCTTTACTATTTCGCAACGAAATCGGATTCCGAAATCTGAAAGATACCGAAATATTCGAAACGAATTCGTCACGATTTCGGAACTTTTGGTTTGCTGGGAATCTACTAAGTTCAAATTTGCTTGTCTAATTAGATTCAACTCCTGTTCTAATATATGCAGAGGACGCTTATCTGCGTAGGCAAAATCTAGACGGCTGATGATCGCGTTGAAATTAAGGACAGTGCCATGATTGGTTAAGGTATCATTGGCTTCTTGAGTAATTTTATTTCGCAAGATAGTCAAGGCGGCAAAATATTTTTTGCTTCCTTGAACGTACAACGACATTTTATTACTAGCCGCTTCTCTCCAGCTTACATATCCTTTCCCGTTCAATTTCGGTAAGGATTTTACAATATCTAAGGTCTCATTACATTGAATTGTTTCTGTAATAGTTTGTTTTTCAAATTCTGTTACTCTATGTGCGTCTGTTAACTGTCTTAGCTGTCTTTTTAATTGTTCTAATTCTGTTTTTAAACCTTGTGTTTGCACTGAAATAAGTTGTGCCAACATTTCACTGTTATCATCAGTAGCCATTTTGTCACTTCACAAAATTTCACTTAAGTATTGCTTTATTTAGTATATAATTTAGTATATTCACTTCTTAAAATTAAAACTAAAATTATGTTTTACTTTTCTCCTTTTGTTTGCAGGATACTTGATTGTTGTGACGTCCGGTAAAACTCCTTTGTCTTTCGGAGGTCCTTATTGTCCAGATATCTAGGCTAACTTGATTGATGAGTCTCGAACTAATGTTTGATGTCCTCTTCAATTTAAGTAGGTTGATTGTCGAAATTTATTGGGCACAGAAAAAATTAAAGTTAAACTTATTGCTTTATTTCTCCTTCTTTTATTTCAAGGATACTTTTTATAGCAATGTAAAAACTCTTGATCTTAAGGATTGTCCAAAGTCCTTTTCCGATCAATATTTAACTTTTTGTTACTGTGGTCCCTGCTCGGGCGCCAATTAAAAATCACTGTTTAAACTTGATTGTTTGCACACTCAGTTGAGTCTGATTTATTTTCATTCTATTTCTTAATATCTACCGTAAACAGTTAGTTGCTGCAATTCCAGATACGCTTCTTCTTCTTGTCCTTTCTGTTGTGTTGTTCCCAGTTGTTGTTGTTCTCAGTGCCAAGATTTTTCTTCAGAATTTTGTGCAGGTGTTCGCTGTCTGAACTGTCGTCAGCAGTTTTTGGTGGGAACGTTTTGCATGTAAGAAATGCATTTCTTAACTTGGCAAGGGAGGTGAGTCAGCGGACGTGAAGTGCGTGAAATTTCACTCACCGAAAAAGCTGTAGTGACGATTGACTGACACGCACACATAAGTCAAGTCGTCATATTTTATTTAGGTACAACAATCAAACACAGTTCATGTACACGAAATAAAACTGGTTTCACGCAGACTGATCAGTGCAGTGTGTTTTTGAATGATTGTCTGCTCACGCAGACTGAGCACTACAGTGTATTTTGGGCCTATGAAAATAATAGATACATCTGAAAAACTTTTTGTCATTTGTGATATGTACATTAGGGCGTATCGAAAAATTTATATCGTACTCTAAGAGGTCTCAAAAGTTGCATTGGGTTGCCAAGATTACCCAAAAAATTTTAGGGAAAAAATAGGATGACTTCCTGTCCCGCAAGGACAAAGATGTTTTTGGAGGAAAACAGTAAAAAATAACGACCTTAAATATTTACCAAGATCGAATATTAAAATTAAAAGTTTTGAAATTCCATGGAGTAGCTGCGTTAAATATTTAGGTGTATACCTTGACAAAAAACTAATTTACAGTGACCATATTCACAACATTAAAACCAAGTTTAATATAGCAATTAAACTCTTATACCCTCTCATAAATAGAAACTCTAAACTTAGTAATCATAACAAATTAATTATTGTTAAATCAATTTTCCAACCAATTGCGTTGTATGCGTGCCCTATATGGGGTGTTTGTGCAACAAGCCACATCAAAAAAATTCAAATATGTCAAAACAAATTATTAAAAATGATTTTAAAGCTTCCTTGGCATTATTCCACTAAACATCTACATAAATTAAGTAATGTTGACTATATACATAATCGTATTATAAAAATAACAGAACGCTTTATACTTCTTTGCAATATGTCAGATAATGATTTGATTTCTAGTCTTTATTTTGACAATTGAACTTTTGAATTGTATAATTTAGTTTCTTGAAAATTTTGAAATTTTATGTACATTAATTAATTTCATTAATTTTCATATTATTTTTGTTATATTCAAGGTTTTTTGTAGTAGATTTTTTGCCTTAAACGAATATGTTTTCTAAAACAAAAATTATTTTTTTTTAACCCACTATGATCTTTTATTTTTGTAAGGTATTTAACCAAATCTCTGTAAGTTGTGCAATAACTTTAAGTTTTATAATGATTTTCTTCTACTTAAAAACAAACAAATAAATAATAAATAATAATAACGACCTTAAATGCTTTGACTTTTATAAAAATAACTGCGTATGTCTTAAAGCAAAAGTAAGTATAGGCTTAAACTAACAATATAATGGTAAACACGATGCCATTCACGATTTTTATACATAGTTTCTTGTGTGAAGGATATTCGAAGCTTAAGTTGAAATCGAGATAGCACAGCACTTTTGATTGTTACCCAATAGTCTAAATTTTGGGGGTATTAATTATAGTGTTAACGTATTTCTTAAATTTGGCGAATTAATAATTATCAAAATTTTTGCACATGCATTTTCCTATTTTTGAGAAATGTATACTTGAATGCAATTTTTTAACTTTTTCAAAAAAACTAAATTAAGATTTTCTATCTTGGGTATCAGAAATGGTACCGACTATAATTTTCTCAATTTGGGTTCTTCAAATATTTCTGAACAACACCCTGTCTTAAAGTTTTAATTTAAAATACCAGCTTAAGGCCACGATTTTATTTTCAACACACAAATTGTTAAGAATAGTTTTAAGGCTAAGGCAGTGTTTTTTTTTTACAGTGTTTCCAAAAAATAAGGGTTCGAATTTCTAAGGCGGTCCACTCCTTCGTATTTTGAAAATCATTTTGTGCTGCCAAACATTTTATGTGCCTTCGTAGCAGTGTTGCCAGATTTTTTTTCAAAAAATTACTAAATCTAAAAAAAAACTTCATTTTGGACACAAAAACTGCCATTCTAAAAAACGATTTGTTTTTTTTAATTTTTTATTAAAAACAGAAATAATAACAAAGTCATTTGTATATAAAATTATAAAAAACAAAAAATGTATGGTTGTTTTTAATATGTAAAAAAATTCTGGTATTTTATTCACATTTGACATAATTTTTAATAGAAGTAATTCAGGTAATTTTAATTAATGTTTTTTTTTTACATATCGCCCATTTCACATTGAAGTGTAGTATCAGTTGTAATATTTTTTTTTTTTTGATTGGTTTGAACCAAATCCGAAATTATAAATTTTTGGAATCATTGTTCGTGACCAAAATGTGGTCTATTTTGAGACAACATAGCTTAGTCAATTTAAATCCGATTTTCGTAAATAGGATATCACTGAAAAGGTAACTACGTCTACTTTAAGGTAAAAATATATAAATATTTAAAATGCCAACGACAGGTGCCTTAATTTTTGGTTTCATTTTCATTTTTTTACGTTCTATTACCTTTCCAACGATATAAAATGAAGATGTGCTCTTGAAGGGTTCAGAAGTTATGGCATAAAACGTGAAGTTTTAATGAATTTTTAATACAAATTCAACTACTTTCTTGAATTCAAGTAAATTTTTTAAAATTTGAATTTGTTAAAATTGAAAAAATCCTTAACATTGTCGAGACTCGCTTTACGCTCTGAGCTACAGAACTCACACCAAAATATTTTCTAAATGAGGTAATAAATTCACTTCAGTTGCGAATTTTTGAAATTTTAAAATGTTTAAATGAGCTTTTAATTTTTTTTTTGTTTCATTTTTAATATGTATGTATGTATCAAATAAATTCGCATTTTATCGAAACAAATAAACGTACAGGCATGAAAATAAGTTGTGAAAAATATTGTTTCGGAAAGTTGGTTAAAAATGGATTACAAGATTTGTTCGGGACAGACAAATGAAGTGAAGTTAATAAAAATGTTTTAAAAATATAACAAACTTAAATATTCTTCAAATTTCATAAAAAAAAAGCAAAAACACAGTCTCCTCGGTTCATATAATATACGAGAAAAACAATTTCATTTTTGTTATATTAATGGACTGTACATTCAAAATATTGTATCGACGTAACTCGAAAACGAGGCAACTTGAAACGACGCCAGTCGAGCTCTAGTGCAGGCCTACCTAATCAGCGAAATGAATAAAAGGGCCAAAGCCTAATTAAGAAAGATAATCGCTTGATTAAAATAAACAACAAAATGCATTAACAACAACATAAGCGAACATTTTAGCGTCACCACCATCGACGGCAACCTAATTTGTTGCTTTTTGCAAGTGCAAAGAATGTGTTGATAAAAAAATCCCAAAAACAAAATACATACGCGACAAGCATGCGTAGCAGAACACGAGATCGTCTGAATTTCTATCCCACTAACAAAACACACGCACAACAACAATGCTGTATTAGCGTGGCCGTTAGTTGTATGGAGAATATTTTTTTTTTGATTTCTTATATTCTCTCCCCCCAAATCGGTTCAGTTTTATGTAAAAAAAAATACAAAAAAGTTTCAAAGCGATAAGTTGTGTTTAAGGGGTGTTGCCCGCCCCTCAAAATTGGCCTTCAAGCCCATTTATTCAAATGTAATTTGTTTGTATATGAGTATCTTTTAAAAAAACATTTTACAAGAATATGATGTATGGCAATATTTTAGCTCTTTTAATCAACAACATTAGCCTCAAAGAAAGTTTTTTGATAAAATTAATATTTTAGAAAATAATGAAGAAAATAACCAACAAAATACCAAAAATTATATGTACCAAAATTATATTTATATGGAAATTATTTGTTCTAAGCATGTGCGGTAAAAGCTTATGTCTATTAAATTATTTCATACATAGCTATATTACGTATAGTCAAAAGAAAACTAAACAAAAACAAAATTATTGAGTTATATTAAAATATTTATAACTCTTGACTTACAGTAGATTTCTTAGAGTTCGAAAATTTCTTGTTTGAGAAGAAACAAACTGCTCAAGCCCACCACTAATGAATTTTGAAACTGTTTGTTTTCCCATTGTGGCGCGGTTAAAGTTAATATGTTTTTCTTTTTCAATATTCAAATCAGCGACCATATTTTCTTTTATGAAGTTTTATGTAGCGACCACATTTATGAAGTTGTACTGAGAAGTGTGTTTGAGGAAAAATTTCAAAATCATTCAAGCCCTTACGTAACAATATTTGAAAAATTTAAAAATGCATGGCCAAAATTAAACGTTAACAACTGGCAGCAAGGAATGCAAAATGAAGTGGTAAATAATTATTTGAAAAACAAAAAATCTCGGGTTGTAAGTTTTGTTAACACAATCTTACAAGAAGTACAACCTAGAGAGGATTATAAGGAGTTACTAGAACTTACCTTGCTATTCCTGGGTGAGAACCTAAAAAACCGCCAAACAGTGTAATAATTCGTTCACCGGGTGCTTATCATCATGCGCGTTGGATGGGAAAAGCTATTTACAGCTTGAAAATATATTTGTTCCGTGAGGAGTTTAACTTGACAGAATCTGAAAGCATTGGACTACGTCAAATTTGCATTTTTATTGTCGCCGTATATGTTGAAGCCTGGTTTTCTGCTCCCTTAGCAATACAAGCACCACACACCGACTTAAATGTTTTGTCAAAATTAAAAGATTTTGAAAATATTGATTTAGGAATCTCGCAGGTTGCCGTCAAAAAATTCAAAAACCAGTTATGGTCTTTAAATGGGGAGGCTATTGCATTTGCGTTTTTTGACAACAATGTCGTAGATGCAACAAAAGAAAATATGGTCGCTGCTTTGAATATTGAAAAAGAAAAACAAATTAACTTTAACCGCGCCACAATGGGAAAACAGTTTCAAAATTCATTAGTGGTGGGCTTGAGCAGTTTGTTTCTTCTCAAACAAGAAATTTTTTTGAGAGATTTCAAATTGATACGTCTTTCATGACATTAACTCCGTCCGAATGGCCCGCGCAGGATTGCTATATGACAGCGGTAAAAACATTAAAAAAATTAAGAGTCGTCAATGATACCGCCGAAAGGGGAGTGAAGTTGATGGAGGAGTATAATAAGCTCTTTACTAGAAATGAAGAGCAAAACAATTTGTACTGCAGGTTGTTAGCGACTATCGTCGCCGGTTTTCGAACTCTAAGAAATCTACTGTAAGTCAACAGTTATAAATTTTTTAATACAACTCAATAATTTTGTTTTTGTTTAGTTTTCTTTTGACTATACGTAGTATAGCTATGTATGAAATAATTTAATAGACATGAGTTTTTACCGCACATGCTTAGAACAAATAATTTCCATATAAATTTAATTTTGGTACATATAATTTTTGGTATTTTGTTGGTTATTTTCTAAAATATTAATTTTAGCAAACAACTTTCTTTGAGGCTAATGTTGTTGACTAAAAGAGCTAAAATATTGCCATACATCATATTCTTGTAAAATGTTTTTTTAAAAAGATACTCATATACAAACAAACTACATTTGAATAAATGGGCTTGAAGGCCAACTTTGAGGGGCGGGCGACACCCCTTAAACACAACTTATCGCTTTGAAACTTTTTTGTATTTTTTTTTTACATAAAACTGAACCGATTTCGGGGGAGAGAGTATAAGAAATAAAAAAAAAAAAATAACGGCCACGCTATGCTGTATGTTTGGTCGTCGCGCTGCACGCTTGTGCGTTTCGATGCGAATGTTGTTGTTGTATGTTATAGTTAATTTTCGCAAGTGCATTTCGTCTTAAATTTGGCGCAAGCAAAATCTGAGTTTTATTTAATTTTAATAAATGGGCCAATTATTACAACAGGGCCACAAGGGCCACCTTTGTGATTAGGCCTGCTCTAGTGTATACAGCTTCGTTCATCCTGCGGAAATTGAGAAGACCATTTTTTTAAATCAAAACTTTTTCAAGAGTCAATTCTTTTTTGCAGATAAATTTGTGCTGCGTCAGTTTCTTTTTAGACATCAGCCCAGATGAAAAGAAAGCAGAGGAAAGTATAGTCATTTGTAAAATTTAAAAGGCATTGAACACCAATTGAGTATACACTTTAATTATGTCAACGATTTTATTTCTATCAAAATAAAAAAAAATATTACCCGGACGGTGTCACCCTTAAAATGGTGTCAACCGGGGCGGACCGCCCCCCCCCCCCTTCTCCCTTAAGAACGCCTCTGGTTCGTAGTAAACTAAATTTCGATCTGGTCAACTTTAGGTTTCTTGGGTAGGAAGTAGAGCTTCCATTTTCGTTTTCAAAAACGAACTTCACGGAGTTCGAACGTCCGTGTACACGTGTAGTTCGAAACACGTGTTTAAGTAGGAGCTCTAGTAGGAAGAAACAATGACTACGGTAATGATGGGCGATTCAGCTGGTTTAGGATGGGCTTCAGTTTTTAAATGGTAAGTAGGAAGCTTTTCCCACAGTAGCTGGTGCGATTGGTGTTCATCAAACGCTGTATTTGTTTTTCAACCATGCAATAGCAGTTATTTTGTTGAATGTAACATAACTTGTGTAAATTGCATTCTTCGTCGAAAGAAGCAGTTCTGGTATTAAAATCAATAACCAGGCGTCTTTTTTACTTGAATAATTAACGGGCCTCTAAAATTTTGAGTAACTGAACTAGTGTTTAAGATACCAAAACTCATAAAACTGACAAAACTCAGATCACATTTGATATTATTGAAAACGTTCTGTTTTGAAACTGGAAAATTTTTAGGAGAAAGAAAAATATCCAATTTTGCTGACAATTGCTTTAATAGTTTTAAGAATTAGTGCTCATTATATGATAAAATAGTAATAATATTACCTTCCAATCATTTTGCTTCAACAAATCGATTTCTTTGAATATGCAGTTAATGTCATCAATTTGTAAGTTCACCATATCCCAAAATCCTTGTAAGTCCTCCATGGTGGTAGGGAATTTATCCTCCAATGCCCGATTCAAATTATTTTGACAAAGTCCTATAAATAAATGATATTATTGTTTAAATAAAGTGTAATGATAAAATTTGTACGGCAAAGGCACAAAAACTGTTAAATTTCCCTGAAAAATGTACTTTGCATCCAAGACTTAAATTCTTGTAGCAAAGACTCAAAATTAAAAGTTAATTTCCTTAACTATCTGCCTATGCCCGTTTTTTTTTTTATTACCCACCCTCGCCTTCATGTTCGTCTTTTCCATCCCCTTACGATTTAATCTAGTGTTAATCGAGGAGTCGGAGTCGGTAAGAATTTTTGGGAGAAGGAATCGGAGCCTTAAAAAATGCACCGACTCCGATAAAAACAAATCAATACATATTTATAACGAATATCGCCATAGCACAAAATCTAATAGAAAAATAACACAGGTTACGAAATAAGGTCAACTTTTGGACCAGAGAAGACGAAAGTGATTCTACATGAATTTTCGCGCGCTGAATTCAAATCCGCAGTCCGTTTTTCTCTGTTAGGTCGAGTTAAGAAGTAATAGGCAAAATTAAAAAAAACAGTTGTTTTTCTGATAACTGCACTATATCTTTTAAACGCAGTAGCCAATATTGTCTTAAATAGGTGTAATTAAATAATACTAGACCTAACTATAACTGTTTACAAAAATTAATTGTCTTTTGTTGTTTTAAAGATTTTGCCTTTGAAGAACTTTTGCCTTCAAAGTTCAAAAATGTTAAAATTGTTTCCTTCCTTTGTTTCCTTTGACAGTTTATTAGCTATTTAGAAAACTCTGAATTTTTATTAAATTTGCTTGAAGTGGGCATATGGGTTAAAAATTTAAAAAAACATTTTTTTTTCGGGAATTTTTTTTTATAGAAGGAAAAAAGATATCGTTTTCAAATTTTGCATATATATTAATTAACATTCAAAGGATACAAAAAACGGTTTTTGACTTTTTTGATTTTTTTTAAAAAAATGCCAAAAAATTGACTTCAGGATATCACCAGTCTGGAACATCTGAGGAAAAAATAAAAAAAAACCAAATTAATCCTTGTTTAAGTGGCTATCGCTGAACTAGGATAAATTTTTCCGCCGAAAAGAAACAAAATGGCGACCGATTTTGTAACCTCGAAAATCGACTTTTTTTTCAAATGGCCGCCATTTTTTTTTTTTTTGGTGGAAAAAATTATCCTAGTTCAGCGATAGCCACTTAAACAAGGATTAATTTGGTTTTTTTTATTTTTTAATCAGATGTTCCAGACTGGTGATATCCTGCAGTCAATTTTTATGCCATGACTTGGGTAAAAGAGAGAAAAATTGAGCGAAGAAGAAACAAATAATAGAGTACCACTGAGCGCATTTATGATTTTCGCAAAGCATTCTCTCATGCTAGCGTTGCCATGTTATTATTTTTGCCAGAATACGAATTTGATATCACGAATTCCATGTCACGCACTGTTACAGATTGCGAATAATTGAAACTGATTTACTTAAGAAGAAATTTTAGCGAAAGCTGTTTTGCAATTTTTATTAATTAATTTTACGCTCTATTTAAAACGTGCAAAGGTTTGATCAATCCACTTATGAACTTCGGTGACATTACGCAAAATGTAGCGTACGCACGTGCTACAAAATGTACTCTTTAAAAATTTGATGTCAGCTTATCAGCCATGTTCTGTAAATCGTTTTCGGAGTGAATTTGTACCGAAATCGATTTTCCATGTTCTGTGTTTCGTTCCGGTTTCACTTTTTCGAACTTAAAATCGGTACGAAATACCCTGTTCTACAAATAGATTTCGGCTGTTTTCTTCCGATATGATATCGCTCCACTATTTGTTCGTGATTTTCAAATCGTAACAGCAACAAAATTGTCTTAAGCTGTTTTTGCTTCTTTAACATAATAAATATTTAATATTAAATTAAAAAATGTGAGTATTTCATTTAATTAATTCTAAACAAGTTTAAAAACATTCAATTTAAGGGGAAAACACAAGAACTCTGCCCAAGAAAAAATTTTTTTAAATTTTATGGTACAACACCACGATCTTGCCAAAAATTTTATGAAAGGAGATCGAATCACGGCTGAATCCTTGTGGGCAGAACTTACCAACATTCTGAACAGTGAAGGACCTCCTCAAAAAGACATTAATGGTTGGAAAAAGGTAAACTTTACCGCACATTTCATCACAAATTTGTTGGCAAAAAGTTGAGTTATTTTTTATAGATCTGGTCAGATTGGAAGGAAACAATCCGCAAAAAAATTTCTCACAATAGATGCGAAACCCGTGGAACTGGAGGTGGTCCTTTCAACCAGTTCGTAATTTCACCTACCGAAGACGCGATTGCCAAAATTTGTGGAATTTACACCGCTGTCGATGGCATTCCCAATTCCATGTCGTTTGGTACAATTACATCCACATCCTTTCAACCGACAAGCGAGCAAGTACCACAAGCAACCGAAGACCTCAATATTTCAAGTTGCTCCGATGTGGATGACACGGCAGGGCCAAGCAATATAGAGTCTCAACCGCAGCGAAAGAGAATTCGCTATGAGACTATGCAGGACAGCATCAAGAAACATATGTCAACGGAGACGACTGCAGTTGAAAATATTTCCAATACGATGAAGTTAGTTTTGGAAAGCACAAGGGAAGAAGTGCAAATTTTGGGCGAAAACAGGAGCAGCATTAAACGGGTATACAGGTCATTAGAAAAACTTGTTGACCTGGTTTCGCATAAAAATTCTGCAAAAGCCGAAGAAAATGAGCTTCGCAGATCGCAATGGAGATCCATCGCAGAAAATGGAGAAACTTGCCCAAACCAAAATTGATCTTAAAAGACAAATTTTGGAAGTAGAAAAAGAAAAACTTTTACTGAAAAAAATGAAAAAGTAAACTTAAACAATATTTTGTCGTACATAGGTACCTGCCTGAATTATTTTAAGATTTTATTTAATTTTTAATGAATATGTGGATTATTATATTTTAGTTTTTTTTTTTTTTTTTTTTTTTGAAGCGAAGCTTTTTCCTAATTTTATTTTAATAATATAATTTAAATAAAAAATGTATATTTTATGCTTTGATGTTTTTGAAAAGACTGAATTTTATATTTTTGAAATAAAAATAACATTTTTACATTAATCCTACTAAGCTATTAGCTATTTCATTCCTTATATTTTGACCAGCTTCTATTAAAGTACTATCTTCAACGATTTCGTCTTGCCTTACTTCTGATGTCTCACTTTCTTCCACTTCAAAATATTCCAAACGATAGTGCCTACAAATGTTATGTAGTGCAGTGCAAATATTAATAATTTTAACCACTTTTTGTGGTGTATATGGAAGTGTTGTTTGCAGGCACCTAAAACGGCTTTTAAGTACTCCGATGACTCTTTCTACGATATTACGAGCTTTGCAATGCTGCTGGTTGAATCTGTGCTGTGATGTTCGAGCATTCGGATCCCTGTATGGTGTTAATAAAAAGGGTTCAATTCCATACCCCGAGTCACCTAACATCCAAGAACCACGTTCACCACTTTCATATTTAGAAAGAAAAAATAGTCGGGCGTTGCTTAATTTAAAAATGAAGGCGTCATGACTCGCACCGGGGTGACACGCATCCACAGCCCTTACAAACATATTATAATCGCATATCTGTAAATTATTATGGTTAATTTCTCTGATAAGTACCTTTAATGATATACGAACAATCATAGCATTTAAACTAAAACAGCCTTTCCTATTAAAAAACAAATGCTCATCCTGATGCGGTTTCACAATTTTAATGTGGGTGCCGTCAATGCAACCAATCACACCGGGAATCCGAAATTTTTCAGTGAAGTGCAGTTTTGAGTGTATCCACTTTGGGCACAAAACCCTCTCAAGAACATTAAGTACTGTCGTTAAAATTTTCGACACAGTACTTCTTGCTAGCGCAATGTCTGCATCTTTACCTACGTTTTATTTAGTGCTTGAATCGTTTCCGGATTGTTGGCATAACATCGATCCTTCACGATTCCCCACAAAAAAAAACTCCAAAGGCGTAAAATCGCAGTTCCGAGGCGACCAATTGACATTGCCAAGACGGCTGAAAACACGATTTGGGAATTTGGTGCGTAAAAGATTGATTGTGGTATGGGCTGAGTGGCCCATGCATCTTATAGAACTGCATTTAATTTTTTTTTCGTGAATGTCGACCTGCGCACCTATAATCGTGCTAAGAACTTTTCTCGAATAAACCAGGAAAAAAAAACCAAACATATTAAAATTTAAATCGTAGTCAGTTGCAGTTATTGAGGTAACTTTTTTACATAAGATGCACTTATAAATGTCTCGTACTGTTGCAAAAGGAATTACGTGTATCAAGGGTTGAGATTATCGAGTCTGTACTGTAATATTTTATCTTACTATTATATAAAAGGGTTTTCTCGGATTTTTATCCTTCAATCACAGGGTAACCGCTGAACCGATTTTAATAATTCTTTCACTATTCAATTGCTATAATAAGCGACCCTGCTACTGGTTACTACGTTTTTGGTTAAACTTTTTACTTAATTATTTTAGAATTCATGAACTTTAATCCATGCTGCCATTGTATTTATAAGCCGCACAAAATAACAGCAAACAATAGCTTACGCTCTTTGTTGATAGAGAGAGGTGAAAGTCTACAGCTCACCGCGCTGCCATCTTAAGTGGATAGTTGCACTCAGTTAATTCCTGCTGCAGTGTTGCCATAAGTCCAATATATCGTATTTATTTTGATTTTACTAAGATGAAACGCTTTTCATTACAATATGAAGCCACTCTTTTTATTTCAATAAGAAATATTCTTAAATAAATTAAATAAATTAAACATATTTGCTTCTTGAGTGTTTATTTAAAATATGTTTTCATATCATATTTATACGGGCATGCTAGTATAACATAAAAGTTATTATTTATGTACATAGATATATCTTTTAGAATTGGAAAATGAGAAGTTATCACTTCTATCGTGTGGTCATAGGCACACAACTTCTTTTTTTTAAATGAAGGGTATATTAATTTAAATTTTTTAGAGTTTTTTATTTTTGGTCACGTTGCTATATCTGAGACCCCCTCCCCCTATATCGTTACTTATTGTAGTACATTTTAAATGTACCCTCCTCCTCCTCTAAATTGATAACGTAATTTATGAACGACCCCGTTGTTATATATTCAATATTCATATTAAAATAATCCATCCTTACTTTTGAGCCTTGATGGCAACTCTGTTTAACTAATTTATGTATACAATGTTCTTGAAGAAAGATTTGAATAAACAGTTGAATTATTAGCTTTAAACGCGACGGTCACAATTATAACATCTGGCGACGAGTGAAAAAAACAAAAAGAAAAAAGAACAAAACGCGTCAGTTATTCAACTCATCGTTTAATATATGAGCGATTCCATCAATTATCGGCCAACTGTGGAGCTCACCACCTCGAATTTTTTTGTAACTTTTCTAATTTGAAGAGAATGGTGGAAAATGTATAAAAAAATTTTTTTTTTAAGTCTTTTATATCAGCTGTGATCCATTACGGTATTTCTTTAATAAGTTGCTTTAGTCATGATTTCTTTTTTTTCATGGATTGTTATTGGACTAAAATTGTTCTCTTCAAATTAGAAAAGTTACAAAAAAATTCTAGATGGTGAGCTCCACAGTTGGCCGATAATTGATGGAATCGCTCATATATAACTTTTCTAATTTGAAGAGAATGGTGGATAATGTATGAAAAAAAATTTTTTTTTAACTCTTATTTCAGCTGTGATCCATTACGATATTTCTTTAATAAGTTGCTTTAGTCATGACTTCTTTTATTTTTCATGGATTGTTGTAGGACTTAAAAAAAAATAATATTGTTCTTTTATATAAAAAAACATGAACTTTTCGAAAAAAATAATGCCTCATTTAAAATGTTTGAGGAAAGCTCTTAAAATTAAGTTTCAAAACTGAAATCGAATTTTAATACCCTTGCCCCCATTTTTAAAATTTTTTTTCATGTTTTTTTTTTTAAAGCTGAATAAATTTTATATAGATTGCGTACATTTTGGAGATGGGATCTATGTAAACACAGCCAGAATAAATAAAAGAATAAAAAAGCACGGTTTTAAATGTTCCTTTTTTTCTTAAGTAAAAGCGAACGAAATACGAACAAACGAACAAGCGAAACACGAACGCTAACACGAACATTGAATGCATTATAAACTGCAAGAAACTGTTCGCAAAAATTAATCATCAATCTATTAGAGCTCATAGTCGCAAATAAGTTTAAACATATACCAGTTGAACGCTGCAATTTGTATTTTATTCTTTTGAGACGCTATTTTTGCATGAATAATCGTAAGAGGAAGTCAAAATTTTGTTTCAACCCATTTAAAGACTCAAATCCATGCAGTAAGTTATTTTTTAAATGCTTCTTCTATTTATGATTTTTATTAACATAACCTATAATCGCAAATACTGACACCACGTGACTTATATCAATGGGCTTCAACAAATTTAAAGAATATAACTTTTGAGTTTTTAGAAAATATTGACTATCTTAACTCAAAGAATAATATCGAGCAACGATCTCTTAATTCAAAGACCATTAAGGGTACCCAATTATTGCAATCGATTTGACCAATTTTAAATAATTTGGGAGCGGTAATTTTTAAACCTGTGTCGAATTCGCCAACCTATTCTGTAGCACAAGTATTTTCATTGTAGCTGATTTGCGTTGTAGTTACTGCAAAATAATAAAAACAATAAACCCTTATTTGAATATCTATGCCATTGTTGTTGTAATTTCTATAGCTTGTTTCATTGTTGCTTCTACGTAAGAAAAAAAGGAGCATTTAAAACCGTGCTTTTTTATTCTTTTATTTATTCTGGCTGTGTTTACATAGATCCCATCTCCAAAATGTACGCAATCTGTATAAAATTTTCTCAGCTTTTCAAAAAAAAAAATATGAAAAAAAATTTAAAAATGGGGGCAAGGGCATTAAACTTCGATTTCAGTTTTGAAACTTAATATTAAGAGCTTTCCTCAAACATATTAAATAAGACACTACTTTTTTCGGAAAGTTCATGTTTTTTTATATAAAAGTACATTATTACTTTTTTTTTTAGTCCAATAACAATCCATGAAAAAAAAAAGAAATCATGACTAAAGCAACTTATTAAAGAAATACCGTAATGGATCACAGCTGAAATAAAAGAGTTAAAAAAAAATTTTTTTTATACATTTTCCACCATTCTCTTCAAATTAGAAAAGTTACAAAAAAATTCTAGATGGTGAGCTCCACAGTTGGCCGATAATTGATGGAATCGCTCATATATACATGTGTTTCGCGCCGTTAAATAACACTACTCCACAAATTTACGAAAACTTTCACCACAACGAATTGCGATAACATTTTCTTTAGTAAAATTTTCCATAGAATCCGAATATCATAATGATTTTTTTCGATTGGCCCCAATTTTTATTAAAATGGCAAAATTAAAAAAGACATTATTGGAAACACATACTTCACATAAATGCATGTTCAGTCAATGAATTTGAATTTAATTGCATGTAGTAGAGGAGAGTCAGATAAAACCACTAGGTAAAAATGGGTCGCTGAATTCAAACCTGATGTCAGAATTTCAAAATTATTATATTTTAACAATAGGGTTGCCATCTAACAATATATTTTTTAAAGATTTTTTAACATTATGTAACAGTTTTAGGGGGTCGCTGATTTAAGAGCAAAACTCTTAAAAAATATATTATAAGGTGGCAGCCCTATTCTTAAAATATCATAATTTTGAAATTCTGACATCAGATTTCAATTCAGTAACCCATTTTTACCTAATGGTAAAAACAAATCATTGTATGCATGCATTTCTTAATTTAACTGCAATAAAATATTTTTTTAACAAAAAATGGTTTTTGCATTGATGTTAAAAAAGTTAGTGAATTATGGATTTTCTTTAGACATGTGTATACTTGAAATTTTTGTAATAAAATTCTCTATCAAATAAGAGGGCTAACTTTTTCTCTCCTATATAATTATTTCGAGATATAGGGCTTCAAACATAAAATATGTTTATAAAAAAACGAAAAACGTGATATTTTTTACCTGTTTGAGATCATAAAAGCCATATCACTGATGATATTGGCACATATTATACCTTCAAATTTTTATCTGACTCTCCTCTACTACATGCAATTAAATTAAAATTACAAGCATTTATGTGAAGTATGTGTTTCCAATAATGGTTTTTTTTTAATTTTGACATTTTAATAAAAAATTGGGGCCAATCGAAAAAAATCATTATGATATTCGGATTCTATGGAAAATTTTACTATAAAAAATGGTATCGCAACTCGTTGTGGAAAACCTTGTTAAGTAGTGTAATTAATTAACGTTAAATTGAAAAAAACAATCATGGAAGACATTGTTGAAAAAATGTGGAAAGACCAGCAAGAATTCACAAAAAACTTATTAGGGGTATTCACGGGTTGATGCGAATTGCAAGAATGCGAAAATGCAACATATTTTTCGCACTAACGCGTGAACATCAATATTGTAACTTTACGATAACTGAAAGAAATATATTGCCACCTTATTTCAAAATAACAAAAACTTATTAAAATCAACGTACAAACTTAGCCTTTTTAAAGTTTTACCCAGATGGCAACTATGCTTGATAACAACCATAACATGAATCAGCTGTTTCGCATCACTGTTTGTGCGCTTTCGCAATAGGTTTGAGCAATACGTAAATCAAGAAGAGTTGCAAAATGGCTTCTAATGTGTTTGTTGTTGGAATGATGCGAAATTTCGCAATCTTGCATTTTCGCATCGTCGCAACTGCGTTTCGCACCAACCCGTGAATACCCCTATTATTACAACAACAACAACGGATGAATTCCATGCTAAAAAATCATAAAGGTGGTGGCGGGACAAATACAAGCATCGTGCCGGCTTTTCACAGTTTCGTCAAAGAAACACAAACCTGGGAGTCATACCTGGAGCAGTTAAATCAACATTTTTTTGGCTTACTCTGTCTCCGCTGTAGAAAAACAAAAATCATTTTTCTTGTCCTGGATAGGCATAGAAATTTTCGAACTGTTAAAAAATCTTTTTGGCAGTTCGGAATTGCAACAAAAAATATTCAAACAGTTAACTGAAAAATTAACGGAACATTTCCAGTCGAAGCGACACGTTGTCTACATGATACGCGATCAAATAATCACACGCACACCACACGACTGTGTGCGCTCTGCTGCCTTTCAGAAGCTGCAGCCAACACTTGCCGACGTCTTAACTATAGCAGAGTCGTATGAAGCAACAACAAAAACAGTCGCAACAATTAAAGAACAAGATCAAAAGAAACTTTTTTTTTTTTTTTTTTTTTTTTTTAGAGAAACAATATTCAGTGAACGCCGTAAATTATTTTAAAAACAAATCACGTCCGAACAACAATAATAGAAACAAAGAGAAATTCAAATCTGGCTGTGGACATACACACACAAGAGAAAACTGCAAATTTAGAAATGTTAATCATGATAAACATCAGGTGCGATATAGCCAAATAGAAAAAGAAGGGCTGTCTATAATTTTCGGAGTTAAGCGTTTTCACCACTACCTATATGGTAGAAAATTTATATTGCTCACTGACCATAAGCCGCTTGTCAGTATTTTTAATGCAAATCGCCAATTGCCTTCGATGACATCACAACGACTACAGCACTGGGCTATCATACTTATAGCATATCAATATGATGTAAGGTATCGTAAAACCACCGAACATGGCAACGCTGACGCTTTATCTCGCTTACCCCTGGGAGGAGATGACGAGTTTGACAAAGAAGAAGCCTGCTACACCATAAGTGAGCCGAATATGCCCATTAATGCATATTCGTAAATATGCTGAAAATGACCAAGTTTTGAAACGGGTCCGCTCTTTGGTTTTAAATGGATTGCCTGAGAAGCTAGGTATAGAAGATGCTGATCTTAAATCATTTTTTAATCACCGATTCGCTTTAACCATCAGCAATGATCTACTTGTTCTCCAAACTGACAACAATCGTGTCATGATTCCTGTTGCGCTGAAAGATAAAATTCTTAAATTGCTGCATGATGGACACTGGGGTGTTTCAAAAATGAAACAACTGGCAAGGCAACACGTCTGGTGGGTAAACATTGACAAAGATATAGCTCAACTGCCGATAGCTGCGACGTATGTAATGCGGTTAATCCTGCCTCTGCTCGCATTTACATACCAAAGTTGGCCCGAACCTGATCATCCATGGGAGCGAACACATGTTGATTTCGCTGGGCCTGCATTCAATTCCATGTGGCTCATTTGCGTTGACGCTGTTTCTCAGTTTCCTTTTATTGTCGAAATGTTGACAACAACAAAAAGGATACAATATCCGCCTTGACCGCTATTTTCTATTTGGAAGGAATTCCTAAAACGCTCGTTAGCGAAAATGGTTCTCAACTGACCGCTGATTCATTCAAAGCATTTTGTGTGCAACTTGGAATCAAGCTTCTAACATCCGCACCGTTTCATCCCCCATCAAACGGGTTAGCTGAACGGTTTGTCAAAACTTTTAAAACTTCTGAACAGAAAAATATGGACTTCCACTAAAAACAGCAGTAATCAAATACCTTTCAACTTATCGTTACATGCCGAATGCTGACGGTAAGACGCCTTCTGAACGTTTACATGGTAGAAAAATTCGTACTTTACTAAGCCAAATATTCGAATCACAAAAACAACATGCGCAAACATCAGAGAGTAAAAGAAATTTCCAGTTACATCAGCCAGTTTTCGTCAGAAACTATAGCAGAGGAGAAAAGTGGATTAAGGCTTAAGGGCATAATAACACAACAACTTGGTAAAATGGTGTATATTGTCCGCACAAACATTAAAGACTTAAATCGCCATGCCAATAAATTAAAAACCAAAAACAGCTCCGACGTAAACTCCTCGCAGTTATCTGACGGTTACGTTTCATTGAACGTTTCCACAAGCGGACATCCGACGCCTATCTTCACTGGCCAACTTTCGCCTACCGAACGAAGGCGGTTTTCTATGGCGGAGAGCACGCCAGTTGAGGAAGTGCAGCTTCGGAAAAGTTCACGTATTAGACGAGAGGTCGACCGATACGAAGCCCCAGATTTTCGAAGAACTTAAGTATCATTTTTATTATTATTTAATTTTACATTGAGTCAAATATTGACTTTTTTTTTTTGGTCAAAAATATAAGTTAAAATTTGACTTTTATTTTTTCGGTCAAAAATAAAAGTTAAAATATGACATATTTTTCCGGTCAAAAATATAAGTTAAAATTTTACTTTTATTTTTTCGGTTAAAAGGTGAAAAAATATAACAAAAGTATAAATTCTATTCACTCTACTCTTATCTGCCTTTGTCTGGCTTATCACTGCACCTTGCGATCCCTGTCACTGTTGTGAACTGAAATGATCATCAGAGAACTGAAATGAGTAACGGACAGAAATCGGATACTCAAATCATACCCGAGTTACTTGCTGTTCTATACCCTATCCTTGCTCAATGAAATATGTAAAATACTTATACAGGGTGGGCCAAATATATACTATTATATACTATTTATAACTAATAACTTTAAACAAGGACGCCGAACATTTTTCCCCATCTAGTTTTCGTCTTCAAGTGAAGAAAAGGAACTTTCATCGTTTTGTTGAGAAAGTTGTGTTGCACAGTATAATAATTAAATATAAATAAAAATCATTTTCAAACAAGCGAAAAATCGCGAAAATCCAAAAAGAGCACGACAAATAAATTTAGGCTGCAAAACAACGTGTGCCGGGTAAGCAAGTAATTTATATAGGATATCACTGTCAAATTATGTACCTTTATTTTTAATAGAAAAAAATAAAATAAAAAATAAAACTTAAAACTAAAAAAAAAAGTCATATTTAACTGTTATTTTTGACCGAAAAAAAAAAAAAAAATTTTAACTGTTATTTTTGACCGGAAAAATAAAAGTCATATTTAAACTTATATTTTTGACCTGAAAAACAAAAGTCATATTTTAACTTTTATTTTTGACCGAAAAAATAAAAGTCATATTTTAACTTTTATTTGTGACCGAAAAAATAAAAGTCAAATTTTAACTGTTATTTTTGATCGGAAAAATAAAAGTCATATTTTAACTTTTATTTTTGACCGAAAAAATATAAGTCAAATTTTAACTGTTATTTATTGACTTTTTTTAAAAAAGTCATAACAGTTACGGTGCCTGTAATATACTTTAAAATCTGAATCAATTGAATAAGTGCGGACTGTTGCGTTTACCGCAACAATTCTTTAAAATTATTTTTATTAATAATCAGAATTAAAATAAATTTAAATTCTTTAAAAATAAAAAATACACCGCTGAGATGTCGCCCAAAATGGATTCAGATTCCAAGTCATCCAAACAAAAGGCCAAACCTGACTTCAATTCAAAGTCGAGCTGCAACCAGTGCCAGGAGCCCAATGAAGACGAAATGGTGCAGTGTGACACATGCAATGGATGGTTCGATTACGTGTGTACCGGTACAAATGATGAGATCGAAAATGAGGACTGGCTCTGTAGGGAGTGCGGGGCAAAAATGGCTGCAGCAGGCGAAAAGAAGCCCACCAATTCGAAAGCATCGACGAACCCTGCAACATCATAGCTGTTAGCTGTTGTTTTGGTTTGCTTTGCTTTGGCTTTAGTTTTTTGTCGCTCAAGTTCTTGCAGTCGAAATTAGAATTTTTTATGCTGTGCTTGATGAGAAAGCAATAAGATCATGGCTGTCGTTTGCTGCTTCAGTCATTCAGTTAAGTGTTTGAATTGCTTGCTTCAAAATAGCAACAGCACAAAAATCTTTGCTTTGCTTAAAATTTTTCCAACAAAAATGCAAAATTGCCCAATATTTCGCCCAATTCGTATGGACAAAAATTGGGTGATTTTTCATTTTTTTTTTTTTCGATTTTTTCTTTGGGTGATTTTGCGGAGAGGCCAAAAGTTATTGCTTAATCAGCAAGCACAGCAAAAATCTTCAAACTCAGTTTCAACTATTTCTAACGACTGCAAGAACTTGAGCGACAAAAAACTAAAGCCAAAGCAAAGCAAACCAAAACAACAGCTAACTGCTGGCAGTTGCTGCAATTGGTTTCGAAGCATTTCATACAGTAAACTGCGTAAGCAAAAACCTACTGCGCAGTAAGATGAAGCAAAAGTATCTGTTATTCTTTTTTCGCATTTGCGCTTTGCTTTTTGGCTTACAACTTATGGAGTAAGTATTTGAAAACGAAGTTTTTTGTTTTGCTGAAAAATATGTAAGCAAAGCAAAGATTTTTGTGCTATTGCTATTTTCAAGCAAGCAATTCAAACACTGTTTTATGCAACACAGCAGAGTACCGACGACATGCTGGCCGGTGACCAAGCAAGTGCAATTACGGTCGTTGGAGCAACCTCATCCGCTAAACGCACGCAGGCTCAATCAAGATGTGATCAGGTAAATAGTCCTTCTCTTCAAGCAAGAAGCACCCAAATGGTGCAGACGTCGGCAGAAGAATTCATGCCCCTCAGTGCGCATCAAATTGCTGCACGCCAGTCACTGGCCAAAGATTTGCCCGTCTTTAGCGGTAGTCCTGAAGAGTGGCCGCTGTTTCACAGGGAAGTACTAAATTGTGCGGCTTCACAAATGCTGAAAATCTTCTGCGACTGCAAAGGTGCCTAAAAGGCAAGGCACGGGAGCTAGTTCAGAGCAGGCTGCTTTTGCCGGCTAATGTTCCAGGCATTTTCTCGACGCTACGAATGATATATGGGCGTCCGGAGATAATCATACGTTCCTTGATGATGAAGGTGCAAAACGAGCCTGCTCCGCGAGCGGTCAAACTTGATACCATCATGTTTTTTGTCTTCGCCGTTCAAAATATGTGCGCCACAATGGAAGCAGCTGATCTTCATGATCATGTAGGCAATCCAGTGCTTCTTCAGGAGATGGTTGATAAATTGCCGGCCCAAATAAAATTACACTGGGCAATGTATAAGCGATCACTTTCATCTGTCAATTTGGCAACTTTCAACACATGGCTTTTCGAGCTTACAGAGACTGTGAGTGACGTCACACTCACACCATCATATTTTATTGACTGCAAAAATGAAAAAAGTCAAACAAAAGTAAAAGCGCATGTACACACACATGCAGAAGCAAATGCAGAGAATCAGAACAAAGCAAGAAAATTGTTCGCGATTGGAAAATTGCAATGAATTTAAATGATAAATACAACATTTTAAAACGATATAATTTATGTAGGACTTGCTTAACACCACACTCGAATTCAAGATGCCGGTTGAATAAGTTGTGTAGAGTCAACGGGTGCAACTTTCGACACAATTCACTTCTACACAAGCACAACAACAACTTGCCACAAAATATAGAAGCCACCACAACTATCACGCAGTACAACTGCAACGCTCATCGGTTAACGCAACAATCGACAATCTTCAGGATAGTTCCAGTTGTCCTTCACAGCGTCAGCGCAAAGGTGCGAACCTATGCCTTTCTAGACGAAGGGTCATCGCTCACGCTAATGCATGCAACACTGGCAAACGAGTTGAACATCGCTGGACCCATACAATCGCTCTGCTTGAAGTGGACTGGAGAAACACAACGTATAGAAGCAGATTCGCAAGTGGTTTCCGTGGAAATCTCTGGGTTTGCCAACAAAAAAAGGTATTCACTAAAAAATATTAGAACATTTAAGTCTTTGAATTTGCCAGAGCAAACCCTACGAGTGCACGACCTAGCTGCCAAGCATAAACATTTAAGTGGCATTCCGCTGGAGCCATACGAGCGTGCTGCACCTAGAATCCTGATTGGCTTGGACAACTGGAAGCTTGGATTTCCACTGAAAACGAGGGAATGTGCTGGAGGCGAACCAGGTGCTACAAAAACGCGTTTGGGATGGGTAGTGTATGGCAGTTGCAAGCAAGATGGTTTACAGCAGCCAGCGTACAACTTTCATATGTGTGCGTGTGAAGAAAGCAACAAATCGCTTAACGAAATGATGAAGAGTTATTTTTCGCTTGACAGATTGGGTGTTTCAACGTTGCCGGAAGTAATAAGCGTAGAAGAGCGACGTGCAACCGAAATTTTGGAAAGCAGCACATTCAGAGTGAACGATCACTTTGAAACAGCTCTGCTATGGAAGTATGACGACATAAAACTTCCAAACAGTTTTCCAATGGCGCTGCAACGTTACGAATGTTTTCGTAGAAAATTATTAAAAAGTCCAGACTTGGCGCAAAATATAAAAATACAAATGGAAATTAAATGAAAACATTCGCAAATTAAATGATGCCGAGCTGAATACGACCAATGAAAGGGAGTGGTACTTGCCCATTTTCGTTGTTGCAAACATAAACAAACCCGGTAAAATCCGAATGGTGTGGGATGCTGCTGCGCAAGTGGATGGCATCTCCTTAAATTCCATGCTTTCAAAGGGACCCGACCAGCTGATCTCGCTGCCGTCGATTTTGTGGCAATTTAGAGAAAATGCAGTGGCGGTTTCTGCAGATATCCGTGAGAAGTTCCATGAAGTAAAGGTGCGTGAGGCGTATCAACAAGTCCAACGATTCTTGTGAAACGAAGACATCACAAGCAGCGATCCAGACGTTTATGTTATGTAGGTGTTAACTTTCGGCACCTCATGCTCACCTAGCTGCGCTCAATTCGTGAAAAATAAAAATGCTCAGGAGTTTGAGCAGGAGTTTTCCAGAGGCGGCCAGAGCCATAATAAAAAAATCATTATGTAGATGATTTATTAATCAGCGTGGGCACAGAAGATGAGGCCATCAAGTTGGCGAACGAGGTCAAGTACATCCATTCAAAGAGCGACTTTGAAATTCGTAATTGGATATCAAATTCTCCAGAAGTTGTAGATTCACTTGGTGGTAAGCAAAAATAACCACATAAATTTAATTTTGAGTTGGCATTTCACATACGATCTTTCACCAAAAGCGGCCAGTTACCAGTTTTTAAATGGAAACACTCGCCCTACCAAAAGGCAAGTCTTGCGCGTGATGATGACTATCTTCGACCCCCTTGGGCTAATTGCACATTTTATCGTGTACATCAAAATCTTAATGCAAGATATTTGGGGAGCTTCGTTGGATTGAGACGAGCAAATAAATTACATTCATTTCAAAAAATGGAACACGTGGGTATCGCACTTAAAAATTAATAATAAAATTCAAATTCCCAGATGCTACTTCAACAAAATCTAGAATGGTGAACATGACGAGCTGCAGCTACACGTTTTTGTGGACGCAAGCGAACACGCATTCGCAGCAGTGGCATTTATAAGAGTCGCCAAAGAAGATCAAGTGGAATGCAGCATAATATCAGCAAAGACAAGAGTCGCACTACAGAAGTTGGCCTGGATTCCGCGTTTGGAGCTGGAGGCAGCAAGGCTAGGAGCCCGCCTAGCAAAAAGCATCGTTGAAGGTCACACGCTGAAGTTTTCACAGCAGACATTCTGGTCAGACTCAAAGACTGTTTTAAGCTGGATACAGTCAGATCATGTGGCGTCCGTGGCGTAGTTGGTTAAAGTGCGTGGCCGCTATGTCAACGAACCTGGAGACCCAGGTTCGAACCCCAGCAGCGACAGAAAATTATTTGAATTCAAATAATTTTTCTGTACGGCCGCCACCTCTCTGCAGACAGTGGCAAACCTCAGAGAGTAATCAAAATGCCATGTAAAGCTTCTTGAGAATAGGAACATTTCGTTCATCGCCGTTCGGAGTCGGCGTAAAGCCTGTAGGTCCATTTCTCGGTCAATTGTGTACAAACTTAATAACACGCACAACATAATTGATCCTAAGAAGCTAGGTCAAAGTCCTTTCAAGGGCTGAAATGGCCAGTTATTTATTTTTTTTTACAGTCGGATCATGGCGTGTATCGACAATTTGTAGCCTTTAGGGTAAGTGAAATACTTGACCTAACAAACATGAAGCAATGGAGGTATATACCCACCAAGTTAAATGTTGCTGCTGATGCAACGAAATGGTCCAAATCGTCCGACGTCGCCTGGGCGCTGGTACAGTGGTCCGCCATTTTTAAAGGGACCTAAACAGCTGTGGCCGAAAAACATTGTCAAAAGCGAGACGACGGAAGAAAGCAAAGCACACATTGCACATCATTTTAAAAATGAACAAAATTTAATAGAAATTGAAAGGTTTCCTTGCTGAAGCAAGCTGGTTCGTACACAAGTTTATGTTCACCATTTTATTTGGAACCTGACAGCTAAGAAAAAAGGTCAACAAAAAATTACCGGATTGCTCGAAAAAAAAAGAATTTATCAAAGCGGAGATTTTTTTTCTATCGACTGGCACAAGGTGATGAATATAGCAGCGAAATAGCTATTCTTTGTGCAAACAAAGAGGCCGCCGGCGAAAAGATAAAATGGATTGGAAAATCCAGCCATCTTTACAAGTTGTCTCCATACTTAGATGAAGACGGCATACTTCGCATCCGGGGTAGAATCGATGCGGCTATGGATGTCGCTAGCAGCGTAAAGCGACCCATTTTACTGCCAAAAACTCACTATATTACAAATTTAATTGTTTTTTTATACCACCAGCGTCTTCATCATCAAAATAACGAAACTGTTATCAAGGAACTGCGGCAGAAATATTCAATAAGTCGAATGCGCGTCATTTTGAAGAATGTTGTAAAAACGTGCCAAAGGTGCAAAAATCAGCGAGCTGTGCCGAGACCTCCTGAAATGGCAGACCTACCTGCAGCGAGACTTTCAACATTCACAAAACCATTTTCATTTACTGGCCTTGATTATTTCGGCCCCATGAAAGTCACTGTAGGTCGCCGAACAGAAAAGAGCTGGGGAGTCCTGCTATCATGCCTCACAACAAGAGCGATCGAGGTGGCCAGCAGTTTGTCCACTGATTCGTGCATTCTCGCAATCAAAAGATTTATATCAAGACGTGGAGTTCCAGTCGAAATAAGATGCGACAATGGAACAAATTTCCATGGCGCTGAGCGTGAATTACGAGAATTCATCCAGATGCAAAATTCCCAACTAGCTAGGGAGTTCTCCATCTCAACCACAAAATGGATCTTCAACCCTCCGGTGTCGCCCCACATGGGTGGAAGTTGGGAACGCCTTGTGCAATCCATCAAAAAGACGCTTCGTCAAATTTTACCGTCACGCACTCCTACAGACGAGCTACTCCACAGCATGCTGCTGGAAGCTGAGAGAACAATCAACATGCTGCCGTTGACTTATTTGCCGCTCGATGACGAAACTTAAGAAGCCCTAACTCCAAATCATTTCCTGTTAGGTTCTTCCAACGGCGAAAAACCAGACAGCATCCTACGCGACGACAATGTTTTGTTGAAAAAACTCTGGCTAAAATCTCAGCAGTTTGCCAATATCTTCTGATTCAGGAGTACCTTACAACGTTGACTAGGCGCACCCGGTGGTAACTACCAGCCAAACCAATCGAGGTAGGTGACATAGTAGTCATTGTAGATGAAAACAACCCACGAAATGCTTGGCCAAAGGGCAAGGTGCTCAAAGTGTCAACCGGAACTGATGGACAGGTACGCAAAGCTGTCGTACAGACTTCAACCGGAGTCTATGAAAGACCAGCCGTTCGATTAGCCATACTAGATCTTCAACGTAAGGTTAAATCAGCCGAACTGACTGATATACCGAGGGGGAGTGTTGGTGAAAGAAAGTAGTTACAACATTTGAAAGTAGCGCTTATCTCACTGTCGGAATTTGACTGCCCTGTTTGAGAGCGAAACAGAGTTTCGCTGAAAACAACACATGTATATTTCTAAATATTTAACTAGCACATGCATATTTATCTTCCGTTATATTTTTGTATTTAATAAGAACCATGAAGAACCAAGAAGTGGCGTCCGTGGCGTAGTTGGTTAAAGTTCGTGGCCGCTATGTCAACGAACCTGGAGACCCAGGTTCGAACCCCAGCAGCGACAGAAAATTATTTGAATTAAAATAATTTTTCTGTACGGCCGCCACCTCTCTGCTGACAATGGCAATCCTCAGAGAGTAATCAAAATGCCATGTAAAGCTTCTTGAGAATAAGAACATTTCGTTCATCGCCGTTCGGAGTCTTCGTTAAGCCTGTAGGTCCATTTCTCGGTCAATTGTTTACAAACTTAATAACACGCATAACACAATTAATCCTAAGAAGCTAGGTCAAAGTCCTTTCAAGGGCTGAAATGGCCAGTTATTTATTTTTTTTTTTTTTAAGAACCATGAAGCAAATTATTGCATCAGCAAAAGTAGATCTTTCTTTTTAAAACTGCAAGCCACGCTGCGCGCAACATAATCTAAAGCTAAGCTTAAAAAAAGTAAAATATTAAAGTTTCAAAATTATTTGTTAAAAAATTGATTTATGCTTATTCGAATACTAAAAAGTAAGAAAATTTCATTCAATCTTCATTATAATAAATTCCCTTGGTTATAGGAATTTTAAAGTATTATTGGATTCTGAATTTACTAACATGAAGAGAATAAATAAATTAAATATAATTGAATTTAATATACTTTCAAATTTGAATCAATTGATTTCCATGCCACCAAGATCGTGTGATTTTACCCCACTAGACTATTTTTGTGGGGCTACGTCTAGTCTTTCGTCTTAACGTACAAGCGTTAGCCGTTATTACTACACAACCTTAAAGAAAAAACGACCTATCTCGCAATATAAGCCAAAAATAAAGACGATAAAAAAAATCAAAACATAAATACATTGGTATAGTTCAGTCATGAGAAGGAAAATAAATTGGTGGGCCAAGGTTTTTTTTTTTAAACAAAAACAAAATTGTCCTCATTATTACTTTTTCTCATCGTTGCAAAAAAAATAAACAAGAAAAAAATTGTCAAAGCACTCGGACAAAACTGAATATCTATATGTAACAAAATGGATGTGCAAAACAAAAACAAATCATGTGTTTTTGTGTTACACAAGTAACGGGAAAACCATCTCAAGCTCAGCATCGTCGAGTGAGGTTTTGTTTTTGTTGCCTTTGCATGCAATTGTTGTTGATAAAGCGAGTTAAAAATTTGGTGAACGCCGGTTTGTTGTTGTTTTTTTTTGGTACGTGTTGCTGTTTTTACAAATGTTCAAACACAAATTTGATAAAATAAAAATTGTAGCTGGGCCAACTTTGCTTCTGGAAGCTCATGTCTGGTGTAGTGCATGCTATTTTTCTGTATTATACTTCGGTTGGGAATTAGTTTAGTTTGTGCTTTTGATGTTTGTACAGGTGTATGTTTTGACTAGTGTGCGACCGAATATTCGGCCGACTTTTTCACCTTTGGCTTCGGCCTAAATAGCCAAATATTTTTGCTTTGTAATAACTTAAAATTATTGATATGTAATATTTTACCGATCGGTTTCCAGCATGTGGGAGCTATGTCGTGAAATGCGACGGATATCCGTAACAGGAAGTCGGGGAAGCAAGCACCATTTAATTTATTACACAATTAATTGTAGAGCTTCCAACATTGTTCACACAGTGCCTTTAAGGCTCGAATAGCTGCTACACAAACCATAAATATATGTTTTAAACACAAACCACATTGATATCTGTTTTAAATCACAGTAAACTGAACGAAGCCACAATTTCTCTTCCATTTTATTAAACAAGAGTGCATGCTACTATTTAGTTTAGCCACAAACCTGTGTAGCCTTCATGTAAAAGAAAAATAATAACCTTATTTTTTCCAACATCCAAAGTAAAAGATAACAAGACCAAACAGCTGTTTTTGGCATACACACGACATAACGTCAAAATCAAGAGTTAAAATGCTCCTAGAGCGAGAGCAACTTCTTCTGTAAAAATATACTAGCCATGTCGCAGTCGACTTATTAATACTTAGGCTGTGTGCGAATTGATCTAAATTGGTACTCTAAAATTAAGTAAATTTTCGAGCTACCTTAATGAATCTAAATTGCAAGGTGCCACTAGTTTGTTTCTCCTTTTTTGTGGGAAAAATTGTGGGACTTTTCAACCAGGTAAAGGGGTTAAAAACATATAACATATGGATAAATCGTAATAAATAATATTAATAGACATATCATTTTTGTGTGGTTTTCTGTCTTTTTTTTTTTTTAGTGAGAATGCATTGCATATTTATAAAAATAATTTGTGTATTTTCTCTCAATCATGTGACAACTTTACGCTGTTTCATATTTTTGACAGCTCGCAAAACATGAAAAAATAAAGCAAGAAAACAAGACAATCAAGATTGTAAAAATAAAAGTAAAATAAATCAAATAAAATAAAATAATTTAACTAAAGCTCAGTGGCCGCTATGTCAAAGAACCTGGAGACCCAGGTTCGAACCCCAGCAGCGACAGAAAATTATTTGAATTAAAATAGTTTTTCTGTACGGCCGCCACCTCTCTGCAGACAATGGCAAACCTCAGAGAGTAATAAAAACGCCATGTAAAGCTTCTTGAGAATAAGAACATTCCGTTCATCGCCGTTCGGAGTCGACGTTAAGCCTGTAGGTCCATTTCAATAACACGCACAACACAATTGATCATAAGAAGCTAGGTCAAAGTCCTTTCAAGGGCTGAAATGGCCAGTTTTTTGTTTTTTTTTTTTTTTTTTTTAACTAAAGCTCAGCTATGGAAGTTGACAGGAAGCGCAGATAAAGGGTGTTTTTTTTAGAGGTATAGAACTTCGAATCGAAATAAAACACAAGAAAATCGTTTTAATGTACATCAATTTGGCTTTATTGGAAGGATTATTTTATGCCATTAATGTTTAAATATGATTTCGGGCATGTAGCCGCCGCGGCTGGCTCGAATAAAGCCAATTCTACAGGTCCAATTTTCAACCACTTTTTCGAGCATATGGGGCCGTATGTCGGCAATAACGCCACGAATGTTGGCCTCCAAGTCCCCTAACGTTTCTGGTTTGTTGACGTAGACGAGCGACTTCACATATACCCAAAGAAAATAATCCAATGGTGTCAAATCACACGATCTTGGTGGCCAATTGACAGGTCCATTCCGCGAAATTATGCGCTCATCGAATGTTTCCTTCAATAAATCGATTGTGACGTGCGCTGTGTGACATGTAGCGCCGTCTTGTTGGAGCCACAACTCATCCACATTCATGCCATCCATTTCGGGAACAAAATTGTCGGTTATCATGGCTCTATACCGGTCTCCATTAACGGTAACTGACTCTCCAGCATTATTTCGGAAGAAGTATGGCCCAATGACTCCACCAGCCCATAGAGCACAACAAACAGTCAGTTTTTGTGGATGTAATGGCGTCTCAAGGATCTCATGTGGATTCTCTTCACTCCAAATGCGGCAATTTTGCTTGTTGACGTAGCCATTCAACCAAAAATGAGCCTCATCACTGAACAAAATTTTGCGATGAAAATCAGCATCGAGATCAATCTCATTTTCGGCCCATACACCAAAATCACGACGCATTGCATGGTCTCGCGGCTTTAATTCTTGCACAAGCTGGATCTTGTAAGGTCGCAAGCAAAGATCTTTGCGCAAAATCTTCCATAATGTTGATGGACAAAGCTCCAATTGCTGTGCATGGTGGCGAATCGATTCATTCGGGTCCTCTTCAACATTTTGCTCTACAGCGGCAATTGTTTCTTCGGTGCGCACTGTTTGACGTCTGTGCGGATGCGTATTATCATATAGAGTAAACGTAGTGCGAAAACGACCCATGGTTAACCGAATTAATTGCTCTGATGGACGATTATGTCGACCATAAAATGGACGGAGCTTGCGGTAAACTTCGCGAACTGAACCATTATTTTCGAAATAAATTTGCACGATTTGCAAGCGTTGTTCTTTTGTCAACCTGTTCATGATGAAATGGCAAACCAAACTGAACATAAATGACATTAGAGTTGCCAGATTTGACCACAAAATGCCAGTTTTATCTCTATTCGAAAAACAAACCCCTAAAAAAAACACCCGTTATAATGAAAGGTGTAAGTATATTTTTTATCTGGTTGAATCGCAGAGTCTGCATTCTCAGAACATGCAGCGTTTGCATTCGCGGAACATTTAGCCTTTAAAAATGTCGAATAAGATGTAAGCTGTCTTATTTTAACTACTTATAGGGTCTGATCTTCAAACCGAGCGGTTTATAGACGCCAGAATAGAGCTGGACCATTTATTCACCAGTAAGGTGGTTAACATACGAGATGCTTGGGAACGTGTTGGTGAAAAGTGTGGCTTTGGAGAAGACTGGATCCGATTGAGAAAAAAATGGTCTAACCTCACAGAAAAATATAAGCAGATCAAAGAACCGCCTACTGGATCCGGTACGGAGGGTCGTGAAATTGCAACAAGCTGGCCGCACTTTGAGAAGCTTCACATCTATTGCTCTCAACGCCACAACTTAAAACCACTTTTGGTTATTAATAGCGAAAAAATAGCGGAAGAGCAAGATGTCTCTCTGCCAGATGACATATCAGAGACAAGTTCAGATATGCGAGCTATGTCTTCAACTCCAACTTCATCCAGTAACGCAAGATTTCTTACTGATACTTTAAAAAAGCAAAAACCGAAGGAAGCATTGCACACGTCTATTCTTAAAACGGACAAGGATGTTCGAAAAGCAGCTAGAGGATTCAACAAGTTCTTATCTCTACACTTTGACATTACTGCAGAGTCATCCGATTCTGAATAAGAATTCAACAAACAACACACCCTCTTCAAAAGTGACACAACCCGAAATTTTCAATTTTGACTTTTTAATATAAATCAATTCGTAATGCACATCTCCATCGGCTGCTAAAATATTGTTTTTATCTGATTGCTCGTTTATTTTGAAAAAATCATTTTGGATCCTTCTTTTGTATGAAGTTGCTTGAAAACGAAGTAGTTTTTTGATTCTCCTGAAAATTTAAAAATTTTAAGTTGTGTTACTTTTGAAGAGGGTGTGCGAAATATTATTGCTTTCAATAACAAAGGCTGACAAAATTTGTCAATTTTTTTAACCAGAAACCAGACCATACTTTTCGGTTCCGAATCAGATAAATATTCTAATCATTATGTGTAAATAACATTGTTTTTGCGCTTATATTTAAGGAAATGTAGCAGCGCGCATTTTTTCATTCTTAAACAAGTATACAGGAAAGTTTCTTCAAATTTATATTTTCTTCGCTGAGATATCGCATTTTGAAGTTTTCATGTTAAAAGGTTTGGCTAATCTGGACCAAGTTCAGGAAGACACGGCACTCTAAAATTCACGATAGACATGAAAATTTCAAAATGCGATATCTCAGTGAAAAAATATGTTATTAGAACAAACTCAACGGCATTCAGAGAATATTTAAATTTGTATGATATTTGAAACGATATTTGATAAAGTTTGGTCGGGTTTCTGGTTAAAAATTTTTGTCGCTGAATTAAAAATCATGTTCCTTTTTCTGTATCTCCAATAAATTGTGCCTTTGTTTTTTTTTTTTAATTAAAAGTATTTAAATAAACACAGTGCCTTTATGTATCTCTTTTAATTAGCTACACTGAAAAAAATATGTTTTAAAATTGACAACAATTGTTATTACTTTGACGAATTTTGTGTTTAAAAATAAAGAGTGATTTTTTAAGTGCCTGATAACTTTTTTTTTAAAAAAAACGCATAAAATTTGCAAAATCTCATCGGTTCTTTATTTGAAACGTTAGATTGGTCCATGACATTTACTTTTTGAAGATAATTTCATTTAAATGTTGACCGCGGCTGCGTCTTAGGTGGTCCATTCGGAAAGTCCAATTTTGGGCAACTTTTTCGAGCATTTCGGCCGGAATAGCCCGAATTTCTTCGGAAATGTTGTCTTCCAAAGCTGGAATAGTTGCTGGCTTATTTCTGTAGACTTTAGACTTGACGTAGCCCCACAAAAAATAGTCTAAAGGCGTCAAATCGCATGATCTTGGTGGCCAACTTACCGGTCCATTTCTTGAGATTAATTGTTCTCCGAAGTTTTCCCTCAAAATGGCCATAGAATCGCGAGATGTGTGGCATGTAGCGCCATCTTGTTGAAACCACATGTCAACCAAGTTCAGTTCTTCCATTTTTGGCAACAAAAAGTTTGTTAGCATCGAACGATAGCGATCACCATTCACCGTAACGTTGCGTCCAACAGCATCTTTGAAAAAATACGGTCCAATGATTCCACCAGCGTACAAACCACACCAAACAGTGCATTTTTCGGGATGCATGGCCAGTTCTTGAACGGCTTCTGGTTGCTCTTCACTCCAAATGCGGCAATTTTGCTTATTTACGTAGCCATTCAACCAGAAATGAGCCTCATCGCTGAACAAAATTTGTCGATAAAACACATTTCGAACCGAACACTGATTTTGGTAATAAAATTCAATGATTTGCAAGCGTTGCTCGTTAGTAAGTCTATTCATGATGAAATGTCAAAGCATACTGAGCATCTTTCTCTTTGACACCATGTCTGAAATCCCACGTGATCTGTCAAATACTAATGCATGAAAATCATAACCTCAAAAAAATCACCCTTTAGCTTGCAACAAATGTCAAAGTAGTAGGAATTGTGTTTAAAATTTTTGAAAAACATAATATGAAAAAAAAGGCAAATTAAGAACCCATCTTTTGAACACATTGTGTTCAATTTCAAGCTAATTTTTTTTTTTAGTGTGCCATTAAAACTGCTCTTGTTTGCTTAGAAGTTCAATTTAAATATAAGGTTCAATTATAAATGAAAGAATTGTCGTTTTTTTAAAAACCATGGTATTTATTACATGCATGTTTTCCTTTATTTACATAAAGATGGAATTAGCAATTCTATTACGAAATGCAATGGCATCAGGATTTTCGTTTTCCAATTCATCAATATTGATTGGTTCGGGTGATTCATAAGTTTCATAAGGCCCCATATCGAACCCGTCATTAAGACAAATTTTATGCATTATGCATGCTACAGCAATTGATTCCACACACCTCGTAATTTTTAAGCACAGAACTTTATTGAAAATGGAACACGCCAACGTGTTTTTAACATTCCAAAAGCTGATTCGATGACACTTCGGGCCTGACTTTGAAGTTTGTTGAATTTTTTTTTTGCCGGGCGGTGAGTTGGGCAACTCTTTTATATGGCGTTAAGATAGCTATCGGGTTAGTTCGACATCTATAGCCGGTATCACCCAAAAGGTAGTAACCGGAAGGCGGAAAGATTGGGGTTTTAAGGAGATGACTATTTTTAAAACGCGCTCATCGTGGACAGACCCAGGATATCCACAACAAACGCTAAAAAAATTACTGGAACACACGGCTTGCAGTTGTATAGAAGTATATGCCTTGCGATTTATATACTGGTCTCTTAATCGCGTAGGGACAGCAATACGCACATGGGAACCATCAATGGCTCCTAAAGCACCATCGAATATTTCTGTTCTAGCTCGTCGATTAAATTTAGCACTTATTTCAGGGTATTGATCTAATCGTGGATATTTTACAACGCTCGGCATCAAATTTAAAAATCCTTTGAGACATTTGTGCACAATGTCCCGCACAGTGTATCTTGAAATGCTAAAAAATGCTCCAGTGACCCGATAGCTTGCGCCGCAACCAAGCCAATAAAGAAACACGGTTACATAAAAGAAATGCTTCCAACCTCTTTGAGTATTGAGAAAGCCTTCGGCATAATGCATGACTTCCTCTAAACCAGCAATCGTCAGGCGCAAATGTATTTTTATAACATTATTATTTTTACGTAACACAGCTCGAAAAATTTTGGACGAATATCCATCAAGGCAATAAAGTCCTCGCTGTAAAAAGGTAGAGAAATATTTTGAATTGGGATTAAAAATTCATTAGTCAAACTTGGACAAATTGTACCTCTCGGCCTACACGTGTTCCTCGTCGCCTTAGCAATTCTCGTCGCTTTCGGTATAAATTAAACAGACTTATTTTCAATCCAACCACAAGAATAATATTTTCATTTATATTATTCATTGTTACCAAACAAATAAATATTAAAAAGCACGTACAACATGGCTATTATGTCAAATTTTATTTAGTTTTATTTAGTTGTCAAATGTGTTTTCGCACAGTATTATCAGCTGTTTTGCTAAATTATTGCAGGGCTGGAAATTTCCAATGAAAAGAAAAGTAATTTCCTAAATTTTACTTCAATTTGCACACAGCCTTAATATTGTAACAGTTTAAGCAGGCCATACTATTACAGCCGCTCGTTTGTTAACTTATAAGAAACAGTTTGTATATTCTTGTAAAATCGATGATAAAAGTCTCAATAAAGTACAATACAATACAAATTTTTGGCATACACGGTTAATATTTTAAACATATATAAATCTAATTTGATTATAATAATTTTGTGATTTGCAGAGATGGGTTAATCCATAGCAGAGTATATGCGAGATTACCGGCAGAAAAAAGTGAGGAAAAATTTAAAGTTGGAAAGGTAAACCCAACAAAATTGAGATTAATTCAACTCAGCGTAACAGGGACTTGCGAAATGTTTTTAAAAGTTTTTAGATGATTTTAATCACTATAAATGTTTTTTAAACAGGGTTATTACCAAGGCAGACAATGGCAAACCTCAGAGAGTAAAAACTGCCATGAAAAGCTTCTTGAGAACATAAGCCGTTCGGAGTCGGCATAAAGCTTGTAGGTCTAGACCTCGATCATTTGTGTTCAAACATTTCGCAAAAAGCACAACACAATTTATCATAAGAAGCTCGGTTAAAGTCCTTTCAAGGGCTGAAACGAGCATTTCGTTTTATTTTTTTATTACCAAGGTGAGGTGTCAGATATTGCATATCTGTAAGGCTCGCCCGTTTTTTTTTATAATTTTTTATGAAAATTTCAGAATTCCGATGAATTAATTCGATGAATTCCGTTCGAAATTCCATACTTGAAACACTTGTTCGGTTTGTTTTTCTCTTCCTTTCTGTTCTTCCATAAGTTGGTTTTCGCTCGTTAAAAGCTTTATTCAAATGATGGGTTGAACGAACATGTTGAACGAACTGGTAGAAAACTCAAACATTTTTTATTTTCACCCGACAGTCTCATTTGATTTTTAATGATCATACATGATATGAAAAAAGCCGAGTTACGCTGGAAATTTTCGGCCAGATTTCAGTCAGTATTGAATTTCCGTAGCTTTTCTCGACTAGAACGAAAATCTATTTAAGTCTTTTCTACGTCATCCTGACGTTACTAAATCAATTACAGAAATATTAGAATTCAGCAAAATGACAAAAAGAATTTAAACAATTTTATATCTTGTCGAAAAAGCTACAGAAATGCAATGCTGACATAAATCAGGCAGAAAAACTCTGGCGTTTAACTCGAACTTAATATTTGCCGTTTTTTTTTTTACTGAAATGAATAAATAACTAAGGATTTTTTTTTAAATAAAAAAACTGATAAATAAATGAAAGCCAGTACTAAATTTTCATTTTTTTTTTTTTTGTATCACTGGTCAACGATTTCGCAATTTTTTCGTGCCACACGAACTTTGATAATTAATACTGTTTAAGCTTTCTTCCCTCATTATAAAACTGAATTTTTTTTTTTTTTTTTGTTAGTTGGTCTCAGATTTTTTGTGATTTCGGACTTTGTGTTTTTACTTTTAACCTGTTTTTATGCTCTAGAATCCAAACCACTCAACGCAGAGTAAAAAGAAACAACTATTTTATATAAAATTAAACAAGCTTTTTAGCAGGGTATTTTGTATTTTTCGGCCATGTTTAGTCTGTGAGATATTAAGGTTCAAAATAAAATTTTTGATTTTTTTGTTAAATATTTTGACTTTTACAAGAATTTTTTTCTTATATTTAAAGCTTATATTTATTTAAAATATATATTTATATTTAAAAAAAAATGTAATTTTATCGTATTCTACATTGAATTCCCTTACTTTTGATACCAACAACATAAACATTCTCCGTGAGGAACAATTAAAATAAATTATAAAAACTTTTTTAAAAAAAAAAAAAAAAAACCGACTTCAAAATCACTACAAAGTAAAAAAATAATTTTAAATAACTTTTCCCATTAATTTCTTGGTTAAATTTTAAAAGTAATTTATATGTATTATAATATTGGAAATCTAATCATTTTATTTTTTCTATTTTGTTTTATTATAATCAATATATTAATTGCTTTATGAGCATAAAAGCTCTGAAGTCGCCGCTAATCTTTGACACACAATCATGATCTTTTACCATCCCTGCACTATTTTAAACTTTTTTATTTGATGCTATGCTGCCTTGGTGACACTGTAGTAATTTGAAATCTTAATTTAATTGCCACTGAAAACAAAATCGCTAAAAAGCTTATATATTCATAAAGTTATTAATATTTTTATGGTAATAAATTCAAATTAGAAAAAATTTAAATAATAAGATTTCGACTTTGTAAGATAAGCGCCGATTTCAAAGCTTTTATGTACATAAAGCAATTAATAAATTGATGATAATAAAACAGAATAAAAAATTAAAATGATAAGATTTCCAATATTATACAGTAGAGACTCACAAAAGTTGAGACTCGCAAAAGTTGAAATATACGGAAAAGTTAACTAGGCTTCTATTACCACAGGAAACTGTAAAAAGTTAACTTTAACCAACGTAAAAGAAACTATCCAATTAGTAGCACTAAAAGCGAAGGCGAAAGATATCTTTGCTGAAATCTACCCAAATAAAAAGGCGAATGATTTTATGACGATCACAGTTGGTTTTCGAAATTCAAGCGCAAGACTTCAGCACATAATATGTTTTAAGATACACCTCTTTTTCATATTTCATATATATTTATTCATAAACATATACATATAATTTTAAGTTTCACTATTGTCCTTAAAAAGTTAATAATTCACAAAAATTGACAGGCCCAAAAACAAACGGGTTAACTTTTGTGCGTCTCTACTGTAATACATATAAATTACTTTTAAAATTTGACCAAGAAATTAATGGGAAAAGTTATTTAAAATTATTTTTTACTTTGTAGTGATTTTGAAGTCGGTTTTTTTTTTTTTTTTTTGTTAAAAAGATTTTATAATTTATTTTAATTGTTCCTCACGGAGAATGTTTATGTTGTTGGTATCAAAATTAAGGGAATTCAATGTAGAATACGATAAAATTACATTTTTTTTTTTAAATATGGCTTTAAATATAAAAAAAAATTCTTGTAAGTCAAAATATTTAACAAAAAAAATCAAAAATTTTATTTTGAACCTTAATATCTCACAGACTAAACATGGCCGAAAAATACAAAATACCCTGCTAAAAAGCTTGTTTAATTTTATATAAAATAGTTGTTTCTTTTTACTCTGCGTTGAGTGGTTTGGATTCCAGAGCATAAAAACAGGTTCAAAGTCGTAAAAACACAAAGTCCGAAATCACAAAAAATCTGAGGCCAACTAACAAAAAAAAAAAATGCAGCTTCATAATGAGAGAAGAAAGCTTAAACAGTATTAGTTATCAAAGTTCGTGTGGCATAACCACTGTTGACCAGTGTATTCGACTTCGACCAAAATTTCACATTCGGTCAGACACTAGTTTTTACATAAGCGTGACATTAAAATTTTTAGATAAAAAAAAACAATTTTTAAAGAGCCACAAGAGTCAAATCAAGAATAACGATTTCAATTCAAATTCAAAACTTTCCAACATTTAAAAAACTACTTTTTACCAAACACTTTCCTTTAAATGGATTAAAACTTAACTGTGAGAATTACATACCAAGGATATTAATTCGGTTCTCGTTTTTAAATCATTTGTTAGATGAAATCGTCAAAATTTGTTGTATAATTTTTAAATCATCATTTGATTTTAAAATAATTTTTAAAATCGTCCCGCCAGTGGACTTAAAAATCAAAGCGGCAATTAATAGCCATTTATAACATTCGTGGCTTTTATAGTTACCTTCAAACTGTTTCAATTTTTGTGACACTAACAACCGAGCTTTTCCAGAGGCAGATCTTAAAACTCCGAAAATATCTTCAGAAATTTCTGGATTTGTCTATAAAAATTAGAGAAAATTATTAAATAAAAATTCATATTAATTCTTTATTCTCTGTTACTTACTGAAAGAATATCAATATACTTCTCAGACCGTTCTGCAAGCACTATAAGTTTTTCTTGTTCAATTTTTAGCAACTTCAAGAAGTAATTTCCATCTTTTTTCTCTTCAATAGAGTTATTCACATAATTGAATTTTTTTGCCTGTTCTCCTTCAATTTCAGAAGATATATAATCCTTAGCAGTAGTTTTGCAAGAAATTACATCCAAAGTAGGTTTAATATCCAAATTGTTAATACTAATAGAATTATTGTGATGTCCCTTATAGTCTACTTGATCGACAACAATAGAAGGTTGGTGTGTTAAAGCTGAGGACAAGCAGTCTTCGTTTGTCATCACTCTTCTGTTTGTGTTCTCAGTGGATTGCTCAGTACAACCAACGTTTAAGTTTCGTATATAGTTTCGTTTCGGTGAAATTGAAGGTAATTGATCTCGAAACTCTTGACTTAAATGTCTCAAAACAGGTAAATCTACTGCGCTGTTTTTATGGTTATCATAAGTTAATACTTGTAAAGGATTTGATAAAAAGCCAATTCCAGAAGTAGATTTTCTGTTATCTTTAAAATTCTTGTTTGGAGAAATCTGTTTCAGTTTCAGACTTAATTCCGCTACCTCTATATCTTTAGTGCATTCTTCCGTAATAGCTTTTACCTTTTTAGGACTATAAAAACCTTGAGCTAATGCTCCAGGACCATAAAGACGTTCTACACGCTGTTGAATGAAACTTGTGCTGCTTTTAGCCCCTTCGGAATTGTTAGTAGTACTGCTAAGCAAATTTCTATGGACATTACCGTAACCATTTCCATTGTTATTGTTGTTGGTTTCTATGTAGTTCATTCCAACAACCTGGTCTTTTTTCGGTTTTGTGCAATATTCTGTATTATTCTGATTTGGCATGTCGACTTGTAATGGAAGTGGTATAGTATTGATATTTTTGTAATATTGAATCCCAGTGGTTGAGGGCCGAATTGGTGAAACTTCTCGTGACTTATTAATATCCTGACGTATTTTCGAATCGTATGTTGTTATACTCGAGTAACCATTTACACAGCATGCCAGGTTTAAGTAACTAGGTTTTTTGCCTTGGGCGGTCAAAACAGGTACAACTGGAATTTCAGAATCAGTGCAAGCAGGCTGCGTAATTATTGTTTTCACTTTTTCATTATCAGCTGTAACAATTGAACATTGTACAGCGCTTGATTTGATAGGACAACGATCTTGTATTTGCGATGTAAACTCACGTGTTAAATCTTTTGTTGAGAGAGGTGTTAAGAAGATACTGCTGCAATCTTTAAATAAAAAAACGATATTATGATGAGGCATTTGAAAGAATCAGAAATTCTATGCTTTTAGTGATATTGAAAAATTATGAATAGGTGATATTAAAAAAGAATACTATAGGTGTTCATAACATCTCTTTGTTTAGCCCTTTATGCATCCTTAAACTTGTAGGCAGCACAGAAAGTCACATACAAGTCCCTTTACATTGCGCAACGTAGTCTAAGTTAACGAATTTTTATTTTATTTTAGTAAAAAAATATTTTTTCGGACTAATGTCCCTTTTATTTCATGTCCACTTAAAAACTAACTTTACAATTTTTATGATATAATAATGAAAACAAAAAGAGCTCCAAATTGCTGCAGTCTGAAATTGCGTCAGCATATTTCCTCACGTAGGCAAAAGGTTGTTGTTTTTGCACAGGTATCGGGTTCGCTGTCCTACACAAGCAAACCTACATTCCAGATTATCCTTTAGTGCTGGCTGTCGTCCTACTCGTTGTTGCTTGGATTGAGGGTTGTTTAACTGAGTTACTCCATAGTTTGACGGTAAGGCATCAGTGACCATATGGGCGAGTTTTCGTAAGTTACATGACCAAATACCAAGTCCATTATGGTAGGAGATGTACCTAAGAGTAAACAGTTCTCAGCCCACTGAAGTTGTTTGGATATTGGCAATTTAGCAACGAGCTCACTGAGCAACATTGGATTCGAGAGATGCGCTCACCCCGAGCTGAGTGGAGAAACGTTGCCATATTCGAAATTTTATTCGCAAAGTTTATTAACGAGCTTAGTTCTCCTTCGGAAACGGCGGGTATGAGTCGTACCTTTTGAATTTGCGACTTTATTAGTTGCTCAGGACGACTATATGTTTCTTCTAAAGTTTTTAGTATGGCATGGACATTCTGTGGGTGGCTTAAAACAGACTCAACAGTTTCTCGAGCACTTCCTTGAAGCGATTCCCTTAAACGCATTATATTATGTAAGTTCGAATACTCAAATGCTTTTGTGGTACTAATGAAGGTTTCTATAAAAGTTTGCCACAGAAAACTTGGGCAGTGGGTAGACTTTATTATGACGTTGAAGAACGGCTTAGTCATTAGTAAATGACTGCTGAGTTAGGATGAACCAACCTTGCCGGTTCAAATGATGGCGATAAATGCGAAATAGGAGAGGCGGTTGTAAGTACAGGTAAAGTTATAGGAAGACATGTTTACTGTAGGAAGTCATGAAAGCTGAGGAAGAAATAACATTTTGCGTCGTGGAGTTCGAGAATTCGCCTTGACTTGATAAGGACGGTAATGGCTGTAGTGGCAAAGAGCTTTGGCGAATTTCGTTCCGTAATTCGACGACGCTACTCTGAATTTGTTGGTTATTAGCTATAACCAACGATTGTATTGCGTTCATCTGACTCGATGATGGTGATTCGGCAATAATGGCGTCCATTGGTATAAGTTCGGCAGGAACAGTGAAAGATATATTGAGTAAATCCGACGTGGCAGCCGGGGCAGTGGATGAAGATGGAGGCGAGCGGGTTACAGGCATATTCGTAGCTTTAGGGAGCTTCTTCTTTGCTAGTCTTTGACTTGATCTCAGGCAGGATGAAGGGCTTGAATCCATTAAGTCGTGAAGGCGGCGATCTCGACTAGCATTTGAAGAATAAAAAATGTTGCGCGCGAGAGGCTTCAAATTAAATAAACGCCGTACCAATTTTATTTCATAAGGAAAGGGGAGGGTTTATTCTCTGTAATATTACAACAAATTATTTACAAAGGGTTTTAATATATGTACAGTTGTGTTCAAAATAATAGAAACGCTTGAACGCAAGCTATTTCCAGGAATTTTTTGGCATGTTTCAATATGCGCAATTATTCACCGATTCCCAGAAATGTGTAACACTTAAAGACAATTCAAAAACGCTTTTAAATTTATTGTTGTTGTTGTTCCTATACGAAATATCACTCGCAAACAAGTTTCGGTGGTGATAAAAGCTGTTCATAATAATAGAAGCACAAAAGTTAAGTTTAAAAAATAATAACAAAATTTAAATTGAAAGAAAATCTTTAAAGAGTAAGTTAAATTAAAATAATTTTAATGGATTGAAGTAATTGGAAAATAATATTGTTTTTTTTTTTGTCACTTTTAGTGGGTCGCTCAAAGCACTGCACAAAGGAAAAGAGGGAGCTTATTAAAAATCTCAGGAAAAGTGGAAAATCGTACAGAGAAACTCAGAGAATAATAGGGTGTACGCCTTCAATGATTGCTAATGCGATTAAATTTAATTTAAAGCCTGAAACTCGCGGCCGAAAGAAGAAAACGTCGGAAGCAGATGAAAGACGCATTGTCCGTTATTGCAAATCAGTCCCTTTTGCATCCTCAAAAGCCATTTTAAAGGAACTTCAACTTCCTGTTTCTGCAGTGACTATTCGGAGAAGACTTACAGAATATAATTTATTTGCCCGAAGTCCCCGAAAAGTTCCACTACTATCTAAGAAATATATTGCGGCTCGTATTAAATTTGGTGAAGAGCATTGAAAGTGGCCTATTGAAAAATGGCGTAATATACTTTGGACGGATGAGAGTAAGATTGTTTTGTTTGGTGGATCTGGCTCCAGACAATATGTATGTAGACCCCCTAACACTGAATATCCTCCTCAGTATACCCAAAAAACCGTTAAGCACGGTGGATCAAAAATTATGATTTGGGGCTGTTTTCCACACCAAGGTGTAGGGCCGATCCACCTTATCAAAGACATTATGGACCAACATATCTACGTAGAAATACTCAAAACTGTTATGCTGCCTTGCGCTGATTATGAAATGCATTGGGTTTTCCCTTCGTTGGGTTTTCCAACAGGATAATGACCCGAAACATACCAGTAAAACAGCTAAAGAATGGTTTCGGGTCAATGGCGTTTAGGTTATTGCGTGGCCTGCTCAGTCACACGACCTTAATCCCATAGAAAACCTATGGGGTGACGTCAAGAGAAGAGTTTCTGAGCTAAAACCGACAAATAATAGTCAGCTATGGGAAGTTGTGAAGGCTGCTTGGAGCCAAATATCACCAAATGTCAAATATCAAGACATTTATTATTTTGCACTAAAATTTATTTGCGCAACATTAATATTATTTCTATATAATTTTGTGAGCAGAACTTCCGTCCGCATATTTATATCTAAAAAACTGAATGCACCTCCATGCTACAGGTGTAAAATGTATACGCTGAATTTGCATATTCTACTTGCTCTCTCTCTCTTCATATGATCGCACTGCTTTGCGCTCCATTATCTTTATATACATTATAATTATGTTATTACTCGTATGTTCTTTTTATTCTTAAGGTAGAAAATAAGTTTAGATTTGATTTAATCCAGCACACAGTCCCATAATTAATTCCAAAGATTGGCCGTGTGATTCATTGATTGTCATGGCGATGCAAGTCGAACTGAATTTGAATTGAAGGTTTTTGAACTCGAAAGGTAAATCGGTTAGAATCAATGGAATTCTTGGAATGAGCACTTCCTCGCCCTTGACTTTGCCTACTCAAAAGCGTTCATCGTTGCTTGAATGACATTATTCTTGAGTTGCTTCACGACCAATTTTGTTCACTTGCACAATTTCGGTTGATTGAGGCTCCGAAGCATGATGATAACAGATCCAACTTTCAGTGGCAAATTGTTTGTAATCCTTATAAATCAATTAATTCAGGAACTCTGTTCGATAAGTGGTTACTTCGTCTGGACACATTCAACTGATTTTAACAAATGTAATTATCCAAAAACTTCATTTTGAATTATGAAATCCAAATTGATTTTTTTTTTTATTTTTTATTTTTCAACGACAGCTCGAATCGGACAATCCGTTCTCGAGTTATGAACGTTATTATATATGCCACTCTGTTTTGTTTATATATGACACTTATTCGGACATGACAATCTGACTGTTTTCATTATCCGTCGCTTGCTGGTCAGTGTGGTTACACGTGTATTAGCTCGCCGCGCATTTGAATGACTTCGTAGACCTATGTCAGGCACGTCCTCTCCTTGTAGTTGTAATGAACACTTCACGACACGAAAAATTACCAATTTCAATTCTAACGATTTTTTCGCTTTGGGTTCTTCCTTATTTTCTTTTTTCCTACACCAAAAATCGATCGAGCCAATTGATATTTATATATTCAGAAGATAGAAATATAGAAGATAAGAAAAAGATGAAAAATACGATTGGTTTTTGTCTAAGAAAAATATAATAGGCTGTTATAATTCGAATTTAGAAGATTGTGCTTTCATATAATTTTATTGCAAATTCTATTAGGAAATTTTTGTAGTACATTTCAATTTGAATAAAAATAGTCAGCTCAACCGTCAGTTTTGAAGCCACGAGGTGATCGAAGGATCGATCCTCACAATGAGCAAACAAATAATTTTTTTTTTTTATATATATTGAAATTACAGCTTTTGTGTCCTTTTTGGAGTAAAAAGTGAATATGTTGGAGCTTTCTTCAAATAGGGTTTATTAAAAGCTTAAACTGAGTTTATCAACGAAAAGAAATTGAATGAAATGTATTCAAAAACAACGGAGTCATTTTCATCGAAAGTAAGAAATAAGAATTTTTGATATTTTTTTGTTATTCTAAGGAAACAATGTTATTAGGAAAGGACGCTGTACTAAAAATTTGTACAATTTTGAAGATATGTAATTGTTTTTGGTTTTAAAATAATAGAATTTGTAGTTAAATAGTTAAGATAGGGAAGGATCTCACTCCTCCATTCGATACCAAACGAGGTTTCAGACAAGGTGATTCCTTATCGTGCGACTTTTTCAACTTGATGATGGAGAAGATCATCCGAGCTGCTGATTTGAGACGTAGTGGCACGATATTCTACAAAAGTATTATGCTGCTAGCATATGCTGATGATATCGATATTATTGGCCATAATACGCGCGAAGTCAATGCAACATTCTCCAGATTAGCAAAAGAGTCGAGTCGAATGGGTCTTGCAGTGAATGCAGATAAGACGAAATACCTAGTTTCAACAAATAAACAGTCCCAGCGTCTTGAAAACCACGTCACTGTTGACAACATCTCTTTCGAGGTTGTTAAGGACTTCGTCTACCTGGGATCCAGCATAAACTCTTTCAACGTTGTCAGTATTGAGATACAACGAAGGATAACTCTTGCCAACAGGTGTTACTTTGGGCTAAGTAGGCAATTGAGAAGCAGAGCCCTCTCTCGACGAACAAAACTCACGCTCTATAAGTCACTTATAATGCCCGTCCTATTATATGCAGCACAAACCTGGACGTTGAGCAGTTCTGATGAGAAGACTTTGGGAGCCTTCGAGAAAAAGATCCTTCGTAAAATCTTCGGTCCAATCTGCGTCAATGGAGAGTACCGAATTCGATAGAACCACGAGCTGTACGCTGACATCGACATAGTTAAGTGCATTAAAATCGAGCGGCTCCGCTGGCTAGGTCATGTTGAGCGAATGGAAAACGACGCTCCAGCGAAAAAAAAATATTCGATTCAGTGCCCGGTGGTGGTCAACGCAGAAGAGGATGCCCACATCTTCGTTGGAAGGATCAGGTGATGGATAACCTGACCACGCTTGGTGTTTCCAACTGGCGCCAGCAAGCGCAAAACAGAAACGCAATTTCTTATACGAGGCCAAAACCGACCTACGGTTGTAAGCGCCAGATAAGTAAGTAAGATTTCCAATATTATAATATATTTAAATAACTTTTAAGATTTGACCAAGAAATTAATTTGACCAAGAAAGTTATTTAAAATTATTTTTTACTTTGTAGTGATTTTGAAGTCGGTTTTTTTATGTTAAAAAGTTTTTATATGGTTAATGGTTGTGTTGATATTGCTTTTATTTAACACATGTCTTCTGTCAATGCATTGATGCCTGCAAAAAGTTAAAAGTGCGCCAAGTTCAGGTATGCTTCAACCGTCATGCATGCGTGCATGCTTTTAATGTGGGCTACTTCATAAAAATGCGAATATTCAATCACAAATGTCAGATGCTTGAAGCATGCATGCCTCCTATGTGCTGCGGCCTTATGAGCTTTGTTTAATTGTTTAACAAGTTATTTATGAGCAATAGTTATACTTTACGACTTATGAGGAACATTAGAATTAATTTAATATATACCTGACATCTCTGAAGAGTCCGCATCAACATCAAGTGAGCAACTTCCGATTGAATCCACACTTCGGTCCATATTTTATTGAAAGCTTGAATGAATAATCAACAAATAAAACCAATTCATACAGAAATTTCATTGAAGTACAGATAAGAGTGTAAAAGATTACTTAAAACAATTTATTTTGATTAAACTGCATAAGAAACATTATCTTAGACATAATATGAATAACACTAAAGAGAATTTATTGTGTAAATTTTTGGTGACTAAAAATTAAGAGTATATAATTAGATAAATGAGGAAGTTATTTTATTAAGTTTGATTTAGAAGAACTGGCAAAAATGAGTCATCAAATATGACGTGACCTAGGATCACATAAGAGAAAACCAATACATGACGTACAGAAAAACAACTCATAAAACTTTGTACACCTCATGGTATAATAATACCAGGTAGCATTGACAGTTGCTTGGGAAATCATATACTGTCAAAAAATATACTCAAAAAGAGAGCGCTCACAATCCGCCACAAACAATGTTGAAAACACAAGCAATGTTGAAAACGTTGAAGTGAAAAAAAACAACAACCACAGCAGCTGCTGATGTATTTCCACAAGAAGCTGTTTTTGACAATTTATGTTTTCCTGTTGAAGAGAAAATAAGCAGTTGTCAATGCTACCATGTATTATTATACCATGGTACACCTATGTTTTATTTTGAGCTGTTTTATGGAAAGCAAATAAGAAAAAGGTGCGTTTCAGTTCCGACGCACGACTGAAATCTGCTCATAAAAAACGATTGTCTTGAAATGTATACAATAGGCAGGCAAAGGGGTTAAATGAACTCATCTCTTATAATACTGAAAGCATGTTTATTTGCAAAATATATAACATAAATTATATCATATAAAAATTTATTACTTATATTACACTATTAATTTCACCTCTGCAATATTTGATTTTTTTTTTTTTATTTTAATACAGTTTTCGAATTTTCTGCTAAAAGGATGTACATCTTCGGCTAATCTGAAGATCAAATACCGAAGATATTTAAGAAATACTTACTCAAGAACTGAAGAACAAGTTTTTTTTATTTAATCGTATACTTAAATTCTTACTCTACTCATTCAACAAAGCTTAGCGTTAAATAAAATCAGCAAAGCTCAGCGTTGAATAAAATTATAAATGCTTAGCGCTGAATAAAATCAGCATGACGCTGAGTTGATCGGCTGATTGAATTCACATAGCGTTGAATATTTTTGTATTGTATTGTACTTTATTGAGACTTTTATCATCGATTTTACAAGAATATACAAACTATTTCTTATAAGTTAACAAACGAGCGGCTGTAATAGTATGGCCTGCTTAAACTGTTACAATATTAAGTATTAATAAGTCGACTGCCACATGGCTAGTATATTTTTACAGAATAACTTGCTCTCGCTCTAGGAGCATTTTAACTTTTGTTTTTGACGTTATGTCGTGAATGTACAATTAAACACTAAAATATATATACAAAAGGAAAGAGACAACGACAGCGCATACATGAATACACATGAACGCTAAACTTAACATATATTTACAGAGTCGCTGATACTTTCTCAGGTACCTTGCCTTGTGAAAGAATGAAATAACATATTTTTGCTGAATTTTTAACATAACATGTTAATGAATCGAGTACACATAATGTGTGTAAGTTAAAAACAAATTTCTTACTTTCAAGGTATTAATTAACATTGTCATACCTTAACAATTAAACATTGATATTAAATGAATATTTTAACATTCTTATGCCATTATCGTAGGTAAAATTTAAAAGATTTACTTCACTTAGCTTTACGGGCTTTTGTAAGTTAATTTTAGCATCAGTCATTCTATTTCCGTGTAGAAGAAAAAAAAACAAAACTTATTAGGCTAGAATAATATACACGGACTAGGAATAGAATCAAATTCTTAGCATTGTTCATGGCAAGAATCGAAAACGTTCAATAAAAACATTAACATTTATCACATTTATCACATATTAAACATTGTGAATGTACTATTTATAATTTTTTTTAAACAAAAAACGAGTAGAATTGCTTATTTAATTTTTATGTCAGTTTTTTTTTTTTTTTTTTTTAAAACAGACTTTCCCCGTTTTATATTATTTAGTCATCATAAGTACGTGACTAATATAAATAAAATATATTATATATAGATAATTATTACTGGTATTGCCCATCAGTAAGTGAAAAGCTAATTTCCCAATATTATTTCATTTAGAAGCTCTAAGTATTGCATTCTCTTGTCTTGGATTGAGGTTGAGTTACTAATATTTTTTAAAAATAACTCGATTTTTCCCAGGAGGCCCTGCACATTTACTCCAAAAAGATCCTTAGAAAGTTCGAAAAACTGGCCTAGAACGTTGGTTTTTAGATTATTCGCACTTGAGGTCCCCGCAGAGGGACTGTCGTCTAAAGAGGCTGGCATATGTCTCCGTGAGAGGAGGAGGAGCGGTTTTTGGAGCAACAAAAAGATTACTCGTCCTTGCTTTAATATTTTCTCTCACTTTTTGCATATTTCTTTTCATTTGTAAGGCATAAGCTTTATATATTTCACAGCCTCGATAGCTGGCAGGGTGGTCCCCCTTGCAGTTCGCACAATAAGGTTTCAAACCTGATTCTTTAGTAACGGTGCATTCACCTGGTATATGGTCACCGTTGCATTTAACGCAGTTATACTTGCATGCGCAATTTTTGGCCATGTGTCCAAATTGCTGGCATCTTCTGCACTGAATAGGACCAGAGTTTTCTTTTAGTTTTTCCCAAAGAATTTGCGTACTGAAGAGATATCTAATTTTCAATATTTACGTCGCTGTTTTACCAGGCGGTAGTCGTACTACAAATAAGCTATATCTAACACTGTCCCTACGCGACCGCGCAGTGGTAAGGTTTGTCACTTTGTCAACTCCACCTGGAATTAGTGCCAGTAGCTCTTCAAGGATTTCCTCCTCACTGTACTCGGAAGTAAGCCCTCTAAGGACTAAATTGCATTTTGATACTTGGGTTGTTCTCCTTGTCTTTAGCAGAATCCGTCTCTCTGTTGGCTACTCCTTTACTGGAGACGCCTTCTTCTTCAAGTTTCTGCTCTTTAACATGTTGTTGTTGCTGCTGTCTGCATTTGAGTCCGCTGAGGTCCAAGTCGTTTAAAATGGAAAAACGATTGTCGGTTCTTTTCGGCGCCTGAAGATCCTCTATCGACCCAGATCTTGATGCAGTGCGCCTTCCTCCTCTTGAGACTGTGTTCCAGTCTTCGTTAATTGCTTCGACAATTTCCATATTATTGTCTACGTCAGCATTTGCTAAGTTGATAGTAGTAGCGCCAGTTGCCAGCGCTACCAGTTGCTGCGCTGCTTCATTTTTTCCCCGGACTAATTAGGATTTTCGGATTGCTGGGCTTCATTTTTGAATAGAGCTTCCTTGCTTCATCTTTTTTTTCGGATCATTGACCCAGAACGAGCAACTAGAGCCACACAGCTAGAAGCACACTCCCGCGCTTTTTCTGAGGTTCCCGCCTTTTTTTAGCGTCACTAATGAACACCAATACGTACGCAATTTACCGCAGCTAACGGCATTAACCGCCACATTCAAGACCGCAAACCCGAGTCTCCAATGTCATAACAGCCCTCCGCTACACCAAACAGCAGCTCCGTTTTAGGGATACGCCCGTTCCCAGAGAAAAAAACACAAACATGCACAATACAGGCTCCACGCAGCACCAGCAATTTAAACAGCTAGCAGCACAAAACAGCAGCGACTTAAACAGCCACCGTGCAGCAGAACTCCCCAGACCATACAATCCAGCAAGTACAGGTAAATAATCTTTTAATTTAATTAAAATACACTTTTAAGTTGATTTATTTTATTTTATTTTAAGTTTAAAAAAAGCTTTTTAGCATAGTAAATTGCACGCTTAAAAAATACGTGCGTTTAGTCGCACGAATTGAAACTAAACGAAGAATACGTTTACGAAATTCGTCCATAGCGTTGAATAAAATCATCATGATGCTGCCGAAGCCGTCGTTTGTGTGATTTGATCGGCCGATCCAAGTTATAATAATTACAAGGTAGCATTGACAGTTGCTTGGGAAACCATCTCCTGTCAAAAATATACTCAATAAGAGAGCGTTCGCAATCGGCGATTGAAAACACATGCAATGTTGAAAACGTTGAATTGAAAAAAAACGTTGAAGTCCGTGGCGTAGTTGGTTAAAGTGCGTGGCCACTATGTCAAAGAACCTGGAGACTCAGGTTCGTTCGAACCCCAGCAGCGACAGAAAATTATTTGAATTAAAATAATTTTTCTGTACGGCCGCCACCTCTCTGCAGACAATGGCAAACCTCAGAGAGTAACCAAAATGCCATGTAAAGCTTCTTGAGAATAAGAACATTACGTTCATCGCCGTTCGTTCATCGCAAATAATTTTAAATTTATTTATTTAATTTTTTAAGTTTAATAAATGAATTGATTGCCTTTTTTACCCTTTTCTATACTTCATTTTTTAATACTATGAGTTTAATAAAATGTTATCATTAACTTGCTTGCAAAAATATTTTAAGTTGTATTTTTTTTTTTTAATTACATCAGACAATCGGCTATTTTATCTCTTATCCTCTGACCTTCGGTTTGTAAAGCCAAACTAGAGAATGACGGTGTCAGGTGAATGGAAGACATCTTCAACATTTTCAATGTTGTAATTTCTACACATATTATGGAGGGCGCAGCAAGCATTAATTACACTGTTCTACACGAAAACTGTACAAGTTTTGCTATGTCATTACTTGCTATGTCATAACATTTCTTCTGCTCAACTGATTTTAAAAACCTTTATATTATGAGGTAAAGGTAAGACTTGCAGTCTTGTATTCTAATTTAAATAATAGAAATATGTCAATCCATTGCAAAATAATAGACGCTAAAACAATCAACGCACATTTTTTTTTTTAATGTGTACATTTTCTAACGTTAAGAAATCAAAAAAAGGCTATTGACATAATCTTGTTTATATTTTTCTTTATAATACAAGGGTTTTTATTTTCGAACTAATTCAAAAAAAAAAAATAAAATCGGTTATTAAATAATAAAGATATTAACGAAAGTATGGTTTAAAATATTTTCAGATTTTTAATAGATTTTTGAAATAGAAATATAAATTTAAAACAAAAATAATAACTTGCTTCTCTGTGAATGAGTTGTGAAACGAAATCATTGCTCCACTTAAATGCATGCATCTCATTGCATTTGGTTTAGTGTTCCAAATTTTTTGGAGTTCTTCCTAATTTTTTAAGGTTATCGTATCGTCCGACCCCTTTATCTGTGCGACTTGATTTCGAGACCCCCTTAAGGCACCACAAATGTGGTGTTATTTTTACCTATCTTGCTTCGTTTTCGAGGTATGGCGCTGGTTTTAATTTTTTAAGTTAAAATTATGTTATGATAAACTCGGTGTGATCGCTATGATTTCAAGTTACTTTTGCTTCAGTGCCGCGCTATGATTTGATATTTTATTTTATATCAAAATTTTCCAAACACCACCATACTAACGAAGAACTTTCAAGACATGGCATTAGTGTTTAATTGGCTTCGCTTCATGCAAAACATTTTTCCTCGATGTCAAGGCTACACTGAAATAGACTGCACCTTTATAGTGTGCGTTATTCTAATACTATGAATAAAATATTTTGTATAGCTCTTGTCTGTACCACTTGTTGCGCATAACACACCAATTAAAATAATTTTCATACAGTGACATCACCTTCAGGGTTTGTGGATTAATCAATTTAAGGATTCGAATCCGTATATAAATCACATATGAAACAAAAGTTATCCCGTTTATCGTACATTTTAAGAAAGTCTTTAATAAAATTTCTTAAAAGTATTTCACCGCGGCATTGTGGGAATATTTTTTACTGTAATAAAACCATAGATAAAGAGATATGAAACACTCTGACAGCTGATATAAAAATTGACAAAAATTTCAATTGGTATTCTGATATAAGAAAATTATGCTGCAGTTCTGAGGTTGAACTCAGTTACTTCAGTGTTGTTATCGTCTATAACTAAGTTATTTGTTAACCAATTTTGGTTTTTTTACATGCTCTGAAAATCCCATACCCTAGACTTTATACCTAATAAGCCAAAATAATCATGTAAGAAGAATTTTTTGATTATTTTTAACCCCTTGACGTATCAATTAGCGCAACGAAGTTCGCTTCCAACTGCTCGCACACAACTTGCACTAAACAAACCAGTTTTGATGCTTACGAACAGTCTTAAAACGAAACGAAATGTGAATGCATGTAATAAAACTATTTATTTTAGATGTTGTGCACGGCATCAACTAATTTTATTCTTATTATTATGAGAATCGAAAATAATAATCTGTTAAAAATTAATGGTATTTCATAGTAGATAACTTAGATGTTAGGCACAGAAATTGTACCACGAGTCAGACTCGTGATACTCATGTTAGGCACAGAAATTCTACCACGAGTCAGACTCGTGATAATCATGTTAGGCACAAAAATTCTACCACGAGTCAGACTCGTGGAAATACGTCAAGGGGTTAATAGCTAAAAGCAAATTTAAAAAAAAAATGCTCTCTCTGTTCGTGTAAGCGTCATACATTTGTAAAAAATTAAACGACTTAAGACATTTCAGCGATAATGGAAGCCTACAAGTGTAATAGTTAATAAAAAATCAAATTTTGATGAAAAGAAGCAAATTTATGATAAATTAAGTTAGGCAAAGTACGAAAATCGAAGTGAATTCTTAAAAAGGTCCTTGACGAAAAAATCGAAGTGATGAAAACATTCTGAAAACGCAGAAAGTCATCATATGGATCGGCAAAACTTAAAATATTGGTGGGAGATCTTGTACATTTAAAAAAAAATATTTGTAGAAGTGTTATTTTTCCGGTTTTTTTCCGGCCTGTAGTGCAACGTGCCCAGCAAACAGCGAAAGCGACATTTTAACACTTCTATTGTCCTTTCAACAATATTTCTTGCAGAGGAATGCGCTATATTAAATTTGTACTCCCGAGAATTATATTGCGGGTTTCTGTATAGCGTTAGGAGAAATGGTTCAATGCCATAACCGCAGTCTCCAAGCAGCCTGTTTGTACGATCGCCACCCTCATATTCCCTGAGATAGAAGTGGCGAGCGCTGCTTATGTTCCAGACGAAAGAGTCGTGACTTGAGCCAGGATATCGTGCCAGGATATTGTTGTCGCAAATCTAAGAAATAAAATGTTAGAAAACAAAAATAAAACATTCAATATTTTTGATTTACAATCATCGCATTCATGCTAAAATAGCCTTTACGGTTAACACGTTAACTGCCATGAGGCACATACGGTGTGCCTCAATAAAATGTCCACGTAGGCTCTGAGGCACAGCGTATGTGCCTCAGTATTTGATTACACATTATAGGTCATGGTTTAAAATTAGTACCTCGAAATGCAAATCTGTAAACGTAGTTCAATTCCGCATGGCCTGGCCAAATACCTAAACCTATCTCTAGCGCATAATTTTTATACCCCCACGATTACAATAAAACCCCTTTTACTGGGGTATATTAATTTTGTCACTCCGTTTGTAACGCCCATAAGGAAGCGTGGTAGGTATAGAAAAGTATATATGTATATTCTATGATCAAAATTTTTATTTACTATGATCAATAGTTATCATAGTTATTTACTATGATCAAAACAAAATTGCACATATATACAAACAAGGCACAGCACATGTACCTCATAGCGTATACATTAGGCCGTGAGGTACAGTTGTTAGGCCGTGAGGCCTCAATAAAATATTTAAAAATTTCACAGAAATATAAAAGAAAACATTTTCTGATGTTTTTTCGGATTTTCTAATACCAAAATACACTAGATCTGTAAACAAAAAAATGGCCCGGAGGACCCGATTTTTTTTTTTGTATGGTGGCAGTTAAAGTGTTAAAAAACAAGTGTTCGTCAACGGATGACTTCACAATTTTTATGTGCCTTCCGTCGATGCAACCAATAATGCCTGGAATGCGGTACTTGGTATAAAAATAGTCCCTGGCTCTTACTTTTTCATTTTCATCCATCGGCAGCTTCACCCAATTTCTACAAATGGAGCGGCCAAGAGCGTTAAGAACTTCTGTTAGTACTTTCGACTGTTAGTACTTTCGCCGGGCCAAGCACACGTTCACGTCGTTTCCAACCTGTATTGATCAACGAATCTGCATTAAAATTAAAGCATCATTCATATATGGCTAAATTTAAAAGATAAAATTACACTTACTTGGATTCCGGCAACTCTAACGGATTGCTTTTGTCTCTCAACACTTTCCGCCTTAACCTTTCGTTTGATTCTTCCTCGGATTCCGTCATTAATAAGTAAGCAACTACAGCCGAACTCATATTTCCAGTTTAACTTACGTTTTTAAAAAATCTTAAATTTCCCTCAAAAGTAAACTACAACATCAAAATAAAGAATTGCAATTTTTTTGTTGACAGCTAAGCGAATCAGCTGTTTTCGAATATCGGTTTCGCTTATCTTCGAATCAAGCAAAATCTTCTCGGTTTTAGAATATCGGTTGCAATTCCGATTCTGTGTCAATTTTGTGTCGGTTTTCAGAACACCCCCGATCCGGGGGTATATATATCTTTTTTATATTTACTTTCATTTTATATAATGGTAAAGATATAGATTATATCTATAATAGTATAATTTTATATAATAGTATATATGTGACCCGGTCTACGAAAAGGGACCTTCGGTGTAAAAACAAGTTTTCGAGAAAACAGCTGTTTGCAAACGTTGAATTGTCGCACACTGAATGGCGTCTTTTCATTTATTTCTTTCATTTTTTTTTTTCTTTACGAGTTGGAAACTTCTGCTTTGCGCCATTAGAAAGAGCACACATTAGTCTATCCGAATCGCCAAAAAAGTGAAAAATGATATTTTCACACCGAAGGTCCCTTTTCGTAGACCGGGTCACATATATAGATTATATCTATACTATTATATAAAATGAAAGTGTAGATATATCTATACTATTATATTCAGGTATGTGATGGAAATCGTACGAATTCAAAACGGAAACGAAATT